>CM065674.1:10422701-11162701 GCA_033220385.1 Triplophysa yarkandensis
GTGGACTAAACCCATGTTGACACATAAATAACATTTAAACATTTACAGTCTGATGTCGAATGAATGAATAAACTAAAACTTAGCATGAAAATAAAGGACTCAAACTTCAGTTGACTCAATAATTGAACAGTTGGCAATATTATATCATTCATCCATCACATCTCCATATCTTAACATTTGTAGATGAAAACTGGAAATATGATAATCTTATAAATAACACACCTGTACAATCATTTAAACAATTTTATATATTTTTTAGGTATAAGGTGCATTATTGTTATAAATTAAATTAATTTTTTTTCACTTTGTGTGTCATTTCGTCTGCACGTGACGGTCAAGTCCTTGTATGTGTAAACATACATTATTTGCTCTGATGTATTTATAAAAAAAAATATTTCACTCTTTTGATAAAAGAAAAGAATTACTATGGGACTATTATTAAATATTACAGTAATAAAACATTTCAGAAGGTCTTTAAGCCTACATTTTCAAAAAAATTTACAAAGATCCTGGTATGACAAATGTGAGTGTGCACTTTTGAAATGATCTCTCTTGAAATGACACTTCATTCGCTTCAATGAGCAAACATTGTATAATATGTGTAACTGATGTGCTACTGTATTTATGTGAAAAGTTTGTGTAGAATGAAGACGCAGAAAGAATAAACACAAGCACAAAGGTAAAAGATGAAAGCAGAACAATAATCATTGACAGGGAGATACAGAATACATCGATAATCCATGTAAGATCCCATCCATCAAAGATGTGGATGATTGATTTTGATCATGACATGACAGTTAAGCCTGATAAAGAAATACAGATGAGACAGAAAAACAAAGAGATGAAATCAATAAATTGAAAGAGATATTACCTTAATGACATACAGGTTAACATTGTGTGATGTGTTCTCTGAACTAACACGATTAAAGATTAAATTGCCTGGGATGTTTCAATCAGGTGTCCGGACACAATGATATTAAACATGAAATGTCTTTATGTGTCATACCGCGTTCCACTGGACAGTGCCCTCATCTTTGGTCTCACCGCTGCAGTCATACTTGATACTGGAGAGAGAAGAAGAGCTGCTTTTTCTGTTTCCATCTACTGATGCTCCCTGATGCAAACAAAAAAAAAACTTTAGGTTTCTAGCAAAAGTTTACAGAAGACATCATCTAGATAGATGTTTTTACCTGTCTGCTGGACCTCATGACACATTCCTCCAGGATCTCAGCTGCCTCCTGCTTACCCTGTTTATGGTACAGAGCAGCCAGGTTCCTCAGCGTGCTGTTTACTGTGGGACTGAATACACGCACAAACACACACATGGGTGGTAAGATTTCTTTACTACAAAAAAGCACAGTTCTGCATGCAAGCATACTAAAATTCACATCAGGATTTTGATCCTTAGAGGATCTTAAAGGACATAAGTTCTATGTTAAATGAGATTCTTACCTGTTCACCTTACAGGCTTTATACCAACCATGTTCTCTATCATGATTTCCATCTGTCAGCCTTCCCTGAGAGAGAGAGAGAGAGAGAGAGAGAGAGAGAGAGAGAGAGAGAGAGAGAGAGAGAGAGAGAGAGAGTGAAAGAGAGAGAGAGAGGAGAGAGAGAGAGAGAGAGAGAGAGAGAGAGAGAGTGTGAGTGAGTGAGTGAGTGAGTGAGTGAGTGAGAGAGAGAGAGAGAGAGAGAGAGAGAGAAGAGAGAAGAGAGAGAGAGGAGAGAGAGAGAAGAGAGAGAAGAGAGAGAGAGAGAGAGAGAGAGAGAGAGAGAGGAGAGAAAGAGAGGAAGAGACCTGTCAATCATCCAGACGGAAGAAAAATTCTTTTAACTTTAGTTTCACAGAAACTCACTTTTCTCTCTTGTCTCTCCTCAGCGTACATCCAGATAGGTTTATTATCATCTGGAGACACAGAGAATCAGTAGTCACAGTTTTTCATTATAATTGTGATTATATTCTACTGAAAACATGTGATTTTCTGGAACTGATGCAGTTTCCATAACCACCAAACAATTACAACTACAATAATACATTTGACAGACGCTTTTACCAACCATTTATATATGTATGTCGAACAAATAGACTGTATCGACACTGTTTTATTATTGTTATATGAGGACAATTGTAATTTATTATTATAGTACCTATTTTTGGGATTACAGAGTGGTACCCAAGAGAGAGAAAAACTTTGAAACCACATTTAACACAAGCATGAAAGCACGACGTTCAATCAACGTTGAGACATTTAAAAAGTGTTAAAGATTTAGAAAAGAAAAGAACCAGTACAATTTCAAGAGACTGTCGAGCAGAATCAAATTAACTCTCAGATGTAAAGCAACAGAAATAAGGCATTTGTTCAGCTGTTGCACACTAATACTCTTTACAATACCTGCTTAATAGGTGTGAATCAGAGGTCAGATGTCACGATTTTAGAGTAATTCATATACTTTATAGTATGATCTGAAATTGAGGCCTAATGTGTTGTAGTTTAGTCAAGTTCATACCGTTGATAGAGCCAAATTGTTTCTCATGAGCTTGAGTGAGGATCTCTTTATACAGAATCTCGGCCTCTTTATACTTGCCCTGTTTCAGATAACACGACGCCTGCAGGAAAACATTTCACCGCATTACAATCACATTCAAATTGCATTTTGATGTCAAATTGCAGTAATATACATTTATTATTGCTACTGTTTCTATGGTGAAGATAGATTATTTTTATTTGTTAAAGATGCTGTGGATTGATATTCACCAGGTTGTTTTTGGTTTTGGCTACATTAGGGTCATCGTATCCGAGTCTCTTCTCGTAGATGTCTAAAGCTCTGCAGTAATAAAACTCCACCTCCTCATATTTGCCTTGATTCTGACAGAGAAGAGCTAGATTGTTCAGCTGCTTGGCCACGTCTGGATTCTCACGTCCTAACACCTGAACAGACAGGTGGATAAACGCTCTGCTGATAAAATCCAAGAGGATTTTCATTACAATACCTTTTCTCTGATCTCCAGGGCTCTTTTACACAGAGGTTCCGCTTCCTTGTACTTTCCTCTTTTTCCGTACAGGACAGCCAGGTTGTTGAGGGTAGCTGCTACCTTCAGGAGTCATGAACACTGACCTGAGTTCATCTCTATACCGGTCTCATATCAGACATATACTGACATGATACTTACTGCTGGATGATCTTTACCAAGGGTCTTTTCTCTGATGGACAGGGCATCATTAAGAAGATGAGCGGCTTCCTGGTATTTATTCTGGTCCCTGAGAAACAACAACAAATCTTATGAGAACAAACTGAGATAAGGGACATTTGCTGGTCAATCTGTTGTTGGACAATATGTGGGGGGAAATGTTATAGACTAATGCATTAAACAAAAGTGAAACATGCTGTGAATAACATCTTAAGTTCTTTTAATTGTGACTACATTTGACACTACATTGAACCCGACCTTAGTTGTAAAAAATTTGAAATGGTTGAAAAGAACACTTAAGGAAATAGGCTCTTTTTCTAACTTCCCCAAAGTGAATAAGTTGAGTTTTACCGTTTAGAAATCCATTAAGCCGTTTTCCTGTTCTGGTGATATAACTTAAAGTATAGCTAAGCATAGATCATTGAATCCTATTAGACCTATATTATCACATTCAAAAATGATCAATGAATTTCAACTTCGGTCATATTTAAAACTTGAGCCATGAACTACTCATTGATATCAAGTATAAACCCAGCGGAAATGTAAAACAGCGATTTTCTAGGCCGATAAGATTTGGAACTGTAATCCCATTCCAGTTTAATAGTCAAGGAAGTTTGCTGCCGTAGCATGTCCAATAATATCACGCAGCGCCTGAAATTGAAGCTACCTAGGGGAAATAATTACAGGTGCTTCACCAGCTACTCTGGAGTTGGAATGAGCCTTTTTCCAAAAAAAAATGAGGTGTTCCTTTAAGCTTTACTATTTCTGACATTGCATTAACAAGCTTCATGTTTTAAAAACTACAAGCTAATGTTTATAATATAATGAAGCATGATGCTATCAATTCACCCATATTTTGTGGAAAAAGTGTGGTAAGCATGTGTGAATTCAGACCTGTAGACCAAAGCCAGTATATTCAGCATGGTGGCTACATCAGGATGATCGTGTCCAGAGGTCTTCTCCAGATCATCCAGAGCCTGCTTACAGAGCGGCACTGCCACTTCATATCGGCCCTGAGAGGCGTACTGAATAACCAGGTTATGAAGGGTTCGGAGACGGGCCGGTATCTCGTATCCACCCTGCTGAGCAGCACTGTTGAGCTGGTGTGGACCTGATTTAAGAAACAAACAGAAACACAATTGACTTCACTCAGTGTGCTTAAACACATGGGGGCGTTAAATTAGAACATTTAGGTCCTTTTGACAAACTAGCTTTCCTAAAACATTTAAAACAGTGACCCTGTGGAACCTTCGGTTGCTGAGGTTGACCAGAGTTTGACCATTTGTCCAGAGACAAATTCAGAAGTGGATTTGAAATAGCTTAAAATCTACCACTAATGTTGATCCTTGCTTACCCTGCTCATCTTCATCATTCAGAAACAGATCTCCCAGTGAGTCTTTTGGAGTTCCACTTGCTTTATCGTCCTGTAATTAAATTGAAAATAAAAAAATCTAGCAATGTTAATATTAGGTTTTTTAGTTATTATACATAATCTTTTATACATCACCTCCATTTTTACACATAACTTTCTGTCCTCATATATTATACATGCAGGTATATGCAGAAGGAAAATAAAAATTCAATTAAAAATCAATTCATCAGATTTTCCATAATATTAACAAATATAAACAAACCTACATTCAAATAAATAATAATCTCTCTCACATTTTAGTTAATATTCAATTTAACCTTTTTAATAATATGTTGGCTCAGCCTAAACATCTTAGACAAAGATTGTTAGTTAAGACAATAATCTTGTATATTATTAATTCCGAGTTTATTTCCAAAACGCAACAAATCTATCTTTTAAAAAAAATTTGGTTTATGACTTACAAAAAAAATTACATGAAATCATGACATCAGGGACTCTTACAATAAATTAATGTAAATCTAACCTCCAGGTGTTGGTCTCACTGGTTCATCCAGGCCATAAAAAATAGAGTTTAAACCATTCATTTTGAAGACTGAGCAGAAACAAATGCTCTGAAGCATTAATATGTTTAATTGCATTGAAAACAAATTCTGATGGGTGGAGAGGACATATCACATTAATGTTCGGATTTAGGCCTATAGCAGTTTGGAAAGAAAGGGCATCTTATATGGAATTACATATATATATTTACATACTTACCGCTGGAGTGATGCCATCATCGTATTTCTTGAGTTGGTTAAGAAACTCCAGATGTTTTTTCTCTTCGTCCAGCTGTGCAACATTCTGTTCGCTTTTCTGGAGTTTCTGCTGTGTGTTTGCCAGTTCATCTCTCAGCCACTGATTCTCCTGACAAAGACGTCTCACCTGAGCTCGTAACTTCTGTTTCTCAGACTCTGCAGCGCTCAGATGACTGGCCAAAGCCATCATTACCTTAACAAAATCATTTCATATGCATGACATTCTTTTATTTTTTTAATAATTAAGTTTTTTTGTTTTTATACATGAGATTCATATTCGGATGAGATGTACAAGGAGAAATTTCTAACCTTGGCTTCACCTAGACCCAACTCGATCATCTCCACAGACCGGCGGAGGATGTTGGACTTCTCATGAACTGATCTGGCCACTTCATCATTGTTCAGAAACTGAATGGTCTCCAGCAGGCTCTGAAGGATGGAGTTGTGTTCACTCTTCAGTGCTTCCAGTCCTTGGACAATCTGTTTAGTGCTGGAGATGATCTCCTCCTGCGTCAGCTTCTCCAGTCTACCTTCTCCAGGATGAACCATGCTGGTCATGATCTGTTTGGATCTGTTAAACAGTAAGTCTTGATGTTATTGTGCTTCAGTTAAAAAAAGGCTTTGGTTGTTTTAGTGAGGTGAAGTCTCCTGAGAGTAAAAACGATTTGTGTAGTTTAGCAGTAAAACTTCAGCCGAAAGGCCTCTTTAAATGCCTTATTTAAATGAATCTCAAGACTGTCAACCCATCCAATAATAATAACTCTTTCTCTTGTGTAAAATCATACCAACTGCCCTGGTAACTGCAGTCAGGTTTTCCTATTCTTGCTGTTACATTCATCTTAGTTTTGGCATAGAATGCCTGAGAATATCATTTTAGATACTTGCCCAAGGAATCTCACATGAAGCAGTGAAAATTTAAGCTAGGAAATTAAGAAAACTTTTGCAATGGCCACCAGGAGTTCCTTTCCATCATTGCCCCACATCCATCTAATTTTGTAACCATTCCCCTCCGTTAATAAATTGGGATGTTTTTACAAGAAAGCTGGACAAACATGCTAAGTAAGGGTGTAGGTGTCCAGAGATAACATCTCAGGTCCATTTAAAAAGTCTCATCCTAACTTTCCTGCCCCCCACGGTAGAGGCCATCCACTTTTATATAATGGTAATACAGAGTATCTATAGCTAAAAGCAAGTTAAAATTTAAGATTTTGTAAGACCATTATAATTCCAACTTTGCCACCTGGCCTGAACCTTGCCTGCTTGTTGATTTATGATTCTCTGCTTCCTGCCCATATTTGTTGGGCATTACTCTCACATTGTTTAAATAAAGCTGCTTTAAGATCCAAAGCTCTCTGCCTCTGAACTCCGTCGTTACACCGTCGTTACACATATATAAGTATATACTTGCCCTGTCTAACACTGTCACTACAGTTGAAACAGATAGACAGCATGCAAGAAGTCTTTTTTTGATCAGCGATAAACTCGGATTGTAAACCACAGTATCCAGGCTCATAGAATCTCAGACAGCCATTTGTTAATAATTCGTAAAAAAAACTAATTACTCCTAAAGGTGTCGGGGACTTATGATCCCCCGGTATAACAGGGGGGGGCGCCATTTTTCTGAACTTCAACAAATTTAACTACCAGGTGAACTACGCAGCAGGTAAATGTAGATTAACTTGTCTACTGCGACCAGAAGTCTTTCTCATATTTAAAGGCTCTAAATATTAAGAAAACTGTTTATAAGACTTTTTAAAGACCCGCAGACACCCTATAGTACTAACAGTTCTTTCTGCAGAGATTGTGGCTGTATAGAGGCATGGAGAATAAACATACAATAAATGAGTAAGCCAAGGACAACGCTGTTCCTTGACAGCTACCTCCCTGCATTTAAAAGCAACCCTTAAAAACATCGAGTTACAGCTTCAGATGTGTCTGATTGAGGTCTGAGCTGCAGTTTTCAGGACGATAGCTCACGAGGAACAGGGTAAAAGACACCTGCGATAAGCTGAAGAGAATATAAAGGAGATAGATGATTGAGAAAACGAGAGCATTAAACATAACCAAATACAAGCCCAGACTGCCACATGGTTGCTTCAAACAATCCTCACGACACAAGAAGTAACCCAAAGAGTGCCTGTTTTATCTACAAAAAAACAAGTACTAACAAGGAGAACATAATGATCAACACAATAACAACGACATACTGTAAAAAATATTTCATGTGTCTTAGTAAATACCACAAAAATAAATACTTGACTTCACTCAATAAATGTAAAAAAATTCCATTTTAAAATATTCAAATAAATGAGTAAAATCCAACCATTCATTTTATCCCAAAATGTTTCTGCAAAATCACAATTTAGTTTTATGTGATGAAAAAATAAGTATTTATTAAACAAATATATATTTGTAACATTCACCAATTATTTTTATACATTTAAATAGAAATATTTGAGATAATGGGATTTACCTTTACTTGCATATGCAATAGGTTTCAATGGCATATTTAATTATTTCAAAGCTTTCAAATTCACTCATTTTTGTTAGTGTTAATTGTTTTACGGTTAAACAGAGTCAAATTTTTAGAGTGTACCAGACAATCAACAAACATACATCTTCTTCTATCGTCCAAATAATTAAAAACTCTTAATTGTGTTCTTTTCAATTTCAAAATGAGCACAAATCAATTCAACATGATATTATATTTGATTAACAATGCTATACCTCAACTACAGTATTGTTCATTTATTAATATTCGTTTACCTGATAAATGGTTTTGTTTTAGACTATATTTGTCTTTGTGTTTTCTGTGAATAATACATGATACCAGAAGAGAGATGAGAAGGCTTGACTGAAAGCACTACAGCATTACTGTAATATTGAATCATTTAGTGCGCATGTGTGTGTGATTGGGTGTTGTCTGTGTGTCTTTCTGCTATAAATCTTAAGAGTCATGTGGAACACAGTCCATAGGTCACTGTGCATTGAATTTTTTTGACACAAAAGTATTTCTTTAGAAACAACATTAGATTCCTGTTATATGTTAATAAGCAATATTAAAGGCAACACTGAATAGACTTCTATACACACAAATTCTTACAGGTAATGACATTGTCAAATAAATGTGTTGTGATATACCCACGTAGAGTTTGTGTAAATGAGAACACATACCTGTAATAATGTTCAGGACTGTATTACATCATATGAGCAGACAGTCCACACATAAGCACTGGCAGCAGTGTTCTTGCTGTCAATGAAGCAAAGTGTCATGCTCAGTACAGTCTGTAGTCACGCCTTCTTGTAAAGACAGCCAATCATCAAGTGCTAAACACTGATATTATCAGGGGGAGGGGCTCTGTTGAAAGTGTTGTCTTGCACTTCTGTACTGCTGGAAAATATTGTTATATTGTGACTTAAGCCAGCGATATTGTTCATTACATTTATTAATCTTATACATTTATTACACTGCATAAGCGTTCTTTTATCTAAAACAGGAATGACATGTATAAGCACAGTAATGTGTATACCAGTTCCCATAAACATATATAGGCATTACAACTGTTAACTGTCATATGACTTTTTAAAATATTTTTAATAGACATTAATTATCATTTTTCTTCTCTTTTGCCTCAGGTTCCACAGGGTGTGATATCAGGAATTTTGCTATAACATTACCAATTAATGCTATAAATGAGGCAAAATCTTGAGTTTAATTTACTATAATCTAGGGATCTTAATGAACAAATTTAAATTGGATTTAACCCAGGGAGCTAATTGATAAAGTGTGTGTTTGGTTAACAGTAATCTTGGGAACTACTTGTTAAAATGTGCTTTTAATTAACTATAATCTGGGTTGCTAATTGATCAAATGCGAGATTTACTTAAACTAATTGCAAAAATGTGAGTTTAATCGAAAGAGCGAGTTTGATTTACTGTAAAGAAGAAAAGCATATTTGATTTTCTGTAATCGAGGTAGTTAATAAATTAAACACGAATTTGATGTACTGTAATCGAGGAAAGGGTTTTAATTTAATTGTAATCTAGGGAATTGATTTATTAAAATGGAGATTGATATACTGTAATTTAGGGAGTTGCTTGATAAAATGTTAGTTTTATTTACTATAATCTAGGGAATTTATTGAAAAGATGTGAGTTTAATTTACTATAATCTAGAACCACGATTCCAGGCTCTTTTCCGTCTGTATGGCCAGGAATCATAAACATTTGGATGTATTACAGATTAATACTGAAGAAAAATCTGGGCACATTGTATAATTTGGTCTGATTAGATAAACCTACTGTATTTATATAACGATAAATGTTAACAATATGCAGTTAACAGCATCAATTAATCTCAAATTCATTTGTTTTTTAAAGGATGCTCAGAATCTCTGCATTACTGAATTTTGTCAAGTATGTTTTCTGTGGGTGCCAGCACACCCAATTTATTTTAATTTATCTCTGGGCTCTGTAAATCTGAAACAAACTTTCAACATATATACAACATTTGTGCATATTAATAACACATTATACAAATTTGGTGTTTTATATAAATAAACATTTGGTGTTTTATATAAATAAACATTACTAAGCAGTTGCATTACAGACATAAGTATGTATATAAAAATGCTCAGTTGGCAGTGACCATATGAAATACATAACTATGAAAACTGAGAGTTCCTGTCCAGACTAATGAAAACAGATAAATAGTGTAGTTATCACTACAAATCTCTCCACAGATATCAGAGTACTGCAGTTGCGGGAAAAGTGCATGGCTTCCCCTTCCTGGTATCCCTCCCCATCTCCTCTGTCCTCCATTGTATTTCCCGGAAACTGATCGAGTTAAGCGGTCTTGTGGCTAATCTCAATTCTTTAACTGCACCGCAGCAGGCAACGATCGAGGAGTGAGGATGGTTTCAGAGGTGTCATGAGCAAGGATACATAGGCTGCGTCCAAAAACCCTCACTTTTGGTTTTGGCTATTTGGAATTGCATGTGTGTGAAATAATATAATTGCATAAGACTGTCCCATGTCTTCAAATTGCTAAAGTGCAGTGCCCTTAACACCTACTAAACCTATACTATCTAGGGTGCTTCTCAATATGAAAAAATGGACATGGAATATGAAGAATGGCACCTTTAAAGCAATGCGACCAAGTGTGTGGAAGAGGGGAGAGACACCAGCTGAAGTAATATCGGCGAACTATTTTGGCTATTATATTATGGCTTACCATGATGAGCCTTCATCATTAGACCCGGCATGTGGGAAGATAGAAGAATTCTCTAATGAAGTGGATAAGGGGAAAAAACAGTTACAAAAGCTTCACGTTCAGCTTGATTTTGGATTTTATGAAATTTCCGGCTCAGAAGAGGACATCAGATTTTACACAAACTAAGTCTTAAGATTGCTAGATTATTACAATTAGATGTGGTCATATTTACTCTTACACAGTAACATCTCAATGCACTCAACCACCCTTCTGCTTATAGGTCCCCCAGTTCCCGTCACCCGATGGGTTTCTGGTGGTTAATTTCCAGAGATAGCGTCTGCATTGTGTGTGTGGCAGATGATGTAAAATCAAACCTCTCTGAATGGTTTCCCAGACACACAGGTCATCATTAACTGCACTGAGAACAGATGTCAAATCTCACTTCAAAATGAAAGTCCTAATTGGAATATCTCCTCACGGTCCAGTGACATTCGTCTATCAACTTTTTGCTGGGTCAATGACTGACAGGGAGATGTTTAAACGTGGAAAAGTTAAGAAAACTTTAATTGACCTTTGATGCTTGATTGAGATTTTGCTTTATTGATTAAATTTCACAAAGAAAGTAACATGTTGTGATTACATTGTCTGCCAGGCCATGACTTTTGGGTCAATCGTGGCCTTGAGGTTCAAAAAGTTGATCCATTGATCCCAAGATTGCTTGTTAGACACTCAGTTCCAGCGGGGATTGTAGGCGGAAGGAGTGAATATCCGGCAATCTCCTCCTCCTTAAATACCTAGACTGAGGCTACTCCCTTTAGCAAGGCACCGTTCCCCCAACTGCTCCCTGGGCGCTACAGTATGGCTGACCACTGCACCGGGTGTGAGTTTACTGAGTCTGTTCGCGTCACTTCACCTAATAAATAAGGCTCAATTTCTGATGCTAAACTACCATTGTTCGTGGTTTGTGCCAGGATTGTTCTCTTTCAGTGCAGCTAAGCACAAGGGGTACAACAGATAAATTAAGCTGGGAATAATAGATAGTTTGGAACAGCAAGGGAAGTTTGTGATTGCACAAAGCAATGCCTGCCACACAAGAACTCTTGTTGTGTGTTAAACATTCATGGTCCAACCTAAAAAAATTATGTATATGATTATTAACTTTAACTGTAATTCTTGCCAATAAAGTTATCAGCATTATATTTTATTACAACAATGACCAAGGTGGCTTTGTAGGAGCAGATTAAACTGTGGTTACTCTGGGTTTATGTAATATGTGCTAATATAACCATAGTGGCGACTTTATCTAAGCAATACAGATTTTAAATTCAGACCAACAACATTCAAATTCTTTTGCAAAACCTCCTTGTTATTTTTAATACTTCAAGAAAATGAACACACATGAACATTTGAACACACCGGAAACTACCTGAACTGGTTTTGGAGAATGGTAATACTTTTAAATTGTGTGGTGCCTCATTCTTTCTCATAGATACAAAACTCTATCGCAGACTCCCCCTGACAGCCAGTCTATGTTTGTTTATGTACAAAATGTAAAAAAAAACATGTAAAAAACAAATAGACAAACAATTATTAATAAATAAACAAAACGTGTGTTCTTCAATCAAAGACTTCAGATTAAGGGCTTTTTTATTATGCATCCAATTCAATGCTTTACTCAACAGTTGAATCTCATTCAACCAAGAGCTGAAGCTTGGTTTTGTTTTACACCATCTACATTTATTCATGAAAATTTTAGCCATACATAACAAAAACCTTAATCAAAAAATGTTTACTTTTTTAAGAAATCCCAAACTTGACCAATTGTACTGTGAAGGTTGGGAGCAAACCCCCCTGGACTGTAATCAAGTTTGTATCTCTTTCCAATAATGCTGTACTAACTCACATTGGAAAAAAACATGATCCAAACTTTGAAACTAATTTACATGTATCTATATTATCCAATCATTTTTTAATTCATCTCTTTCTTTTGAAATACTAAAAATATCTAAGTTCGAAATTACACCTAAAGCTTTTGAAAACTCATTTACAGAATGTAGGTTTTTCTTATTTGTTTCTAAATTTTTAGAATTAAAGTCATGTCATTTGCAAATGATGATTTTATTACTTGTCTAACACTTTTAAACCTTGAATGCCATTTTTTAAAATCAGTATGGATAGCTGTTCTACAACCATTAGAAACAATATTGGACAACTACCACATCCTTGACGAATTCTTCTATTAATTAAGTTCCATGGCCCAGAGCTACAGAGGTTTTGATTTCAGTATCCAACATTTGAATCAGATTAATAAAACTATATATAAAACTATATCCAAACCCAAAAAAATGCAAAGATTCCAAAATAGAAGAATGTTCAACAGAATGAAGTGCAATACAAAAATCATAGAAAATGAGAAACCATTCCCTTGTACCAATTCGCCATAATATAAGAAATCTAACACCAATTTAATATTATTATGGATAGACCTTTGCCAAAAAACCTGATTGTGCAACTTGTATTTGATTTAGAATTCATTTTTTTAGTCTTGCTGCAATGGGCCTTATAATGTTATATTCCAAGTTTAGCAAAGTACTTGACTGTAGGTTGTCTGCCATTCATGTATTTTTCCACTTTGGGAATCCAAATGATCAACCCCTGTTTATACTTGTTGGGAATTTTTTAAACCATGCATTCCTTTAAGGCTTCAAATAAAAGTATTCTTAAAAAAATTGCTAGTGAAGAAGCGAGGATTTATAATTTCTCTTGATTCCTCCGCCATCGTGACTTTCCCATTTCTTGGAGCTAAGAAGCAAAGAAAGGAGATAAAGACAGAACACAATAGTCAATAATTTTAAACACGGCAGTATAAAAATACAACCAGTTTAAAATGCAAAAATAAAAATACTGTAACAAATTTGATGTTACAATACAATACGGCATTGGGAATAATAACAATCAGCACCTACACACCAACATTAGGTTGCACATCATGGATGATTTCATATCCTCAACTGGAGTGGGCTTCTCTCTGAAAAATGACGCACACGCATCGTATCGTACGCAATACACAGTGCCACCTATGGATGACAAGATGTAAATACAGCTAGCCTCTGTTTTTGCCTGTCTTCATAATTTTTATTATAATTATAACTGACTTTCACATGAAAGGATAGAAATAAAGTTTAGACAAAAAATTAAGGGTCAACTAATAACTCAACTAAAAGGTACAATTGTTTTGTTATAAACATAATTTATTTTCTTTGTACATTTTTTATTCATCATTTTAAGTTTATTACCAACAAATCACACTTTCTTGTTTTTTTAAAGAATTTTGAATATATTTTAATTCTATTTTGTTGTCACAGAACAAGATATTAGATTTGTATAATGTACTAAATGTTTTGTTATAAACTTAATTAATTTTCTTTATAAATGTTATAGTCATCATTTTAAGTTTATTAACAACAAATCACACTTTCTAATTATTTTTTAAGAATTTAGAATATATTTAAATACATTTTGTTATCCCAGATTAATAAAGTTATATTATTAATAAAGTTATATAGTTGATTTGTATAATGTTGGAGGCAGTGTTGTGTGACGTCACAGTCGTAGTGCATTGTGGGACAAATGAGTGCAGAAGTGCGCATGTGAAGTGCTCAGCGCTCTGCAGCGCTCTGACGTCACCGAGTGTGTACTCGGAAGGGGGCATGCAAGGCCGGTGTGTGTCATTTGGAACAGGACCGGGGAGGATTTCGTCATGATTGGGCTTAATAACTGACAAGGTCCGTTTCGCTGAGAACTGTGGAGCAAAGGTGAGTTCTCAGAGATGTTCACGGAAACGTTTCGAGAGAAACCGTTAGTGTGTGTGAGCGCGAGCTGAAGCTTGATCCGAGTGCGGGTGAGTGCACAAGAAACCATGACATATACTTCCATTCTGTGTATTTCTCTACCTCTGTTGTTAACATGAAACCTCACCTTTGTTGACACCTTGTCGTGCATCTGTTGTTAAGATTAAAGAAGTGCTGACGCAAACATGTCCTGTCAGATACTTCATGTGACGTCATGCATGCTAGCGCGCGCTCATGTTTACATGGGTTTCAAGGCAGTTACAAAACATAATTTCTGTTTTATTCTGGGAACTTGTGACAGCCTCTATACATTGTGCTCTGTGGATCATTTTTAATATGCCAACATTGTCAGAACAACAAACATTGCATTCTCTCAGTCTGATGATCTTTGTGTGTTTTTGTCAATGCAACACAATTTTGTGCATTATTGTAGGACTGTTGGTGAGAATGCTGCCTGATAAAGATGGACCGGGCGAAGGTGGAGGAGTACAGTCCGAACATCCTTCGGTCGCTCTCTTCAGGGAATATCTGAGAGTTAAGACCGTCCACCCTCAACCTGATTATGGTACATGAGAATAAAGATTATTCCTGGAGTTTCACCTTTGACCTCAGTCATGTGGATTAACCTTCGGCCTCGAATTCATGTTACAGTCATATGATCACGCATCATATCTGTGTTAAAACACCTGGTCATTTATTACAGTCACATCCGCCCAAAGTCCATGTGCTGAAGCAGACCGCGTTTACACATTTCAAAGCTCAGTTAAAAATCTTTTTCTAAAGATCTTTGCACACTCACTTTCGTACGCTTTATTCATATTTGCATCCTTAAAACTCGTGCGCACAGAATCCGATGCGTATGTATTAATCTCTTGCGAAATAATGTTACCAAACGATACAAGGTGTCTTCAAGCAGAGGATGAGTTTGTTGTCCTCTCGCTTCTTAAAAAAATTAAATACATAGGACAAATTGGGTCCAATGATCCTATCCTTGTTGAGTTATCAGCCCAAGCCCAACTGAAGCCTGATCTTACCTAACAACATGTTTTTTTACTTATTACTACTGCCTTTACATTTTTTTTGTTTTGTTTTGTTTACTATGTCAATTAAGTAGGTTAGGGCTCAGTTGTGATCTTGTGG
Organism: Triplophysa yarkandensis; assembly: GCA_033220385.1. Lineage (NCBI taxonomy): Eukaryota > Metazoa > Chordata > Actinopteri > Cypriniformes > Nemacheilidae > Triplophysa > Triplophysa yarkandensis. Next base: position 10,438,261 of record CM065674.1, read on the forward strand.
TTACAGGGTTCAAATCCCAGTGTCAGCAGAAAACCATAGTGCCCTTGAGCGAGGCACCTTAACCCTGTTTGCCCTGCAGTGATAATTGGCCACTGCATAATACTTGTAAGTCGCTTTAATAAAAACGTCTGCCAAATAAATGTAAATGTTAATTTAGAAAAGTCTGAGTATTTTTTTCATTTATGTTTAGTACGCGTACAATATTTGTATATGAATATTCCAGTAAATAATTATGTTTTAACTGTTGCGGTTATTAAAATAGTTTTGTTTGGCTTTTAAAGAGAAATGCAAAACATTAATTTAAATGTTAAAGGTAGTTTCTGTATGTGGTTTAGGGACAGGTTGTGGTTTGATTTACAAATGTGTGAAATACGGATTTAAATGCTTAGTCTTATGCAAACCTTGATTCAGAGGGCTTATTAAATAAAATTTCATTTGTTTCCATTCAACATTTATTCACATCGATTGTTGTTTAGATGAAGAAAGCAGTGTCTTCTTACACTTGCTCCTTACATCAAAATTTTAATGCATGATTGGCAGGAGTGTGTTTAAATTCCTCTTGAATCTCCAGCTGTCAGCAAAAGAAAAGAAAGAATGATACTTTTATCAAGAGAACATGTAGCCAAACTTCTCCAAAATTATTAGGTTCAAGAGGCAGTTTGCAAATGTGATCAACATAACGTGAGGTTAAACATTTGGACTGAGTGTGCAATTGCCTTAAGTCTAAATCCTTTTTGTTTTGCTTTCTTCTGTAAAATTTGTCATATGAATGTACCTCATAAGGTCTCATGCTAAAAATAATATCTAATATCATCCTTTGGATACATTTGACATGTTTGTGTTACCCTGTCAATAACTGTCAGATGCTGCTTTAAGATTCCTGGACCGGATGGCAGATGAACTCGATTTGCCCATAAAGAAAGTGGAGGTAGACCCACATTGCGCACATTACTAACATGCTTGATTTTTATATGAGGAAAGCATGACATTGTGTTGCCTAGCACCATGCTCTGATTTCTTCTGAATTTGTCAGGTGTGTCCAGGTCGAATCATTGCTATCATGACATTGGTTGGGACCCGGCCAGAGCTGAAATCTCTTGTGCTGAACTCCCACACTGATGTTGTACCGGTGTATAAGGTATGAGACCAGTCACTGTACTGAACAGTGTGTATTGTGTCAACAGCTAACATATGGCCGTGTGTATCTCTTAGGAGCACTGGAAGTATGACCCATTCGCTGCTGTTAAAGATGCTGAAGGAAACATCTATGGCAGAGGAGCTCAGGATATGAAATGTGTCACAATACAGTAAGTTTTATCCAAGACTCCTGTTAATAGCATCTTTGTCAGATGACTTCAGGTTACAGTATTATCAATGGTTGCTTCTTCCTACAGGTACATTGAAGCGGTGCGCAGATTAAAATCATCTGGAAAGAGATTTCCTCGCACTGTTCATTTAACATTTGTCCCAGGTCAGCCTTGCTCATCACATGCTTGAACTTTTGCCAGTGAATACTTTCCATGTTCTGCTTTTGTGTATGCTTTGTGTATGTTTATCTTCAAGATCGTCTCTGTCCCACAAACCACTGAAATGTCTTGAAACATTTCTTCATGTTTTACACAGATGAGGAGGTTGGAGGTCACCAAGGCATGGAGACGTTTGTAAAGCACCCTGAATTTCAGAAGCTAAACATTGGTTTTGCTCTTGATGAAGGTAAATAGAAGATACAGATGTCAACTCACTGTTTTAGTGCCTGATTAACTGAAGATATTGTGAAGATGAAGCAATGGCACAAACATAACATATCTGTTAACATGGTCAAGCTTGTACAAGAACATGATGCCATGTTAGTTTGTCTTTAAATCGACCAGCAAAAGTTAAATGTAGCCATTTATGAGGATCTCAAGTTTTTTTTCCATTAGATTCCTTTATTGCTATAAAAGACATAAAAACAAAACATCAAGCTAAAACCAACAACAGAAAAAAATACACTGGTATTTTTGGCACCTAACCTGAATAGATCAAATGTAAAATAGTATTGCATGTGACCATCAGTGTAGAAATGGAATGAAAATTAATATTTTTTGTTGAAAAGTTATTTAGTCAAAACAAAAACAACAAGAATATTAAAGGAATGTATAATACAGGCCAATTATAGTTTTATAAATGTGACATATTACGTTTTGTATTAAAAAGAATACTTAACAAATGGTGACTCTTTATAGATGACAAAAGTCATTTAATTTCATTTGCCCATTAATGTGAAATATTACTAATTCCAGTTGTCGCAAGTGACCTAGCTGATGATTTAAACACTTTAATAGAGACTTTCATGTTTTATTTTAAAAAAATGTACAAACTACAGTTTGTCAAAAACTATCTGACAACGCAAACCATTACAGATCTTTTAATAGCTGCAAATCATCTCTTCAGTATATAAACATTTATTGTTTACTGTTTGATTTTGCACACAGGTTTGGCCAATCCCACAAAGGATTTTACTGTCTTCTATGGAGAGAAAAACCCATGGTGTGAGTATGACATTGACACACTGGCAGTGTGTGAATTACAGTGAACTTTATTAATAATAATAATAATAATAATAATAATAATGTGTCTTGCAGGGATTACAGTGAGCTGTCCAGGCAGTCCAGGTCATGGCTCCAGGTTTGTGGAGAACACAGCAGCAGAAAAACTTGTAAGTGTGTTAAGTACCTGAAGAGTGTTTGTTAAAAGCATTGTTGACTAACTCTGCCCTTTTCTATTTCCACAGCGGCGAGTTATCAATTCCTTCTTGGAGTTTAGAGAGAAGGAGAAACATCGGTTGGTTCAACTTTTCATGTATATTGATGATTGTTTTACTTTAAAATTAAACATGTCTGTAACCAACTCTGTATGTGTCACTTTTAGGTTGAACACCAATGCATGTTTCACGCTTGGTGATGTCACAACTGTTAACATGACAATGGTGAAAGGAGGAGTGGCTTATAATGTAGTTCCAGCAGAAATGGATGTCAGCTTTGATTTGAGAATCCCACCTACTGTCGACCTGCAGGTCTGTATCTGCACCCTTAATCCTTATGCTGCGTTCACACCAGACGCGAATAGCGTGTCAGGCGCGAGTGATTTACATGTTAAGTAAATGCAGAGACACGAGTAGGCGCGAGGAGATTTCCTGCGGCGCGAATGACGCGAAAAAATTTTGAGTGGAAAAATGTAACTTTGGCGAAATTTCGCGCCGCGTTAACCAATCAGAAGCTTGCTTTATCTCAAACAAACATAGAGGACAAAGTCATCAGGGCTTTATATGGAAACACAGAGCTTTATAAATCCACATTATACTTTCACAAAGACAGGAATAAAAGGGACATTTACTGGAAGAAATTTAGTGAAGAAAAAAAATATCTTTACTCAAATTGAGCTCTATACACATATTGAGACTATAAATAAAGCCTTCACATGAAGTTTAATAACTTTATTTTACAATAAAACGACTTTTCCTCTGATATGTTGAGGAGTTCCCCAGACAGAAGCCCCTCCCCCCTGCGTGAATGGCGCGTTGGATGCAAATGATGCAAATTGTACACGCGAATGAACTTAAGTGTACAAGCGTCAAACTACAAGCGTTGTGCGCGTCAACACGCGAAAATTCGCGTCTGGTGTGAACGCAGCATTACTCCTATACCATTCATTCAGATATAGTCTAAAATGGTCTAGTCCTAGCATGTGCTTGTGCTTAACTAATTTTTCATCATGAAATATTACACTGTTCTCTTGATTCGGATCCACATAAAACATATATTAGTCTTATCAAACCAATTTTCTAATATCTCCTTCTGTAGGAGTTTGAGGAACAAATCAAAGCTTGGTGTAAAGAAGCTGGTGAGGATGTGACATACAGATTTGCTCAGGTGAGTTCCTCCTGACCCAACATTACTCTTTTCATTCACTTAACAATTGACATGATTTACTTTTGACATTAGGCACAATGTTTGTTATTATTGTATAAATAAATGCAGATATCAAATCACTGAGAATGAGGAGACATAATTTTGAAGAGATGTACTTGGATATATGCTGATAAAGGTGATCTGATGATATAAAGGCTGATTGGATAAATCCAACAGCCAATACTGGAAAGGCACACCAATAGTAAATATATTTTTTATAACTGGTCATGCAGACAAAAGGGAAACAGTTTGAGTTTACTACCTGACATAGACTATATATTCTATCTCATTCATTTTCCTTTGTTGTATAATAAAATAAATATAAAAATTGTTATTTATAATAATAATAAAAATAATAATTATAATAATAAAATTTGTAGCTGATCTGACTTTCTTCCATGTCACTGTGTATGTGATGAATAAAAATCTTGAATGATGTATTTTAATCAATCTGAGTTCTCACTAACACCACACAGAATCAAATTAACTCCGTGTCTTTTCTGTATGATAGGTTCACATTCAATTTTATATATTTTTCCACCTCAGAAACACATGGACCAGAATTTGACGTCCACAGAGGAGAGCGACCCCTGGTGGAGTGCATTTGACTCAACCTGCAAAGCCCTGTGAGAGGAGGCAGATGTTATTAAATATATATTTCTGTGTTTTTGAGCCTGGCACATGCAGAAATGTGATTTTATATATGTGTCATGACAGGAATATGACACTAAAGAAGGAAATCTTCCCTGCTGCAACCGATAGTCGCTTCATCAGGGAGGTAAATCACATGACTGTATATAACTCTAAATCCATATTAACACCAGCAACACATAATACCTGCCACTAAATTCTGTTTATCTGTCAAATCTTATTTTAGCGATGTTTGTTGGCTTTCAATAAGCTTGTTTTGGGTCTTTGTTTGACAAAACCCTTTTGAGATCAACACAAGCAAATAAGTATATCTTGTGTCAGTGATGTGTAAGGAGAAAATGACAGTAGGCCATAGATGTGGATCCCATTATTCTCATAGGTTTGATCACAAATACACAAATGTCGTCACACTCCCTTTCACGAAATAACTTACAGCTAACCTTTTCACTTAAGAGGAGAGTTGTGTGTGTGTTGTTGTGATTGTCTCATATTATCATTGAGTGCAATCCTAACGACAAAAAATAAAATGTTTAACCATTTAGAATCTAAATGTAAATAAAAAGGACACATTTGACATCCATGTGTCAATCCCTTTATTTACCTCCATATGAGCTGTGTGTGTACTTTTTTTTTAGTTGGGTCTTCCAGCCATTGGATTTTCCCCCATGAACACCACTCCCATCCTCCTTCACGATCACAATGAGTACCTGAATGAGCAGGTGTTTTTGCAGGGCATTCAAGTGTATGAGAGACTGATACCCGCCCTCGCCAGTGTGCCACCTCTGACTGGAGAAGAATAAAAAGGCCACACTCATCTCTTACAATGCTGCTTCTCCTAACAATTTCTAGTAGGTGCTGATTTTTGCACATATCAGTATATATATCTGCCATAACACCAAAGAATGGGCCAAACCCATATAATAAACACAAGAATCTTGCGTTTGATTGATTGGACTCAGGAGATTCTTGCTTTTAATGTCTTAGATACCTGTCTGTAAGTCTTATGTTTTATTTTTATATGTGTGTTGAATGATGAATCAATGCTAATGTAAATTCTGTTGTTTTAATAATAATGCTGATGCTTGAATTCTAAATTTAATAAGACAGTAAGACTGGTTTCTGTGATTGCCATGTATGTGTTATATTCCAATTCAAACAGTTTTCATGCAAACATGTTGTAATTGGTTAACCTATCATAACCTCATGAGTACTGTGTTTATGATATTAAAATTCATTAATATCCTGTATGAACTAGGTTATTTGGAGTTTATCAAACTCATATTTTTGTCTTCAGATTTCTCTGTCAATTAAAAAATAAAGCGTTCGTGGGTACTAAATGTTAACCAGTATCATGTCAAAGTAGTTTAAGTGCCTCTAAGTATTATACTAATGTTTTAAAGAATATGTCCCACAGAATAAAAATACATAAATGGTTATTCTGTTTATTAGTTGTTGTCTTTGGAATGCTTTAGCAGTGTGTGTGTGTATAATGTGTTCAGGAAGATTCAAGGGGACGATATGTAAAGAATTTCTCAGTAGCTTAAATGTACGAGTTTATAGAGAAAACCTCTAAATAGGAAAGAGTAAAGGCTTTTAGCAGACGCTATTATCCAAAGTGACGTACAAAGAATCGAGGAGATATTAAGCATTAAAAAGTAGAGATAACACATCGTGAAAAATTGCTACAAAGGAGTTACCAAGTGAATCTGTGGTCATCTTGCAGGCTATAAGGAGAGCATTGAGTTCAAAATGAGCGGCAATAGGGAGTAAATATAGCTTGATAACGATAAGTGTGACATGTGTCCTTTCTTTAAAAACCAATCTTGCTGCTGCATTCTGTATCATCTGCAGAGCTTTGGTCGTGCAGACAAGGAGTCCAGCAAGCAAAGCGTTGCAGTATTCTGGCCTGGACAGGACCAGAGCCTGGACTAGGATGTGTGTATCATGAACCGAAAGAAAAAGTCTGATCTTCTAAATGTTGAAGAGCAGGAATCTGAAGAATCTGGAAGTGCTGGCAAAAGATCTGATTATTTCCCTAAAATTCTGGCTGTCCCACAATGATTGACGATCTTGTTTGAAAAGAGAGGTTGTGTTGGGTTGTCGGGTAGGCGGGGATGACAAGATGTTCACTTCTCGCAAGGTTAAGCTGTAGGTGATGGTTCTTCATCCAGAACGGGTTGGCCGTTGGGCATGCTTAGACCGCCTAATCTTCAGAAAGGAATGCAAAGTGGAACTGCGTGTTGTCCCCATAACAATGAAAGGAAAAGCCATGCTTCCGAATTAAGGTTCCCCAAGATGTCATCGAGAAGAGCAGCGGTGGAAGCACTGAGCCCTGAGGTACACCTGTGCTAAGATGTTGCAATTCCAAAACGTCAAAAAAAAAAATTCTCATTATGTGTTGTTTTTTCTAATACGGGAATTCATGTGAGAATTCTTCCAAATGCACAAAAAATTCAATACCAATAAAAAAAAATATGAGTAAATGACGGCAGGATTTTTTTTCCAGCTTGACAGTTTAACAAATGAATGGAAAACTTCCAAAGACTAACAATGCCCTAATTAACATTAATTGTCATTTAACTCAAATAAAATATGCAGATGAAAAGAATAAGTACGACAAATGTAATTTTTAAGTCTCATTTATACTGACTAGTTGATTAGATTAAAAGAGCAATTCACGATTCGTGACTCTTGTTTACCGAGCTCAGCAGCGCCTCTATCGGCCGCGGTGCGAGTGTGGCGTCTGAAGTCCCGCCCCTCATGCGGAGCGTGTGCGTGACGCCGCGGTCCACGAGCATCCCGGTCCAGCTGGAGAGTCTACCAGACGATGGCCGCGGCTGTCGAGAGAGGAGGAGCCCGGGCCGCCTTCATGAACCCGGGTGCCGTTCCCGCTGCGACCGGAGCATCACCCGTGGCCGGACCGGTGGGTTCGGGATCGGCTGCCGTGATGCCCGTGCCGATGAATCTGTTCGCGACGTGGGAGATTGACCGCTCATCTCCAAGCTGCGTGCCGAGGTACACGAAACCAAAGCTGTTGTGTTGATGTGTGTGTCTGTTGTGTTAACTGTTGCACGCACACACACACACACACACACACACACACACACACACACACACACACACACACACACACACACACACACACGCATCTGTGTGTTTGCATGATTTGATTTCCACGCGTGGATCTTATCAATTTCATGCAGTAAATGTTGTGCTGATAAATGTAAACAAACACATCAAACAATAAAAATGTGAACCATAAAAAGAATAAAATAGATTTAATTTGGTTAAATATGATGGGAAACTCATCAGACTCAGTTATTGTGTACATCTTGACATTATAAGTGATTTCCACAAGGTGTGTAATAAACTGACACAAGATGACCTAAGAAACACAAACTGATGGCCTTCTGTTGTGGGTGCCATGCTGGCATCAGTGACCCACTTCTATGGGTTCTGATTTATCCTATTGCCTTATTTATACATTTTATGTGAAACGTTAACATTGTGAAAAATGAAAGCTCCTGTACACTTACCAGAGTCAGATTAATGCGTGCATGTCATTTGTTCAAGAGCTTGTCAGAATTTGCATATATGACATACAGAAGTTGTAAACGCTGTATGATTATGACATGTGTACGAACATTTTGCATGTTTTTGGAGTGTGGTTTTATATTATTGCCCATCGTGCGGCAGGGATAAACATGATCGCTACATACATCCACATGAAATACTTACAGTTTCATTGTCGCCGATGGGATATACGGAAAAAAGATATATTGATGTATGTCATATGAATTGTAGCCAGGCAGCCGTACAGAAATACTGTTGGACATGGATAAGCGTTATCCAGACACCTTTATGTTGCTTTTTGAATGTCCTGATCTCCCGCTAGATGATGTTCATCCTGTATATGAGAACAGATTAGGCGTCCCACACCTAATTCTGCACTACTAATTCTGTGTTAAATAGTGTATTCTATCCCTCCTGTGGTTAGGTATTTATTAATGTATTACAACTGCCAAACGGATTAATTATTAAGGAGTTATAATCAATGTGTAGTAAAAGGATTTGTTCACCCACAAAATTAAATTCCAGCAATTAATTACTCACCCTCAAGTTGTTGGGTTACCCGAGATATCTGTTTATTATCAGAACGCACATTTTTTTTTTCTGTGATCTTCCAGACTTCTCCATAGACCATAATGCAACCAGTTGTTAAGGCACTGAAAGTATGTGAAGACAGGGTTAAAATTGTCAGTGGTTCAGCATAGGCACGATGATACTTTGTGTGTGGAAACTATAAAAAATAACAAGTGTATTCAACAATTGCCTGGCTTGTTTGTTTCAATGTGTTTTCCAATTCATTTCGAAAAAGGTATCATTTACTGATGCTTGACTTAACATGTAAAGATGACTCCCAAAAGCCAAAAAGTTCTTTAAATCCTTGAGCCTTCAGCATTATTTCATTTTGTTGATGATTAATTGCATGTTTTAGGGTTTTTTCTCATTCATTTTTGTTTGTTCATAAAAAAAGAATCCTCACTAAATATAGTTAACTGAACTATAATTGACTTTTTGTCTTAACATGGGAGTAAAAAGTGTCCTTAAGATATTTTAATGAGTAAACAATTTGTGTCCTTACACAACTGGAGTGTGAACAAATTCTAACAATGTTTTGGTGAACTTATATTTCTCTAACCACTGTCAAACATATATCCATGTTAATATATAAATGTTTTTTTTTCTTCTGATATTTAAATATTATCGGAAAATAAATCATCTTTAACTGAATACCCCAAACATCAATGGATGAGGCTGTGAGTTCATATATACCTTCAGACAATTTTTAATGAGACCTGTTTTAGCGTTGAATAAACATCCTAAAATAAATTAATGAAGAAACAGTGACCTTTTATCTTAACCAATTGGCAACTGTGTTATACATGAAATCACAGATGATTGGAATATTTAATCAAACAGAACACCCTATAGGAGGGGATCACCAATTAATCAATTAAGAATCAGTAAAATAGTAAGATAATGTTCAATGCATAATAATAATAATAAAGGAACAAGACTGTTGCCATTGTGTTTAAAACACTGCTTGTTAATAGTAAAAGACAATGTTCAGTACACAAACAGTCTATGCAGAAAACAAAACTGAAATGTTCAAATAATGTTACACAAACCATAGATGATCTGACCAAACCACAACAAAAGTGGACTTTGAGGACACTTTGAAAAAGGATTTTCAGATATTACATAAAACGACTGAAGTAAATTTCGTACAAGGTGTCGGATGTCAAAAGATCCATTGATTCAGTTGAACTGAGGATTTTTATTACCGAAGTGATTCACAGAGATATATAAAAACAACAAATGTAACATTGAAATCTATTGTAAATATTGAATTCATTGCCCAGGCTCGTTTGTTTGTTAAGTGCCACTTTTTTCTTATAGAAAGAGCCAAATAAGACGTTGTGTTCTGCAGAACGCATTGATGAGCTTTATTTAGCCACAATGTTTGAATAAAAAATATATTCCCAGATATCCAAACACTTACATAAACATTATGTTAACGTTATAATCATTAATGATTACATTTTCCTTTTGATCAAAAGGGCCAGAATATTGCCCTAAATATTCAAAACTTCATTACATTTCATTTAGATGCTCAGAATGAGTGCATGGTGTTGTAAACGCTGCAGGCCGCTATTAATTTATCCTTGAGATGTGAAACACACACACACACACACACACACACACACACACACACACACACACACACACACACACACACACACACACACACACACACACACACACACACATATATACATGTGTATATATATATATATATATATATATACATATACATATTATATATTATGTCTATATAAAGAGAAACATTAGGGAAACATCAAAAGCAATCTTCACAAACACAGGTTGAGCCGAAGTGACACTAAATGACATCAAATAATCAGGACATCAATCTGCCAATCAATGAACTCCATTTAAAAACCCCATCATCACTTTATATACCTTTATACATATATAAAGTGATGATGTGTGGTAACAAGAAAATCTGTGAATCTCAGTTCACCTGGCAGGTGTTTGTGCTGAACGTTAGCTTTACGTCAACAACAACATTCATCTTATTAGTTTTGGAGAAATATTATGCCAGCGGCAGAAAAACAGCATCAGTCATATCTCAGTGAATATTGACCATGATGGACATAAGTGAGATTATGTTGTTGTTTTCCCATGATCCCTGGCTCTTCTCATAGCTTTTCATTCCACTGAGTCTTTCAATGGCCTTTCAGAGCTGAATAGATTCAGCTGAACTCAACACAATAGCAACACAAGAGAAACCGACAGAAGGTCCAATATTAAAGAATCGCCTGTTAAAACGAAAGAAGTAGATTAGCATTGAGAAACATTGAGTTTTAAGTTTTCATGATGTTGTACGAGCATCAGTAATGATTCCGGACAGTCGGAAGCGGTCATCTGGAATGAATGTTACTGGTCGGAATGGACACTGTGGGAAAATCTGTGTGTGTCAGCAAAATCTCAGCAGAATAAGATTTTCTGAGCGACCGGTTCTAAACTCTGTGTTCCAGTTTAAACTTCTGTTTGTTACTGATGAACACATTAAGATCATTTAAAGTGACTTTACATGGTGACGTGTGAACTGTGGATTTGTACATAACCTGTAATAACCTCTCTGTCACAGGTTGTGTAGTCTGACACTGAAGAAATTGATCATTCTGAAAGAGTTGGATCGTGAGCTCAGTTCTGTGGTTATCACTGTCAAAATACAGGTAAAACGACACTGTTTGTATTGCGTGAGTTGTATTGATGTGTATGTTTGCAATATCTGTGTGTATATCTGTGTACGTGTGTAATGTGTTCTTCTGTGTGTGTGTGTGTGTGTGTGTGTGTGTGTGTGTGTGTGTGTGTGTGTGTGTGTGTGTGTGTGTGTGTGTGTGTGTGTGTGTGTGTGATGTCAGCAGCGGCTCAGAGCTTTACTAAAGACACTGGGCTAATTGTGTGTTGTTGCCAAGGCGACAGCTTGCTCAGTGGGAAGATGGGATTGAAAGCAATAAGAGGACAGGGGGGTGGCTATGTGGTGTATTATTGGATGTATTGAGGAGCACTTGTATACCCTTAGCATTCCAGGGGAGTCACTGTGGTCACAGTGAGTGCGCGCGTGTGTGTGTGTGTGTGTGTGTGTGTGTGTGTGTGTGTTTTACGAGAGAGGCACATGTTGTATTATATTAAAGTGTTTTATAATATTACCATATAGATATATATATGAAATAACAACTGAAAGCTTAATTCTCAGTTTATTTAATGTGAAATCATATGCTGACAGTACAAAACCTTGTATGTCCAAATATGCTGTTTTTCAGGTAATGGAAAAGAACACTGACAACACAGTATTTAATCATTAAAAATAGACAACACTGACAAAAATAGACAAAACTTTTTAATTTTATTTAGACAAACTGAAGAATGAATAGTAATTACGATTTATGCCAAAATGTGGAGATGTTAAATTAAAGAACAGAAGTCACGAAATGTATATTATTTTACAGTCCAGTAGTCTGAATTTACTGTGTTGTTGTTGTTTATAGAGTTTAACAGATTTGTTAAAAGAAAAGTCAAGTTAATTTGATGTTATGGTGAAGCGTAACTGATGTAGATTTCTGTCTGTTTGTGTTAAACGTGTGAAGAGTCATGACTTCACACAGGAAACAACTACATTTCACCCTTTTTCTTCTTCAGGTAAACAAGGTTATCATCACATTCTTATGAATTCAGACCAAAGACTTGCCCTGCTGCTGTCTTTAGTTCACATTCAGTGTGTTTTACTCTTCACTAATACCTGTACAGACACAAGTATACCATCATAACATCTCTTGATGTATAATGAATGATAAAGTTGCTTTTTATGTGTTCAGGGATCAAAGCGTGTCCTAAGGTCAAATGAGTATATTCTCCCACCCAGCGGCCTCATGGAAACAGATCTGGAGCTCACTTTCTCCCTTCAGGTAATCTCCAACTCTGTCACCTGATTCGTCATTCTGTACATTAGAAATGGCTCTCTTGAGTGAAGGACAGTTTTTCCGCTCTTTTCTTTCATGGTGTGTATGACGCAGATATATTGAACATCGCCTGTATGCCTGTGATGAGGAATAGAATTTCTAATTTGTATATTGTTCCAATCAGAATGTATTGTTAAATACTGTTCTTGAAGTTTGCTATTCCTATAATATGTTGCATGTACAGATGAATGTCAGTGAAAGGATTGTGTTTTTGATAATGGAATGGTGTTTTCTCTAGTATCCTCATTTCCTGAAGAGAGATGCTAACCGCCTGCAGATTATGCTTCAGAGAAGAAAACGCTATAAAAACAGAACCATTCTGGGCTATAAGACACTGGCTGTTGGGTGTATTGACATGGCTGAGGTGTGAATCACACATGAACAAATCAAAAAATGTTCACACTTTTATCCTTTGTCCAAAACTCTCATACTCACAGTTGTCATGTAATCTTACAGACTTTAGACTCTTATTGACCTGCCATCAATGCCAGATAATTCTTATCCTAAAGGAATAATAAACCCTAGCGTAACAAATAAAAAATAATGAGTCACTCACATTTAAGTTGTTTTATATCTGTATGATTTCCTAATGAACAAAAAGCAAGATATTTGAAAGAATGCTCGGACCCAAAAAGTTATTGGACCCCATAGCAGTGTCATAGTAGAAAAACTACATTATAAAAATATCACAATAACAGTTCCGTTCAGCTTCCACTGACCAAAATGTTGATTGGGACAGTGGACACTGAAATGAAGTCGTCCTGAAGCACACAGGAAAGCCCTGAATCTGCCCTGATGGTTATATTCATGTGATTTAACGTTTAAAGGTAATGCAGCATCCCACAGACGGAGGACAGATTCTAGGTCTCCATAGTAACGGGAAGGAAGCCCCGGTACGCACGGCCGAGCTGAGCGTCTATTCATTATCTAGTCAACCTATCGACCCAGAGGACGGCAGCGGTCAACCAGAGACCAAAACCAAAGCCTCAGGTGACTTGAACACGCTTGAGACAAAGGAAAGATGCTTTCATAGTGCTCGTCTGGTCAAGTGCATGAGATGATTTTTTAGTTGTTTCTTAAATGATTTGATGATCTCAACAGATATCCTGTTGATTTATCTTATATTTTTAATATAGCATTTTAATTAAGTGAATCCATCCATTGCATGAAAAAACCTCTGACCAAACAGTAAGAGCTATAATGTTTGGTTTAAAATGTAACACAAGGAATTGGCTTCTTAGCATGCGGCATTCACACTTACAACAACAATAACTCTCCAATGTTATCTTGATATAAAGGTGTTAAATATTTGAGGCTTTCTTTTGATATAACTAAACTATATTTTAAAACAAGATGGCATGTGTGTCATTTTGTTTAAGACCGTTCTCCAGACATGGACAACTATTCTGAAGATGATGATGACAGTTACTCTTCAGAGCAAGAGGCCAGTGATGATGCTGTTCAGGGTCAGGTGAGCACTTCGTATTATCACAACAACAATCTTCTTATCACTGGCAGAATACATTTAGTCTTCTACATATATGCTCAAATGTCAAAATACTCTACTGGGACAACATGATCAACAGAAAACTAACATATTGTTCATGGCAACTCTTAAGATGCCAGCATGTATATTAAAAGAATGTTCTAAACCTTATTCATCTACCTTTGTTTGTAGGACCTTTATGATGAGGATGATGACGTTCAACGAAAGCCAAAAAAATCTAGAAGGAAAATGATTAGAACCACATCTATGACTCGGGTATGTAGATATACAGTGATCACTCAGTAGTTGTTCTGGGTGGCCATTGAGAGTCATTTGGGCCAGTAATGCACCCTGGGGACATCATTTATAACTCTAGTATTTCAACTATGCCTTCCTTTGTCACTTGAATGAAAACTTTAGGCAGTTTTCAGAAATGAATTCATTAGTTGGAACACAAACATAAAGCTTGGGAACTAAAGGTGAAATTGGTAACTGTTCTGGTTTCAGGTTCATTCTTTAACTAACTATGACTTTGCTATGGGAGTGTTTTGACTTGAACCATTCTCATGAATTTAGTAGAGTCACTTCAAGGCAGCAAGCAGATAGAATGAATCAAATGCGCTTTGAAGCAAACAGCAGCTTGAGTACAGAGTGTTGTCTGATATACAGAAGATCCAGGAAGGTGGTTTCCTAATCCTCTTAACATAAGCTTATTACCAAAGACACAAATGTTAACCTTGGATCAGTCTGAAAACTAGAATGGCACAAAAAAATAAAGTGTAAATGTTTTATTCTGCTGAATGACTAATCTACTCTGACTGTCTAGTTTTGAGCAGTTGAACGTATAGCATTTGAATTTATAGGTCAATCACTTTGTATCGATTATGAGCATAGCGTCAATCTGTCAGGTCAAGGTGTATCTGCTGGTCACATCAGGTGAATCTAATCACCTGAACCAATAATCAAACCAAGTCATTTTTATTACCTACTCATTGGCTTTAGAATCATGTTTAAAGAACTCCCCTCCGTCCCCACCTCCTCCATATCTAAGTCTTTTAGGAATTTTTATGTCATCCTATTTTCATTGAGATACGTGTTGCTAAACCTAAATATAACTTTTGTTAAATTTAAGCATTTGAGGACAGTGGTCCTGTCAGAAATATGATTATACTCATATACAGATGAACTGTATTCATCTACATCTTCTCTCTTTTGTAGCAACCTAATTTTAAACAGAAGTTTGTTGCGCTGTTAAAGAGGTTCAAAGTATCTGATGAGGTGAGGTGTTTTCATTATTATTCAGCTGCTTCTATATCGTGTAAATACCCAAAATCTCTTCTGAAGTTATATTGTATCATTCCAGATTTTCATACAGCTTATTTTCTGATACAAAGCATATCAAGTCAGTTGTGATAGGTCATGTCAGGCCGAGATGCAGCTAATCTATATCAATTTAGAGTATTCCTGTAAGGTTTCATTTACATTTTAACATGTTACATGTTATCAAGAGTTCCTGATGGTTATGTATAGTTGGTCTGATATAATTATTACTTTTTTTCTTCATGTTCGCTCATTGAGTTTTGTTGGATCAGGTTTTGGACACAGACCCAGTGGATCAGTCGCAGGAGGTGGAAGATTTGGATCTTCTGTACGACAGTCTGGAAGTTTATAACCAGAGCGACAGCGGGCCAGAAATGGAGGATAATGAGAGTCTTCTGAGCACCCCTAAACCTACACTAAAGTAATGCAGTCATGCCCACAGATGACTCGTGTAAATGTACTTCATGCTGAAGATCTGTATGTATGTCTCTTCCCCAGACCCTTTTTTGAAGGTACGTCTCATTCCAGCTCACAGACAGAGATCGGGAGTTTACATAGTCAACCCAGAGAAAAGCCTTCAAGTGTATGTCACTTACACAGCACAGACACATTCTTATTCTATTGCTGTTTGTTTCATTACATTTCATTATGAGCTTTATATACAGTGAAATTCAGACATCGTTTACTCACCTTCTAGTCATTTCAAACCTGCCAAACTTTCTATTATTCTCCAGATCACAATGAAGATAATTTAAAGAATGTTGCTAGACAAACAACACTGAACCCCTTGGTTTGAATTGTTTTTAAAGACCTAAATGATTGCTTTTTTGGATACAAACAATCATCTTAACATCTTCTTTTGACCAAGACTGATGACCAAGATGGCGGCAGGAACACATCGCGAGGCTCAGCGTCTCTCCAGTTTTTGCAATTTAGCAGTTTTATTCCTGCTCATATCGGGTCTGTTCGTACAGAATAGCTTTGGTTTTACATCCCCCACCGGACAGGAGTTTTGGATATCGGTGAGAACTTTTCAAACAGTTTTATCACCGATCTTCGATTCATCCCTGAGGTCGCCAGGACACCCGAGGCTAAACACTCCACCCGGCCGGGCGGAAGTGCTCGCAGGCGGCCTCGAGATCGTAAACAAAGGCGCGGGGAAATGCGGAGGTCTAAGAGTTAAGCTAAAGGCTACACCATTCTGGCTCTCTTTACCCATCATTTTCCTCGCTAATGTGCGGTCACTGGTGAACAAAATGGATGAATTACGACTTCGCATCACCAACAGTAAGAGACTTTCCGACTGTAATGTCATGGTTTTCACAGAAACATGGCTACACAGCGATATACCCAATAATGCTGTTGAACTAGCCTGGCGCTACATGCTACGGGCAGATAGAACAGCAGAGGACTCAGGCAAGACAATAGGTGGTGGATTGTGCATTTATGTCAACAAAGGTTGGAGTACGAACACTGTCACTGTTGGGAGTCACTGCTCAGCTAACCTAGAGTTTCTCATGGTTAAATGTAGACCTTTTTATCTGCCACGGGAGTTCACTTCAACCATAATAACAGCAGTCTACATTCCACCAGATGCTAATGCCAAGCTTGCATTGAAAGAACTTCATGCAGCCATTAGTAAACAACAGACTGCTCACCCAGAAGCTGCTTTTATTGTTGCAGGTGATTTTAATCACTGTAGACTGAAAACAGTGCTGCCAAAATTCCACCAGCATGTCTCCTGCCATACCAGAGGAGACTAAACTTTTGATCATGTTTATACAAACATTGATGGAGCTTACACAGCGACCTGCCTCCCCCACCTAGGACAGTCTGATCACCTTTCATTGTTTCTCACACCCAAGTATTCACCCCTCATCAACCGTGTAAAGCCATCAGTGAGGACCATAAAAGTGTTGCCAACTTAAGCAGACTCTTTACTTCAGGACAGATTTCAACATACGGACTGGAGTATGTTTGCTTCTCAGGCTGCCGGTGGCTCTCATACGGACATTGACACTTATACATCCTCCGTACTGGATTACATCAACAACACCATTGATGATGTAACAACAGAAAAACAAATCACAACATACCCTAATCAGAAGCCTTGGATGAACAAGGAGGTGCAACTTCGGCTGAAAGCCCGCAACATCCCCTTCAGGTCAGATGACGCACAGGCCTACAGTACATCCAGGGCTAACCTGAAGAAGGGCATCAAGAAGGCCAAGTACTGTTACAAGCTGAAGGTGGAGGAACACTTTTCTAACTCCGACCCTCGATGCATGTGGCAGGGCATCCAGGCCATCACTAACTACAAATCCAGCAACACCACCACAACGGTCACAGACATCTCCTTTCTAAACGAGCTAAATGACTTTTACCACCAAAAGCATACCCTCAGCAGACCACCAACCTCTTAAACTCACCTTCACAGATGTGCACACTGCACTCAGCCGGATCAATGCACGCAAAGCTGCCGGCCCGGATGGTATTCCTGGATGTGTGCTTAGGGCATGTGCGGAGCCGCTTGCAGGGGTCTTCACAGACATTTTCTATCTGTCCCTCATCCAAGCAACTGTGCCAACATGCTTTAAGTCCACATCCATCGTACCTGTGCCGAAACACTCCTCAATGTGCCTGAAAGACTATCGCACCGTAGCACTCACACCATCATCATGAAGTGCTTCGAGTGACTTGTCCTAGCACACCTCAAAGACTGCCTCCCATCTACACTGGACCCACACCAATTTGCCTATCGTAGAAATAGGAGCACAGAGGACGCATTATGCACAGTTCTGCACTCTGCACTCACACACTTGAACAATGTCAACACCTATGTACGAATGTTATTTGTTGACTTCAGCTCAGCATTTAACACCGTTATTTCCTCTAAGCTGACCTCCAAACTTGCAGACCTGGACATTAACACCTCTCTCTGCAGCTGGATTACGGACTTTCTGACAGACAGGCCTCAGCATGTTAGGTCAGGCCACACCCACTCCACCACCATCAAACTTAATATCGGTGTACCACAAGGCTGCTTGCTGAGCCCATTCCTCTGGTCCCTTTACACCCATGACTGCAAGCCTGGACTCAACTCCATCATTAAGTTTGCAGGCGACACCACGGTGAAAGGCCTCATCCGTGACAATGATGAGACTGCCTACAGGGAAGAGGTAAAGCACCTGGCCACATGGTGTGCTGACAATAACTTGCTTCTAAACACCACCAAGACTCATTGTGGACTTAAGAAGCAGAAGGGACGCACGCACGACCCAATCCACATAAACGGGATGGTTGTTGAGCGTGTCTCCAGCTTCAAGTTCCTGGGAACCACCATCTCTGAGAACCTGTCCTGGAACTCTAACACCTCCAGCCTGGTCAAGAAGGCTCACCAGTGCCTCTTCTTCCTCAGGACACTGAGGAAGAACCAGTTGTCTTCAGCCATCCTGGTGAACTTTTACAGATGTGCGATCGAGAGCATCCTGAACAACTGTATCACAGCCGGTATGGGAACTGCTCAGTGGCTGACCGCAAAGCGCTGCAGAGGGTGGTGAAAACTGCCCAACGCATCAGGGGAACACACTTCCTGCTATTGCGGATATCCAGAGGAAACGCTGTCTTTGTCGAGCTCTCAGCATCCTCAAGAACTCGTCTCAACGTGACCAAAGACCGCCCTCCGGGAGGCGCTTCAGGAGCCTCCGGACAAGAACAACAAGATTAAGGGACAGCTTTTTCCCTAAAGCTGTCTCCTTACTAAACTCTTCACCCTTATACCCCTCGACCACACCCATTTCACACAGATTCCTCCCCCCTCTTCAATACTACACCTGTTTATTACTTATTTATTTTAAATATTCTTCACAATAACCAGCTGTTACATGCATTACTGACTCTTCACTCAGTAACACTGGACAATCCATTTGCACACTGTAAAATTCGAAATGCACTTTACATGTTCATAGCATACCTGCCTGTATATTTGTATATTTAACCTGTAAATCTGTCCATAATGCTTATCTATACTCATATATTCTGTATCATTATTGTATATACTACATATATATTCTGTACTTACTGCTTATTGCACTTCTGGTTAGATTCTAACTGCATTACGTTGCCTTGTATCTTACTTGTGCAATGACAATAAAGTTGAATCTAATCCTAATCTAATCTTTGTGTTTTTCCGAAGAAAGTCATCCTGGTCAAGAAGTTGAGTAAATTATAATAAAGTTTGGGGTGAAGTTTCACTTTAAAGATTCATGATTAAACCCCTGACTGAGGAACTACCCACAATTCTGCAAAAAAATCCACCGATCAGATTCAGAAAACACTGGCGTTCTGTCAATCTTCATTCAATAATAATCATTTAATGTCAAAATATTTCACAAGAAGTCACAGCTATATTTTTCAATCTAATGTGTGTGTGTATTTTGTTTGCATGTGTATGCATGTGTGTAGGGTGGAGATGTGTTAACAGTGGATAAGAACAGATATTCAGAAGACAGTAAAGCGCTGGACTCTTCAGCTGTGGTCAGTGCACATTATTGTTTTACACACAAACATGATTATTACATAAAAAAAACAAATTGTGTGTATATGTACAGTGTGTGTCTCTATCACACATCAGTTTTACCTGTAGTCGCACATTAAAAGAATCTTTTAAATTGGACCACATCTTTTTAAGCTGTACAGCAGACAGACACTTTCACTTTACCAAATGTCTAATACAGGTTAAACAGTAACTGTTATTGACATTAATATACACTAATCTTCAAACGTTAAAAGTCCCTTCTTGATCTCTTCATACTTCATTGATTGTGATTATTTTGCTTTTAAATTTAAAATTTCAATTATATATCTATATTCTATTAGATTTTTAAATATATAACGTAGCTCAGAATAAACAAACTGTTCTGTAGTTGTAATGATAAAATCTATAGATGAAGAATAAGTAATATACATCCTTTACTGCCTTCTCTTCTTTTTCTTAATGGTGATTTGATGGTAATGGTGGAGATACAACAACAAAGAAACACACTTACTCTTCTTCAGACACATTTACACCTCCGCACTGTATTTCTGCTTTGTGGCTAAGTGGTGGTCGTCACGGCAACTTGTGGGTTTCTGTGGCTGTGTGCTAGTGTCTGTTTATTTGTCTGTGCAGGAGCAGACGGAGGAGGAGACGGGCGGGGGGGCTGTCACATGTGACGGGGATGTTAACGCAGACAAGGCAGAGTCCCAGACTCTCATTTCGCCTAGGTAACATATCCATCTTTCTACCTTTTGTTACTATCCATTTTCCATTAATTATTAGCATTGTTTCTACCACACAACTCACATCTTTTTTCGCTATGATCAAATACTGTTATGTAAGGCTGCTATAGTTTTACAATGGCTCAGAGTCAGACTTTTAGAAAATGGGAATAAATTGGATTAAAATTTGATTCATTAATTGAATGACAAAACCTGGGGGGAAAAGTCAAACAAACCCATAACTGCGCCTCACTTGGTTTTCACTTGTTCAATAGAACAAGATGTAATGTGGATAATAACACAATTCTGCTTGCAATTCTGGCTTGCACTACTTCACCACGTTATGTGTGTATGTGGATGCAGGGACATACAAAATGAAAGTCAGAGCAAAGTAGCGTTATCTTCTAAGAAGTAGACACAGCGTCTCATACCCCGCCAACACGCTAACTTTTTGGGCATGCGGTCCGAGGTTCCGAGGAACAGACAGACAGACAGAAATGTCAGAGCTTGGTTTTTATTAACTTGAACTTTAAGGACTGGACTATTTCTTTGGCGTTGTGTGGCATTGAAGCCAATTAATCTTTTAAGAAAAGCAATAATTTATTCTGTTGAAAATCTTGTTGATTTTACAGAGTAACAAGGCATCGTGTCTTAGCAGTAATTTAACTTATCTTGAGGTACATGAACATAGTAGTAATTTTTATATTTTTATATTTAGAAACCTTGTGCAGTTGCAAATACAACCAGTTATTTTATTTTTGAGAATTGCACTTTATATTTCTTTATGACTTTGACTTTGAAAAGACTGTGGAAGACAGTTTAGAAAAAGTTGGGACAGTATGGAAAACGCAAATAAAAAAAGAAATTAGTGATTTCTAAATTTAATTTGACCTGTATTGCAGACAATATGAACACAAAATATTTCATTTTTTGTCTGGTCAACTTCATGTCATTTGTAAATATGCATCCTTTCCTGTCATTCAGACCTTCAACACATTTAAAAAAAAAAAGGGACAGGAGCAATTTAGGGCCAGTAATGAGGTAAAATGGTTAAATAATGATGTGATTTGAAACAGGTGATGTCAACAGGTGATTGTTATTTGATTTGGTACAAAGGAGCTTCCAAGAAAGGTCGAATCCGTTAGGAGCAAAGATGGGCCGAGGATCGCCAGTTTGCCAACAAATACGTGAGAAATTTATTGAAATGTTTAAAAACAATGTTCCTCAAGAAAGATAGGAAGAGATTTGGATATTTCACATTCAACAGTGCATATTATAATTAAAAGATTCTAGGAATCTGGAGGAATTTCAGTGCGAAAAGGACAAGGGCGCAAGCCTGAGCTGAACAACTGTGATCTCCGATCCCTCAGGTGGCACTGCATCAAGAATCGTCATTCATCTATAAGCGATATCACCACATGGGCTCAGGACTACTTTGGCAAACCTTTGTCAAGTACCACAATACGTAGTTACATCCACAAATGCTAGTTAAAACTGTACTGTGCCAAAAGGAAGCCCTCTGTTAACAGTGTCCAGAAGCGCTGTCGACTTCTTTGGGCTCGGAGGCATCAGGGATGGACATCACATAGTGGAAACGTGTACTTTAGTCAGATGAATCAGTTTTTCAGGTATTTTTGGGAGGAATGGACGCCGTGTGTTCCGGACCAAAGAAGAAAAGGATCATCCAGACTTGTTACCAGCAACAAGTCCAAAAGCCAGGGTCTGTCATGGTATGGGGTTGTGTCAGTGCCCTCGGCAAAGGTAGCTTGCACTTCTGTGAAGGCACCATTAATGCTGAAAAGTACATAGAGATTTTGGAGCATAATATGCTGCCTTCAAGAAGACATCTTTTCCAGTGACGTCCATGCATATTTTAACAAGACAATGCAAAACCACATTCTGCACACCTTACAAAGTCCTGACTGCGGAGGAAGAGGATACGGGTACTTAACTGGACTGCCTGCAGTCCCGACCTTTCTCCAATAGAGAATGTGTGGCGCATTTTGAAGCAAAATGCGACAACGAAGACCCTGTACTGTTGCCCACCTTAAGACTTGTTTGCAGGAAGAATGGAACAGAATTACACCTGAAACACTTCATCACTTGGTGTCTTCAGTCCCTAAACGTCTTTTAAGTGTTGTGAAAAGGAATGGAAATATTACAAAGTTGTAAATGTTTTACTGTCCCAACTTTTTTTGAAATGTGTTGCAGGTCTGAATGACAGGAAAGGATGCATATTTACAAATGACATGAACTTGACCGGACAAAACATGAAATATTTTGTGTTCATACTGTCTGCAATGAAATACAAGTCAAAGTCAATTTAGAAATCACTTCGCAGACTTAGCAATCTTTATTTGCGTTTTCCATACTGTCCCAACTTTTTCTGATTTGGGGTTGTATTTCAATAATGCATTACTTTATCTTGAAAGAAGGTCATTTGCGTTTCATATGATTCAGGGACAATGCATATCTTTTTCAGGGAGCATGTATATTTTTTAAAACTTATGGTTATTTTTGTGTACAGGACTCATGTTTTTGACATTTAGATTTTGACTTAACTAAGACTAAAACTCTTATGATATTTAGTCAACTAAATTAGACTAAGACCAAAAGATTTCACATGACCTAAATAGGACTAAAACTAAATGGTGTATTATTGCAAAGACTAAGACTAAGACTAAATCAAAATTTGGTGTCAAAATTAACACTGGTGGTGACTGGTGGCTGTCTGGAGGTTTCATGAAGTAATCTTGAAGACTCTGATGAGTGGAATCATGTGTGTTTAAACAGTCAGCGTGCAGATTTTTCCAGGATCTAAAAGTGAGATTATGATTCACAACCAATGGCTCAGTCCACCACTCATCTATCCCTTTCAAAGCATGCTGTTATCACGTTTCTTTGTGGAAGAAGATCATGTACTTATGAAACACGTTCTGCAGTGCGGTTTGTTTAGGAACACTGCAGCGCTTGCAACAGTGTATGCTCGAGAGACATACTGCTTATATGTTGAGCTCAAATGTCCACATGCATTAAGCATTTAAGTATGCTTTGGAAGCCGTGAAGACACAGTTGTGTGTGAGAGATATATTAAAATCAGAAAACAACAGGAATTAAATAGAGAACCAAAAAGCAATGTAAAAAACGGTAATGATGATCTGTGCAATAACCAGGGGGATGGGGCTCCAATGGCACATGCTGAGCTGTCAAAAGAACACAATGAGCTTGACAGACACGACACAAAGACCACAAATGACAAAACAAGTTATCAGAGCAGAGACCCGACAGTTCTGGTTGGTTGGATCTAATCTCTGCTGGAAAATGGCCCCCCAGGAAGTAAAGTAAAGATTGCTGGATTCAATGCAGAAGACAAACTCTAAATATAGATTACCATACCTGGCTTAAAATTGACATTTTATTATACTAGATATTCTGGCTTAGTTTATGCAGTCCCTTGGATTTAACCCATGACCTTGGTATTGCTATTGTAAAACACAGCGATAGGAGAACACCAAGTTTGCGAGAAACCAGCAATCATCTGTATAAATGGGATGAAGCTGTTGTGTAAGGGTCAGTTTAACAGGCTTAAAGTTGTTTTATTGGTGATGTTTCTTTTGTTTTGCTGATCAGTAAAACAGAAAGTAAACTACAGCGATGTCAACGCAGTACCTCCATGAAGGACAGACAGAACTCAAAGACTCAAAGTGATCGCACCAACAGCATCGAGAGTGAGACCTCACCTGACTCCAGACTCATCACACAGGTTTGTGTAAAGTGACATTTTCACCATCAGAACCATCTCATAATTTCACAAACACTCGCTAAAAGTAAAAGCTTTGTGTTGTGTTGGCACTGTAAGAACCAGACAGAACTTTTGTTCAGGGATGACCTTTGGTGGGACATATTAGCTCCTAACACAGAAATAAATGCCAGGAATGCGATCATGTTGACCGACTGAAGGCCCAATTTATCTCTGCGTGTTGTGATTTATTTCTGTCTGTAGTGCTTCAAATGCTCATAGAAGGTTTGTTTCTCAGGCGGCCTTTTAGCTGGTTTAAGTCATAACTAGAGGTCTAAGCGGGACTGTTTTTGAAGACCCGCTTCCACAAGATTTTATTTCACCCTCACCCACTCCTGGTATATATTCACTCTTTGCTTACAAGTATTTTCTTACCAGACCTGACTATTGCCACGGACCAGGGGCTGGCTATTTTATTATTTAATTATTATCTTAGCCCTAATTCTTAATTATTGTAAAAAGGAAACAACACATTTAAATTGTTTGTTTTAAATGCCATAAATATATATTTCATTAACACTTAGATGTTGAAATTGTTAAAACTTTGTAAAATGAGACTATTTATTGTTATGCACATGTTAAAAAGCATTAAAAACATTAAACAAATGGGGGCACAGTACCACGTGGGCAATTAGCAACAGTAACCTGTTCTATTCACAGGAATCATTTCTATACTTATGTTAGTTATATATAATAAAATATTGTATATTATCAGCTCCTCTCACTTCGTTTCTTCGTGCTGAATCTGGTTTATCTTGCAGCGCTTGCTCAACACTTCGGAGTACAGACTGTACAGATGCCTAATAAAATGATTAAAGCACAGAAATGCTCTTTGGGAATGATGTCGGAAATAGTATCTTTTTAGCCCGCCCACTCCCATTCAAATTTGACCAGAGTTACAAATTGCAACTGTGTTTTATTTGAAAAATCGGTTCCTGCATCTCAAGAACTCTGGTCGTGTCCCACGGGTCGATGCAGACCTACATTTAAATTTACTCCCTTGGCTGATGCTTTTATCCAAAGCGACTTACAAGTATTATGCAGTAGTCAATCATCACTGCAGAGCAAAAGGTGGTTTATGCCTTGCACAAGGACACTTCAGTCATTGCTGGTAGTGGGTCTCGTACCCGCAACCTTCAGCTTACAAGTCCAACGCTCTACCGCTAGACCACAACTGAATTTTATTGTCTTTGTGACATGCCAGTGATCACAAAACTCTTCACAGACACAACGCTGCTTGCAATGTCCTTGAATTTTAATCCTAATGCGACTGTGAAAACAATCTGGAATGTGACTCCAGGGAAACGTAGATTGTGAACAACAGTTGTCCCAGAACTTCAATGTAGAACTTATATGGGAACGGGACTTAGGTGTGTGTGTTTGACATTATTAAATTAGTTATTTTGAGTTGCTAGTGTGATCCTTTGTTTTATTGCAACAGGTTCCGAGGAAATCGGTTTATGATCAGCTGAATCAGATCTTGAACTCTGATGAACATCTTCCTGAGAGCATCATCCTCATCGACACAACAGACTGGCAAGGACAGGTGTGTTTGTGTGTCATGTTTATGAGAATACATTTTTACCCAGAAGTGAAGAAAATGAGTATGAATATTTGGTACTAATCTTAATGGAATGGATACAGGATTCTGTAAGTGTTTTCATCTCTCTTGTGTGCTGTGTGTTTATTGAATTCTTGTTTTCTCACAGTATTTGAATGAGATTCTTCAGGAACACAAGCAGCCCATTGTGTCCACTGTCTCTGCTGCAGATGTTCAGGCCGCGTTCAACACCATCGTCACTAGAATTCAACGATTGTACGTCATCAATTCCTCTCTGTCATCTAATAGACATTATAAAGTGTTTGTCATGAGTTAACTTTTCTTGTTGTTTGTCAGCTGTAACTGTAATGCACAGACTCCACCCACCATTAAAGTTGCTGTGTCAGGAGATCAGAGTTATCTTAGCATGGTCCTCCGCTGCTTCGTGGAGCAGCTCGCAAACAAGACACCTGATTGGCTGAGCTACATCCGATTCCTCGTCATTCCTGTTGGTAAGCTAATTACTTAAATGACACGCTGATTAATTGAGTTATGTCATCTGTGTGATCATTTGAAAAGAAATAAAGAAGCCCATCGGAAAAATAATCACTGAGAGCATATCTGACTACAATACATTTTTCATCTCATCTGTAATAGATATCATACAAGTTTAAATAAAGACTATTTTTATTATTCCCCATAAATGTATTAAAATTGTTATTGAAATGTAGTATTCATCTTGTTATTGCTTGCACGTCGTCGCCTTAGAATTATAAGGTTCTATCTGACATTATGGCCAAAATGTAGTTATTCTTTGACAACTTCTTTATATTATGCAATGTTTTTTTATGCAAACATTTACATTTTGGGACTTTTTTTAAGCAAACAAATAGGTTCTATCTTCAAAATCGAGTAATTATTTAGTTTTATATGGTGCGGTCTGCGACCAATTCAGCATTTGGAAAGCACAAAAGGGAAACAATCAAGATCAGCTTTCTTTGTCAGTGACAGGGGGACATAACAGAGGAAATAGTACAACACAAAACAATGTATTAAATTTATTAAATTCATCCACAAGGTTGACTTTGTCTTCACACCTCTAGAGGTTCCCTTTGTTTCCCTCTGCCTTAGTTTTTCTTTATGGGCCTTTGTTAGTTTAATCCAGGTCACCTGTGCCTTTTTACCAGTAGTGTATTTAAGTTGTCTATTTTCGCCTTTTTACTAGCTTTGAATGCTGTTTATTCCTCAATCCGAGAAGAGCTGATGTTGTATTAATTATTGCAAATCATCGTAATAAATCTTCACTTCCTGGAATACTGCCTCACGTGTTTCGTTTGGGTCCAACATCATCACCCCAGTGGTACCACACCAGCGACCCGGGTTCAAGCCAAGTTTGTGACGGTTATTGATATTCCCGTCGAGAAGAGCAACTCAAACTGAAGTATTTGCTGTTTTAGTTTAGGTTTAAGCTTCCTTATTCCTATGTTTACATACAACCTCATAATGTGGTTAATGTCTTAAATTTCACAAATTTATAATTGCGCGGCACCCTCCCAGAATAGTAATAGAGACGGGTCCGGAAAGATAAAGCACAGCCAAATGGGCTTTGTTTATTTTTTGTTTAGGCCTTTGTATATTATGTTAACTCCACCTACAAACAAGAGTATCAGGAGGTGACCTTAGTCCCCAAACAAGAAAATGAGGAGAAGAGCTTTCTTTTCTCACACTGAGTTCTCTTCTTTTCTCATGCCTTTCTCATCCTTCCTCCTCGTCCATGGCCCCTCCCACTTAAGTCAATTAACCCCCTGATGCATTCCCCATAACAACTACATTATCACATTTATAATGGGGAGCAACTCTCCTCAGCGCCACAATATTATTAGACACTGCTGCTTAAAATAAAGGGAACATTTAGACATCACAATGTAACTCCAATTCAATCACACTTCTGTAGAATCAAACTGCCCATTTAGGGAGGTACACTGATTTACCATTAATTTGTCATGCTGTTGTACAAATGGAATAGACAACAGGTGGAAATTATTGGCAATTAGCAAGACGCCCTTAGACCACTTCTTATTCCTATGCTTTTTGTCTGATGTTTTGGTTGCTTTTTAATGCTGACAGGGCTTTCACTCAAGCGGTAGCATGAGATGGACTCTACAACCCACACAAGATGTTTAGGTAGTGTAGCTCATCCACGATGGAACATCAACATCAATGGAAGCTGTGACAAGATGGTTTGCTATGTCTGTCAGCTCAGTGTCAAGAGCATGGGGGTGAGACCAGGAGACAGGCCAGTACATTAGGAAGACATGAAGGAGATCACAACCCAGCAGCAGCACAGCTACCCCTGCACATTGTGGATGGAGAAACAGGAGGAGCACTGCCACTACCCTGGAAAATAACCTCCAGCAGGCCACAAATGTGCATGTGTCTGCTCAAACAGTTAGATTCCATTAGGGTGGAATGAGCACCTGTCATCCACAAGTTGGGGTTGTGCTTGCAGCCCAACACTGTGTGGGTCGTTTGGCATGTGCCACAGAACATCAAGATTCGCCAATGTCAACTTGTGCTCTTGGGAGCTCAACCAACACTCCGCTGTCACTTCCTGTTTGCTACAGACGCACATGGAGCTCAGCCAAAACTCTGCTAAACTTACTTTACATATATTACTATTGTTATAGGTTTCAATCACTTGTTTTATTTAAATTTTTCTCTCACTCGCTCTTTTTTTTAAGTTCATCAAACAACTGTGGATATATTATTTCATAGAAACACGGTGAGTAATGGCTTCTCCTGCTGTTGTTATTTGCACTTCTTGTCCCATGTACAGTTTATCTATCTCTGTCACTGATGAGGGATTCATATGTGATGAAGGGAAATAGTTAGGCTGACAGAGAAGATTTAAGAATTAGAGACACGCATCCAAACTTTAATGGAGGGTTGTAAGAATGTTAGGGCTCTATATACAGCTTTGGATGCACCTAGTTCTGGGTTTACACATTTTCGGTTACAGTCACAGAGCCTGCATCAGGGCAACTGGTTGACCGTGTATTGGCATAGTCGTGGGTCGAAACACCGCTCTTCTGTATCGATCAAAACATTAAATAGGTTCTGCCCTCTCAGAGATGCACCCACTGAGAAACCTGATGAAAGTGCTCTAGTTATTGGTGATTCTATTGTATGGAACATGAATATAGAGACATCAGCCACCATAGTCAAATATTTACCGGGAGCCAGAGTGCCTGATATCTTTGCATATTTAAAAGTGCTGGCTAATGCTACACGTAAATACAGTAAGATTTTTGGTTAACAGAGGCCCAGGTCAGGAATCAGACAAACTGGCTAAACCGATGGTCTGCTAGCTACCACACGTCACAGAGGTCAGTTAATTCCGTCACCTAGATATCCCCCGATTCTGTCACCTAGATATCCCCTGTGATATTTGTACTGGCTACTGTATACAGGGCACCAGGGCACCACACAGACTCTATTAAAGAGTTCTGGCTGCATATGAAGGTTAAATATTTGGTGATCTTAATATCCATGTGATAATGAAAAAGATGCATTGGGATCAGCATTTATAGATACTCTAAACTCTATTGGGAAAGACCACATGTTCCAGGACCCACTCATTGTCGAAATCATACTCTTGATTTAAAATTGTCTCATGGAATTGATCTTAATGGTGTTGAAATAATAGAGCTAAGTGATGATTTCTCAGATCATTATTTAGTTTTGTGCAAACTTCATAAAGCCAAAATTGTAACTTCTACTTCTTGTTACAAGTATTGTAGAACCATCACCTCTACAACAAAAGAGGACTTTGTAAGTTATTTCTATGATGTATCCGAATTCCATAGCATATCAAAACTCAAAATGTTAAAGGAAGGTCAAGGGAAACACTTGGACACCATGGTATAATGAGCATACTTGCAGCCTAAAGAGAGCAGCCAGAAAAAAAGGAACGTGCTGCAGGAAAACAAAACTAGAGGTATTTTGTGTATTGCTTGGCGGGAAAGTAGCCTGTGTTTCAGAAAAGCATTAAAAATTGCTAGATCCGACTACTTTTCTACTCTTTTAGAGGAAAGTAAACATAACCCCAGTTATTTATTCAACACAGTGTCTAAACTAACAAAAAATAAAGCCTCAACAGTTGCTGATATTTCCCAGCATCACAGCAGTACTGACTCAATTCTAAAACAGACACTATTAGAGATAAAATTGTAACCATCCAGCTGTCAGTCACAGTATTTCATAAGACAGTGCACTTAAAACACCCCGAGGAACAGTTCCACTGTCAAATTGTATAAACTTCATCTGAAGCAACAACATGTATGTTGGACACTATATGTGAAGGGAAGTGATTTGTCGTGTGGTCAAGTATGGTGTTCCATACTTGGGATTTGAGCTCTGCATTTAACCCATCCCAGTGTACACACACAATAAGTGAACACACACAATCTATGTCCACACACCCGCTGCAATTGGCAGCCATTCCGAGGCGACTTTAAATGATTTTTGGGCTGCATTAATTAGATAAACCAGAATCTGGAACACTTTCCCGATATATTTGCTACATCATTAGAAGAATGGTATCTTCGCTAATATTAGTCTTTTTCTCTCTTCTTCTGAGTTCACCGAAGCCACCAGATTCAGCCTGTATCCAGATCATGGCATTGCAGTTGCCCTGACCCAGTACGTATCCAGACCAGATGGTGGATAAGGAACTAGAAAAGCCACAACCAGCCCTGAAAGACAACTGAAACCAGGACAACTGGAGCCCTCAGATGACCACCAGGATAAGACAAAGGATACAGAGGATTCTTCTCCACCCTGATGCAGCCTTGAATTGACCTACTGGTTTCGTCTGGTCGGAGGAGAACTGGTTCCCCAACTGCGCTTAGTTCTCCCCCAAAGTCAATAGATCCAGGCTGTACCCAAATCAGAGGGACATTGCAGTCACCTGGATTCAGTATATATCTAGACCAGTTGGTTGATCGGGAACTAGAAAAGCCCTGTACATCCCTGAAAGAAACTGGAGACCAGGACAACTAGAGCCCCAGAAACAGATCCCCTGCAAAGACCTTGCATCAGATGACAATCGGGAAGACACAGGGTAAAGATGATTCTTCCAACCTGCTGCAGCCTGAAATCATACCGCTGGTTTGTCTGGTTGGAGTTGATCTGGCTCCCCAACTGAGCCTGGTTTCTCCCAAGGTTCGTTCTCCATTCTGTCAAAGATGGAGTTTTGGTCCCTCTCCCCTGTCGCCTCTGGCTTGCTTAGATGAGGTCACTTCTCTTACAGTGATATCGTTGACTTGATTGAAAATTAATTCACAGACACTATTTAAACTTATCAGAGATTACACCAACGAATTGAAAATGAATGCACAGACATTATTTAAACTGAACAGAGATGACATCACTGAATTCAATGATGAACTGCCTCTAACTCTCATTTTGCATGATAGACACACTGTTTTACTAATCAATGTTGTTTAGCTGCTTTGATGCAATGTAAATATCAATAAAGGTGACTTTGACTTCACTGGTGAAAGCAGTTTCACTCTGAGCATGTGACTGACATGCCATGGAGAATATTCTGTGGCCTGCAACATCTTCCAGCATGACCGGTTTGGGTCAGTAATTGTGTGGGTTGGCATTTATTTGGAGAGCCGCACAGCCCACCATGACCTTGCCAAGTGTAGCCTGACTGACATTAGGTACTGAGATGAGATCCTCAGACACCTTGTGAGACCATATGCTTGAACAGATGGCCCTGTTCCTCCTAATGCTGGACAATGCTAGACCTCATATGGCTGGAGTGTGTCAGCAGTTCTTGCAGGACGAAGACATTGATGCTATGGAATAGCCTGTCCGGTCCCAGACCTTAACCCAACTAAGGACATCTGAGACATCATGTCTCGGTCCATCCAACAACGTCATGTTGTACAACATTCTTGCTCTAGTCCAGGTCTGGGAGGAGATCCCTAAAGAGACCAATCCTCACCTCATCAGGAGCATACTAAAGAGTTATAGAGAGGTCATACAGACACGTGGAGGCCACAGACACTACTGAGTCTCATTTTAACTTGTTTAAGGGTATAACATCAGATTTGGATAAGCCTTCATTGTGTTTCTCATCTTCAATTGAAAATTTTCTGTGGATAAAAAATTAAGATACAACAATTAGTACAGCTTTTTAAGTCTAACTTAATCAAGAAAAAAGTGCCTTAAAATATCTGGAAATAGCTGTAAAGCTGTATCTGTCCACGGTTAATGTGGGTGAACCAAGTACCTTTCGGAGATATTAACAACACAAATCTACACTGCAGGAACTCAAGATTAACACAAGATTGACAGAAACTCCCTGTGATACTTCTCTTTTAATGGCTGTTTTGCTGAACCGTTTGAACTTTTTCCAGAAAACCCTATTTACAAAATTCAGAAAATGTTATTGTACATTTAGAATACATTTTGGCTCTCTTGTCTTTTTTCGTCTGAAAGAGGTTTTTTCCTCTTATCATGAAATGTAAAAACTTTAAAGCACAATATGAACCTTATAATTTTAATGAGACGATATTTTGTCTTTCAAAGTTTTGGAAAATATTTGTCCTTCTGGTCAAAACTGCAAGTATGGCTTCAGAAGGTTTCCTCATCTCATTAATGTAGATTGTTCATACATATATTCCCTCTTATTTTATCTGCTCTGTTTTAGGTTGTCATCCACTGGCCAAGTACATCTCAACATTTGACAATAAGTTTAATAACATCTTCATGGACGCCGGCTGGAGGGATGTGTTTGGAAGGCTGGAGGCACCAGCTTCAGGTTTGAGTCAAGAACACACACTCAGATCTTCACATTCTTCATTCACATTCTTAAAGCACACATACAAAAAATATGTATTAATACAATATTATCATAACATTTACATTTTTTATTGTTTTTTAAGCACAGCTTTTTATACTTAACTTTAACAAAAACATTTAATAAGTTTCATTAAACCCATGTTAATGTATTATAAGAATGTACATTTTATTAGTTTTAATTAGTTTAAGAATGTACATTTTATTAATTTTAATACATTTAGGGTCTCTTCCTTTTTCACGCATGAAAGAGATTTATACCCTTGTACAATGTTTGTCATATGAAATGCAAAAAGCTGAATATATTAAAACTACTAAGTACATAAATAGAATATTTTAGATCCAAGGTGAAGATATATCAGAAAGCAGGATTGTATGTGTTTTAGGATAAAGTTTATATTTATTAAAACAGAAAATGAAATAATGTGTTTGTGTAATGATGTGCAGATAATATCGATGTTGCCGGACGTGTGTCGCAGTATCTGGCCGGAGCAAATCTCTCCCATCAGTTCCCTATATCTGAAGCCATGCTTACCTATAAACAGAAAAGGTACAGTTTTATAATATACTATTTTATATATATATATATATATATATATATGGAAATTATACTAGTTATGTTACAGTGACATGCAAAAGTTTGTGAAATCATTGGAAATGTAAATAATTTAAACAAAATAGGAAAGATCTTACAAAATGCCTGCAATGTTTTTTTTTAGTATTGTCCCATGAGTAAGATATTTTATATAAAAGCTGTTTACATATATTCCACATGACAAAAAATTACTGAAATATTGAAAAAACATGTTGTAAAGTTTGGTAGTTCATACAGATTTTGGTTATCTGGATGATCGTGGATTGTTTTTTTTGTTGCTTTTTTGGTTGATCATGAGATTCTTAATAGTTTAACTAAGCACTGCAGTTCAGAAAATCCTGTAGATAATTACTTTTACAGAATCTTTGACTTTCACTTTTGAGCAACTTTCCAGCAGTGCGTGTATGGTTACCTCATCTTTTTTTGCTTTTTTTGCTTAAACAATTTTTAAAAAGGTTGAAACATTCACAAAAGATGATCTGGTAAATGCAAGCATCTTCCGGACGAAATGGAAAATAATGTTATTTCAAAAAGACCTTGTATTATCTATACTTGTTTGTTCAAATATAGTACATTTTCACAGATTTTGCAGGGGGTTCCATTAACTGTCAATCATCTGTATTACTTCTTCATCTTAAAGTTGTCAGGACATAGGTTTTTCATTTACAACGATATCGTTGATTTGATTGAATTTGAACGCACAGGCACTTTTTAAGTAAACAAAGAGGACATCAACGAATTGAAAATGAATGCACAGACACCATTAAACTGCACAGAGATAATGTCCCCAAATTCAATAATATATTGCCTTTTAACTAACATTAAGCATTATGACACACAGTTTTACTAATTGTTGTTAAGCTGCTTTGATGCAATGTATTTTGTCTTAAGCGCTATATAAATAAAGGTGACATTGACGTTGACATTTCCTGAGCTGTAAAAATTTTACAAATATACATTCAAAATGAAGACCAGGCAATGAATCTGATTTTATGCACTTTTTTGCCTTCAGTTTAACCACCCATTTATTTTTGAGGAAACATTTAAGAGGTCAAGAAATGCCTGAAGAGAAAGGCTACATGATAGCCAGGATTGGTGAAGTTTGGCATTTTCAACAGTGGTCTGATACGCTGTTTCGTGATTACTTGAAAATATTTTTGCGAAACAGCAATTATCCGGATAACCATTACACTTTGTCACGGATACAGACAAGGTGGTGTACATTCAAAATTAGTATGAAAAAGAGGACATTTGTCTCCACCCGAAAAGATCAGTTACAACCCTGCTCATAGGTCTATTTACATAGGTCTGCTAAATGCCTAAATTTATAATTTTGCGGAACTCGCTTTGAGGGCAATTTTCTATGGTAAATCTCCATCAAACAATGCTCGTTAAAAAACAGAGGTTTTTACTAATGTAGTTTTCGGCTGTATTAACAACCTTAAATATTTTACATTTGTGAACGATGACGTAGCTCTTGTCCAGTATCAAAACCAAAAAGGTGGAATTTCCTAAAACTCAAGACATTAAAGTTTTTATTGGAGCATTTACAATGGC
Source organism: Triplophysa yarkandensis (assembly GCA_033220385.1). Lineage (NCBI taxonomy): Eukaryota > Metazoa > Chordata > Actinopteri > Cypriniformes > Nemacheilidae > Triplophysa > Triplophysa yarkandensis. Next base: position 10,473,402 of record CM065674.1, read on the forward strand.
TCATGCACGTCTCGAGCTCTATGAGCTTATAGATAAACTTGGTGATCGCTTGTTGTACTCTGACACAGATAGCGTCATATTCGTGTCTAGGGAAGATTACTAGGTACCACCTCTTGGTGACTATCTGGGGGAGCTGTCGAGCGAATTAGACGAGGTTGATTATATACCGGAGTTCTGTTCTAGCAGTCTGAAATCTTATGGCTACTGCACAGCCAAGGGTAAAGGGACCATGAAAGCTAAAGGCATAACTGTGAACGCTAAAAATTCCCAGGCGATCCAATTAGACACTCTGATTGGGCTGGTTGACAGCCACATGACAGGTAGTCACTGGAAGTGATGGCCAGAATTTCATCTTACCGAGCTTAGCCCATACTGAAACATTGTTAGGGATAAAAAAACACCTCACTCAGCACAACAAATCAGTTGTCAAAAGGTTAAGGGATGTGAATTGATTAAGCTGTACAATATTAAATTTGTTGAGGGAATACCTCAGAGTCTGAATGATCATTTACTGGTCTTTTGATAATCGACGACATGATGCAAGAAGCTAGTTCAAACATGGAAATTCAAAAGGTTTTTTTCAGTACGTACACCATCATAATCTCAGCGCTATTTATGTTGTACAGAATTTATTTGTTCAAGGGAAAATCAGCAGGACCATTAGCTTAAACATTAATTGTTTGATTTTGTTTAATAAACTCCGTGACGTCAATCAGATTGCTGTGCTAGGACGTCAAATGTATCCTAGCAATGCAAAGTACTTCATGGAGTGTTATCAGGATAGGACCAGTGAGCCTATTTGATATTTGTTGATAAACTATAAAGCAAAAAAAAAAACGGAACAATATCCTCTCAGAACGGCTTGAAAGCATTCAACAAGTCGTGGAAAATTACCTGGATACAGCCGTAGGGAATATTCTACTAAGAATGATCTGGATCAGTTCGAGAAAGCAAGGTTTTTGGCTGTTGTCAGTCAATGTAAGAGAGAGAGAGTAATGTTTTAACGCTGTTGTTACCTCAACCCGCCGCTGAAGCAGACCGTGAGGAAGAGAAAGACGAGTCTGAGATGTGTTGGACTTTTCAAGGGTCCTTCGTGTTCAAAAATTGGAGGGAGGCGAACTCTAATAATAATGAGGTTTATAAATACAGGGCTGGGTTGTCAGGCTCGACTTCCACACTGACCAACAACCAAGTATAACAAAATCACACAATATATACAGTATGTATCGTCGATCCATCTTCTGTGTGGTTGGGGGTTCGCCCTTGTTTCCACCAATGGCTGATCAGTCCTTTGTCTCCTTTAGTCAATGGGTTACTTCTTTAGTTTCTGTAAAACAACTTAGTTTCTCTGTTTTCTCAGGAACAATATATAAACAACTTCTTATCTTAAACTGTCACATAATAATATTCAATTCTTCTTTGGAGTGTAAGTTTTTCAACACTTCACCGGCCACGTCGTCCAATTGTGGGAATTATAATATGACTGTTTATGTGACTTCAGTTCTATGACTTTGTCTGTGATAACAGACTTGTTGACCACCACGTAATGAGGCTTCTCATAACAAATTGTAATTGATTCCTTATCTTTAAAAGATATGTAAACGCATCTCAACAGCTGCACGTAAGAGTCGCCTACCGTCTGGTATTCGATAATGTCTGTGTAAACTTAAATTATATAGAAACCCTCGTGGATATCCCATTGATGAGGGGTGTACGTGACAACATCTCTTTCAAAATCAGCTTTTTCGTTTTTTTCCCTTTCGAGAAATGAATGACAGACAAAGGCAGCATGTGTACAATTTTATTAAGAAGAGAATAGTACAAACACACAGGCAAAAATAAATGCTAATCGCTAAATGATATGAAAGTTACAATAAACGATAATCAACTTGTTCGTTCAAGTATGTAGTCAATAGGGATGTGTGTGTGTGTGTGTGTGTGTGTGATTGTGGATGAGTGAGTGAATGAGTGAGTAAGAGAGAGAGAGAGAGAGAGAGAGAGAGAGAGAGAGAGAGAAAGAGACTGGCGGGGGGGACTGTGTTCTACTGATCAAATAGTCCGACGCTGTTTTTCAGATCTTGATCTTGACCAGTTGTTCCAAATGGCTAGGGTCTAAGTTTGCACTCTGTTGACTGACCACATTTCCAGCTGTGCTAGAAACACGCTCAGACTGGAGACTTGTAGGTGGACAACTGAGATGCTGCAGTGCAAAGCATGTAAGATCTGGCCAGCACTGAAGCTTGCCTGACCAGTATTTCACTGGGTTGTCGGTAAGGCGGATGTCCCCATCTGCCAGGTAGGCCTCCACATCACCTGATGGTAAATGTGTCCTCATTGGAATAGGCGATTTCTTTTTCTGCAGGAAAGACAAGACTGAAGTGCTGCTGTTGGCAGGTGTCTCTTCTGAGAGTTTCCTTACTGCTATGCCTAAACTTTCCCTGGACTCAGCCGCAACATCTTAGCCCAGCCCCACTGTGGCATCCTGATCATCATCAACAGCCATGAACTGATCAGATTCATCCTCAGATTTCTCACCAGCGTGCAGTGACCTGATTATGGAGTACACGTCATGCAGGAGGGGGATTACCTCAGAGATGGAGGCGCTGTGTTTTGAGAGTGCCATGTGACCTCATCAAAACAACTAAGAACAGTGAGCATGTATGATGCTAACCCCCACTCATTTGGATGGATGATTGTTGGAGCTTTACTCATGTTAGACTCCTGTGTCATAATCTGCACCATCCTGCGCTGCTCCACCAGTTGCTGGAGCATGTAGAACGTATAGTTCCACCTTGTTTTTACATCTGTTTTGAGCGTGTACTGGGGGAGGTTCAACTGTGTTTGCAGCTCATGTAGTCTGTTGCTGGCTTTGCTTGAGCGCTGAACATGGCCAGATATGCTCATGGCTTTTGAGAGAAGGGATGTCACAACTCTGTCCTTTCCCAGTGCTTTGATCACCACCAAGTGAAGCGTATGGGATACGCAACGGATGTGCCCATATTCAGTCAAAGCTTTCACCATGTTCGCTGCATTATGTGAAACAACAAACCGTATTATTTGATGTGTGCTCAATGTCCAGCACACCAACATTAAGCAGCCCTGCTTTCCTCTGCACTGAAGCTTCCCCTACACGTTCACACCAGTGCCCAGTAAGACAGAGATATGCATGTGCGTTGTGATTGCTGGTCCAGAGATCTGTAGTGAGGTTGATGACACCTTCTTCAGCTGCCTTAAGTTTACTGGACCATCTACCCTCTCATTGGCTCATACAGCTCAGGCACTACCATTCAGCTGAAATAGTGCCTCGATGGTATCTTATACTTGGGCTCCAAAAGGCCTACAAGTTTCTTGAAGATTCTCCTCTCCACCACATAGAAAGGATCAAGATCAGTGCAAACATTTTACCAATTATCTCTGTAATTTGTTTTGACCGGGGATGGTTTGCTGAGAATTGCTGCTTTGCTGCAAATGCAGTGAGTATTGGTGAAGAGGAAAATGAATGTGAGCCCTTAGCAGCACCCAGCTGAACACCAGTGACCCAAGAAGGAAGAGGAGAGGAGGAGGAGGTGGCTCATATAGTGGGCTTTCTCATGTAATGAACATATAACAGATGGTTATGTAGAGATGTTGTGTTGTAATGTTTTGATTCTCTACCTCTGCTTAGCTTGGACTTGCAAAGCTTGGTCTTGCAAATGGCATTGGATGTATCATTTTCAGACACAGTGAAAGAGTTCCATACTGCAGAAGTCCTCTTGATTTTTAATGGAGGAGGACCTCCATCCCCAAATGCAATATTGGTCTCAGTGGGGAAAAGGTGGGTGCTACTGCCACTGTTTTCATTGTCACTGATTTGACCCTCACTGTCCTGCAAGGTTAAACAAACTCTGACTGGTGGTGCAGTGTCAGCTGAAGTATCTGTATCACTCATTATTCTGTATCACTGATCATGAGAGGGGGAGGGGGTTTTGTGTGTCTGTGTTTGTATGTTACTTTGTAAAATTATTTGTACCACAACTACCTATATTTTTTTATGAAATAGAGCAAGAAAGTGTCACAGTGCGTGAAGTAAAAAAAACTGGTTACAGCCATCATAGGGTTAAAAAAAAACAGATGACCGGCAGAGAGAGGCAGAAAGAGTGAAGTCAAAAAACTGGTTAGAGTCAGCTGACATTTAAAAAAAAAATCTCAGACAGGCAGAGACGCAATTCCACTCGCATTCTACCAAGTGCCACGTCTAAACAAACCCCTCACGTTTACCAAAACTCTACTGGTTAATACGTACGTACTGCAAACCAAAGTAAAAAAACAAAGGTGAAGCTGAAGATCACCTAAACGTAAATGGAAAAGACCCGCGAAACTGAGCGACTGAGTGAGAGACAGAGAGAGAGAGCGCTTTTCTCTTCTCAGTGTTCTGTGTGTGAGTGAGCAGAGCATGACACAGCAACACAATACATCTGTATGTGTGTAGGGGAGGGGCACTATGACTAGCCTATCACAGAACGTAGACACGGTCAGCAACCCAATGAGATTTTTATTTAACCGGAGCACAGAAATTGACTCGTATTACTTGTACTCAGCAAAAATGCTTTATCCGTACCGGCTCAACTCTAGTAGTCAACTAGAGTTTCAATATATTTTTGATTTTTTTCATTTTTTTATTTTGCTAAATCAACCCTCTGCGCAGCTCTATTATGTAGGTGCACGTGCACATAACCCCTGTAACAGCTATCTTGTTGCTAGATTCTGCCATGAAACCCAAAACTTTTCTGACTCTCACACAGACCGGTTCAAAGAAGCTGATGGTATATATAGTCATATCTGTCCAGGTTTTGAAGATCCTCTCACTATAGACATGGTTTTCTTGAAATTAGATGGACAAATGCTATCGGCGGTTCCAGAATCGTTGATTATATTATGCATCAGGTCCACCATCTTTCCCTTGTAATGGTGTTTAAATATAGCGGTTATGGGCTTTTGACATCAGCAGGTGCTCCCCATCTTGATTTTGTGGCATTGACAGTGTTGAAAAAGACTTTTTCAGATTCCTTATCCTGAAGGTTTTGCCTGATTACTTCTAGTTTCGAGACGATATATATATCGATATATGTATCATTTTGGGGTCGGCCTTGAATCCATAGTGTCGTAGCGCGGATGCCACAATTTTGTAAAGTATGGGGTGATCAGCTTGCAGGCCAATTCCCCAAAGTCGAAAAAGTATGCAGACATCTCAAAGACACAGGAATGTTGCAGCTGACTCGGATGTTAGATTTCGCACCCAAGATAGTCTTGCTTGAGTTTAACATTTAGTAGATGTTGAAGCAATACAGTGATCACCCTTTTAATGATTTTTATCCAATTACAATTACAATTATTTTATCCAATTACAATTACAATTATTCATTTGGCTGATGCTTTTATCCAAAGCGACTCACAGTATTATGCAGTAGTCAGTCATCACTGCAGAACAAACCAGGGGGTAAGGTGCCTTGCTCAAGGACACTTCAGTCACGAGTGGAGATAGCATTCGCTTCCATTAGCAATCTCGAGTCATCCTCAGTCATCTCCTCAGGAATGTTTGGCAGTATGTGACAGACAGCATTGTCATTGTAAGAATCAGTAATTTTACTAGTAGAATGGCAATATAAATATCCCTAGGCCGAAGCAACAAGTTGGTTCGGCCTAGGGTTATTTATATTGTCTGTAGTAAATAGGCGGGGACGGTCCTACACTCCAAGGGCTGGGGACGCATTTGTAAGGATGAAACTGCTGCACTTTGACTCTGGCATATCCATCGCCGATATCGCACCACATAAACATTCTGTTGATGTCAGAAAAAGGGGATTCAGCACTATTAGATCAGCCAACTTGAATAAAAACTTCATTTCGTACAGGTTGTGATGTTTGTCAGGATGGATAGTACCGCAACGGTTGGGAAGCTTCGTGTTGTCTTTGTAAAAGAAAAAGTAAACCCAGTCTTGAGGTTTCATTTTAGAATGATCACAGACCGCTCTGTACCTACTATTCAGTGTTATCGAGTCCCGACCGCTAATGTACCAAGGTTTTTCATGACTGTATTTCAAGTCATTCCAGACATTATTGTAAAACAGGGTCCAGTCTTTGTATGGCGTCTTGATGCAGGGGCCCTGCAAGGCTGAAAATTGGTCCGACTCTGTCCTACTGCTTTATTTATTATTTAACCATTGACCATTGAGATTAGTCTTGATCACAATCTCATCCTTCTCCATGTTTTTAGTTTCATTAAGAAACTTTCTCAGAGTAAGGTGTCCTCAAGGTTTCACAGGAGCCAGAGTCAGATAGTCCATGTCTTCGTACCATTCTGTTGAAGGAGTTTTAGGAGAGACACTAGAGCCTGCCATGGCTGTGAATGTGTATTTTTTTGCATTACTGTTTTCCATTTATCTAGCATCGATTTTTGCATGTATTTTTGTACACGCCAGATGTAAGCACACATCTGCTGGTAACTCTGTCCAGGTGCAAAACATAAAGTTTGATTAATCGTTTAACTTATGTGTGGCAAAAAGAGCATAGATCAAATGTATTGAGACAGTTATCACATGTGCTTAACATTAACCCGTCATTGTGGAAGAGGTACAACCGGAGGGTAAGGTCCACAATCCTAATCGCGCGACCTCTGGGACTATAAAGAATGGTTCACTGTCATAAGAGATTCGTCTCATAGACACTCACTCTCACGTAGTGTTCATAAACAACAATTTACACACCGGACATCTGTCTCAGGAATGTTGGGTCTTCTGTGAAACAGGACTTCTGTGAAACGTGAGTTTCATCGAACACAACCACGATGGCTTATTTTATTGTTTATCACATAGCTTTATTTCTAAAACCAATATTCAACAACAGCAGCGGTATTTTCCTTCATTTGACTTCATCAAAGCCCTGGAAGTTACCACCCTAAAAAATAAAGACCACCAGCAGTCCCCCCAAGGCATAGGAGGAGGAAAAGGGCGTGAGATTCAACACACAAAGGTAAAAATGTCACAGATCAAGGTCAAAAAGATCATAGGGCAATGTCATGTTTAAGGTCATTTCAACATGGGTTGTCCATGCAACGTGGTTGGGCCACAGGAAATGACCGCCCCCTCGTAAGGTCAAAGGTCAAAGTCGTAAATCATCTTGACACAAAATGCTCTATAGCTACTACTGTCAACTTTTCACAGTGAGGACACGATGCCCACACAAAATCTTCCTCAGCGTGCCAGAGATCAAGACACGTGAGGCAGACATCGTGGGTATCACCGTCTTCGACAAGCTGGTTGCATCTATGTGCAAGAGAACAGAAGCGTCCCATTACAGAATCAAAGCTGTGCCTTTAAAGCCACCTCCAGCAGTTGCTGAATGTTTCCAGGGGAAGTCGTGCTCAGGAACGTACACTGAACCGCATCATAATATTCCAGCGCTTTCGTAGACTTGAGACACTCGAGGAGCATTCAAAGGTTCCAAAGAACAAACAGTGATTATGGTTTCTTCGGTTCCCTTTTATACCCGTCAGCACGGGCTGGGACATGAATTGATTTATTCGCCAATTAATTGGTCTTTTTAAATAGGCTTAGAGACAAATGGGATCTCAAGATCAAACTCATTCAGTAGCACAACGTCAAGAGACCGACAGAAAGGGAACCAAGCTTTCATCTATTCATCTTCTTTTTCTGTATATTGCAGCTTCTTTATAATCTTCCTGGGTAAACCTGTAATAAAACAAACTATAATAATTAAACTTAAGTTTTTTCTCTGCATCATGTGCCTTGCTCAAGGGACTCACCTCAGTTGTGGTATCCCGCTGGTTTCGAGTCTCGAACCAGCAACCTTCGGTCTAAGACAACTAAGATTTCACAAGCCCACCAGCAGAGCAGTCCTAAATCTTGGCCGTGATTGAAAAGTTAAAAACAAAAGCAAAAAAGTTTTAGGAATCTCTCCAACTAAAAAAGCTGAAGAACATTAGCAAGAAGAGCGAACAGATCTATATTAGACATTTCGTCAATATCCATTTTAAATCCCCGACATAACTGCTTCTGTTCTAAGAGCTTGAGTAAGGTTGTAAAATGGAGAACAAAAGCTGGCTAACAGTTCTTTAAAACAGTTGCAGGAACCAAGACAATAAAAATCTTAAATTAATTTTCCAATGCTTAACATTCTTATGAAGGACTGATACTTTTTTATCACAATTTTGACCTGTTTTGTAAATATTATGTATTATATTTAAATGTTTTGTAAGAGGTGTTTTCGTAGAGAGCCTCTAAATATTTTCAAATGGGCCATATAAATTAATGAAAGAGAGAAAGACGGCTAAGGTCATCTTAAACAGCCAACAGCAGTTAACTTCTTAAAATTTAACTTTAAAATATTGTAATTTTTTTAGGGTAATTAATAGAAACCCTTATTGTTTTTGTTTATTGAGAGAACACAGTAACTGTTGTGATATGGATTTTCTTTCTTTCTTTTTTGTTGTTTTTGCCTTCAAGGAAACGAAGTTTGTACTTTGATTTTTACATCAGTTATTAAACTGTGTGTGTGCGTGTGGGCGTTTACGTGCATGCTTGTGTGTGTGTGTTGGGGTGAATTAAATGTTTAACACACTCATGTTGTCAGTATGTTAACCCCAAACACATGTGTCATGTACTCTGTGAATACGTGTGTCTTCTCATAATTCACTCTTATTGTGTCTTTACTTTCATAACATTCGCCTATAGTTTACTTTGTCTATGTTTTCATTAGTCGATTTGATAAGATTTGGAACATAAGTAGTTTGACTCTGAATGATTCACATTATTAATCGCGCACGTAGAGTTGACATATCAGTACTCTTATTTATTAATACCTTTGCTAAAACCTGTAATATATGATCAGACGCCGGAGGATGCATATGGAGCTTTTTATTAAAAATATAGGTCAGACAGGCAATGAGGCAATGGTCAGAAAATGGCAACAGGTACAACAGAGATAAATCCAGAGAATAGTCCAGGGCAGGTTGCTGGCAGATCAATAACAAAGTCCCAGGCAAAAGGTTGCAAGGGTAGGCGGCAGGGAATCACAACGAGAGAACGAGAGAAGAGCTGTGAACAGTCTGGATCAGAACTCACAATAATAATAATATAAACGGTGATTTGTCTTCTTTATTAACAGAGAAAACCTATCAAAATGCACTACATGAACCATCTCTTCCTGCACTAAATTAATATTTAGGGATGCACAGTATATTTGGCAATCTGAAAATCTGCGTCTGCAAACATCCTGATGGCTTTGAGATGTGTCTTTTTTTCTGCGCTCTGATCTCCTCCATTGATGTTTGCTGCCACATCCATCGTGGTCTGGATCATTTCTCATGCATGATGTTTTATTTCTTCATGCAAGTAATGATCTTTAAAACACAGATCAAAATGTACAGTGGATCCGAATAGATCTCAGTGAAAAGTGTGATGACAGTAATGTCTGCTACAGATACATCAGAGGCAATAAGAGAGAACATTTTTAAGACCCACTGGTGTGAAATGATCTTGGAACTTGTGATCTGCATTATATCCAGCTAACACTCGGTTTTGGTCAAAGATGGTTTGCAATTGGTAATAGGTGGTGTTCCACTGTATTCTCACTTTGTTTTTTGTAAGAACATATTTTATTTTACAACCTTTCAGCAGTCCAGTACAATACTATTCAATGTACACATGAGTGGGGTCAAGTTAAACATTTGAGTTTTATACAGTGCAGTGTTGCATTGTGCTAAATAAATATTTTCAAAATTTTTAATTGATTTATTCTTTGAAATACGTTAGTAAACAGTCATAAATGCAATAGTAGTAATAATTGGCATAATTTATATCAGCTTTCGGCCTTGGTTTCCTCTTTTTCAGTTTTGGTCAAGCATTTTCCTCTCGGTGCCTCCCTATAAATACTGCGAGAATGAAACAATCTCAAAATGATGTTCAGGGGTCTGTATCATGAATGCAGCTAAATAAGCTCAAGGCTAACCCTGAGGGGTAGTTTAGGGTTGAAAAAAACTAAAGGCTTTGTTGGCAGCTCTTCCAGTTTCTTTGTCAACTCAAGTGTTGATTTTGAAGATTAATGCACATGAATAAATTGGCATCAAAGAACCACTCATGTTTAACACAGATATCATGAGTTCCACATATTTCTCAGGTAATATTTTTGTGCAAGGGACAGAAAATGTATTTCTAAGCAAGACAAAAGCATTTTAATAGCAGTGCTGATAGCATTAACACACACATTAAATAGTGGTACATGAATGTAAAAACTAAAGAAAGTATATAATTGTTCATGTTTGGTGTTTGTGCGTCTTTGAATATAACCCGCCTTATCATAGTTATCCATACTTAATAGAGAAAAGCACGCAAGAAAACTCAATGTTTCATACTGCTCATAAAAAAACCCACAACATTAATAAATGAATGCAAATATTTGTATTTTGGGTTTATGGCAAACACTGAAGCCTTTAACTATGAGTAACAAAAGAAATATGAACAAAATAAACTAAAGAAGCTAAATTTAAGATTCAGCAACTGAAATACGATGTTAGTATGTAAATTAGTAATGAATATGACTAAGATCCATATCTTCTTGATTCTGTGATATCTACATGATTCTGTGTCTCTGAACAACAGTCCATCAAACAGTCCTGTTGTAGATCAGAGAAGAGAAAACTGAAATTGAAAGAAGGAAACCTTCTAACTTTAAATTGAACATGAATTGATTCAATTGCCAAATAATTGACCCTTTTAAATAGGCTCAGAGACAAACTGGTTCTCAAGATCGAGCCCATTCAATTACACAACGTCAAGAGACCAACTGAAAGGGAACGTCTTCGGCTACGGATGGTTACTTCCGCTTGTCCTGCGGCCAGCTGTGCACTTAGGAATCCGTGCCAAGGGCACCTTCGGTCAGGGCATACCAAAGCGGGCAATGGGAGGATTCTGGGGAGGTGTTCAGGTTTACGAAGTGCTCCCAAACTAGCTGGACAATGCGGCTGTGGAATCGCCACTCTCCTGGCCGGGCCTCTGCCGCGAGAGCATGTCTGCTGTCGTGTTCATTTTACCACCTGCTGACACCACATGAGGAGGCTGCGGGCAAGCTGTAACATGTGCCTGGAGCCTACGCCATCTTGGTGATTTATGTACGCAATGGCAGTTGTTCTGTCTGACCGAACGAGGACATGTTTGTCCTGGATTAGCAGCCTGAACCTTTTGAGGGCCAGCAGTACTGCCAACAGCTCTAGGGCATTGATATGCCAGCCTAGGCAGCCTATATGCCTACTGCATACTGCACCTCAGCCCTGCAGGGAGGCGTCTGTAGTAAGTAGAACATGCCTCTTGATTTGCCCGAGTGGTACTCCTGCTCGTAAAAGGAAAGTTACTGAGGCTGCAGGAACCCAGGGGAGGAGATCGCTCTTTTTGTGACAGTTTGGGACCAGACCCTGGAAAGGGTCCGGACGTGTGAGGGACTGTCCAAGGCCGGCGCAGATGTCACTCTCAACTCACTTGGGGTGGGTTCCATCGGGGTCGCCGCTTCTGCTTCCAGGGTGACAGCTCGCGGGACGGAGCTGCCTGTCTCCGTCGGCGAAGGATATGCTTCTGCACCGTAGAGAATGCATTTGCGCATGGTAAAGGCAGTGGTAGCATCCCTGGACCACCATGGTGGACATCACCCGACGAGAGACCGCGCCGTTACCTTCGTGACTTTCACACGAGGTTGATTGCGGTCCTAAGCTCACACATTCTGCTGAGTCTGAAGGCCGGGTCTTGGTCAGAATAATGTGCTGTATAGACAGACTGTATTATAAATAGTCAGAAGTCTGGATAGGCGAGACGTCTCTCTTTGGTGTTTCTCACACTTTATTGGGGCCTTACACCGCCCCTGACAGGTGGAGGATGTAAGAAGCAATCCCGTCAACCATAGCATGAGTCTCACACTCACTGCAAGGACTGACCCCCTCCATACATCTCACACATCATCTCAGCTTTACATTAAACATAACCACTGTTCTGATATAATTTTTCTCTCTCACAGTCCTGATGAAGACTCCTGTCAGAAGTTTGTGCCATTTATTGGGGTAAGAAACAATCTATTTTCAGGAATAAATACAGAAGAATACTTTTATATTTACTAAAGTTATTAGGACAGCAGAAACATGGTCATTAAAAAATGTGCAAACAATAATTAATGAGGAAAAATGTGTGTCACGATTAGAGCCCTACTGCTGTGTTTTTTGTATTATGGGCCCATGCCGTGGCTGACCAACTTCAGGTAATAAAAAATGATTGATATTGATATACTGTCCAATATTCTTTATATATGTTAAAGTACAATACCAGGTTACTTTCCCATTATTGAGTGCAAATTTATCTTCTAATATATATCGAATACAGTATATGCTTGATATTAGCGGCATGTACTCCGAATCGGCAGATATTAGAATTTAAAATAATAATCAGCTAATAAGTTAAATTATGCCGATATGATTTGCAGATACAAGAGTGTTGATAACGCATAGGTTTTTAACTCGCAAGTTTTGAGTACTGAACATGAATGATGACTGGCTTCCAAAAAAGTTTGGACACTGTACAAATTGTAAATCTAAAAGAAATGAAATAATTTACAAAAAATTTACAAATCTTATAAACTTCCATTTTATTCAAAATAGAAAATAGATAACATATCTAATGTTGAAAGTGAGACATTTTGAAATGTAATGCAAAATAGTGGCTTATTTTGGATTTCATGAGAGCTACACATTTAAAAAAAAATGGAGTAGGTAGCAATAAGACGCTGGAAAGTTAAATGTACATAAAAGTAAAGGCTGGAGGATCAGTTTGCAACTTATAAGGTCAATTGGCAACAGGATTTGGGTATAAAAAGAGCTTCTTAGAGTGGCAGTGTCTCCTAGAAGTCAAGATGGGAAGAATATCACCAATACCTCCAATTCTGTTTCGAAAAATAGTGGAGAATGCTGAATTTGAGGAACTTTTAAAGAATTTTACAATCAAATTCTATGGATTAAAGAAGTCGCCATGCTTCACATGTAGACGGCTCTGTTTCGGTATAACGAATTATAGATTATACAGGCTTATGTCTTCACAACGCTTTAGAAATTTTTTTTTCATTCTGGACGCTAAAATAAAAAGAAAAACATTACATTCCTTTCTATTTAAAATGTTATTGATGTTATCAAGCGTTCAAAGTATTTATATACATTTAAAAATCAAAAGAATGACACCCCTAAATAAATAAATAAAAATTATTGATAATATAAAAACAATTATTTTAAAGGATAATAAAATGAATTCTGGCAATTCTTAATTTTTTTTACAATCACATGTAGATTTCCCTGCTCCAGTTTATCATAAAATTTTCAACAAAATATAATATTACATTTTAAATCAATCTCTTTCCAAAATTCAGTAACTACTGGTTATTCTCAAAGATAATTTGAACAGTATTCTTTTTTATAAAGATTTTTTTGTTAATTCATTTCACCCATTTCCTTTTTCAAAACATTTGACTTTCAAACTATAACAATAACTGGTCCTTGAAAACACTGTTATGAACAATTTTTTTAAGTCTGCTTCAGTCCAGCCATATAAATGTGCCTCTTTTCTCGTACCATTCCATTTTCTTCCAGACAAAAAATATTCTTTCCCAACATAACAAAAGATCATAATAGTTAAAAAAAAAAAGAAAGACATATGAAATTGAAAATGTCCAAATCTTACAAAGATTATTTCCCTTTTTGGACGGCATCACAAGACGTTGCTAGTTAATGGGAGCGCAGAGATCTCGAGGGCGTATACCTGTGAATCAGCGAGTGAAGGTAGCTGGGTGCTGAACTTGTGTTGGTCTGGTAGGTTATAAGGAGAGATTTGAATTCAGTGCGAGTTGTTTTTGGAAGCCAATGTAGTTTGATGAAGAGATGTGTGACATGGGATATTTTCGGTTCCTTGACCAAAACTCATTTTTGTTGCTTTCTGCATCATCTGCAGTGGTTTTGTTGTGCACATTGGGAGTCCAGCAAGCAAAGCATTACAGTAGTCCAGCCTGGACAGGACCTGAGCTTGTATTAGGATTTGTGTAGCCTGTTCCGAGAGGAAAGGGCTGATCTTCATAACTTGTAGAGCATGAATCTGCAGGATCTGGCAGTGGTGGCAACATGATTAGTAAAGTTAAGCTGATCATCGTTGATCATCGCTGATCATCATTATTACTCTTAAGTTTCTAGCAGTCCTGGAGGGCACAATGGTTGATTATCTTAGTTGGATAGAGAGGTTGTGACGGGTCTTCTGATTGGCGGGGATGGGAAGAAGTTCAGTTTTTGCAAGGTTTAGCTGTAGGTGATGGTGCTTCATCTAGAGCGAGATGGCGCTTAGCCATGCTGAGACTCGGGGCGAAATCCTATGATATTCACGTTGAAACGCAAGGTAGAGTTGCGTGTCATCCACATAACAGTGTCAGGAGAAGCCATGCTTTAGAATGACATATCCCAATATCGTAATTTAGATCAAGAAGAACAACGGTCCAAGAACTGAGCACTCAGGTACACCGGTGCTAAGATGTGATGTTACGAAAGTAAGATGTGGTGGTTCCGAAACTTCACATCCCCATGATACCCTAAAGGATCTACCTGGGAGGTACGATTGTAACCATTGGAGAGTCGTGTTGGAGACGCCCATCGCCCTGAGAGATGAATGGAGAATCAAATGGTTAACTTGGTCAAATGCAGCGGATAGGTCCAGCAGGGTGAGAACGGATGATATGGGGGTCGCCCTTCCCAGCCAGAGGTCTTCAATGACTGAAAGCTTCTTGACTTCTTGAATCCTGACTGGTTGCTGTCCAGGAGGCTGTGCAGAGTAAGGTAGGCAGATATTTAGACGAAGACGACATGTTTCAGGGTTTGTACGATGAAGGGCAGGAGAGATACCGGTCTGTAGTTTTCCAGAAGTGCAGAATTTAGAGAGGCTTTTTTTTACTGCAGGGTGAAACAGGCTTCCTTAATGGCAGTAGGAAATATGCCAGAGTTGAGAGATGAGTTGATGATGTGGGTGAGAACAGGGATGACCGATGGAGAGATGTCTTGCAAGAGATGGGTGGGGATTAGGCCTAGCAGGCAGATGGTTGGTTGGTTGGTTGGTTGGTTGGTTGGAGCCTAGGATTCTCGCAATATTGTCCTCAGTCAACAGCGAAAAAGAGTGGAGGGGGAGGTCAGAAGAGCCAGAGCATGTTCCAGTGGAGGAGAAGCCGAGAACTGACTGCTGATTGAGATGGTCTTCTTCACAAAGAAGAAATCATTAGAATTAGATGTACAACACTTTCTCTCAGCAGCCCTGAACCTGGATCTGTGATCCCGGAGGACAGGGAGAGCCAGGGTGTCGAAGGGTTAGCACGGCCAGTCGAAATGTAAGCAAGCATAAATCGTCTTCTTTTGTGACACATGGTTAAGTTGAGAGTAAAAGAGGATAGGTAATGAGAATAACAATGAAGAAGAACAATAGAGCTAAGAGCTAAGTTAGTAATGTAAATACTTTAAACAAATAAGGCAATCACGGTTAAAAATCAAAACAAAAAATAATACTCAAGTGTCCTGTCGGTGTCCCTGCTCAGTGGATTCGCACAGGTAGGGTCCCTAGACTTTACCTCGTCGGTCTTCACACGAGGAGGGCTTCACACAAGGTCTGACGTTTCCGCTGACGTGTTCGAGCAGACGCACCAGATAAATACTCACTTGATTGCGCAATCAGTGAAGACAGAATGCACCTTGTAAATCACACAACAAAAGCCTCACTGGGCTGGCAATCACAAACTAAGAGCTCAAACTGAAACCACTAAAAGCTCCGCGATCACATGTGCTACAGATTTAAACAGTAACTTGATCGGCCTTTATGACAAAGCAATGAATTAACACATACTCACTGAAACTATAACAATATTTAAAACGTAAAGCTGCACTCTCCTTAGAAACAGGTTGTTCTCAAAAAGCAGGTTATTAAGTAAACATGTAAACAATGTAATACCATATAAAGAGAAAATAAGATAGAAGCCTGGAAAGAGCCTTTTTTTCCGCACACAACAAATAAATGCTGCTGATCGAAAAAGAACATATTCATACTTCTACAAGTCAAATTAAAGCACTTGATGGCATTCTCTACTGTTCATGCAACAGTTCAGTCAAAAAAAACTAGAGGTACTGGCAACTGCAGCTGTCGACTTGCTCAGTTAAGTGGTGTAACCTTAAATCAGACTGATAGACTCACTTCTAAAGACTCACTGGAAAAAAAATCAGGTCAAAGGTTGCAAGGGATGAATGAATGCTCAGAAGTAGAAACTGAAAAACATTTTTATTTATGGTCTGTAGAGTATTAAAAACACACGATAATAATAAACAAAAATATACAATATTGTTTTTCCATATATTTTATGTAGGTTTAAGGTTCTGCAGTTAAATGCAATTGTTAAATTAAATAACTTTGTATTAAGGCCAAAACCTTTGACTCTTTTCATAGCACAACAAGAAGACCAATTTCAGTCTCAGGTTTTTTATACATATTGTTAATTTTTTTTGTCTTAAATGGGATATTACAGTGAAGAGTAGATAGGAAAGCATGTGGATAGAAACAAAGGAGTGGGACCAACAGAGATGAGAATTAAACCCGGGTCCAATCGCAAGTGCACAGGCATTACTTGTCAGTGCATTAACCACAGGGCGATATGCTCTGACACCTGTCTCAGATTTAACTATAGTAGTGACACCATTCATCTAACTCATTTTATTACCCAAGTTATTGTTAATAGTTGTTCCTGAAAAAAACTCCTACCAAAAGATTTCTTTCTGTCATGTGTTTGTGTATGATGTGTTTTTCTGCAGCTGGTGAAAGTGGGGATTGTCGAGCACAGTTTATCTACATCAGGTGAGACTGATATGTGTAAACACTGATGAGGAAGATGAAGAACAGTACACACTTATAATGTATGTGTTTTGTGCTGCAGTTGACTCTGATGATGTGATGGTGGGCAGTGTAAACGTTCTCTCCTCACCTCCAGCCCAGACGGGGAAAGACATGACCTCCACTCCTCCATCATCTCCATCTGTCTCTGCTACTCTCTCTGGAGCAGGGTACCATACACATTTATATTTACACATAAACTACATTACAGAAATTAAGTTGTATAAATGAGACAGTTCTCACACACCACCTTGGGCATGACTACACACAACAACAAAAACATGTGCATGTGTTTAGTTCTCCAGGCACTGGCGGTGAGGTGATGGGTCTCCAGGTGGACTACTGGACACTTCAGGCATCAGAGAAGAAGAAAGAGGGTGACAGAAGAAACACACTGAAGAGTAATTTTCGCTCGCTGCAAGTGTCCAGAATTCCCAGCGGTGGAGAGCCAACACCTCCACCAGGCATGGCCATGACAGTCGTCATGAAGGAGAAAAATAAGAAAGGTATCATCATTTCATTACAGGGTGTTTTTTAGGTGATATATGACTGCCTCACATCTATTTTCTTTCTGATCTCAGTGATTTTTCTCAGCAAGAAGCCAAAAGAAAAGGATGTTGATTCAAAAAGTCAGGTGATCGATGCCATCAGCCGTCTCATCTGCACAGCCAAGCACCAGCACACTATGCTCAAGGGTAAACACACTGTCAAACACACGCACAACCATCTTATTTCAATTTAGTGCTGAGTAGCTAGCAGTCAGCATAGCGTTTTATTCCATTCATCATGATGTCGAGGTTACAAAATGTACATATACAGAAGTGCTATCTGAACCCATCCCCTACACAGTTTAGCTCTTGCATCTTGAGTTTACACTTGTAATCAAGGACATGGCGATAGACCTACACTGTGTCCTCTACTTACAAATTTATACCAAAGTTTGATCAAGGCTGAGAAATACATTAAATGTTGATCTAATGTTTAATTAACAAGGAATTCATTGATTTGATATAACTGATGTACTGGATAAATGTTTACCTTCACAACAAGACATATCAGTTTAATTCTGTTGTTGTTGTTGTTCCTCTGCAGTGTCCATTGATGGTGTGGAGTGGCATGATGTGAAGTTTTTTCAGCTAGCGGCGCAGTGGCCCACACACGTAAAGCATTTCCCTGTGGGAATCTTTGGCTACAGCAAACTGGTGTGAGATGTTTCTTCAAGCACACTGGATTATGGATGAGCAGTGAAACAAAGCAATGGAGTGATTTTCCTGTGGAAATAGTGGATTTTTAAAGCTTGTGTTTGAAATAATGTTAGTTGTGTGTTTTATTTGACAGTATTGCGGTAGGAACTGTACTGCAGCTTCAGTTGCAATTTGTTGAATTCTTGTTCATTATTATTTCTGTGAAATTTCCTGTGTCAGTAATTGTTCTATGTACAATATTATAGAGTTTGTGTGTGAAGCGGGATTCTGTGATGCTGTTGAAGTGGTTATTGCACTTGTGGGAAGAGTTTAGTTAATGTTGCTGAATGATAACACAATTAAACATTTAATGGACATTACTTGGATGCAATGTAAGTTTTAGGGCTGAAACGCATAAACAAAAAGTGGGTACAATCAAAAGGCAGTTTTAACTCGTTTGAAGTGGTTTCCGCTTTAAAAGACCCTTTAAACTCTTTCAGTCCCTAATTTTGGGGCTATGAGTAACTACTATCACTTTATACAATTTGCTCATGAGTAGTCTTATCTAACTCTTGTTTGAATCGTGTGTGTCAGTGAAAAGGATGAAAAAGTGTGTACCACCTTCATTCTGCGTATCAGCCAGTCGTCCTCATGATTTCGATATAGTATAACCATCATTGTCTGTGTAAAGATCCCATATCGTCTAAAATCTAACCTGAGCGTGCACGCGAGTGTGTGTTTGATACAGAATATAATCACTGCCAGCTGTCAAGGGCTCATAAAAGATTAATTATATTTTAAATCCCCCTACACAGATGTCCAGTTATATACAGTTGTATTCAAAAGTGATATTTGTAAAAATGTAAACAATTAAAAAAAATAACAGTTATCATATCAAAGCATGTTATTTTTTATTAAGTAAGGTCTTGATTGGCATAAGTTGTATAAAATATGTTTACGTATACTCTTCAAGACTAAAATATGGCTGAAATGAAAAAAGAACGTCCCTGTGCAAAAGTTTGAGCACTCTTGATTCTTAACACTGTGTGGTTACCTGGATGACCTTTAAATGTTTTTGTGCTGTACTGGTTGTTCATGAGTGACCTGTTTGTTCTTATTAGTTAAACTGAGCTTTAATCTTCAGAAAATCTTCCAGGTTCTGCAGATTCTTCAGTTCACTTTCAGTCGGTCTTTTGACATTGTACTACTGAATAGGGTTGATCTTGAGAACCTGTTTGTCTCTGAGCCTATTTAAAAAGGACAGTTAATTGCGAATGAATCAATTCATGTCCCAGCCCGTGCTGACAGGTATAAAAGGGGATGGAAGAGATCATTCATCACTGTTTGTTCTTTGGAACCGTGGTATTCTCCCTGGGCGTCTTAACAGGGTGCAGGAAAACTATGACGCTGTGCAGCGAAATGTTCCTAAGCATGACTTCCCCTGGGCGTTTCAGCAACTGCTGGAGGTGGCTCTAAACTTAATAACTAAAATAGCCTAGTTGTCTTCGGGGTGTGACCCACCCAGGAGGGTTGAGAGTGACATCTGGGGCGGAAGACGGACCCTGCCCAGTCCCACCTTAAACCGAGCCCTTTTGACCCTAATTATTGCAAAAAGAGATATCTCTTCCCCTTAGTTCCTGCACGCCCAGTCACTTTCCTCACGACGATCGTTTGAGGGACAAACGTACCAGTACAAGGTTCTGAACTTTGGGCTTTCCCTGCCCCCCGGGTCTTTATGAAGGTCACGGACACCGTCATCGCCCACCCACTCCCACAGAGACAATGATACTAGACTATTTTGATGACTGGCTCATCTTGTGTCATTTGCCAGAAATAGTCTGTATGTACAAGGCCTTCGGGTCAACCCAGAGAAGTGCCAACAGTCCCCTGTGCAGAGGATCTCCTCTCTCGGGATGGAAGTGTACTTTGTTGCTATGCCTGTACGACTCACGGATGGCTATGCTCAGTCAGTGGTTGAGTCCAGGAAACACTTCGAAGTGCCCCGCAGTCCCCCTGGAACCATTTTAGACGGTCCTGGGACACATGTAACCCTCGGCCGGAGTAATTACCCTCGGGTTGATGCACATCGGCTGTCATGTTCAGAGCAACCAGGATGTCAGCGGCTGTGAATCGGTTTTGAGTCTTGTTTTTGAAGATGGAGAATAGCGCACTGGATGGTGAATGCAATTACAACAGCGTACCAGTCTCAGGGCGTCCATGCCCACTAGCAATAAGAGCCCAGACCACAAGGAGTGTGGCCTCCTCATGGGCACTGGCGCGTGGTGTCTCTCTGGCAGACATTCGTAGAGCTGCGTGCTGAGCTACACCCACCACCTGCGAGAGGTTCCACAACCTCCAAGTTGAGTCGGTGGACGCTGTGAAAGCACCATCTCCCTTACGTAGACGAGTAAGAACACTCTTTTTAGCCTCGCTATTCTCGCCTTCAGAGCTTCACCCTATCCTTCACTACGCACACCAAACAGGAGCCAGCCGAGCGGCACGGGCAGGTCTACTACACCACGTCGGTTATGTTGTGTAGGGGTGTAGGGGGTGATCTTCCCAGGTGGGCTGTGAAGTGGGCTTGCGCTCTGTTCTCCTATGACTTCTTCCTAGGATGGTAATAATCATGAGGTAATCTCCACATAGATGGTGTATCCAAGTGCGGATGTGGTCTCCGTACGTAGACCCTTGATTAGAGGGATAGCATTCCCCTCCCCAGTGGTCCTACGGTGATGGACGGCTCCTAGTCAAGGTAGGAATAAGGCCACCGCCCGGGGTCTCTTCGGCAAGATCTCTTAACTTCTAAGCAAAGCTCTAATGACATCTTGCTGCTCCCCACTGGAAGGTCGTGACTCGCGGAGAATGAGTAAGTCACTCCGCTGGATGTCAGGACGTGGCCTGGAGATGTGATGGGCTGCGATTCTGACCCCATTCAGTAGCATAACGTCGAGAGACCAACTGAATTTGAACATGCTTTGGTATGATAAATAAATACAATTGTTCCCACTTTAACAGATTCTACAAGGGGTGCCTAAACTTTTGCATACCACTGTAAATACTGAGTAACTCTAAAGCAGCTTTACTGTATGATCGTCTAGTGTTGTGTGTAAATCAAAAGGACAATAAATAGATGTTACTTTGTCAGTTTCTCTTTTGGAATTTTACTTTTTTGTATTAATTTTGTTTGTGTAAAGATTTGAAGATATTTCATCTGCAAAATGAACGGAACACTAACATTTTAGCTGCCTATTTGAGATAGTAAAGCTGATTTTTGCACATACTTTATTTTTGATGTTTGAGAGCATTGATTCTATATGAAGCACTGAGAAGAAGATTTTCTCCTGTTCTTATTATATAAAGACATACTGCCATTTTATACCCATTCTCTTTGTGAGGGTCTTTCAACTTCAAACAGACAATGAATTTATTTCACGCATGGCTGTTTCCTTTTCTATATCACATTTTTAAGAGAGTCGATCTCTTTTATAGACATCTCTGTTCATTTGGAATAAAGATTTTCAGATTTGCTAATGAGACTAAAGTGAAACCGTGTGTTCAATGTTTGTGTGCAAAAAAACTTTCTTGTCACTGTTTGCTAAACATTTATTGGAAGATAATCCAAATAAATAAGAAATAGAAGTACCTTGGTGTTGTTTTTTCCTTGACTACCCACCCACCCACCTACACCTCTCTTTGAGCCGTTAGTTCCCTTTCAGTCGGTCTCTCAACGTTGTGAGACTGACTGGGGTTGTACTTGAGAACCTGTTTATGTCTGAACCTATTAAAAAGGCCAATTAATTTGGCGAATGAATCAATTCATGTCCCCGCCCCGGATGACGGGTATAAAAGGGGATAGAAGAGATCATTCCTTACCTTTTGTTCTTCGGAACCTAGATGGTTGTGTCTGGTACTGACAAAACTTGCTGGTGTGACGACGTCTTGCAGAAGATGGTCCTGGACTCCCCTGTGCGTTTCAGCAATATTCCCAGAGGTTTGTATATTACAACTGTGGGTACAGCGTGTGGTCCTTTAATGGGACGCCGTTGTGCTCTTGGGTGCAACCGGCACATCAATGAGGGAGATCAGCACGAGATCTGCCTTGCGTGTTTGGGTCTCCAACACGCCAAGGACGCTCTCGCGCAATCGTCATGGCCTCGGAGTTACGGTCACGGGTGGCCTTTTTCTTTACGAAATCGGTCACCACCGCGTCTGCTTCTGGCAGTTCGTTCACTGGCGCTACGGCGCAAGTAGCAGCTGTCGCGAGCGGTGTAGGCAATATGGACATGGATGTGTCCGTCAGCCTCGGGCTGGCGGGACCGTCACAGTCTGTCACGCTCTCCGATGTGATTTCAGTCGCAGCATCTGAGAGCGAGCTGCTTGCTTCAGATCCGCAGGACGCTCTGAACCTTCCGCCTCCGGCGGCCAAGGCTCGGGACGACACGGATTCGGAAATGGCAGCAATGCTTTCCCGGGCAGCCGCGAGTATCGGGTTGCACGGCCCCGCCTGCACTCCCCGTCTCGCGTCTGGATGCATGGTATCTCGGTGGCGCCCGGAGCGATAAGCCCCGCCCCGCCCCAGTACCGTTCTTCCCGGAAGTGCATGAGGAGCTCGCCAAGACGTGGAAGGCGCCCCTATCGGCCCGCCTCCGTCATGGCAGCTCGTACGCTCTCACTTCTCTCGACGGAGTGCAGCACGGGGCTATGTCGATCTTCCTCTAGCGGAGCGCGCAGTTGCGTCATATCTGTGTCTGCAAACTGCCACTTCCTGGAGGGATCGACCTAAGCTCCCCTCCAAAGCGTGTAGGTTTTCCTCGTCCCTAGTGGCGAGAGCCTACACAGCCGCGGGGCAAGCTGCATTTTCGCTCCACGCCATGGCTATGTACCCGTATGTCCTTCATGCCATAACACTCGGCTGCCGCTACAGCGTCCTAGGGAGGTCACCTAGGTTCCTCAGCACAAAGGTAAGGAATGATCTCTTCTATACCCTTTTATACCCGTCATCCGGGGCGGGGACATGAATTGATTCATTCGCCAAATTAATTGGCCTTTTTAATAGGTTCAGACATAAACAGGTTCTCAAGTACAACCCCAGTTGTGTAAAATGGTCTAGTTCAAAATCAACTTAAGACATACCATGTTATACCCAAAGCAGTAAACATCTCCAAAGCTAAATTTTACCATTTAAAGTAAAGGACAGAGAATAATGCATTGATGATTTATCTGCTTTATGTTATTGAAACTTATATTTGTGGGATGGAATGTTTAAAATGGTCCAATTTATATTAACTCAAGACATATATTGTTATTCCCAAAGCATTAAGCAGTAGAAGCTTACTCGCCACCATCCTGTTTCAAACCCCAAGCATTAAAAAAATCATCCATATGGCTCACTATTTGGGAGCAGTTAATATCTTAAAATTTACAAAGCTCAATTTTACCAATTAAAGTAATGGACAGAGAATATTGCATCAACGATTGATCTGCTAGATGCTATTGAAACTTATATTTGTGGGATGGAATGTTTAGAATGGTCCAATTTATTTTTATTTTTTTCCCAAGTTTGTTTATTAATTTTAGGACAACAGTACTAAGGCAGTTAGAAAATGTTTGTACAAAAACAAGTTTTCTTTTTTACTTTCATACACAAGATAAAATAAACTACAATAAACAAAACAAAACAACCCCCCCCCCACACACAGTCTAGTTTTAGTCAGGAATATATGAGAAATTAATACTCTCAAAATAAAGCAAACATGGGCCCCATACCTTCCAAAATTTTGAGAAGAACTCCTTGTAGAAAATGTGATTTTTTCCAATTGAAGGAAATAAAGAATAGCCGCCAACCAACGTGCATGACAAGGGGGGGGGGGGGGGGGGGGGTTGTTAACTTACATTTAGTTAAAATTAGTCTTCTTGCTAATAAGGTGACAAAGTTGACTAACATCTCTACGAGGTTGTGAGGAGACACCAAACAATGCAGTAAGCTCATTTTGTTCAATCCTGACTTCAACTATGTCTGAAATAGTTTTAAAAATGTCTGTCCAATAGTTGCAAAGAGATGGGCAGATCCATAACATATGAATTAAATTGGCTGGGGTCTGCCATCACTTTCACACTCTGGAGATATATCCTTGTAGATCTTAGCCAACCTCTCTTTATTGTAATACGTTCGGTGTAGAATTTTGCACTGAATAAGGTCATGGCCTGCGCATATTGAAGATTTATGCACAAGAGTAAGAATTTCATCCCACACAACCTCAGATAGTTCCTCTCCCAAATCCTCTTGCCAGAAGGCCCTTATGTTATCCAGTGGATATGGAAGGAGGGAGAGAATTTGATTGTAGATATCTGAAATTAACCCTTTCTTCGAGAAACTAGTTTTAAAAAACCCATCAAGAGGTGAATCTTTGGGCAAATTGGGGAAATTTGGAAAGGCTGTGCGGGCTAAACTACGGACTTGTAGATATCTAAAAAAGTAATGCTTAAGTAGTGAAACTGCTCAGAGAGCTGTTGGAAGGACCCAAAGGTGTTGTTAAAGTATAAATCCTGAAATCATACAATGCCTTGATTGAACCAAATTAAAAAAGCATTGTCTACAAGCAATGGAAAGTATGGTTATTGGCTATTGGAGTTTGGATGGAGAAAGATTTTAAACCAAAACAGCGTTTAAATTGGAAACCCAAATTCTAAGAGAAGTTCTCACAAGCAAATTCTTACTGTACGGAGAAGTAGTGGATAAAGTAGAAGAATGCACTAAAGCCTTCAATGAAACTGGTTTAGTATACAATGCCTCCATGGTAACCCAAGTGGGCGCAGGGTCTGAAGTTTCATGTTGGAGACAAAACTTTAGAATTCTAATATTAGCAGCCCAGTAATAAAATGTCATGTTTGGAAGAGCCAACTCCCCCAAGTTGTTTTGTCTCTGTAATTGTTGTTTACGCAACCTGGGGACCTTTTTATTCCACATGAATTAAAAAATAAGACTGTCCAGTTTACTGAAAAAAGACTGAGGGAGGAAAATGGGGACAGATTAAAACAGATATGTAAAATATGGGAGAGTAGTCATCTTCACCAAGTTGATACGGCCGGCCAAAAACAAGTTGAGAAGAGACCAACGTTCAAAGTCCTCTTGAGTTTTAGATAGCAAGGGGGCAAATTTTGCCTTGAAAAGATTTTTGAATTTGTGAGTGACATGAATCCAAAGATATTTAAATCTATGATGGGCTACTTTGAAAGGCAGGCTGTGTAAAAGGAATGTCTGGACAGCTGTGTTAACAGGGAATATCTCACTCTTAGTAAGATATCATTTATAGCCAGATATTTGACCAAAGGACTGAAGACAGACCATGATGGCAGGCATAGAAACAGAGAGGTTGGAAAGAAAGAGGAGTAAATAATCAGCATACAGAGAAACTTTTAAATCAATACTGTCTCTGTGTATACCAGAGATATCAGGTTTGCAACAGAGTGCCACAGCAAGGGGTTCAATGGCGATTGCGAAAAGAAGAGGACTTAGAAGACAACCTTTTCTCGTTGAGTGATGGAGATAAAAGTACCCAGACTGAATGTTATTGGTTCTAACTGAGGATTGTTGGGAGAAATAAAGCAGTTTGATCCAGGATATGTATTTCTCCCAAAACCCACATTTTCGAAGAGTGTATAAAAGGTAGGTCCACTCCACTCTATCAAAAGCTTTCTCAACATCCATGGATATCAAAGCTTCTTCTGTTTGAGAGATGGAGGGATTGTAAATGGTATTAAGTACCTGTCTAAGGTTGGAGAAAGAGTGTCTATTGCATATGAACCTTGTTTGATCTGGTGATATGATAGTTGGGAGGATGCCTGATTGAGAGTCTGAGGAAAAAGGCCATTATTAAACGATTCGTTATACATTTCTAATAGCGAAAGGGAAAGCTGGGGCCAGAACACCTTGTAAAACTCAGTGGGAAAGCCATCTGGTCCGGGTAATTTAACACTTTGCCATGTCAGAAGAGCTGAATTGAGCTCCTCTATGGTGATAGGTTGATCTAGACTCTCTGCAGCGAATTCTCCAATAGAAGGGATATCCAAACCCTTAAAAAAAGATTATTGAAATCGAGAGAGGTTGAAGTTTGTTCGGTTGAATAAAGTGACATGTAGAAGCCTCTGAAAGCATTATTAATTTCTAATGGATCCGACGTCTTGCCCCGGTCAGTTTGTATCTGAGAGACTTGGGAGGAGGCAGCCCGACACAATTTGTGTGCAAGTAATTTACTAGCTTTATCGACATGTTCAAAATAGGTTGATCTGGTTCGAAGTAGCAGTTCAGCTGCGTGCTGTGTCATAAGGATATCAAATTTGTCTTGTAAAGATACATCTCTGAGATGTGTCTCTTGTTAGTATACAATGTGGGCATCTAAGTGTTGGAGGTGGTGAAGTACCTTACTGCGTTTTGACGGATAATTAAGCCCATTGCAGTTAAAACTAATAAATCTCACATTATTTCCTCTTGCCATAGAGCCATAAATATAAGCATGATTTCGGTCATAGAAGTATAGGTGATAAGACATGTGACTGTGACAAACAAAAGTATCTCACTGTATAATGGAGGGAAACAAAACAGAACACAGCAAAAAGACAAAACAGAAGGACCAAAACAAAAATCACACACCCCCCACCCAAACAAAAACATCCATGGATAACTCCCCACCTGCCTGATCATGAAACAGTACAGTGGATAAACCAGTTCCCTTTCAGTCGGTCTCTCAACGTTGTGACTGAAAGGGGGTTTGATCTTGAGAACCCATTGTCTCCGAGCCTATTAAAAAAGGCCAATTAATTCGCGAATGAATCAATTCATGTCCCCGCCCGTGATGACGGGTATAAAAGGGGACGGAAGAGATCATTCATCACCGTTTTGTTCTTCGGAACCATGGTGTGCTCCTCGAGCGTCTCGAGTCTAACAGAATGCTGGAGAATTATAACGCGGTGCAGCGGAACGTCCCTGAGCCCGACTTCCCCTGGGCGTTTCAGCAACTGCTGGAGGTGCTTTAAAGCTTTAAAGCTAAAAGAGCAAATTTCTTACCTGCCACAGCGGTGCTTCTGTAATGGTACGCCGCTGTTCTCTTGGGTGCAACCGGATGGTCGAGGACGGGGATTCCCACGAGATCTGCCTCACGTGTTTGGGTCTCCAGCACGCTGAGAACGGTCTCGTGTGGACGTTGTGTTCTCTCCGTGAGAACATGATGATAAAGAAGTTGCGGTCCCGGTGTCTTTTTTCATCATGAAATCTGACACCACTTCGTTTGCTCCCCGTAGAGTTCAGGGCTCGGTCTGTATCTACCTCGAGCAGCGTTGGTGATTTGGGGATCAATATGGGCGTTTCTCCGTCAGTTTCACTCTCGCGGACCGCCCATACCCCTTACACGCTCTTCTTTCCCGTCTTCTCGAGAGGACACAACGTCTCGCTCCCGCAAACACGCGAGGAGGACGAGCTGTCAGTTGCAGCATCTGAGAGTGAGCTGCCAGCGTCGGAGCCGGATGACGCGCTGCACCTGCCGCTTCCGGGCGGTCAGGGGGCGGGCGTATCCGGATCCGCCAATGGCGGCTGTGCTTTCCCGGGCCGCGAGTATTGGGCGAGTGTACGGCCCGCCTGCACCCCAGTGCTCGTGGTTGGATTATTGGTATGTGGTATCCCCCTAGTGGCCCGCCTCCGTCATGACAGCTCATCCGCTCTCACTTCCCCCATAAGGGCGCAGCCCGGGGCTATACGGTATCCCACCAGCAGAGCGCGCTGTTGTGACACACCTGTGTCCTCAGAGCACATCTTCCTGGGGGGATAGACCGAAGCTCCCCCCCCAAAAGCGTGCATATTTCCCCGTCCTAAGTGGCAGGGCCTGCTGCGTCTTTTCTCCATGTAATGGCCTTTTTGCACCAAGCAGGAAGCCTTGCAGGAGATCATCGAGGGGAGGCCTGACCAAGCCACAGTACGTGAGCTCAGGACCGCAACTAGCCTCGCGCTGATAGCGTTGAAGGTTACCACGGTCCCCTGGTTGGGCGATGTCCACCATAGTGGTCCAAGAACACCACCTCCGGCTCACCCTTGCGTAATGTGGGATTCCGAGAAATCTAGGTTTTTCGATGTGCCCGTTGCGCAGGTAGGGGCTGTTTTGGAGATGCTACGTAGAACTTTCCCAGTTCTCTGTGGTGCAGTAGCAGAAGGTGGTTCATATCCCTCCCCGGCGTGGATTGGCCGCTGGAAGCCGCCGTAATCCTGCCCATCATTTGCTCCCAAACGGCTCCGCCCCTCCGCCGGGTCCGGTATGAGCACCCCCTGAACAGCTGGCCCCCCGCAGAACATCGGCCTCGCGGAGGTAGGCAACTCCATCCCGTCAGTAGCTGCCTAAAGCGGTTACTTTGACGGGTCTCACCCAGGGTGTCTCCTTCCCTGGGTTTCTGCAGCCACAGTCACTCTCCACGCGACGGTGCGCGGCTAGCAGATGTGGTTCCCAGACGTATGCGCCCCTCAGGGGCGCATCGGTCTGCGGGCCAAGGAGGCATGTCGAGACCAGCTGTCCCCCCTGGGTCCCACCCTGGCCGGCCGCTGGTCTCGACAGCCACGAACCACCCGCCTCGGCTATGGTGAAGCAGATCGGCCCTCTGATGCCTCTGACGGGTGAGTTGCCAGCCTGGCTGGCTGTGCACTCCATCACGATGGCTGGAGCGTACGATCCGTCTCGGCTCCTCGATCCAGGTCGCCAGACGCCCGCCCAAGTTCCGGGGATCCTCTACACTTCGGTGAGAGCGAGGAGTCTTCCGTCCTTCGGGGCGAGGTCGCCACCCTTCTGGCAAGGCCGTGTTCGAGCCTGTCCCACGAGCCGAGATGTCCCCGGGATTCTAAGCCCCTATTTCATCGTGCCCAAGGAAGGCGGAGGTCTGCGCCCCATTCTAGGTCTACGCGTCCTGAACAGGTACCCCTTTTTAGGCTGCCCTTCCGGATGCTGACGGAGGCGCATCCTGGCGTCAGTAAGGTCCCTAGACTGGTTTGTGGCTATCGACCTGAAGGACGCGTACTTCCATGTCTCGGTTCCCCTCGACTCCGACCGCTTCTACGGTTCGCATTCGAGGCACGAGCGTACTAGTACAAGTTCCTACCCTTTGGGCCCTCCCTGTTCCCCTGAGTCTTTATGAAGATCATGGAGAGCACCATCGCCCCCCCTGGGATCTCGACGACAGGCTCATCCTGGGTCACTCGCCAGAGACAGTCGGTATACACAGGGACCTGGTGCTACGGCACTCAGCCCAACTGGGTCTTCGGGTCTCCGAGAGAGGAGCCAACCCTCCCAAGTGTAGGGGATCTTCTGTCTCGGAATGGAACTGGACTCTGTCACCTGTCACTATGTCTGCACGACTCTCAGATGGACGTGCCCAGTCAGCGCTCGAGCGCATGAAACATTTCAAGTGCCTCGCGGTCCCCCTGAAATTATTTCAGAGACTCCTGGGACACATGGCATCCACGGCCGGAGTAATTCCCCTCGGGTTGATGCACATGAGACCGCTACAGCACTGGCTACAGAGTCGGGTTCCGAGGACGGCATGCACAGGCACCAGGCGGATCGTTGTAACGCCTCTGTGCCATCACACTCTAGTCCTTGGTCTTCAAGACCTTTTTCCAGCGGGAGTACCGCTCGGGCAGGTACGAGGCATGTTCTGGTACCTCAGACGCCTCCCTGCAGGGCTGGGGTGCAGTGTGCAGCAGGCACGTAGCGTCGGGTCGATGGACAGGTCCCCGCCTATGCTGGCATATCAATGCCCTAGAGCTGTTGGCAGTACTGCTGGCCCTCAAGAGGTTCAGGCCTCTCATTAAGGACAAACACGTCCTTGCTCGGTCGGACAGTACAACAGCCGTTGCATACATAAAATAACCAAGGTGGCATACGCTCCAGGCACATGTCTCAGCTCGCCCGCAGCCTCCTCATATGGAGTCAGCAGGGGGTGAAATCTCTGCAAGCCGTTCATCCCTGGTGCTCTGAACACGACAGCAGACATGCTCTCGCGCCGGCCAGGAGAATGGCGGCTCCATCCCCGCGCTGTACAGCTCATTGGGAGCACTTCGGTCAGGCTCAGGTAGACCTGTTCGCCTCTCCGGACTCCTCCCACGCCCGCTCTGGCATGCCCTGACCGAGGGTCCCCTCGGCACGTATGCCTTAGCACACAGCTGGCCGCGGGACAAGCGGAAGTATGCCTTCCCCCAGTGAGCCTCGTTGCACGGGTCCTGTGCAAGGTCATGGAAGAGGAACACCAAGTGATTTTGGTTGCCCCCTACTGGCCCAACCACACTTGGTTCTCGGAGCTCATGGCTCTGACAATCACTCCCCCCTGGCCGATTCCCCTGATGAAGGACCTTCTATCCCAGGGGAAGGGCACGTTGTTGCACCCCAGGCCAGACCTCTGCTCCACATCTGGCCCCTGGAAGGGACGAGGAGCTTCTGAGCAGCCTGCCACCAGCGGTCGCAGGTACCCCTGCTCAGGCAAGAGCCCCGACCACTCGGTGCCTGTACACCTTGAAGGGGCGGCACTTCTTGTCATGGTGCGCCTCACACGGTGAGGACTCCCGGAGGTGCGGGATAAGTGTCGTGTTGTCCTTCCTCCAAGAGGGGCTCGAGCAAAAGCTCGCCCCCCTCCACTTTGAAAGTGTATGTGGCTGCCATAGCAGCCTATCACGATCTGGTGGATTTGAGGCCTCTGGGACGACATGACCTGATCACTAGGTTCCTGAGGGGCTTGGTGAGGGTGTATCCACCCCAGCCGCGCTCTTTACCCTCTTGGGACTTGCCTACTGTCCTGGAAGGCCTGGCAGTCCCCCCTTCGAGCCCCTGGAGTAGACTTATCTTCCTCAATTAACGATGAAGATGGTCCTCCTTGTTGCGCTCGCTTCTATCAAGAGGATAGGGGACCTACACGCACTCTCTGCACCCAGTGAGTGCTACCAGTTGGGTCCGGCTGAGTCTCAGGTGATCCTGAGGCCCCGGCCCGGCTACGTGCCCAAGGTTCCCACCACTCCCTCTGGGAGCAGGTGGTGAGCCTGCAAGCGCTCCCTATTGGGGAGGAAGACCCAGCCTCTTCCGTGTTTTGTCCCGTACGCGCCCTGCGCCTCTACGTCGACCGCACGCAGAGCTTAGGAGCTCTGAGCAGCTGTTGCCTGTTACGGAGATCAGCAGAAGGGGAGGGCGGTCTCTAAACAGAGAATGGCGCACTGGATGGTAGACGCAAAAACAACAGCGTACCAATCTCAGGGGCGCCCGTGCCTGCTTCAGGACCTACAAGCGTATATTATTCCATCTCGAACGCCCCTCCAGTTCATCGCATTTCTTTGTAAGAGAATCAGCCAAAGTGGTTAATGTACAAACTTTGGTTTCGAGCTCCGTCAGTCTGTCACTGTGATCATTAGCAGTGCGTTCAAGCTCGCAAACAGTTTCACCAACTGAGCGGACTTTCCTCTCAAAGGGCTCCAGAACCGCTGTTATCTCCTATTTTACAGACTGAGACACGACCATGTCAAATTTACTTATAATGTCAGTGCGCATTTCTTCCATCATTTCCCTTAATTTGACTAAAATGTTACTATCTGAGGTCTCTTCCTCAGGAGATGCTCGAGGCCTGTGTTGTAGCCCGTTTTGAAAGAGTCTGATTTTAGTTGTTTACTGGCCATCTACGGTGTTGGAAGCTGTTGAGTTAGTCTAGGTTGAATTTAAGTTTCCTCAGCACCCAAAATATATAGAACAGATGTCAAAGTTGATGAGTTATATCATATAAAATGTCACATTTCCAGGAACCACTGTAAAACACGTCTCACATCGCCAACTGCTCAACAGCACCCCAGTGAACATGAGAATGGTCCATTTTAAATAAACTCAAGACATACATTGTCATTCCCAAAGCACTAAACAGTAGAACCTTACTCACCACCATCCTCTTTCAAACCCCAAGCATTAAGAAAATCACCCATATGGCTCACTATGTGGGAGTAGTTAATATCTTAAAATCTACAAAGCTCGATTTTGCCACTTAAAGTAAAGGACAGAGAATATTGCATCGAAGATTTATCTGCTAGATGCTGTTGTAACTTATATTTGTAGGATGGAAAGTTGAAACTTGTCTAATTCAACCTTAACTAAATATCTTTCAGATTTAAAAGCACTAAAGCACTAAAACCCAAAGCACTAAAAAGTCAAACTTAACATACCACCATCCCATTTCATTGCCAAAACAATAAATAACTTACAATGAACATTTGTGACTTGTGTCTGTAGGATGGACTGTTTAAAACAGTGTTAGATTTTGCTGAATTTGGCTAAACAACCGTTGGGTGGCTCGCCAATGTACTAGAATGCTTCTAGTACATAAATGAAGAAAGTTAGACCATGTTCCGGTGGAAATTCTTTATTGAAGATGTTCATGTAGCGCAGCTGTCTTCTGATGTTAAAACCCCAAAGAAAACAGTCTGTGTGACCAGATTTTATACCTTGCATAGAAAGGTCTTGAGACAAAAGGTGGACATCAAAAGGGACCTCTACAGGAGAGCTAACATTAGAAATGCGTGAAGCCATGAGTTGAAAAGGTCATGCCTCTAAAGATCAATGTTTAACTCAGATGTTAATGACAGGCGGGGAGCACGCATAAGGTTATCAGCATGAGGTTTCATCCTTACATATATGCATATGTTAATTGCATGTGGGATGCAGGTACAGAGAAAGGTCAAACAAAGATAACAGAATAAAAGAATAACACAAAATCCTTCAATCCCCCCTTTGATCATTTTTGATCATACAAAAACTTCTAATAATCATGTATACAACATTCTGCATACAGGCTTCGTGACGTAAAATTACAGACAAGGTTGCATGGTTAATGGCAATTGCTGGAATCCATAAACATATTTTAGAATAAAGTGATGATCATGGAGTTGGCGGAAGTGATTGTGCTCTGTTCATTTCGGACTCTGCGGAGTCCTTCAGGTTATTCACAACTTGGTGTAATCTGGAAATGACGGACGTTGATGTTCTCTCTGAAAGTTCCTCGGGTGTCTGTAAAGTGTGATACTGTGATGAAGTTTTAAATGTCAGGGATCTTTGCTCTGCCTCCGAAACACCTGCAAGCAGAAACAAAAGAAAACGGAAACGTATCTTGCAAATATACAGTACACAAATAACTTCTATCTGTGACATCTGTCCCTATTTAATGTTGGCAGATCACTACAGTGTTTATCAGTGGTGGTATGTTTACTGCTTCATCCTCAGGCGACATGCTAGAGCCTAAAAACTCTAGTCCCGCCATGTATGGACTCTGATAAACACTACTGCCATCTATCCCTCATCCCTAGGCAGATTAATTGATTCATATTGGCTCAAGTCAGCACACTTTTCTTTTTCCTGCACCTGTACTGCTGTATCAGTAACCAACACAACCTGAAACGAATCTTCACACCTTGGTTCTAATTGCAATCTTTTAGGTTTTAGAGTGACCACTCCCTGACTATGTATTTTACTGTCATCCCCCTCTGGAGATGTTTCCAACACATTCAAAAGTGGGATGGGATCCTGTACTGCCAGGCTATTTTGTTCTGAGTAGTTTTCGACTTGAGCGTTAGACGATTGTGCTCTAAGCACGTCCGTGATTATGGGTAAGGGTATGGGCCCGCCTTTGGCGTTTTTGAAAGGGCATGATCCAACTTTCTTGTGGACATCACTCATGCTTTTCTTGTCATCCTGTTGGTTTGATGAATCTTCCATCATGAAAATATCTTCTTTAGAGATTTCATTTTTAACTTTACATTTTCTTAATGCTGGTTTTTGTATACCCCTCTCCTTCACAGCTAGTTTAACAGCATCATCTTCTAGGGCATTGTACTCTGCTTCTGTTCTTGGGATTTCTGTGTGCGTTTTTACCTCAAAAACTTCCACAGGGTTGGTTGTAAATGCCTCTAGTTGGTGCTGTAGAGAGGGGCTCTTTAGTTTCCCTGCTGCTCAATCGCTTTAAGTAGCATCTGTTTTTGTTCTACATTCAGCTGCTGAAACCTTTTATCCATGTCATCATTACCCGCAGTTTGCTCTCTCAACCTCTTTTTACACTCCTGAAACCAGTGTCCTTCTTTGTTGCAATAGTTACATCTTCCTTTTCGTACTGCAGAGTTACGCCGGACCTCCTGCTGGTCATTCATTGTTTTGTAAATGTACCTGGAGGATCCAGATTGCAAAGCTCTGATTTTAACATCTTGTGTCCTTTCAATCTTTACAGAACATTCAACAATCTGATTAAAGGCTGTTCCAATGCTGTCCCAGTTGTCATATCTGAGTTTGAGAGGCTTTGAGATTTCTGGTTTAAGTCCATTAACAAATGCAGTCTTTAAAGGCATACTAGTGTCCTTGTCGAGATCTTCACAGTTGTTCAAACCAGCATGTTCCAACCAAGTTTGTCTGAAACGTTCCTCATAATCCATAACACTTTCTCCTGTCTTCTGGATACAAGATGTTATTTTACCCCAGTTAATCTCTGCTGGTTTCAATTCAAACAAAAAGGTCTTCACAGCTTCCCATCCTGCCACAATGTTCTCTTGGGACTCACCAACCCTGGATTCAACATTTTCAGTTAGCTTCCTTTGGTCACCGTCCCTTAAGTTTACGTTGAGAATCATTGCTCCATCTAGTGGGTGTAAAGTGTAAATTTTCTGCAGGCGCTGAAGAATTAGCCAAACCTTTCTTGGTTGTTTGTATGCATCTGGTAACTCCTTTGACCACTTGTCAATTTGTTCTGGTGTAGCTGGTTGGTATATTCTGCAAGGCACATACTTTTTAACCAATTTTTTTACAATCCGAGTTTGTCTCTCGCCATTCTCTTCATACTCCTCTTCATTGTCCACCTCGATTTCAGTTCGTCTGTTTTTTACAATGACAGGAGCTAGCCTTGGTTTTGAGTTCTTTTTGGAATAAGCATATGTGGATGCACTATCATCACTTTCATCATGGCTCCCTGTAGAACAATTGTCATTTACTCCAATCAGGTAATTGTCTTGTTGATTCTCTATTTCTTTGAGTTCTTTGAATGGATAGAGTAAACTTGGTTTATTTATGTTTCTAGGTGTTGTAGGCGTGGTCTGCATTTTGGAGTTGTCACTGGATCTCTGTTGTTTGGAAAGCAAAGTCACCAACCCGTTGTTCTCCTCCAGCAGTCTCTCTTTATCTTTTTTTTCATTTTGTAATTGTTCTGCTAACGCACGAACCTTTGCTTTTTCTGCAGTAATCTCACGTTGTAGCTTGTCTGTCTCACGCTTGTGCAGATATTGCCGTATGTGTTTGCCTACAATCACAGACAATCCATCTCTCCTAAGATTTGCTTTTAAACGCTGTGTCTTCCCAAAAGCCTTTTTTATGTCAGCTAAGTCCCATGTCCCACTGTCTGACTGCTTTATATTATACTTCTGGCAGATGTCAAAATGACACTTTCTTATTCCCAGCCTCTTGTCCAGGTAGTCATTTACTGTTTCCATCATATGGTCAATTGTAACATCAGGAGCTTCTGTTCCATGTTTTTTGGTTGTTGGTTTCAGTGCAGGACTATCACTTTTGATTTGTGGAGACTCAGACATGACAGTACAGCAGATGTGTATATGCAAATTGTCTTTTCAAATGCAAATTCACTGAGGAACTTGAAGAGCTAAGGGACACCTAGTCAAAAGTTCTAAATTCTTGCAGCAGTTTCAACTAAACTATTTCTCATTTCAAACCAAATAGTGGCTACTGATTAAGCACCCAGTCAAGAATCCTAAATTCTTGCAGCAATTTCAGTTCCAAACTATTTCTTATTACGAACCAAATAGTGGCTACTGATTAAGCACCCAGTCAAGAATCCTAAATTCTTGCAGCAATTTCAGTTCCAAACTATTTCTTATTACGAACCAAATAGTGGCTACTGATTAAGCACCCAGTCAAGAATCCTAAATTCTTGCAGCAATTTCAGTTCCAAACTATTTCTTATTACGAACCAAATAGTGGCTACTGATTAAGCACCCAGTCAAGAATCCTAAATTCTTGCAGCAATTTCAGTTCCAAACTATTTCTTATTACGAACCAAATAGTGGCTACTGATTAAGCACCCAGTCAAGAATCCTAAATTCTTGCAGCAATTTCAGTTCCAAACTATTTCTTATTACGAACCAAATAGTGGCTACTGATTAAGCACCCAGTCAAGAATCCTAGATTCTTGCAGCAATTTCAGTTCCAAACTATTTTTTATTACGAACCAAATAGTGGCTACTGATTAAGCACCCAGTCAAGAATCCTAGATTCTTGCAGCAATTTCAGTTCCAAACTATTTCTTATTACGAACCAAATAGTGGCTACTGATTAAGCACCCAGTCAAGAATCCTAAATTCTTGCAGCAATTTCAGTACCAAACTAAATTCAACAGCTTCTACAGTCTCTAGATATATGAAATTGTCTAACAATATCTACAGACATTTAGAGAAAGGACCAAGCCTCTGCTTCTACAGTCTCTAAATATATGAAATGTTTAACAATTTCTACAGACATTTAAAGAAAGGACCAAGCCTCTGCTTCTACAGTCTCAAGATGAACGGCCCAAATTGTTTCTTCAACAACTTCTACAGACATCAGGAGAAAGGACCAAGCCACAGCTTCTACAGTCTCTAAATGAACGGACCAAATTGTTTCTTTAAAAATTCAAACTATATAGAAAGGACCAAGCTTAATTAAAAGAGCTACGCTATAAACATTAGTCTTCCAGGGTTCTTTAAGAGAGCTGATAAGTTTCACTCACCAAATAATAATATTTGAGACAAAGTCCAGATAATACAAAGAAATTATATCCACAGATTCAGGCTCTTGATCTTAAGGTTGAGTTTGTAGAATCTCCAAGAATCTTCTTATTCACTCCTTGTTCCAGTGGTTTTGGTGAGATCTCCTCTTATCTGTCTCTCCTGGCTGGCTCGCCAAATTGTTAGATTTTGCTGAATTTGGCTAAACAACCGTTGGGTGGCTCGCCAATGTACTAGAATGCTTCTAGTACATAAATGAAGAAAGTTAGACCATGTTCCGTTGGAAATTCTTTATTGAAGATGTTCATGTAGCGCAGCTGTCTTCTGATGTTAAAACCCCAAAGAAAACAGTCTGTGTGACCAGATTTTATACCTTGCATAGAAAGGTCTTGAGACAAAAGGTGGACATCAAAAGGGACCCCTACAGGAGAGCTAACATTAGAAATGCGTGAAGCCATGAGTTGAAAAGGTCATGCCTCTAAAGATCAATGTTTAACTCAGATGTTAATGACAGGCGGGGAGCACGCATAAGGTTATCAGCATGAGGTTTCATCCTTACATATATGCATATGTTAATTGCATGTGGGATGCAGGTACAGAGAAAGGTCAAACAAAGATAACAGAATAAAAGAATAACACAAAATCCTTCAACAGCCTAGGTCAAAATCAACTCAAGACATACTATGTTATACCCAAAGCAGTAAACAGTAGAACCTTATTCACTGCCATCCTGTTTCAAACCCCAAGCATTTGAAGGCATCCATATCGACAACTGTGTGAGAGCATTTATTATCTTAAAATCTCAAAAGCTCAATTTTGCCATTTAAAGTAGAGGACAGATAATATTGCATTGAAGATTTATCTGCTAGACGAGGTTGAAACTTATATTTGTAGGATGGAATTAGATTAGATTAGATTAGACTTTATGTAAGTGTACACCTGGAGTGTGCACATATGTCGTGATATGCAGCCCTATGATAACATGAAGAAATCCCTCAAAGTAATCTCACCCAATCACACACAGAGACTTGGACATAGGCTTGGCCGATCAGGGAATTGCATGCTGATGCACTGGCGAATGAGAGGAGATGAGAGGGCGGGACATGAGAGCGGGCGGAAAAAGACGAGAGAGAAGATGGCAACATCCGAAGAGGTCTCATCCTGACGGAGATTTCGGTATGATAATCACACTCATCACACTGGCTCTCTCTCTCTCTCCCCCCTCCCTCTCTCACTCTCACATCATTGATACACAGAGCAGTTGGTAGTAATAGGTTACCCTGCCACACATGACTCCACTATTGGCATTGGATAGCAACATGCTCTTGATGGACATGTTCTATTAATTGGTGTATGGTCGACACATAACGTGGACAATCCGAACCAAAAGGAACATTGAAATTTAAAGTGGACATTGAGTGTTACACAGTGTATGGTGCAAAACTGTACAAAACAGTTTTCAGAGTTTATAATTTACCTGAATGTTACTGTTGTGTGAATTACATTCACAGCTTTCATTACGGTTATTTACAGTTATGTTTATGTTTGCAGTTTATATTATGTTTATATGTACAGAACTGTTAAAAGGTTAACTGTTATTGAGCCATTCCAGTGAAGTGAGTTTTTCAAACATTATATGGTGATTACAAGTTAACAGAGAAAACCATTCCTTCAAGTTATTGAGCCATTCCAGTGAAGTGAGTTTTTCAAATATTATATGGTGATTAGAAGTTAACAGAGAAAACCAGTCCTTCAAGTTTTGCATTTGATTCATAAATATAATTTTTTTAATTTTTAAATTCTATTTTATTCTAATATTGTATAATAAATAACCACGCATTTTTCAACTTTTACATTTTTGTTGTATTTGTGAAGCTTTGCCATCTTTCCTGAAGTAGGGGCGTCATATCCTCTATCTGTAAAGTATAGTAGTTAGAGGGAATACCAGTTTAGTCCCACACACTGATTCTTAAACTACTGTTATTCTACACTTTAGGTCTTCACCGTGATAAGCCCAAATCCTAAAGCCTAAGCTATTGTGCTTTAGTGAGCAGGTAGAGTAGACACGAGACTCTTAGGCCTGGGAGTTAGGGACCTAGATCCTCTGATTTCCAGCCATTCAAGGAAGAGTGATTTACCCCTACAAAGCGGACGTAGATCCCGTCTGCTACATATTGGTGTCACGAACAGGATCAAATACCTGTAGTTTGATAATTTATATACCATGCTGAGATGGAAGAGTTAAGAAACAATTTGAGGATCTCCAGAAAGAGTTACTGCTCAGGCGGCTAGACTGGGGGAGCAAGCTACACTCCTTGATCAGGCCAGACAAGATCAGAGAGTGGCCGTGTTGATGGCTAAAACTGTGATCGAACAGCAGGCCAAGATCCCTGCATCTTTGTATATTCCCAGAGAGAGAAAGTGCTCCGATTTCTCAGGTAGCCCTGTCCAAGGGGAACCATGCGTGGAGGAGTGGATAGCTTTCATGAAGTCTAGTTTCAAAATATCAAGTGTTCCGGACGAAAATCGAGTTGCTCAGACAGCACCTCAAGGGTGAGGCAAAACTGACAGTTAAGTTTCTGTTAAGTGATGAAAATAATGATATCACTAAGTCTTTGAAGTTCTGGAAAAAATCTATGGCGACAAGGTCACTGTTGGTGCTCGTCTGCGAGAGTTTTATGACAGGAAGCAAGGCCCAGGCAAAAAGATACGTGCCTATGCTTATGATCTTCAGTAGAGACTGTGTAAGCTGAAACGGCAGGGTCCAGACCGAGTTCAAGACCCAGACACACTTGCTGAAAGAACAATTTGTACTTGGGCTAAGAAATTACTTCTTACTGTGTGAAACAAAGAGACAGAAGAAAGCTCAACCAACACTGTCCTTCCTTGATCTGATGCGAGCGGCCATCACGTGATCCGAAGAAGAGGACGAGGGCCCTACAGCACCAGAGGCCCAGTGCGGGGAGCAATTCATGCAGCAGCTGCTGAAGAAGCCTCTTCTCCACTGACCCTGACATCACGATATGAAGCTATCCAAAACCTTGCTGCACGCCAGGAGGAACTTTACAAAGTAGTTCATGGGAGAGAGCAGGCTGCAATGCCCACTGGACCTGCTAGACCACCTCTACGAGATGACGAAGGGTGACTCATTTGCTATACCTGCAATAAACCTAGCAACATGAGCCACACATGTCGGCAGAGTAAACCAGCTCAGCATAGAGCAAAGATGGCAGCTGTTGCTACAGCAGAGTGACAGGCTGATGATGAAACACAAAGCCCAGGTGGTTTAACTTCAGTTGGTATTAAAGCTGTTAACCAGACCAGCAAGACAGACTTAGCAACCTATAGTGGAGCATTTGGGGAGTGCTTCACAAATTATGTTTGGATTGATGGTGTAAAGACCAGCTGCCATTTAGATACTGGTTCTGAGGTCACTACATTCCAGAGAGTTATTTCAGGGAGAATTTTGAGAGGACCAAGTGCTGTCTGTCACCAGCTAAATGGGTTTGTCTAACAGCAGCTTATGGCCTGGAAATTCCAGTGGTTGGGTGTCTGGAGGCGGATATTGAGTATATGGGCAGGCTACTGAAGGGCCGGTTTGTTTTTGTACTGAAGGACAGTTGCAGTGGCAAGAAGGAAAAAAGAAAACCACCCGGCATTCTGGGAATGAACATAATCGGGGAACTCAAGGGCTTCCTGACTGATTTCAAGGGTGTAAAGAAACTGGACTGAGGTACTCCACAGCCAGGCCTTGCCAGCCTTCTCTATATACTGGCCACCCTGGCTGAAGAAGAAAGATGTGTGGGCCCAAATGGAGGAATAGGGTTTGTTAAAGTTGCAGGGAAGCAGGCTGTCAAAATCCCTCCGTTCAGTGAAAAGGTTATTGAAGGTTGCTGTATGATACCCCCCAGAGCAACATGCAAAGTGCTGGTGGAGGTGTCTGCCAGTGCCACACTTCCCCGTGGTCTACTGGTGGCAAATGTTTTGGCGCAGGCTACTGGGGTGAAGGTCCCAGTGCGCGTTCTCAACTCAAGTGAGAAGACCATCACCATGTTCCCAAGGTGCAGAGTGGCAGAGTTGAGTAAACCCGATGTGATTGTATCAAGGGAAGTAGTGTCTGTAGAGGAGGTGAATGGAGAATTATACATGAGAAAGCTCAACTGTGGAAAGGTCAAGTTAGTAGAGGGGGATGAAACGCTGTCTGTTCCAGTACAAGCAAATCTCAAGGGTCTGACCCAACCTCAGGTGCAGAAGCTGGACAATCTTCTCAGGAAACACCGGAATGTGTTTTGGTTACACCACCACGGTGACTCGCCGTATTCAGACTGGAGATGCAAGACCGATTAAGCAAAGGCATTGGTGTATACCTCCACATATTTTTCAAGAGTTTAAGAAACACGTGCAGAACTTGGTTGCACAGGGGATACTCAAAGAAAGCTGCAGCCCGTGGGCCTCCAATGCAGTAATTGTCATTAAGCCAGACCAGACTGTAAGGTTCTGTTGCAACCGCAAGTTAAACAGTGTCAAGTTGAAGGACGCCTACCCGCTCCCAAGAGTTGAGGAGTCATTGGATGCTCTTGGAAAGGCAAAGTTCTTCTCATCCTTAGATTTGACCGCAGGTTATTTTCAGGTGGCTGTTAATGAAGACGACCAGGAGTGTGGAAAATGATACAATCTTATGTTGCATTAAACAGCTTTTATGATTTTATGTTTTATCAA
The DNA here is from genome assembly GCA_033220385.1 of Triplophysa yarkandensis. Taxonomy (NCBI): domain Eukaryota; kingdom Metazoa; phylum Chordata; class Actinopteri; order Cypriniformes; family Nemacheilidae; genus Triplophysa; species Triplophysa yarkandensis. The sequence goes on from CM065674.1 coordinate 10,515,098, forward strand.
CCAATGCTGTATTAATCATCTTTCTAATACAATATTATGTTCTTATGTTTTATTAATTGATGTTTTATTAACCATTCACTAGCAATAAGTGCATTAAAATATAACCATATGTCTCCTGCTAGGAATTTCTCAAAACTGTGTGCAAATAAGGATGTGCTACAACAGGAATGTGTGTGTGAGTGTAAACGGGAAGAAAGCTAAGGCCTGGAATGTCTGGAGCTGACCTTAAGCTGACCTTAAGAACTAAACAACAAGATTTAAGATGCACTTATACTGAGGATGTACTGATCGGAGACATACACACACACATTCCATAACATAGAAGACAAAAAAAAGATGATGATATATTGTTTCCGGGAAAACAGAGAAACTAAAGGGGAAGTCTGCCATTGACCAAAGGAGACAAAGGACTGATCAGCCATTGGTGGAAACCAGGGAAAACCTCCAACCACTCCGAAGATAGAACGACGATACATACTATAAATATTGTGTGATTTTGTTACTGAGTGTTGGTCAGTGTGTAAGTCGTGGACTGACAACCCAGCGCTGTATTCTGATCAATAAAGTTTCAACTTATTCGACAAGTCTGATCTCCGATTTTTGAACACGTAAGGACATTTTTTCTTAAGGTCCTTCAGGAGAAAACAGCTGTTACCACCCGTTTGGTCTATATCAGTGGACAAGAATGCCATTTGGTTTTTGCAATGCCCCTGGAACATTTCAGAGGCTAATGCAGGTTGTCCTCGGCGTTCTGGCATTTGACGTGTAACTGGTATACCTGATATACGTTCTGTCTTTTCCAGCGACTTCCATAACCACTGTGAGAAACTGAATTTAGTATTCAGTCGCTGAAGGAATATTGCCTTAAGCTTAAACCGAACAAATGTTTCTTGCTGAAGTCAGAGGTCATATTCTTGGGCCAGATTATTTCAGCAGAGGGTGTTTGACTCGATATGGAAAAGGTCAAAGCACTCCAGAATATGCCAGTGCCCAGGAAAACAAGAGATGTCCATCAAGTGGTGGGGCTTAAGTCATACTACAGATGTTTTGTCCGGAACTTCACCCATGTAGCCCAGTTAGCGGAGTATTTACAGATTTACAGGTTAAATATACAAGCAGATATACAGGCAAGTGTGCTGTGCACATCCTATACATTAGGTAAAAGTGTATGTACAACAGGAACATAAAACACTAACAAGACCGTAACACGAACAAGGATTCAGGGACAAGATCATGAATACGAGTAACACACGTAACAAGCATAATGCAGCGACACAGGACAGAAAACACAAGGGCTTTAAATAGGGAAACATAACAAGGGATAACGACACGAGGCAGGTGTGGGGAATGAAACAATGATGGGAAGCTAGACGGGATACCAAGGGGGCGGGATCAAGAGACGAGACAAGAGAGCACATGGCATGTAAGAAAACAATACCATGTGACACTCACACAACACAGGTCTGCCATGACTCTGCCAAAACCAGGAAAAACATGACCAAGATAGGCAGAATCATGACAGAACCCCCCCCTTAAGGAATGACATCCTGGCGTTCCTCAAGGGAGCCGACAAACAGAACAGGACATAAACACAACCAGCACACGGACCTGGTGCTGTCACGACCTGGTCCACCAAACTAGAGAATACATGACAAGAAGGACCAGATCATGACAGCACCCCCCCCCCAGGGAACACATAGCAACCCTGAAGGGGACACAACAGACAAAGACCATGACAAGACCAGAACACATTACAAGAAAAACACAAACAAAGGGCATACAGACAAAACAAAACACACGGACATGGTATTGTCATGATCCGGTCCACAAGACTACAGGATATTTCACAAGAAGAACCAGATCATGACAATACCCACCCTTAGGGAGCACCACCTGGCGACCCTAAGGGGAACATATATTAGGGGACACAGCAGACAATGACATGGACAAAGACATTAACCACACACACATAACAGAACAAATCATAGGTACAACAGACATTACAATAAAAGGGTTGGGGTGACATAATAAAAATAACATAGACGGGATGGGAGGGGGGGGAACAAAATGTCCAAACTGAGGGGGACGAGACAAGGGTGTGACAGGGGGAGTCCTAGGGGCTTGAGTCCGTGCGGGCTTAGGGCTGGGTTTGGGCACCCGAGTTCTTGCCCGCACTGATGCCCCCGAGGGCGCTGAAGCGGCAGAGAATGCCGGCTGTACCGGCGCAGGAGCCGCGTGGAATGCCGGCTGTACCGGCGCTGAAGCCGCGTGGAATGCCGGCTGTACCGGCGCTGAAGCCGCGTGGAAAGCCAACTGTACCGGCGCAGGAGCCGCGTGGAAAGCCGACTGTACCGGCGCAGGAGCCGCGTGGAAAGCCGGCTGTACCGGCGCAGGAGCCGCGTGGAAAGCCGGCTGTACCGGCGCAGGAGCCGCGTGGAAAGCCGGCTGTACCGGCGCAGGAGCCGCGTGGAAAGCCGGCTGAACCGGCGCAGGAGCCGCGTGGAAAGCCGGCTGTACCGGCGCAGGAGCCGCGTGGAAAGCCGGCTGTAACGGCGCAGGAGCCGCGTGGAAAGCCGGCTGTAACGGCGCAGGAGCCGCGTGGAAAGCCGGCTGTAACGGCGCAGGAGCCGCGTGGAAAGCCGGCTGTAACGGCGCAGGAGCCGCGTGGAAAGCCGGCTGTAACGGCGCAGGAGCCGCGTGGAAAGCCGGCTGTAACGGCGTTGAAGCAGGACTTGGATCCGGGACAGGACTTGGATCCGGGACAGGACTTGGATCCGGGACAGGACTTGGATCCGACGTCGGGACAGGACTTGGATCCGACGTCGGGACAGGACTTGGATCCGACGTCGGGACAGGACTTGGATCCGACGTCGGGACAGGACTTGGATCCGACGTCGGGACAGGACTTGGATCCGACGTCGGGACAGGACTTGGATTCGGGACAGGACTTGGATCCGACGTCGGGACAGGACTTGGATTCGGGACAGGACTTGGATCCGACGTCGGGACAGGACTTGGATTCGGGACAGGACTTGCATCCGGGACCGGCACTGCAACCTGGACCCGCCGCTTCTTCTTCTTTGAGCGACGGGTGAGAGTAGATGTTGCGGGAGGGGGCGGGACCATCTCTGGACCCGAGGAATCCGATGGGGAGTCCCAGGACTTCCTCCTGGCTCTTCTCCCTCGGACGGTGACAGGGGGACCGGCTGGACTGGGAACGGGGAGTAGGGAGCTGGCGGCGCTGGAGCTGGGAGGAGCTGAGTCCCCCAATGTGGCCGTGGCCAGGACGCAATCCTCCGGGACCGTGGCCAGCGGGCTGGAACCCCAGGTTGGAGCTGCTGGCCACGGATCATCCCGGTTGATCACGTACCTGGCCACGTCTGAGAAAGGGAGGGGACTCAGCATTGTCATCTCCCTGGGCTTGAGGGGCTTGGTCAGGCAGCTGTTAAATATCACCGCCTTCTCCCTCTCCCCAAACTCGGTCTCCGCCGCCACCGTCTGGAAGGCCTGGGCGAAGGCCCGGATCCCTCTGTCTCCCTGGCGAAACCCGAACAGTAAGCGGGACTCCGCATTACGCAGCCATGTTTGTTCGCCTGCTGGGTTCAGTTGAGGTCGCTGCATTCTGTCACGAATGGGGGTGGATGGTGAAGGAGAGAACCCAAATGCAGGCGTGATACAATGAAAGACAAGACTTTAATACACAAAAAACCAGAAAACAAAAACCCACGATGGGGAAAACAGTATACTAAAAACAATAACAAGGGCAAACAAAAGACTTCCCACGAGGGGGCACAAAACTAGGTAATATTAATATAACTAAAACAAGGCAAAACAGGGACAATCAAAACAGGAACATAAAACACTAACAAGACCGTAACACGAACAAGGATTCAGGGACAAGATCATGAATACGAGTAACACACGTAACAAGCATAATGCAGCGACACAGGACAGAAAACACAAGGGCTTTAAATAGGGAAACATAACAAGGGATAACGACACGAGGCAGGTGTGGGGAATGAAACAATGATGGGAAGCTAGACGGGATACCAAGGGGGCGGGGTCAAGAGACGAGACAAGAGAGCACATGGCATGTAAGAAAACAATACCATGTGACACTCACACAACACAGGTCTGCCATGACTCTGCCAAAACCAGGAAAAACATGACCAAGATAGGCAGAATCATGACACCCTGGGGGAAGAACAGAGAACATTTGTCACGAGGAGAGGGGGTATTCTAGTGGGGCTTCCTGGGGGGAAGAACAAATGGCACGAGGAGAGGGGGTCTTCCTAGCAGGGCTTCCTGGGGGGTAGAACAAATGGCACGAGGAGAGGGGGTCTTCCTAGCGGGGCATCCTTGGGGGAGACAGTTGCACGGGGTCATTGGTTGTGCAGAATATGCATGAGTGTTGTGTTACAGGGAACCAAAACGAGCAGCTGATTGGAGATCTATATGGAACTGGGAGGCTGTCCTGAAGAAAGAAGACACACCTTACACATACACATATAAATATGCTGTAACACATTTGCACGTGGTTGTTGTTGTTTACTCCTACTCCTCCAAGAGGATACGTAAATAGAAGAACCCGGCCGTGGTTGTTTGCTCCTGGGAGAGGATGCGTAAATAGAACAACCCGGCCGTTGTGTTTATTCTGATCAATAAAAGTTTCAACTTATTCTACAAGTCTGATCTCCGATTTTTGAGCACGTAAGGACATTTTCAAGGTCCATCAAAGGTCAGGGGATTGAGGGGTCTCAGAGGGAAGAGTTCAGTAATATGACAGCTTTAGGGAAAAAGCTGTTCCTTAATCTTGGTGTCCTTGACTGAAGGCTCCTGAAGCACCCTCCAGAGGGCAGGAGGGAAAACAGTGTACAATCAGGGTGAGACGAGTCCTTAAGGATAATCCTCTAGATGTCAGCAATAGCAGGAAGTGTTGTTCCTGTGATGCGTTGGGCAGTTTTCACCACCCTCTACAGTGCTTTGCAGTCAGCCACAGAGCAATTCCCATACCAGGCTGTGGTACAGCTGGTCAGGATGCTCTTGATCGCACACCTATAAAAGTTCACCAGGATGGCTGAACATAGCTGGTTGATCTTCAGTGTCCTGAGGTAGAAGAGGCACTGCTGAGCCTTCTTGACCAGGCTGGAGGTGTTAAAATTCCAGGACAGGTTCTCAGAGATGGTGGTTCCCAGGAACTTGAAGCTGGAGACACGCTCAACCATCTTTAAAATGGTCCAATTGTAATTAACCCGAGACATACATTGTTATTCCCAAAGCACTAAACAGCACAACCTTACTTACAACCCTCTTGTTTCAAAACCCAAGCATTAAAAAAAACATGCATATGGCGAACTGTGTGTGAGCAGTTAATATCTTAAAATCTCCAAAGCTCAATTTTGCCACTTAAAGTAAAGGAGAGAGAATATTGCATCAAAGATTTATCTGCTAGAGGCTGTTGAAACTTACATTTGTGGGATGGACTGTTTAAAATGGTCTAATTCAAATTAACTCAAGACATACATTTTTATTCCCAAAGCACTTAACAGTTGAACCTTACTCATCACCATGCTGTTTCAAACCCCAAGCACTAAAAAATCCTCTATATGGCCAACGTTGTGAGAGCAGTTAATATCTTTACATCTTCAAAACTCAATTTTGCTATTTAAAGTAATGAACAGAAGGTCTCAGTGCTATTATGCGGTCTGAATCCTGACTGAAAATTCCCACAGATATCATTATTCTCTTTAAAAGAAGTAAAATTTGAGGACACTACCCTTTCTAGTAGCCATTTGTTGAAGCTTTATTTTTGGTAAGTTTAGACACTGAGTTGAATAAATACTTGGGATTATTTTTATTGGCTACTAAAAGTGTAATACAAGTAGTTGGATCTAGCAGTTTTTATAGCTTTTTATAAAGGATAAGTTACTTTCCCGCCAAACAATTCAAAATACCTTGTATTTTTTTCTCCAGCTATGTTCCATTTTTCAGACATCCCTCTTCAGACTTTGAGTATGCCCATTATACCTTGGTGTCAAACTGAGCACCAAGATACCTTAACTTAGTGATTCAAAGGTATAGGCCCTCCAGATCTCTGTGCTCCGCAAATGAGCAACGACTTGTGGTGCCATCTCAAAAGGGTAAGGGTCTCTCTCTTGTACGTTCTCGGCATCGGATCCTCGATGGTGGAACGATCTTCCTCCTTCTTCACACTTGGCGGACTCGGTCTCTATCTTTAAAAAACACCTAAAAACTCATATTTTCAAGCTACACCTAACCCACTGGGAGTACCTTCTTTTCTAAACAACTCAAATCTTAAAAAAAAAAAACCATGTTTCTACCTACAGGTTTTTATCTCGCTTTGTGTAACTTGGTAATGTTGTTGTAGCACTTGTACACCTATTGTTGTATCGGCTATTTACGCTTCATTGTCTCCTCGACCATTTGGTCCTGGTTACCCCACACTGACCCAACCGCACTTGGAGCTCATGGCTCTGATGACCACTCACTCTGGTTGATCCCCCAGATGAAGGACCTTCTGTCCAGGGGAAGGGCACACCAGGCCAGGGGCCTCATTTATAAAACTGTGCGTAGAATCATGCGTACGCACACCTGCACGCAATTTTCACTTTATAAATGACAACCTACCTGATAATTTGCGCACGCAAAAAAATATCATTCACCACCCTCTATCCGCCCACATTTAACCATATATAGACAATGCAAATGATCTCATTGGCCATGCATATTAAAAAGAGCGAGGATATTTGTGTTTTTAAAAACAGAAATATGACAGCAATGGAGAGCAAGTTAGAACTAGAGGTTCTTGTGAGTGAGGTGGATGAAAGAAAGGTTATTTTGTTTGGTGGCCACATCAGTGGAATCACTAATAAAAATAATATTCAGAGTGGACACACATCACTGCTGCGGTAACAGAACCGATCCAGATATAAAAAAGAAGTGGTCCGATCTTAAGTTGGGAACAAAGAAACAGTTTGTCTCTCACCGACAGAATGTGTGGGCGACTAGTGGGGGCAAAGGCGCCCCCGATTCTCTGTCAAACTGTGTGTGTGGTATTGTGTCTGAGAGGGAGGGAGACACAGATGTGCTGATACAGGGGAACCAGGTAAATAAATGTATTGCTTGTGTGCTCAATTAAATAAAATAAATCACACAAATGGTGTAGTCCTTATTCTTGCAGAGTCTGCTGGAGTCCAGTGTGATGAAACTCCCAGTCTGCAGGTGCTCTGGAGTTTCCCGAGGTCCCCAGCACAAGTGCGTTCTGACTGTATGGCACAGCTGGAATATGCACTTATCACATTAATCACATAATGAGTGATAGGCCTACATCCATTTAGGAATGGAAGTGAAAGAAATTACATTTACGTACTTTCAGCATATAGTTCCTTTTATGTCTTTAAACTAAACATGCCTGTATTTATCTTAAGGACCCATAATGGTGATTTAATTATTTTTGTATTTTTTGTTGTAACCTGGACCTATGAGCAACTGGTAAATATTGAAATATATATAAAAGTAAATTTTGCAAAGGGTTAATTCCATTCATCCTCAACTCACCATCAGTGTCGACAAACTGCTTTGTCTTCAAAATGTGCTTACGCATGGGTCAGAGTTTGCGTGTAGGTGCGCATATTTTCACGTCAAATTTTTCTTTATAAATCCCAACTTTTGCGCAGGAACTGGCGTACGCATGTTTTCAGCTCCGTTTTGTGCGTGCGCAAGCTTTATAAAGGAGGCCCCAGGGCCCTCCTTTATAAAACTGTGCATAGGATCCTTACTAAAACTCTACATACGCACAAAAGCCAAAAATTGCGTATGCAAAAAAAATTCAGAATTTATAAAACGATGCGTACGCACACCTGCATGCAATTTTCACTTTATAAATCCCAACCTACTTGATAATTTGCACACGCAAAAAATTTCATTTACCGCCCTCTATCCGCCCACATTCAACCATATATAGACAATGCAAATTATATCATTGGCCGTGCATATTAAAAGGAGCAAGGAAATATGTGTTTTTTTAAAAAAAATTCATAACAGCAATGGAGAGCAAGGGCAAGAAGCGAAATTACTCTGAGGCAGAAATAGAGGTTCTTGTGAGTGAGGTGGATGAAAGGAAGGTAATTTTGTTTGGTGGCCACAGCAGTGGAATTACTAATAAAAAAATATTCAGCATACACATAACTGCTGCGGTAAACGCAGTTGCTTCGGCAAACAGGACCGTTACAGATATAAAAAAGTGTTTCGATCTTAAGGTGGAAACAAAGAAACGGTTTGCCTCTCACCGACAGAATGTTTGGGCGACTGGTTGGGGCAAAAGAGCCCCCGATTTGTCCCCAATGGAGACCTGAATGGCCTCGATTCTTGGCCAAACCAGTTTGTGTGGCATTGTGTCTGAGAGGGAGGGAGACACAGATGTGCTGGAAACAGGGGAACCAGGTAGATAACTTTTTTGCTTGTGTGCTCAATTAAACAAAATAAATTACAGAATTGGTTTAGTCCTTATTCTTGCAGGAGACCAGTGTGACAAAACTCCCAGCGCAGAGTCTGCAGGGGCTCTGGAGATTCCCGAGGTCCCCAGCACAAGTGCGTTCCGACCGTATGGCACAGCTGGAAGTGGACGGGTGCTGACTGAGGCTGTTCTGCAGACACAGAGAGACCCCATTAATGCAATTACTGTCATTGCAGATGAGCTTAAGCAAATAAGGGTTGTGCTGGGTGACATTGCATCTACATTAAAAGATCTTGTTAAAAAATTAACCTTTGCACTGTTGTTCTTCACAAATGGCGCATTACTTCCTGAGGAAGCCTTGCTCCCTGATGATGTCCTTATTGTTTGGAGGGGGGTGTGGGTCAGGCTCTTCATGCTGGTGTTGTGGTAGGTCGGGATGAACAGGGATTCCATTGATAAAACTGAATACTCTTTCCCTCCATAGTCTGCCATTGGCATAATCTTCCAGCAGTACCAGCGCATCAATCATACAATATGCATTCGGGACCGGCACTGCAACCTGGACCCGCCGCTTCTTCTTCTTTGAGCGACGGGTGAGAGTAGATGTTGCGGGAGGGGGCGGGACCATCTCTGGACCCGAGGAATCCGATGGGGAGTCCCAGGACTTCCTCCTGGCTCTTCTCCCTCGGACGGTGACAGGGGGACCGGCTGGACTGGGAACGGGGAGTAGGGAGCTGGCGGCGCTGGAGCTGGGAGGAGCTGAGTCCCCCAATGTGGCCGTGGCCAGGACGCAATCCTCCGGGACCGTGGCCAGCGGGCTGGAACCCCAGGTTGGAGCTGCTGGCCACGGATCATCCCGGTTGATCACGTACCTGGCCACGTCTGAGAAAGGGAGGGGACTCAGCATTGTCATCTCCCTGGGCTTGAGGGGCTTGGTCAGGCAGCTGTTAAATATCACCGCCTTCTCCCTCTCCCCAAACTCGGTCTCCGCCGCCACCGTCTGGAAGGCCTGGGCGAAGGCCCGGATCCCTCTGTCTCCCTGGCGAAACCCGAACAGTAAGCGGGACTCCGCATTACGCAGCCATGTTTGTTCGCCTGCTGGGTTCAGTTGAGGTCGCTGCATTCTGTCACGAATGGGGGTGGATGGTGAAGGAGAGAACCCAAATGCAGGCGTGATACAATGAAAGACAAGACTTTAATACACAAAAAACCAGAAAACAAAAACCCACGATGGGGAAAACAGTATACTAAAAACAATAACAAGGGCAAACAAAAGACTTCCCACGAGGGGGCACAAAACTAGGTAATATTAATATAACTAAAACAAGGCAAAACAGGGACAATCAAAACAGGAACATAAAACACTAACAAGACCGTAACACGAACAAGGATTCAGGGACAAGATCATGAATACGAGTAACACACGTAACAAGCATAATGCAGCGACACAGGACAGAAAACACAAGGGCTTTAAATAGGGAAACATAACAAGGGATAACGACACGAGGCAGGTGTGGGGAATGAAACAATGATGGGAAGCTAGACGGGATACCAAGGGGGCGGGGTCAAGAGACGAGACAAGAGAGCACATGGCATGTAAGAAAACAATACCATGTGACACTCACACAACACAGGTCTGCCATGACTCTGCCAAAACCAGGAAAAACATGACCAAGATAGGCAGAATCATGACACCCTGGGGGAAGAACAGAGAACATTTGTCACGAGGAGAGGGGGTATTCTAGTGGGGCTTCCTGGGGGGAAGAACAAATGGCACGAGGAGAGGGGGTCTTCCTAGCAGGGCTTCCTGGGGGGTAGAACAAATGGCACGAGGAGAGGGGGTCTTCCTAGCGGGGCATCCTTGGGGGAGACAGTTGCACGGGGTCATTGGTTGTGCAGAATATGCATGAGTGTTGTGTTACAGGGAACCAAAACGAGCAGCTGATTGGAGATCTATATGGAACTGGGAGGCTGTCCTGAAGAAAGAAGACACACCTTACACATACACATATAAATATGCTGTAACACATTTGCACGTGGTTGTTGTTGTTTACTCCTACTCCTCCAAGAGGATACGTAAATAGAAGAACCCGGCCGTGGTTGTTTGCTCCTGGGAGAGGATGCGTAAATAGAACAACCCGGCCGTTGTGTTTATTCTGATCAATAAAAGTTTCAACTTATTCTACAAGTCTGATCTCCGATTTTTGAGCACGTAAGGACATTTTCAAGGTCCATCAAAGGTCAGGGGATTGAGGGGTCTCAGAGGGAAGAGTTCAGTAATATGACAGCTTTAGGGAAAAAGCTGTTCCTTAATCTTGGTGTCCTTGACTGAAGGCTCCTGAAGCACCCTCCAGAGGGCAGGAGGGAAAACAGTGTACAATCAGGGTGAGACGAGTCCTTAAGGATAATCCTCTAGATGTCAGCAATAGCAGGAAGTGTTGTTCCTGTGATGCGTTGGGCAGTTTTCACCACCCTCTACAGTGCTTTGCAGTCAGCCACAGAGCAATTCCCATACCAGGCTGTGGTACAGCTGGTCAGGATGCTCTTGATCGCACACCTATAAAAGTTCACCAGGATGGCTGAACATAGCTGGTTGATCTTCAGTGTCCTGAGGTAGAAGAGGCACTGCTGAGCCTTCTTGACCAGGCTGGAGGTGTTAAAATTCCAGGACAGGTTCTCAGAGATGGTGGTTCCCAGGAACTTGAAGCTGGAGACACGCTCAACCATCTTTAAAATGGTCCAATTGTAATTAACCCGAGACATACATTGTTATTCCCAAAGCACTAAACAGCACAACCTTACTTACAACCCTCTTGTTTCAAAACCCAAGCATTAAAAAAAACATGCATATGGCGAACTGTGTGTGAGCAGTTAATATCTTAAAATCTCCAAAGCTCAATTTTGCCACTTAAAGTAAAGGAGAGAGAATATTGCATCAAAGATTTATCTGCTAGAGGCTGTTGAAACTTACATTTGTGGGATGGACTGTTTAAAATGGTCTAATTCAAATTAACTCAAGACATACATTTTTATTCCCAAAGCACTTAACAGTTGAACCTTACTCATCACCATGCTGTTTCAAACCCCAAGCACTAAAAAATCCTCTATATGGCCAACGTTGTGAGAGCAGTTAATATCTTTACATCTTCAAAACTCAATTTTGCTATTTAAAGTAATGAACAGAAGGTCTCAGTGCTATTATGCGGTCTGAATCCTGACTGAAAATTCCCACAGATATCATTATTCTCTTTAAAAGAAGTAAAATTTGAGGACACTACCCTTTCTAGTAGCCATTTGTTGAAGCTTTATTTTTGGTAAGTTTAGACACTGAGTTGAATAAATACTTGGGATTATTTTTATTGGCTACTAAAAGTGTAATACAAGTAGTTGGATCTAGCAGTTTTTATAGCTTTTTATAAAGGATAAGTTACTTTCCCGCCAAACAATTCAAAATACCTTGTATTTTTTTCTCCAGCTATGTTCCATTTTTCAGACATCCCTCTTCAGACTTTGAGTATGCCCATTATACCTTGGTGTCAAACTGAGCACCAAGATACCTTAACTTAGTGATTCAAAGGTATAGGCCCTCCAGATCTCTGTGCTCCGCAAATGAGCAACGACTTGTGGTGCCATCTCAAAAGGGTAAGGGTCTCTCTCTTGTACGTTCTCGGCATCGGATCCTCGATGGTGGAACGATCTTCCTCCTTCTTCACACTTGGCGGACTCGGTCTCTATCTTTAAAAAACACCTAAAAACTCATATTTTCAAGCTACACCTAACCCACTGGGAGTACCTTCTTTTCTAAACAACTCAAATCTTAAAAAAAAAAAACCATGTTTCTACCTACAGGTTTTTATCTCGCTTTGTGTAACTTGGTAATGTTGTTGTAGCACTTGTACACCTATTGTTGTATCGGCTATTTACGCTTCATTGTCTCCTCGACCATTTGGTCCTGGTTACCCCACACTGACCCAACCGCACTTGGAGCTCATGGCTCTGATGACCACTCACTCTGGTTGATCCCCCAGATGAAGGACCTTCTGTCCAGGGGAAGGGCACACCAGGCCAGGGGCCTCATTTATAAAACTGTGCGTAGAATCATGCGTACGCACACCTGCACGCAATTTTCACTTTATAAATGACAACCTACCTGATAATTTGCGCACGCAAAAAAATATCATTCACCACCCTCTATCCGCCCACATTTAACCATATATAGACAATGCAAATGATCTCATTGGCCATGCATATTAAAAAGAGCGAGGATATTTGTGTTTTTAAAAACAGAAATATGACAGCAATGGAGAGCAAGTTAGAACTAGAGGTTCTTGTGAGTGAGGTGGATGAAAGAAAGGTTATTTTGTTTGGTGGCCACATCAGTGGAATCACTAATAAAAATAATATTCAGAGTGGACACACATCACTGCTGCGGTAACAGAACCGATCCAGATATAAAAAAGAAGTGGTCCGATCTTAAGTTGGGAACAAAGAAACAGTTTGTCTCTCACCGACAGAATGTGTGGGCGACTAGTGGGGGCAAAGGCGCCCCCGATTCTCTGTCAAACTGTGTGTGTGGTATTGTGTCTGAGAGGGAGGGAGACACAGATGTGCTGATACAGGGGAACCAGGTAAATAAATGTATTGCTTGTGTGCTCAATTAAATAAAATAAATCACACAAATGGTGTAGTCCTTATTCTTGCAGAGTCTGCTGGAGTCCAGTGTGATGAAACTCCCAGTCTGCAGGTGCTCTGGAGTTTCCCGAGGTCCCCAGCACAAGTGCGTTCTGACTGTATGGCACAGCTGGAATATGCACTTATCACATTAATCACATAATGAGTGATAGGCCTACATCCATTTAGGAATGGAAGTGAAAGAAATTACATTTACGTACTTTCAGCATATAGTTCCTTTTATGTCTTTAAACTAAACATGCCTGTATTTATCTTAAGGACCCATAATGGTGATTTAATTATTTTTGTATTTTTTGTTGTAACCTGGACCTATGAGCAACTGGTAAATATTGAAATATATATAAAAGTAAATTTTGCAAAGGGTTAATTCCATTCATCCTCAACTCACCATCAGTGTCGACAAACTGCTTTGTCTTCAAAATGTGCTTACGCATGGGTCAGAGTTTGCGTGTAGGTGCGCATATTTTCACGTCAAATTTTTCTTTATAAATCCCAACTTTTGCGCAGGAACTGGCGTACGCATGTTTTCAGCTCCGTTTTGTGCGTGCGCAAGCTTTATAAAGGAGGCCCCAGGGCCCTCCTTTATAAAACTGTGCGTAGGATCCTTACTAAAACTCTACATACGCACAAAAGCCAAAAATTGCGTATGCAAAAAAAATTCAGAATTTATAAAACGATGCGTACGCACACCTGCATGCAATTTTCACTTTATAAATCCCAACCTACTTGATAATTTGCACACGCAAAAAATTTCATTTACCGCCCTCTATCCGCCCACATTCAACCATATATAGACAATGCAAATTATATCATTGGCCGTGCATATTAAAAGGAGCAAGGAAATATGTGTTTTTTAAAAAAAAATTCATAACAGCAATGGAGAGCAAGGGCAAGAAGCGAAATTACTCTGAGGCAGAAATAGAGGTTCTTGTGAGTGAGGTGGATGAAAGGAAGGTAATTTTGTTTGGTGGCCACAGCAGTGGAATTACTAATAAAAAAATATTCAGCATACACATAACTGCTGCGGTAAACGCAGTTGCTTCGGCAAACAGGACCGTTACAGATATAAAAAAGTGTTTCGATCTTAAGGTGGAAACAAAGAAACGGTTTGCCTCTCACCGACAGAATGTTTGGGCGACTGGTTGGGGCAAAAGAGCCCCCGATTTGTCCCCAATGGAGACCTGAATGGCCTCGATTCTTGGCCAAACCAGTTTGTGTGGCATTGTGTCTGAGAGGGAGGGAGACACAGATGTGCTGGAAACAGGGGAACCAGGTAGATAACTTTTTTGCTTGTGTGCTCAATTAAACAAAATAAATTACAGAATTGGTTTAGTCCTTATTCTTGCAGGAGACCAGTGTGACAAAACTCCCAGCGCAGAGTCTGCAGGGGCTCTGGAGTTTCCCGAGGTCCCCAGCACAAGTGCGTTCCGACCGTATGGCACAGCTGGAAGTGGACGGGTGCTGACTGAGGCTGTTCTGCAGACACAGAGAGACCCCATTAATGCAATTACTGTCATTGCAGATGAGCTTAAGCAAATAAGGGTTGTGCTGGGTGACATTGCATCTACATTAAAAGATCTTGTTAAAAAATTAACCTTTGCACTGTTGTTCTTCACAAATGGCGCATTACTTCCTGAGGAAGCCTTGCTCCCTGATGATGTCCTTATTGTTTGGAGGGGGGTGTGGGTCAGGCTCTTCATGCTGGTGTTGTGGTAGGTCGGGATGAACAGGGATTCCATTGATAAAACTGAATACTCTTTCCCTCCATAGTCTGCCATTGGCATAATCTTCCAGCAGTACCAGCGCATCAATCATACAATATGCATTTAAGTGTCAGTTCCTCAATTCCCCATCAGTGTCGCCAAACTGGTTTGTCTTCAAAATGTGCGTACGCATGGGTCAGAGTTTGCTTGTAGGTGCGCATATTTTCACGTCAAGTTTTCCCACCTTTTGCGCAGGAACTGGCGTACACATGTTTTCAGCTCCGTTTTGTGGGTACGCAAGCTTTATAAATGAGGCCCCAGATCAGTGGGAACGCCACGTCTGGCTCCTGGATGAGGGCAAAGAGCTCCTTGGTGGACTGCTACTATCAGTCGCAGGTATAATCGCCCTGGCTAGGGCAGCCACTCGGTGTTTGTACATTTCGTAGTAGCTCCGCTTCTTGTCTTGGTATGCCTCACGCGGTGAGAGTAACCGTAGATGCGAGATCGGGTCTTCCTTTGTGCAAGAGGGGCTTGAGCAACAGCCACTCTGAGAGTGGATGGCTCACCACGATCTGGTTGATGGGAGATTTCTAGGATGACATTACCTGGTTACTAGATTCCTCGGGGTGCGTTGTTGGTAAAAACTCAGGCTCTGCCCCATACCCTCTCGGGACCTGACTGTGGCCCATGTCCCCTACATAGGTGATTAAGTATGCTTGCTTTTTAGCCCCTCTAGTCCCCCTCTTCAGAGCACAAGTATGGGCACCCTATCCTTCACTAAGCTCACTCTACAGTGGCAGGCCCTGCTACTCAGCCAGGCTCAGAAAGTGTTCACCCAAGTAGGGCTGACCCCTGACTTGAGCCGGAGCTCTGTATGAAGTGGTTCCCCCATAAGGGTGACCCCGTTACAATGTAATCTATCACTTGGGACTTCCCTACACGGCTAGTTCAGTGATCTCCCCCAGATGGGCCTCCACCTAAGAGCTAAGCATCCCTCAAAGTGGATCTGCATGCTATCTTCCCATGAGGTTTCCCCCCAAAAGTTTTGCAAACCAAATGGTATTCTTCACATGATACCCCCCACATGGGTGGGAATGTGATCTCCAATCAATCAATCTTTTATTTGACCATAAACACAAATCACATTCAAGGGAAGAGAGATCGGAGAGGTAGTGAAGAGAAAAAGGAACAACATGATACACATGGAAAGTTGGCTCAAAAAAAGAACCCTTCTCAGACTGTCCTTCAGTAGGGCAGTGTGAGACCAGGGAGACAAAAAAAGCCTTAGCATTAAGCACATAAACTGGACATGACATTGCAATCGGGAGGGGACAGGGAATGTTGATGTGGCCTGAAAATCCAGTCCACAACAGATGTCCTTGGAATGGGTAGAGGAAATCAGAGCGTCTCGTTATCTTGTTCTCGTGGAGGTTGTTTGTCTTCAGAACAAGGCTTAGCCAAGGCCGTCCGAAAGGGTTGAAGCCGAAAAAAAAGATTCTTCTTCAAATTTACTACGATATCTGCTAGTTTCCGCAAGTATCTATTGTCCAGCAGTGGTCGCCAGGTCAGCCAAATTCTGTTACATAGTTGCTAGTTTCTCCAAGATGTTTTCCATTTGGGGTCCATGGTTTCCATTTTGCGTGCCATAGCCACCCAGTTGTTTTCCATTTTACGGTCTATGACCACCATGATGTTTTCCAGTTAATGGTCCATAGCCAAAGTCTGAGTACTAGCAGCTCTGCCCATGATTGTTTCAATCCAGCCGGTCAACTTGTTGGGGCTTTGAGCATTGACCGCTTTTAACAATCGTCGATACCACAGGGTCCCAACTAATCCAATCAGCAGAATCCCTGTTACCAAAGTTCCGAATAGGTAAATATCTTCAATATCCTCCAGGGACAATGTCGCCAGGCACACGATACGCCACTTCTCCCACCTGTCCATCATGTATCCAGCTGCTAATGTTCCTGCAGGTCAGTTGGGTTCCCCCGAACCCAAGCTTCTCGTTGAGAAAAGGGTGTCAATTGCATTCAGAGACCAGCTAATCAAATCCATTATTACTTTTCTGTTTCGAGAGCAGGGCAAAGAGAATCTCAGAATAGAGTAACAAGACATAGCAAGCATAGCAAGGAGTGATAAGGGATGGAGAAGGAAAAGGAAAAGATGCGACCGCCTTCGCCAAGAGCCAAATGAGAACTCTGCAACATAGGCCCTCGATTAGAGGGGTAATGTTTTCCCCAGTGTCACCAGACAGGTGGTTTCCCAACCAGCATGATGGGATGAAAGGCTGCTGCCTCTCACTCATTGGTGTGAGTCTCTCAACTTCCAGTAGGAAGCTCTGTGGACACCATACCGGGCCACCACTTAAGATTCATTGCTCATTGCAAAGAAGACCCGGACTTTCCTCGATTTCTGAACTATCATTGCATCATACACCAGCAGGCTATTTGTGGAAAGGTTCTGGGGTTTGATCATGTCATAAAGTCCTGTTCTTAAAATCATTAACTCCATTAGTGCTAAGGCCAAGCAACACTGATGCTTCAAGCTTTTCCTGGAGGAATGTTATGCGGAATATGGAGACTTCCTTCTTCACACTGAAGTCAGACTGCTGAGCAGAGGTAAGATACTACAACACTTTCTTTTTTATGGAAATGAAAGGAGAGGATACCACATTACTAAGTGATCCTGAGTGGCTGTTGAATCTGGCCTTCCATCACTGGAAGATGTAACTGACAAGATGAACCAACTGAATCAGCAGTTGCAAGGTTAAGACAAAATTAATGTTATATGATCAGTGCTGTGAATGCTTGCAGTGTGTCTTTTTACATCCAGCAAATTAAAAACAAAAGATATCAACAAGAGCAACATGGGAGCAGAAAAATGTTTAAGGTTCACAGATACAGTGATCTGTTGTCCAGGCTGGGACCGGAGTTTAAAGATAGATTCTCTGACTTTGAGAAACTAGAGCCCTGTGTCACTTTCATTGCCTTTTTTCTATTGCGTTTTGCCTAAAACCTTCAAGAACACAGCATGCATATGCAACAGGAATGTCCCTTTTACCAACTTTAAAAATATTAAAAGGCAACAAATGCAATATGCACATGCTTGGGAATTTACGTTTTGTTACACAACATATGTGTTCTCTGGACATTTTTGAATACATTATGTACAAAACAATGTGTTCATTAGGTCCATATGGAAATCGGCAATGTAAATAAATGTTACCGAACATGAGTAGCTCTGCGGTGCTTTCGTTGGGTAAAAGTAGCTCACAGAAGATAAAAAGTTGGAGACCCCTGTGCTACACAAAGTGGAGAAAATAATGTGCAACAAGAGAGTTCTCAAGGACTTTCAGAAACTCAGTCACCACTTTCAAACGTCGACACAGGAGTCATTCTTCAGCGTGGTTATACGTTTTGCACCCAAAACTGTAGTTTTCTTATGCATAGGACTGTTGTGCAGGTAATATTATTAATGTCATCAAAAAATTTGAAGTTATATCTATTTTGGTCTAATAATGATTTTACTTCTTCTTCTATGATTGAAGGATGTATATCTCTGCTATACACCAAAATGAGAATGCTCAGAGTCCACATGTAACAATAACTTAAGAAAAGTCTGTTTTTAAAATCGCTTTACGAAGTCTAAACAAGGGGAATGCATGGGCAAGCCTGTGAAAATAGACCCAACATTTAGTAAGTTTGAACATTTTATTTCAATAAATTAAGACAACATAATTATTTAATACAAAATATGTTTAGCAAAATGTAACAATACAAAAAAAAGACTATGTTGATGATATTTATAGTCTTTTACTACACAAAGTCATTGTGGACCCAAAACCGTACGCAGAAGAACTATGTCAGATCACCATTCCACCTCCCCATTCATCAGAGTTTGAAAAAACCTGCAAGGGAGATGTCATTGCCCGTCACATGTCTCGGTTTAGTCAAGGGGTGGCCGGAAGCCAACGCACTGTCCAGCTGGATCAGGAAACTGCTGGCATATCCGGTGAACAACACAAGACAGGATGACAACCATTACAGGTCGATCTAGGTAACCCCAGCACCAGCTGACAAAGCTGTAATAGGCCACATAACAGAAATGTCTATGGCATTAAACCCAAAAGACAAAGTGAAAAATGGTTAATTAACATCATGTATACATACATTTTTTAAAAATTATAATTGTTTTATATTTTTATATGATTCAACTTGTTATACACTTTATAATTTTACTATATTCAATAAAAACATACTCTTCTTCAGTTCTTCGCCTCACCCGTGTGTAGTCAGCTCTGTAAATAGTATTTATGTTTTGTAATGTGTATGGGTTGAAAAAGTTTGCTTTAAAGCCCGGGTGAAGAACAGTAAATGTAGGAGGGATGCGGTCTGCTGAGTCATTAATAATTTAATGTGCAGTAACATATCATTCTAATATTAATAAACAAATGATTGAAATGCATTTCGTAATGTAATATTTGTCAACAATTTCTTTAACGCATCATGTCAGCTGTTTATATGAAAATGATAGGATGAAAACAATTTCAAGAGTACTATACACAGCCAAAAATACAGTACTTTTGGATGTTTTCAACGTCAGTTGTCATTTTGTCATAATTACCACATGTACACCTATAAAGCATATATGTATTATCAAAAATCTTGTGTAACTAAGGTAGGAATAAACAATGAAATTGCAAAAAAATGAAACAACACCATCTTTAATTCAACAGACGGTCAAAACGATTAACCAAGCGCTTTTATAACCATTTTCAATATTTGACATTTCTATATAATACATTCAATGTAAGGTATTTACATTTTAAAATATGTTCAAACCAAGTTGTCTCTCCATTAAAGAAAGGGGTCGATTGGAAGTAGTGGTAAAGGTAAGCTAGCAGGAAAATAATCCTAAACAGAACATATCAAATAAATTTCACCGCAAGAACGAAAAACTATATTATTATTTTTTTAATTTTATCCAAAATCTAACATTTAAACATTTAATAAAATAAAATATATTTTATCAAAATATTTGAGTCATATGTGTGATGAATTATTCCTATGTGCTTAATATAATAAATAATATCAAAATAATAACAGATCTGACTGATTGACAGTTACGTAACGAATAAAATGCCATCATATAAGATCTTACCCAGGAAGTAAGTTTTCCTTTATTTATTTTCAGATGTTGGTCTTTCACCTAAAATATATTTTGTTCTTTATTTCTCCAATATTTCCACAGCACCTATTAACAAATGAACTTTTTAGGAGAATTGACGCCTCACGGAGTTAATAACTTAGGTATGATCATCATGAGACCTTAGCTCATGTGATATCCATTACAAACACTCAACATGCGCGTGTCATATTTGTTTATGCTGCAGGGGGCGTCCGATGGCTCATGACAGTTAGACCTCCATTGATAAACGTTAACATTTTATGATGCTTTTTATTTATATTTGAAGCATTATTAGACAAAGTGTTAAACACTTAAAGTATATAAAATTCGCTCTTTTAATTGCGATAAACTGATTAAATTAAAATATTTTTCTATTCTACAATAACAACACTAAGGTAAACAACGAAACAAACGTCATGGTGTCTCAGCAAATGCTATTTGGATATCTCGTACGTGACCAATCAGTGACGAGGAATGGGCCGCATCGTCCCTCCCACTGCGTAACGCATCGTTTCCATTCTGACGGCTTGTTCTGTATCTGTGACTGTCTCTGTTCCGTGAGTCCGACGGATCGCAGGTCGCCGGCGCCGCAGAGATGGTGCACGTCTATAACTGTCACCCGTTTGCGTCTCAGAACATCGTGTCTCCGGAGCAGGAGCCCGGGCTGGTGTGCTGCGGCGGCGGGGCGCTGTTCGTGGTGTGTGGCTGCCGGATTGAGGCGTATGATGTGCGGAAAGACGGGTGTCCGCTCATCTGCCGCTTTAGCAGCGTGAGCACCGTGCGCAGCATCCGCCACAGCAGCGTTGGTCAGTTACCTCCCCACTTCTCAAACTCGCAATACCACTAAACTAATGTAAAGCAATGATTCTACTGTTTAATGCTGTGTTGACACACTGACACTCGTGTAAATAAGATGGTGTTGTCATGGCTAAGACCAAGAACTAAATGTCAATATCATGCACTACATTATACACTATGATTTGTAATCCTTTTGTGGAATGTGTCCGACGTAAAAGACTGTCTGACTTTTTGTTGTTAGGGGACTATTTGGTGACCATTGAGGAGAAGAATGATTCGATGTACCTGCGGGTCTACACCAACTGGAGATACCAGGCTGTTGAGAAGACTCGTGTTGGGGTTCGACTTTTGGGTCATCTTCTGCGTGGCCCTTCTTTCCGTGGAGCGCCAAAAGAGCAAATGGAGATTATAGAGATTCCTCTGTTTGTTCCGCCACTATGCATGGCATGCTGTCCACTTACAGGTAAAAAGCATCTTAAAAAACAAATGCCTATTATGATTTTTGTGTGAATCTATGTAAGAATGCTAGCCGGACACTGCACAACAGTTTAAATGAGATATGGCCCGATTATATTTGCATGACTTCTGCAGGTGATCTTCTGGTTGGTTGTGAAAAGAGTCTGGTGGTGTTCAGTCTGAAGCATCAGAACCTTAGCGAGCAGCTCTCTCTTCTGGACTTCGAGAGGGTTTTGATTGTTCACGTCCAAGGCTTGAGCCCATCTCAGGTGGCGTTCTGTGCTGGATACATAGCTCTTCAGACCGAACTGGAGGTGCTGGTGGTGAAGGTCACACAACATCAGAAGAACACTTCAGACACAGGCCATCATCATGTGCTGCTACCAGATGACATCATCACTGATGCTGCTTCAGACGAGAATGCGGGTATTACTACTATTACATTTACATTTACATTTAGATGAGTTTTTAGGTGTTTTTTGAAGATGCTATTACAAACCAGTCTTTAGCTAGCATGCTTTTTCAAAGCTGAATGAATTTGTATGATATAATATTCCTGTCCAGACAGTGACCAAAGTGTAATTTTTAATGTAAACTACAGTGATTTGGAATTGTCTAAATATGAACAGAAAATAGATTATTGAATTACTACTTTATTACAATAACAAGCTAGGGTTTTATAACGGATGGCCAATATAATCCAGATACCAAGAAAAATTCTTAGCTCTAAGAAAGAATTTTAAAATGGCCATTTATTGATTTAAATAAACTCGTGTTTGTCATGTGTGTTTCCTCCAAGATATGAAAGAAGATGGATTTAGCCCCCTTCATGAGCAGGAAGACTTTTTCATGTTCCCAAAGCATCAAGAGATGTTGGGCAGTGAAGCTCAGCAGTGTGGTATCTCTTTTCTTCTGGAGTGGACCGGTATAAACATGGAAAAATCTGAGGACATGAGTCTGTGCTATGTCTTATACAGGTATAATAAACTCGATAATGAAATCTTTTTGATGGCAGCAGTGGCTGTTGTCAAGTGTTACCTTTCTAGTGTGCTCTTTCTAGGAGGTTTGCGCCTGATTTCTTTCAAGGTTGCAGCGTAGAGGAGACACACTTACATTCCCTACAACTCCATCCTATGTTTACTGGTAAGAAAGCTAAAATAGTACACATATAAAATCATTGATGGCCAAGGAGGGCCTGTAACTAACCATTATTTATTCTGGACTCTATAATGCATTAATATTGTTGTGAAATGTGTAGTTTATTGAATGAAATCATAAATAATGTAAAGACAACTGTTGTGATTCATTTCATTCTTACAACAATATGCTGTTAAAGGTGCAATGAGTAACAATTTGAAGGATATCTTGTCAGAAATGCAATACAAAATACATTGTCTTTAAAGGTCTATAAAGACCTTACATCAATAATTGTAATGTTTTTATAACCTTAAAATTAGTTATTTCTATCTTTATAATTATGACAAAAATCATAATTGTTATTTATTCACCTTGTGAAGCAGCTACATGGTAAATTCTAAACATTCAAAAATAAAAAATATAATGCAAATAACAGATGGTTATTTTGTTATTGTAAAAAAAGTACAAAACAAATACAAACAAATATAAATTTCACAATAGCTGATACACCACTGTATAAAGTGACCAAACAAACTGTCGAAACAAACAGAAATTAGCATAAATAGACAGCTGTAATTGAGGCTCTCGACTAATATGTCCTTGTTTCACACATAATAGGAATCCCGATTAATTTCTCGATTAATTGTGCAGCCCCACTTCATACACGGGTTGCTCTCTAACATTAAACGCACCACCACAGAACGCGTTTCTCCTTTGCAATGAAAAATATGATCAATGTTTTCCTGTCAGCCATAACCTCATTCCCACAGATGGATTAAACAAAACTGAACTTTAATTTCAGTTACTCACATAAAGATTTGATTACATATCTGCAGTTGGTACATTCTGCACATATAACAGTTGCTGCCTGTATGTTAGTTTGTTTTGTTTTTATTCTTCACCTGAAGTCCCTCTGTTTTTCTGAATGGATTTACTTTCACTTTCTCCTTACAGCTACACAGAAGGAATCCACCATTACTAAGGAAAAGGAACCAGCCTGTTTGTTTGTTTTCTTTTCTTTGCCAAACACTGGCTACATGTACAGTTTAAAGGACTGTGTACAGCTTTTGTCCACCTACCAGTATCCAGAAAAAACCCATCAGGCTGTGCTTAGCAACCAGTTCCTCTATGTCATCACCAGGTAGCAATTTAATATTCCCTTTAATACAATTTGATGTCACAATATCTTTTGTATTCAAACAAAAAAGGCAGCATTTTTCAATTTTTTTATTGTTTTTTTAAATTGTTTTATGCGCTTGTTTACAATAGCCAGTCTCCCTTTTCTCCCTGTCTGTTTATTTGGCAGGTCACAACTTTTTCTGGTGCATACTGCCCTCTAGTCTAGCATTCACAAATTCACACAGGAACCTTTCAAATGTAAAGCGTGTCAAAGTACTTTCACATCCTGTTTTGCGTTTGTTATACAAACTGTAGTTATTCCTGTAATGAGAGTGATAAATATGGTATGGCTTTTAGTCAATCTGCTTTGAGAGAGAACTGTTGTAGAGGGAGATTAAAACCTTATAGTGTGAAGTTGTATCACACTGAAGGGGTTTGTTCTTCAATAACAACCAGTCTCCGGTAAGAATAGAGCATAGTATATCACTATTCTTGCCACATGAGATAAAATGACATGAAATATGTATTTGAAATATTTTCTAGCTTATTTGTTGCTTTTATTATAAATTTTACAGGGGAAGTATTATGCTATTTCATGCATTATAAGTTCTTTAGTCTTTTAAATATGTTGGTTTGTAATGTTAAATATGATCCATTTTTAAAACACCGTGTTAGACACAGGATGTAGCATTTCTTTGCTCAATACACTGCCCTTACAGCAACTTATTTCAGAAAAGTTATTTTAAATATTCATCCTATCGCTGTCAAAAGGTTACACGTTATATATTTCCCATTCTCCTGTTAAATACTGCCTAGACATCAATCAGTTGGTTAACAGAAGTAAACTACCATGTAGGGTTGGGCGATATGACGAAATATATCGTGTGGACGATAGAAAATGTCTATCGTTTTATATAAGCCTCTATCGTTTACGCCATGATAAGGCAAGATGCACCTATCGCCATGGCATGCCCATGCACGCTGTAATACATAAACAAACATGGAGAAAGACGGTAGTACGCACGGTTCAGACCAGGGTAATTCTAGACAAGATAATCAGCCAACCCAAACCGAGGGGCTTGTACCTAAAATAGGGGCGACTTTTGTTGCATGGACGTGGTTTGGATATAAGAAGAACAGTTCATTGTAAAGTTTGCCAGCTCCCAGTGCCAACAACGGATTCCAATACTACTAATTTATTTTATCACCTGCGCAAGAACCACGAAAAAGAATACAGAGGGAGTCAACGAGCAAAAACCGCAAAAGCAGCGTTGAGTGGAGGCGTAAGCGCTCAAAACAAACTCCAGACACAGACACTGCAACAGGCTTTTACCCGTTGCACACCATATAGACATAGCTCCCGCAGATGGAAGGAGATCACTTCTGCTGTTGCCAAGCATATCTGCAAAGATATGGTTCCAATCTACACGGTCGAGAAACGAGGGTTTTGTGAGTTGGTCCAAACACTCGATCCGAGATACGAAATGCCCAGCCGAAAACACATTACTAAAGTTGTGTTACTTGATTTATACGATGCATGTCGGGCCAAAGTGGAGGTAGAGATTCACAAGGGAATGTTCTACGCTACAACTACAGATATGTGGTCGAGCCGAACGACACATCCATATATAAGACTGCAGCACACTTTATCAACCAAGATTGGAACCTCTGCAGCCGCTGTTTACAGACAAGCTATTTCCCGGAAGACCACACTGGAGAAATGCTAGCCAAAGGACTCAGAGAATCTCTTCAATTGTGGGGACTGCAAGAGGATCACCTTGTCTGCGTCACCACTGACAATGCCACCAACATCCTTGCCCTTCAGCTGAATGAAATGACACTCCTACAGAGTTTTGACCACCGTCTTCATCTAGCTAATGGTAAGTGCTTAATCTCTAAATCGATATAAAAATAATTCCAATATATTTCAGTACACAGTCAGTAATACCTTAGAGCAGTGGTTCCCAAACCTGTTCTGTGGGCACCCCAACACTCCGCTAGTTCTCCGCCTACGGATGTGAGTGCTCTAAAGCGGCAGTAAACTAATGTTTTAAAACTTTCACAGAAGAGACTTAAAACTGAAAGCACAAATTCTGTCTTTAAATTTAATAGAATTGCACGCTTTTTAAAAAATTGTAACTGTGAGATGACAATCCACATTATGATATATATAAATTAATTACAAAAATGTAATTAACTTATACGTTTTACTAGTCCTGTAGTGTACACTGTCATGTTAAAAAGTACATAATCATACATTTACCTCTCCTTTATATACACAGAGAGGAGTGTGAAACTAAGGGAGGTGGAACGAGCAGTCGGTGTCTGCAAGAAGATTGTGGCTGCCTTCTCCAATTCATGGAAAAGAAGACGGGAGTTGGCCAAGGCTCAAGCAGATCAAAATCCACCCTTGTCTCCTCATCAGCTAATCACAGAAACCCCTACGAGGTGGGGCTTCTATGCAAGCAATGGTTGAAAGGGTGATCGAGCTGGAGAATGCTCTCTCACAAGTTCTCCGTGCCGACAAAAAAACATGTCACCTGGTCCCAACTTGGCAGGATATGGACGTTCTGCAATCCATGAACAAGGGTCCTCTCAAGGAGTTTTCAGATGCTTTGTCTGGGAAGCTTTACCCAAGTGCTTCCTACTTGAAACCCGTCCTCCATCTGTTCAACAACCAGATACTAAGCAACAGGATGGCGACCATGAGCTCACCACGACTATAAAAGAGGGCATACTAAAATACTTAAATGAAAAGTATGATGACCAGACAACCCAGGACCTGCTTGACATTGCTTCTCTTGTCTACCCTCGATTCACAACAACATACATCAAACAAGAGAGGGTGGATTACATCAAAACAAGAGCTGCTGCAGAGCTACAGAAGCTGCTGGCTGAACAAACAAAGGCGCTCTATCCGCTCCATCAGTAACTGACGATGAGCAAGAGTTCCTGCTAAGAAGAAAAAGAAGAGTTTGAGCAGGTACTTTAAAACATCAGCAAAGCCAAGCCAAGTGGCTCCACTTTTAAACAGAGAGTCAATAGGAAAGGAGCTAAGCCTCTATCTCCTAATGGAAGCAGGTTCAGACACAGAACCACTGGAATGGTGGAAGAGAAATGAGGTTCATTTTCCCCTAGTGGCCAAGCTTGCGAGGAAATATTTATGTATCCCTGCCACAAGTTCACCATCAGAGCGGGCTTTCAGTGCAAGTGGGAACATTGTGTCATGCCAGAGGTCACGCTGAAACCAGCAAGAGTTGACCAGCTTGTATTCCTCGCACTCAACCTGTAGAAGCCTTAGATTTGGCAAATCTTTATGTTCTCATACCCATTCTATTTGAAGTTCTTTGGTTTACTTCTTAAATATTCTAGTCATTGTGCAGCTACACTTTAAACTTAAAGGCTCCGTGTGGAGTATTTTGTAACCAAAAAATTTTTTAGGGGCTAGGACTGTAGGCCTGTTTTATTTTTGTTTGCTGCTACCATTCAAACTTGAAAGTTTTTTTTTTTTCACTTGTTGGATTTTGTAAAAAAATATATTGAGGCTGACTTTGGGGCTCTTGCACTATAAACTTTGAAGTTAACGTTTGGTATTTTACATTGCACCGTGCTCTTTAAACCTCAGAGGTTTTCAGTTTGTTACTTTTTTATATCCAATAGGAATGGACAGGCCATTATCAATATTTGTGGTTGCTTTCTATTGCCTGCTCTATAAGAAACTTCTTAACATCTACATGATGCTGCAAGAGAAGTCTGGGTGGTGTTACTGTTAAAAGTTGGCTGCTATATGTTGAAATATTTTAATGACAGGTGTTAACATTACCAACAGTCTTGCTTGAAAAAAAGGTTCTAAATAAAATACAAATTTAGTCCATACTACCTTTATTTGTTTTGTATATAATTTCAAACTGCATTTCCACATTGCAATTTTGTATAGACTATTCATAAACTGAATTAACAGGAAATCAAATTAGCTATATCGGGATATGAAATTTTGGCCATATCGCCCAGCACTATTACCATGTGTGGTTGTACATTCCTACCGAAAATAAAATAGAAACTGAATAGAAACCATTACAGATTTCTAATAATGTTTCCATTCAAATTGATTTATTTAAAAATAATAAATACCAAACAAATCCATTAGTTTGATATTTAGTTTTTGGCAGGGTTCTATTCCATGTTGACCAAGTTGAAACATTAATGAATTTGTAATGGTAAAGGGAATTATTGGTTTAATCAATAGAAACTATAATGTTGTCTACTTGTTTGGATGAGGATTCTAGTGGGTTAGAGATGGATAATATTGGAGGGATAATATATCCTATTAATATAATACCAAAAACAAACTTTTTTTACTTTTTTTTGTGTAGGAATGCTCTCCAATGTTTCACAGTCAGGTGTAGTGCAGTAGCTGCACGGGTGGATGATCCCTATATTGACACCACCATGAAGGTAACATCCGTCATCACTGTGCCCTTTCTTATTGTGTTCTAATGATTTGTTCCAAATCATAATAACAGTAAATATTTAAAAGCTAAGCCTTTTTTCCTAGCATAATTATGCTTTTAAACCTGTGACCACAATGACTTGTGGTTAAGTGTAAAGTTTAAGTGGCTGTGTATATTGTTTATTCAGGCCTGCCCACCCGTCACAATGGATGTTTGTGCCCTGCGGATCCAGCTCTTCATCGGTCTGAAGACACTCTGTCATGATGGGAATCAGATTTTTCTTTTAACAGCTGCTGACGTGGAGAGCAGAGAGGATGTAGATAGATCGGCTCGCAAAAACACGTAGGTCTTTCAGCAGAGATATGGAGACAAGGGACGTATTCACTATATCTGTCTGATCTCCTTTCTGGTTATTGTAGTGAATCAAGAGAACTCAAAACCCTGACAGACATTTTAGTAGCTGTAGGTCTAGAGCCGTCTTCAACGTCAGCTCTGGAAAACCTTCTGTCCAGGGCTTTACTGTAAGTTAAAGCGAGTAGCATGACTCTAACAGTGCCCTTAACCAACCGCTGTGTAAAACTCTGTCTTTCATCTAACATCAATTTATAGAGTTATGTACATGCTCCACGCCTGGCATATTTTGCATATTTTGTGTATAATTTTCACTTATGTATTTGGATTACCTTAACCAGTAAGAGTTATGCTCTCCCAAATGAATGCAGTGTCAGTGAATAATGAGGTTGACATGGGCCTAATCTGTTATCAAAGTTATATTTTCACAGAATATTTTTTACATTATGTGGAAGGATTTTACATAGAAAATAGTAAGTCTTACATTAAGAATGGTTCTCATATATCATAACAATAATATCAAGTTTTTTATATCATAAGATTGTAATTAGTTTATTTTTTCAAATTTCAATTAAATTTACAATATTTCATTTGGACAAGCAGATTTTTATTTACTCACTGGTCTTTTCAATAATAAAGGTTTAAGTAGGCTTACATTTTTGCCGCTACAAAGAACCATTTGTAAAACAAACAGGTACTGTAGTGTTTCCTTATGGAATCATACCAGACCTATATGTCATTGTTTTATACTTTTTATTTCCTAACATGAACCATAACAAAAACTAAGGTCCCACCAGTGCATGTTATGACGTGATACACTGCTGAGAGCACACCTCGGTCCACACTGTTATTAGTCAAGGTGTATTTTTTAGGATTCATTTTGTTGTTTTACAACTACAGGGTTAACAAACCCTCAAATCTGAACATTTAAGTTGCAAAAGTGAAGTAGCAAAAGTTAAGGAATATCTACATTTACACCATTATTAGGCAACTACAAGTGTTTTTCCATCTCTATAATAAACTTAAAATTAACAATTAGAAGATTTCCTATATGAAAAAAGCCTCTTCAAAAAACTTCTTTGATATAACAGTCATAAGCCTTCCATTCACAAAGTCAGTCAGTGTCTGGTCAGAATCAACTTTTTGTAAGAAGCAACCACTGCCTCCCAGACACTGTTCAGAGAGGTGTACTGTTTGCCTTCACTGTAAATGTACTGCTTAAGAAGGGCCCAAAAGTTCAATAGGGTTCAAGTCATGTAAAGAAGGCGGCCATTTCATTCGATTTTTATTTTTAAGGCTTTACTGGCCAGCCACGCAATCAAGTATTTTGATGCATGCGATGGAGCATTGTCTTGCATAAAAATGAGAGTCTTCTTGAAAGATGCAGACTTTTTCCTGATCAACTGCTTGAAGAAAGTGTCTTATAAATATTGGCAGTATGTTTGAAAGTTGATTTTGAGTCCAATTTCAACCCGAAAAGGTTCAACTTACTCATCTTTAATAAACCTGCCCATACTAATAACCCACCTCCACCTTTCTGGTGTCTGAGGTTTTGCCTTTCTTTCTTTGGCCATTTTGTGGAATATACTAAGCACCCCCAGACTGCTGTGTTCACTTACTGTGTGTGTGCCCCTGGAGGGGTGAAATGCAGAGCACAAAATTATCTCTTTTTTTGTCAGAATACAGGACTGGAATGATCTGTTCTATAATACGCTTTTCCCCACTGAAATGTGTTTGTTACTAACTTCTTAAAGCAGAGGGTGTCATTTAAACTTTTGATGCTCTCTGACTGTTTATCATATTCTTTAGATCCAGGAAGACTTCCATCAAATCTACGGCGCCAACAGACAGCGGCCATGGCTGGAACCTCTATGTCATCACATGTGTTTCCACACTGCAGCTCTACAGAGAAATAGTACTGTATCTTTACCCCTCAACATTTCCAAAAGCACTTCAACATCACAAACCCTCACCACTGGCAAAACGTTTGGTCTATGCAGTAGTTTATTTGACTATTCTGAATAACATCTCAAGCACGTTCACACTTTTATGTAACATTTAGGGATGGGTAAATGTGGAATAAACAAAACCACAGTAAATCAAACCAGCGTTAATGCATTTTGTGCATGATTATGCATAAGTTATGTTTAACGTTTGTGTGTTTGTATGCTTCAGGTTGAATACAGTAAGCGGTACGAGCAGTCGAACCCTCTGTCTCAGAGTTGTCTTCATCTGCTGAGTGAAGCTCATCTGCTCCTGCTTTCAGCACTGCTCACGCAGCAGGACTCTACACCTCAGCTGCAGCAGGCATTTCAGGAGAGCTGCGCTCACTTAGCAGACTGTTTCAGCAGGTGTGAGCCTGTCAGGTCACAATCCAACTTTAGATTTTCTTGATCTCATCGTGGACTCATGCTGTAACTGATGTTTCATCCAGTTGTTGTATGATTTGTGATATGCAGGTTGGAAAAGAAGGATTGTCATTTGGCTCTGCCGTACTATAAGATGTCTGGACTTTCTGTGACTGATGTTGTTCAAAGGAACATGGCCATGTGCAGCTTCTCCTCTGGATACGGCAAAGGATTTCTCTTCTATCTCAAACATTCACTCTATGAAGAAACTATGGAGGAGCTCAGTGAGGTGAGCATGACATAATACATATTCATAGATACACCTTAGATGCACTGAAACCAGTGGTGTCTCCAACATGCCAAATATAGTAAAATGCATATATTGTCCTCGAAAAACTAATGGAAGGAAGTATATTGTTTTTATCACTTTTATTTTGTTCTCCTGATAATCATCAAAACATCACAGGCAAAACGCTTTTTAAATGTGAAACTGTTGTAACCAACAATCATATCTGAATTTTAATATAGTACTTTCATAATAGTTAATTCTGGGTTGAATTATGATCAT
This sequence comes from Triplophysa yarkandensis, assembly GCA_033220385.1. Lineage (NCBI taxonomy): Eukaryota > Metazoa > Chordata > Actinopteri > Cypriniformes > Nemacheilidae > Triplophysa > Triplophysa yarkandensis. The sequence continues at coordinate 10,546,384 of CM065674.1, forward strand.
TTTAACTGTTTAATTTGTTTTAAGAAACTAATGTAGCAAAAATATTTAAGTTTCATTTTAATTTCTTTAGTTGCCTCTAAAGTTTATTTTACTCTGATATTTATTTAATTTGTATTGATAAAGAATAAAAAATTGCAGAATCTTGAAACGTGTTTGACAAATCTCACATTTTGGAAACTTGAGTAATGATGTTTTCTAGGACATGGCCAATAAAGTCCTGGAGATCTTTAGTGTGGCTGAACCCGCTCAGCTGCCTCATGTGGTGAGCAACCCATCTATGCTTAGAGCGGATCCTGACTGTGCCATGACCCACCTGAGACAGCTGGAGGTCTCTGGTACCTCATCCATCACCCTTTCTCTCTGTATGGCCTCCCTAGCACTCCGTAAGGGCGATGTGCATACATACAGGCAGCAGATGGACGGCCATGCAGAGGTTAATACACTTAATTTGTGGTATACTTCATTTAGCCGATGATTGTCTAGATGAATGTTGTTTTTTTATTGTCAGTAGATGCTGCAGGTGTATGGCTTCATAGAGGAACCCAAACTCCTGCTGCATGGCAGAGGAAAGGCCGTTGTGCCCACCGTACTGGCACAACACCTACGAGACACACATGAGGGTCTGTTGGTGGCTGCCGTCGTGGCACTGCATGAGAACAGCAGGATCAGACTGGACGAGGCTGATCTGTTCTTTCAGGTGCATTACTTTAATATAGGGATCACTTGTGCATTAATTTTCCACCCTCACTCTGACCCTCGAACGCTCAGCGAGATGTCTGCATGTGACTTTTATCTCCATGTGACAACATAGAAACAGAAGAATGTGTTATTTTTTTGATAACCGCTCTCTGTCATTCATGTTTGTCAGGAGTTGTGTACGGATGAGGTTGAGAAAGCATCTCAGTTACTGCTGGATTTCTGGGAAGCTTTGTTAGTTGCATCTTCTCAAGAGTCCATCATTCAGGAGCTGCTGTTTCGTCTGGTGTCCGTCTACATTGATCGGATCATGCGCCCAGATCACATAGGTTTTAAATGTCTCAAAACAGCTGAAGACCTGGTGAGAAACTTACTTTAAATTACAGTTGAGCCTAATTTGCTGGTTTATCAAGTCAAATTTTGATATTCTGCTTTCTAGATATGTCTTGGCTTTTTTGGACTAAATTCTGAAGAATGAACTGAATTACTGCATAAATGAGGTTGTTTTTGGCATTCTTAAATCCCTCAGATAAACTCCTGCTGTCATTATGGGATGTTGTATCCATGGGTGAGTATCCTGACTCCTATCCAGCTCGACATCACTCATGACCAGCAGAACCTACACAAACTCCAGGTGTGCATTAATATAGCTCAGTTTTTGTCCAATGACAAATCTCAACACAGCACATACTGCTAGAACTCATACAGCATTTCTAAATGTTGGATCTTGTGGTTTTGTTCCTCTGTAGTCTTTACTGTGCGGTCCGACGCTGGAGATGTCGTCTGTTCTGCCTCTGTTGGAGCGGCTGTCTGACCGTGATAACACTGGACTCAGTGTACATGTGCTGTGTGCCACAAAACTGGGTCAACACGAGAGTTCTATAGACAAACTTCTAGACCGCTGTCCACAAGCTATCGTCTCTTACGCCAAACATGAACTACAGAACCAGAAACTGGTGACAAACTTTTTTACACAAGACCAGATGTTCAGATATTTTTCTGGCAAGACAGCAAGTTTAATTATTTTTTTACAGTACGTAGGAAACCAAAATGGATTACTCTGCCAAATTTACATGTAAAATCTGCAAAATTGCCAGCAGGAGCCACAAATGGGTAGTTTGTGCCTTCTGTATTCAACCATATGTACTGTAAAACAGTAAAATCGATGGTTATAAATCCCATTATATTATAAGACAGGTTGTAACTTATTTTCGATCTAAACAATAGTTTTTCACATTTATCATATGATAGAAATAAATATAATTTTAGATGTTATAGGCTGACAATGCAGGACGACTCATATATTATGGTGCATGATTTTACACTAAGACATGTAATATATACTCGTAGTATTATTTTGAGTAACTAAATGATGTTATGATGATTATTTGTCTATTGTCTGCAGTGTCTGTGGTGGCAGAAGCTTTTACCTGAACTCTGTGTGAGAATCAGAGAAACAGGAAATGACATCACAATCCTCTCTGCTCTCAGAGGTTAATTTTAACAATTTTTTTTGTTCTCGAAAGAAGAACACCACAGATTGCGATGAATTCTAATTAGGAGATATTCTTGTATTTTTCAGAAGTTCTGGCTGTAGTCTCCATTGAATTGAACCCCTTAGAGTTCCTCGACTTGTTACCGGATGACGGGATGGCTCAGTTTTTCCTACCACATTTAGTTGAGTGCAGCCAAAGGAATCTTGTAATGTAGCACTCATTTCCATTTTGTAAATGTAAACACTATCAGCACTAAACCAGTTTACAGAAGAGCTGGGTTCCCCTGCTGCAATAAATGCTTATCATCACGAACCAGTTTGTTCAAAAACCTAGAGTTTACTTCAAAACACAAGTCCAATTAAATTGCTAATAACAATATCAAAAACAAACTATATAAAAATGCTTGACAATGTAATCAATATCAGTAGGTCAATTTTATTAGACTATAGGGATTCTAGTTAATTTTTGGAATTGTTTGTTTGTATTCTTTGAATATTTAATATTGTTTGTTTGTACAAGACCCCTTAAGAGTGTATCATCTCATGATTTGCAAATGTTTGTTTATAAATTATTATCAGTAAATTAAATACTGTTTGTTCATTACTGCTTAAGATTGTATCATTTTAGTTGCATGTCTAAAGCTGTGTTCACACCAGACGCGAATTTTCGTGTGTTGACGGGCCACACGCGTGTAGTTTGATGCTTTAACATTTAAGTTCATTCGTGTACAATTTGCCTCATTATCGTCCAACGCGGAGGGAGGAAGAGGGCTTCTGTCAGGGGCACTCCTCAATATATCATAGGAAAAGTCCTTTTTTTGTAAAATAAAGTGAATAAACTTTAAATGTGAGGGCTTTATTTATAGTCTTAATGTGTGTATAGAGCTCAAATTGAGGAAAGATTAAAAAAAAATTCACTTAATTTCTTCCTGTAAATGTCACTTTTATTCCTGTCTTGGTTTAAATATAGTAAAAGTATAATGTGTATTTATAAAGCTCTGTGTTTCCACATAAAGCCCTGATGACTTTCTCCTCTATGTTTGTTTTAGATAAAGCAAGCTTCTGATTGGTTAACGCGCCGCAAAATTTCCCCAAAAGTCAATTTTTTTCAACTCACGCGATTGTGCGAATAGTGCCATTCGCACCGCGCCTTTCGCGTCATTCGCGCCGCAGGAAATCTATTCGCGTCTCTGCATTGACTTAACATGTAAATCACTCGCGCATGATGAGCTATTCACGTCTGGTGTGAACGCAGCATAAGAATGAACTTTATAAATATGTTTGTAAACATTTTGTGCATGTCAGTTATGGATTTTTGAAACTGTTCTGAATCAGAAACTGGTAAAAAATAGTAAGCACATCCTTGGTACACCAAAAAAATCTTGCATATGCCCAGCAATTAAATTTTTAAATTTAATTCTTGAAAGCCAGTACAACTATTTGAATCAATTTCTCTTGTTACATTTAAAAGTCATTTAACCACCAAACAGACCCAGGAAACCCCTCTTTTTACCTAAAAAACAAACAAACAAACTGTATTAATCTTAAAGCTACCTTTATACACAATAATGTTTGCTTCAAGATAAGCAGACTCACCATCTTTGTCAAGAACAGTGTATGTGGTCTTCATTCCAGCTTGTAAGTGGTCTGTCACGTGGCAGTGTAAAAGCCATGTGCCGGGATACAGCGGACGCATGATGACTGTCTGGAATGTCCCAGGAAACAGATCATAGACATCTGCCCGGTGAGTTCCACTGATCTGATGTTAAAACAAACAGAGAAAGGGTCTCAGTGGGATATTGTTTGGTGGGTGAGTCAATGATTCTTTACCTTGTATTCAAAACTGTGTCCATGGAAGTGAGCGGTGTGTATGTCCACTTCATTTCCCATTCCCATGAGATACCAATATACTTTCTCTCCCACCTGCATGTTCAGACCTTTTAGGTTACCATACACTAATCCATTGATACCTGTGATAGAAATATTCATAGCCATTACTTTCGCATTGGCCTACTAAAAGTCTGAAGACACAGTTTTGTTTGTTTTTTTAAACTCCACGAAAGTGTAATCATAACTGTGATTCAGTAATTACAGGTGAGAACCTGTTGAGTGTATATTTTTTGTTGTTTTATCATGTTGTAAGTTTACATTTGTAAAGTTCAATAATACTTTCTATGCTCACCGTGCATCTTGTTGCTTTCAATAAACTCTGCATCTTCTTTTAACCCTTTGGGGGGGGTTTTAACATGAGCTTTGATATTATCATCCAGAAACCAAGATTGATTTTCATCAAAGACCATAAAAAGCAAAGCAAACTCCTCAATCTCTTTCTTCAGCCCCAGTTTACGTGCTAGACTTTTCCTGCAGATAACCAGGGGCCCGATCAAACCAGTGTACATGTCCTAAAAAGAAAGCATATAGATAAGATTCTAATAGACAGAGGCTCTGTTCTGAATCCAATTTGTTCTTTTTAGCTTTATTTTACGCAATTTTTTTCTATAAGATACCTTTATAACATCTATAGTGGAGTAATATGCTCCAACACTGCACTCCTCCTGCTCCTCTGTTGGCCCAGCACTTTTTGGGATGTACCAGGTATATGTCTGAGTGTCACCTACGGGAGAGAAACGTTAATTCAAAAAATGACTAATTTACATTCAATTAGACAGCAAGCATCTGACAAGAAACCCTGGATTAATTTTGAAGATATTGATATAGAAGACATTCTGAACATCTTTTTTTCCCATAAGTAATGTTTTTCTGATTTATAATTGTGTACGACTTATACAATGACCCATACTTTAGGCTTGTATATCAGAACAACACTTGCCTGGAAGAGTGGGAGTGATATGAGGACTGTCCGTTTTAACTCCATGAGCATGTATTGAGTATGGTCTCTTTGCCATGTTCTTAAAGACTACTTTCACCTTCTCTCCCACATAACCATGAATCATGGGTCCTAAAGTGAGCAACATTATTATTTCTCATGTATTAAAGCTTTGTTAACATTTATATAAATTTATTAATAAATTATTCATGAAGCATCGGTATATGTATAGCACATGCTGGGTATATTTACCCATAATTCCCAAGTGTTCCATATCAGCAGGTCTCTCCTTTAGTTTTGTGAAGGTTTCATCAGTGTACTCTCTGTAAAGTACCTTCTTATATTTTGAACCAATGAATTTCCCATCATTCTTTAGGTACGCATTGCCTGGACTGACAAAACAAATCAAGGTGACCCAGAGCAGCACATTAAACAGGTTTGACAAATTCATGACACATCAGACTGGTTAACTTGCAAGACAACCTTAGGAAACTATTTACATAGTATTCCTATAAACTTTATTTCATAAAACTTTACTGCTGTTGAGTATTCATGAAAAATGTATATTATATATAATAATAGAATGAGCATGCTGCGTTTAGCATACCTGTTTTTCAGATTATCATGCAGCTTTTCCTCCCAGATACGGCTGGGTGAATAATCCCACTCCATCTCAACTGCAGCAATGTAATACTTGTTCTGCTGCAACATCATCTCAGATTGCCGGTTCCAGAAGTGACACTTTTCCACAGTGTAGTTAGCTCTCATTCCCCCATGGTAATGATCTGTGGTTTTGCAAACCACCTGAAATTGCCCTGCAGACATCATAAGACCATCACATGCACTTCATTGCATTTTGTATCCAGTATGTTTAAAATATTAAAAGACGATATCAAGTATTTTTGAAAGAAATTAGATGTCAGAAATGTAAAGTTTAGTTGCACTGTTATTTACACTAATGAGTTCAGTATTTAGCTTATACTGTATCATATGTACATACACTTATGTAAATATTGTTAAAAGGATGAATATACCCATGCTGTCAGGCTCCATGATAACAGTATGGGAGATATGAGGAAACACATTGATGGTGTCTCTTCTGGTTCCTTTGTAGAGGAATCTGTTGCCTTCAAAGTAAAGTCCATGGATGTCTGCCTCTGATCCAAGTCCAGACAGATGCCAAGACACCTTATCTCCCTTACACATATTCAAACCTTTGAGATTTCCATACATGTATCCATTTAGAGCTGTGAATACAGGATTTCTTACGTCAAAGAGCAACCAGTCCGTTTTGAATGTAAATGTGAGTTTGATCAATACTCACAGTGCATTTTATTGGATTCCTGAAAGTCTTCATCATCTTTGTTAACAGATTTGGGATGTTTTGCATATCTGTTGATGTTGTCATCCAGATACCAGCTCAAGTTCTCATCAAAAACGGTAGCAAGAAGGTGAAACTCTTTGTTTACATTCCTCTGTGATGCAAAATGAGTATTAGAAAATATATAAGTACTAAAGGGTCTTAAAAAGCTAGGCCCACATGAAAACTGAAAACATCTCAAATATTCTTCTAGTTCTGTTCACATATCTTATGTTTGAACGTTTCATTAATATCTTATATATTAATATTAAATATCTATACTCAAAATACTTTGGATTAAATCTTTTTCTAACAAAATGAGAATAGTTTGTGTTTTATATCTGTCCAGCGACTAGCGTGCACCTCTTACCTGCTTTCCAGATTTCAAGGATTTTGGCTTGCAGATGAGAAGCGGTCCAACCAGTCCAGAGTTGGTGTCTTGGACGGGATCGACAGCAGAGTAGTACAGATACGTGATGCAGTCGGGATCATTTTGTGTGGGTCCGGCACCCTTAGGCACCACCCACTCATAATTATAGGTGGTATCAGGAAGGACCATTGCTGCTGGAAGTGGCTTGATTACTCCTGAATAAAGTCAAGACCATCTAACCTTAACACTGTTTCCCATTCAATTGTTGTTTACTTTCAGAAACATTTTGTGTAGTGTCAAGAGCTGTCAAAAATTATTTATTGGATTTCTTTAAAAAAGTAGTGTCAAGTGGTTCCACTCAAATATCTAAAGTGGTTTCTGCAATAAGCAATTTAGTTGTGTGAACAAATAAAAAGTGTAAACTTGACTATTTTAAGTACTGTTTTACTGATAATCACTTAAAATAACAGTGAATTTCAAAACTGCCTAAATTGCATTAGAATGCAAAGAATTCTGGGAACTAAATATTAGTTCTAAACAGACGTGTTCAATTAAATTGCTTATATTAAGTAAACTGAACAATAGGTCCAATATTATGTGGTTTTACTCAACAATGTTAAGTTGACCAAGCAAACCCTTGCTAAGTAAAGCCGACAGGACTTTTTACATGGTTACATAGGCTTATGTACTTACGTGCATACTTGATGTACTGTGAACAAGGATGAGTTTAGTGAAACTAACAACAGCACTAGTTCGTTCCTTTATAGTGAGCTCATAAATCAACTGGACATGCAACTCTTTGTTGTTCATTGAACAAATGAAGTTAAATTGTTGGTAACTTGCATGCTACAGTATCTGTTACTTATGTTAGCTGTTTTCAAGGAATTAGAAATGCTGCATAACATAAAGAAGGTCTAAAAATCAGTTTGACAGTGTAAATATTAACCAGAAATGGAATGGCCAGATCAGATAAATTTATTTAATTTGTTAGGTTGAGTAAATTTGGACATTTGACATAAGGGCTTTAAGTCCAGTTCACAAAGAAGAGTAAACTTTTGTGAAATAATCCCAGTTCATTTAACCCTTCTAGATTTTTTTATATCATTAAAAAGTTCATGTTTGCTCTTACTTGCTTCTTTCTTGAGTTCCCGGAGCTTTTTCTCGGTGTATGTCTCTGCATAAAAACATGATTAAAGAAGCAGAATAAGTGATTCTTTGCAGGTTGTTTATTTCTTTTTTTAGATATTTCTAAGGGGCTTTTTGCATTTTAAGGACAGTGGCGTGGCAAACGACGCTCGGGGCGGGAAACAAATTCTGGTCCGGCCGCAAGTGTATAGTCACTACATGTCGGTGCACTAACCTCAGGGCTAATGCTGCGGGTTTTGTTTTATAATGTAATTTTTAGAGGTTCATTTGTTACCTTCAAGGACATTGTGGTAAAGAGTGCCATCCATTTCAATATTATATTGAACTCCGTGAGGTTGAATACTGTAGGGTCGGCTTGCTTTATTCCTGAATGTAACTTTGATTGTGTTTTCTTCCTCCACTCTGATAATCGGACCTGAAAACCAAAACATGGGCCTTAATTCAAGATTTATTTATTTTTATTATTTTAAACATTTTATTACAAATAGTTTTACTTGTTAAGTATTAACTTCCCTTTTATGTTAATCAAAATGGTTGTTGTATTAAATTAAAATGAATTTTGCTTTAAAAAAGAAAAAAATTTAATTTTTTGTGTGAAATTATTTTTTAAAATCTTGCCTGGGACACCAACAGAGGCTGGGCCAGCCCTGACTAGATTGCTATCTTACTATTGTGACAATACAGTCTAAATAACTTTTGGCCAAAATTAAGTCTTATTCATATTTAATGATCTGAGTTATAAAACAGCTAGCCCCTTTTACCGTTATATGCCATCATGATGTCTCACTTCAGAGAACATATGGCAGACGAATAATCAGCTTTTTTTAGACATCAAAGTTTAAAAAGTTGTAAAAAGGGATATTGTTCTTTAATATAGCATAGCTTTAGAATGCCTTAATTAAGCATGTGGAGCAGTATTTTGATTGATGGATGCACTTTTAAGAGCTTCAAAATCTCACCCCAATTCACCTCTTTTATAAAACTTGGAAGAGAGAATTAATGCTATTATAACTATGAAGTGTTTACCTGAAAAAAGAAAGCAATTAAACGCAGGATGTCTTGAGGGTTAGTAAAACATAGGGTAATTTTTTCGTGAACAATCACTAAAACTGTACATGTAAAAACTGTATTACCCAGTATTCCTAGGTATTGCTCCTCGGATGTTCTCTCTTTACGTTTGGTGAATGTTTTATCTGTGTATTCCACATACTGGACCTTCTTGTATTTTCCTCCGATACGATCATTACGGATGTCAAAGTAAGTGTCAGACACACTGTGGTGTTTAGAAATGTAAGTTTTCATTTAAAATTACATAAATCCTCAAAGAAAAATATTGTTACCTGTCATCTGTGAGTTTCTTTCCTGTATACTGGTTTATCTCTGTGGGTCCATAATCCCAGATGATTTCCTCAGCTGCGATGTAATACTCTCTAACTTCTCCGAATGGTCTGGGTTTATGTACATGTGGGAAACACTTCTTTATCTCAAAAATGGCCTGCATGCCCGCTAAAAGGGGGGGAATATTGTTTCCGTCATTTTGCTACAAGACCTGATCCCTGAACTGCTTTTGCAAATTAGTTTACACACACACATATGTAATTACGCAGAATGTTCATAATGATAATAATTAAATAAGTTATCGTACAGGTGAACTGTTTGGGTGACATCACATGCAAAAAGGCACAAAACAGTTTCTCATGAATTTAATGGTATTGATTTCAGCACATTGTACCTTTCAGGTGATCGTTGACTTGACAACTGAGAAGCCACTGACCAGGATTATCTGCAACCATCTCTACATTGACAAATGTAGCTGGAAACAGACTGACAGTGTCAGTGTGGTAGCTTTTGTCTGTCAGGACCTGGCCATGGAAGTATGCTGAGTGAATGTCCACCTCATTCCCCATCCCAAACAAGTGCCAGTGGATCTTATTGCCCACACACATACTGAGATCTGGCAGATTACCGTAGACATAACCATTAATAGCTACAGAGAAAAAGTAAGAGAAATGTCTGATTTAGCCTCCGGAACACAGGAAAATGATATAAAGATATTTTAAGGCTTTGTCTGGAATACTATCTAGCAATTCTAGTAATGTAAAACTTACTTTCTATGATAGCATTTATAATGTGTCTTAATGAATTGTCTTCATAATTGCTTGAATTTTTGTCTGTATTTTGCAGCGTTATATTACTGGATTTGCTCAAATCGTCCCCTTGGAAGTATAAGTTTCTATCTTCAAACTTAGATATTGAGCTTCAAAGTTTTTGCATTTCATATAGCAAACACAATAAGAGGAACAAATCTGGGTCTAAAAAATTATCTAAATGTATTCTATTGTAAAATATCAACGTTTTGTAAATTTTGTGAATATTGATTTTGAAAACGATTGAATTTCTGATTTTGAAAAAAATCTGCAAAACAGTCATTAAAGCAATACATTTTCAAACAACACATACAATCTACTCTTAATTTTTGAAAACTTAAAATATGACTTACACACTTACATAAGTTATACATTTTAGAAGTTAAGCTTAACAGTTATCTACCTGTTTTATCCAAAAAGTTGGGACAGGTGGAATTGTTTTCTAGATACCATGTCTGAGATAAAATGATTGTAAAATAATATACAATAATAATGTAAAATAAAAAAATATATATCACATTAGGAAGCTAGTGTTGCTGGCTAGTGTGGAGTCAACCTCTGTCACAAGATAATCCTAATTGATCCTGTTGTGTGCATTCGTAATTGTGCAATTCGTAATTGTGCAATGTAAATTGGCTCACAGATAGAACCTTATATATATTATAATCTTGAATCAACATGTGAGGAAATCTTTTTGTTTTCTCAACAAGGTCCCAAAATATACACATTTAAAATATAAACGTAAAAAAAGTGTCAAAGTATTAAGGAATGTGTGAATAACTCAGTTTCGACCAAAATGTCAGATAAGTACCTATAATTCTAATGAAATGTTTTAATTTTACTTACAGTGCATTTTATTGCTTTCCTGGAAGTCTTCATCCTCCTTGTTGACTTTGGAGGCTGCTGAGCAGTGCGTCTTGATGTTTTCATCTAGGTACCAGCTAAGGTTCTCATCAGATACAGTAAACATAAGGGCATACAGATAGTCACCTGACTTATCACCATGAACATCCAAAGTACCTGAGAATAATACAAATATATTTTTTTTTTAAAGTGTACACAAAAGTATTGTGCTTGTGATTCATCTTGTGCTATTGGCTACTAAAAGTTTAGTTTGCACATTAAGCTATGAAATACCTAAATCTACATGATATGGACTTTGACTCCAGAAATTAAACTGATTGACAGTGAGTAAAACAGAGCAGGAAGTACAAAGAAAATTGTGTTAGAATGTGACAGAGTTTAACTTTTTTACTCCAGCAGACTTTGACCCAATGTAAAGAAATATGGTAACTTACATTTACATGTATTCATTTGGCAAACACTTGTATCTAAAGCAACTTACAAGTATTATACAGTGGAAACTTATCACTGCAGAGCAAGCGAGGGTAAGGTGCCTTGCTCAAGGACACTTCAGCCATTGTCAGCTGGAAGTGGGATTTGAACCCGCAACCTAAATTTTAAGTCCAACTGTCTAACCACCAGACCACAACTGAACTGTGTTTTGGAGACATTCAAGACTAAATCACCTTTTTTACATATGATGAGTGGTCCAATAAGTCCGGAGGCAATGTCTTTAGGAGCATGAACATGCGAGTGGTAAATTCTTGTGAGGCAGTTAGTGTCATCTTTGCTGGGGGAGTGGGATGCTGGAAGAGTCCAAATATAAGAGAAAGATTTCCCAGGGCCCACAGAATCATCTGCTTTTTCAACCTTCTCAGATGAATCAGGATACAGTGCCCCTTTAGACAAATGACACAGTTTCTTTATGATCAGAATATGACATCCTTTCACATTGACCCTTTCACTTTGTTCTGTACCTTCACTGGACTTGTTGTAACTAAGACCGTGAGCGTGGAGGGAGTACACCCGTGTAGCCATGTTCTTCAGGTGCACAATAACCGTATCATCTTCCTCTGCACTGATAAGAGGCCCTAAGTAGCCCAACCATTTTGGTTTCTCTATCTCCTGCTTATAGGTTGCGTCAGTATATTGCTGATACACAGCCTTCTTATACACCCGACCGATCCGCTGCTCTCCTTTCTCCAGAAACACTTGTGCCTCTCTGTTAAACATTAAACAAGGTTGAGTCCGTCAGACTTTTAAAAATTATTTTGAAATTAAAATGATTTCTACTAGCACACATAGAATTTGACAAACATAAGCTCTGGGGCTTGTTAAAGTCATTAATATCAATTAAAACAGTAAAGTGGTGTTTGTTTGGAAAAGACTGAAAACAAATATTAAACACATTTTCATAGTTTCATAGCATTATAACTTAATGAATCCATTATATTCTATGAATAAAGTTGTGAATATTTTGTTTGAAATCAGCAGTTCTTAAAGTACTCGTTAGCCATCTACTAAAAAAATGATTCTAATCAAATGTATTAGTACTCACTCATCTTCTTTTATGGTTTTGTTCTGGATCACATTTTTACCGCTAGGCGCATAATCCCACTGAATTTCCTTAATGCCCAAGAAATATTCCCTAGTGATAGATGACACAACTCCAGCACAACATAAACACACTAACAGATGCAACCCCTTCATGGTGCATAAGTGGAATTTTGTTATCAAAATAAGTATTTGCTTCACTCTTTAAATGTTAAGGGTGACAGCGGTCAGCCAATCACAGCAGACGTACAGAGGGCAAAAGACAGTTGACTATCAGTCCATCAGTAAGTACATATCCCTTGATTTTACTGGCAGTGAGTGACCTGACATGAGCTCTGGGAAACTCCAGCCTGCTGTCTGAAACATTTAACAGTCTTCTTTTCTATAGGAATAGACTGCATGAGAAATAGACTGCATTAGACTGCACTCAGAGCTCAAAGCAGAGTTATAGAAAATATATTTAGCAGAGGAGTCTAAGAAAAAATCAGGTAAAATGTTGTAAAGGAAATAATAGAAATACAATTTCTTGTCAAAAAGTATCAAAACAAACATGCACAAAGGCATGCACATAACCTTAAAGTAACTCTACCAAAAGAATCACATCACTAAATATAGAACATAAACAAACGTAAATTTGTACATATATTTTTGGAGCTTTGGTATGTCAACTGTATTTAATTCTTTTAAAACAGTGTGGTCAAACAGTGAATGTCAGATTGTGTGCGCAGGCATACGTGTGAAGTGTAAATGATGGTGTGTTTTGTTAATATTGCCCATGTGGAATTGATTTTTTAATATAAAATATTTTTCTTTGTTTGGATAAAAATAAAGGAACAAACGTATACCTGCGTGTGTCTAAGATAAAAACGACACAGATAATTCAGGTTCAAGTTTTGCACTTATTATCCAAATAACACACAAGTGTTTGCGCATACTGGGCAAGCATTGCAGAATGTTTTTTTCGTTCCAAAACAAATCAATAAGTTTCAAGAATTTCTCTCTTTTTAAATCTCTCAGGGGGTAAACTGCTGTCAGTAAAGTCAATTAAAGTTAAATAACTTTAAAGTTAAATAAGTTAATATAAGCTGAATAACTTTCACCGAAAGAAATCTACTTGTACCATTGCTCCTTTTTACCAGTGTTTGTATAATAAATGCTGAAGTTCTAAAGGTCTTTATTCATGTCCTAAAATCTTACACAGAAATCCAAATCTCTGTTTAGAAGCTTAGGACAAGGTTTTTATGTTTTAATAGGATAAAGGGGCTTGTGAAATATTTTTCCATGTTTTTCAGTGATTTAATACTGTAAAGAGTCAGCAGTCCACATAATCAGCAAACATTACAATTCCTAAAGAATAAAAAAAGGAACCAACAAGGTTTCTATTGTAAAGCAAAAGAAAAAGGTATCATAAAATGAGACATGTATTCATTTAAAATAATATTAAACATACTGCAACTTTAGATACATATATAAACATTATTTAAGTAGGTTTCAAACACCCTCTCAAACTCTCAATAACTTACAAAACTTATTGTACAAACTCATACAAAAATACATTTATCCTTAAAAAAATGTGAACCATAGAAAAGTTGTCACATACAGAAAATGTCTCCGTTTTCTTAGGTAAGCTTCCCTGAATGAGGGAACGAGACGTTGTGACTACTGAATGGCATGTGAGAACACAACCTCGAGAGACTGAAAGGGAATGTCTCCGGTTACATAGGTAACCTTAGTTGTCTGAAGTAGAAAACGAGAAGTTGTGTCCTACCATGCAATTCAGTTAGCACAACGTCGAGAGACCCACTGCTATAACAGACTCATCAACATTAAGCAGGTAGGAAGTGGTTGATGAATTATGATGTTTAAGCATTCAGGATATATTCCTGCTTATAGCAGCATGGCCGGCAGACGGCATGCACCAGTCCACTGACAAACTGCAGGACACATATAATAAACTCAAATGTACTAAGACCCAAGAGGATAGACAGCAGCGTCACGTTCCACTCCACAATGTGTTTGGGCTGAATGCATTCAGACCATTCCTCAAGAGCAAACAAATACCTGTATGAATGAAAAAAGAAAAGTTATTGGAGCCGTGATTTATGAAGTCAAACTAAAATATATTGCATAGAGCACACTTTGCCCCGTCATTCTCAAATGGCGACATCCATCCCATCTTGGTAAAACAATATGGTCCCTTCAGTAGGGCGACTGCAGAAATGAAAAAGCAATATCCAGAGCCGGCCATTCCCACCAGAGCTGCTAACATTGATCCACACATCTACAGACACATATGAAAGTCTTTTTAAATATGTCTGGGAATGAGAATTCAGTATGAGATTATCATGACGTCATGAAGCCTACCGCACAGCTCTCTGTTCCACAGGCTTCCACACATTTGCCCATTCCCACAAAAACAAAGGCAGGAATCAGTATCTGCAGATGGACAGAGAGTGTTTCATGTCATATGGGTCTTACTCTAATCAGAAGGACTATTAAGTACACTAGTCAAAATGAAGCATTGTTAGAAACTTTTGTCTTTTGTGATGCATTTCTTACACATGCAGAAAATATCAGGCATCCACAACATCAACATAGATAGATTTCAGACCAGAAAGCAAACACAGGAGAGAAATGCTGAGGATTTCTCAAATACAAGTACAAGTCAGTGTTGAATAATCTGTTTATATATTTTGATAAAATATAATTTTAGTAAGTGCTCTTTTATTCACATTTTAGTAATATTTATTTTAAATTATATACGCTTTATGGAAACATAATAACATAAGGTATAACTATATTTTGGTATTCTTATTTTGAAAATAACAATTTCACACAGAACATCAACACAATCACACGTTTTCCTTTGTGTTTTCCTTTTGTGCATTATTATCAGATGGTTGTATCTGAGATAACTTACTGTGTTTAACATTATACTCTATTTACTGAACTACAAGAATAAGTTTAGTTGATATAAAGGCCACTTTTGACTTAACCCACAAAGAAATTAAGCCCAATTTTAAAAGTACCCCATAAACACAAATGTGATACTTACAGCAAGACCACCTCCTCCTATGCCCATAAAGTACCAAACGAATGTGGTGACATGATTCTCCTGGACGTAGGTGACTTGGGCATCAGGGAAAAAGAGTAGGACATTTGCCACAATACAGCAGGTGGCAAGAGGTAAAAGAGCAAAACCCAACAATCTGGCAAAACCCAGAGAGCACATGTTCACACAGTGTGACAGGAAACTGGGCTGCTGGATGGAGACGTGAAGGATTTTAAGAGACCCCCCCCCCCCCCCCACTAACAGCAGTTCCACTTGGGTGGAGACAGGAAACAGCTTGACATTATACTGTATGAGTGCAAATGTTCGGACAGAAGACATGAGCAGAAGGATGTTTTCCCACGGCTGTTTCCTCATGTCAAGATGCATTTGAGATGACTGCAAATATACTGTTTTTAGGAGTTTGAAACATTTTCACGTTAAAGGGTTGACTTATTGTTAACATTTAGTAAGAGTGTTGACAAATATTGCTTCTCCATCACAAACTTATTAAAAAAATGCATTAAAAAATATTATAATTTCATTTTGGGATTTATTGAGTTTCAGAGTATCTTAAAGAATTTAAATGTTTTGTTTAGATCCAAACTTTCAAATTTGCTTCAAAAGCAAACAAAAAATTATTATAATGAAATGATAAAAAGTATGTTAATGTCTGAACTGTTAATGTCTATATTAACATAATAAAAACTGTAAAATATAATGCTTACTAGAGGTGTTATTGTGGGTGTTAAATTAGGTTTGTTGTCTAGAGGATGATGTTTTTTTCGTTTTGGGATTTTCTTATCCAAGACTATACAGTAGATGGCATCATAAACAAGCCAACAGTTTTACAGGTACAAATGGATAAAAAATTCAATAAAAACACACTAATACTCTCATGTTACACTTGCATTTATTCATTTGACAGACGATTTTATCCAAAGCAACTTACAAGTATTATGCAGAGGCCAATTGTCCCTGCAGAGCAAGCGGTGTTGAGATGCTTTGCTCAAGGACACTTCAGTCATTGTATGCTGGCACTGGAATTTGAACCCACAACAATCTACTTAAAAGTCTAACTCTCTAACCAGCATACCACAACTGACTGAGAACTATATCAAAAGCAAGAGATTATTAAAGCTATAAACACCTTCAACACTATTTTGAATAGCTCTAGAAAGTCTAAATATTTAGCATTGCACTGGTTAACTTTCTAGCAACATGTTAACTTCTCACCATTCCAGAAGATCCCTTGTGAGGAGATTGGTCATGAGCACTGCTCACGTCCCACCAGGGGAACTCTTTTTCTGGTTAATAGTGGCAAAGTTTTCTCTAAATGTGATTACACCCAAACCTTTTCCGAGATAAAAACAATTCTACAGTATAGGTACTAAAGATAAGCGTATGAGTGGCAGATCCTTTGTGTGATACTTCTCCTTTAAAATCTTGCTGATTAGAGATAAAGCACTAGATGTTTTAGCTCCACTGTTCTTCAATGAGCTTTTACTACTTTATCTTAGTGTCAATGACGTCCACTACGCTCCCTGGACTCTTGCCAGTTGAATTTCAACCTAGAATTTAAAGTAAGGCTCGGGTGGTAGATCCTTTTTTCCTACCTAGTGCCTAATTTAAACGCAGACACATTTCGGTTAACACCCTTAAGATATACCCCAAAGAAAATCTAGACTAAAGATGCATTTCTTTAACCTTGCATACACATCACTTCTATAAAACAAATCCCTTAATGGGGTGGTTTTTTTAAATGTAATTTTTTCCTGTTCTTTTGGTTTGTTACATAGAGCCCATGCCTGTATTAGACACGGTAAATGGTAAAAAGAAGTTTCAGAAAAAAAAGATCTACTTTTTATAAAAGTGAAGGCTCATCCAGACCTGTCTTAAAATGTCTCGTGTGCACAAACATTATTTATCTATGTTGATTAATTGTTGATTACTATACTGATGATTTGAATAAATGCCCAAATATTTATGCGAGCAAAGAAGGTGAAATCTTAAACGTAAACTTTAATATTTAAAGTCGATTTGTCTTTGGTTGCAAAAAAAATTTTGTTTAGGCTTCTAATAGATGAAAAATGAAAAAAAAATATTGGCTAACATTTTGTCAAAATACATGTTAAATCTCAATAAAAAATGAGACCATTTTAACCATTACAGCCTCACAAGGACACCCTGTCACTTCAAACGCATAGTCTGTAAGTTCTCTTTTGTTGTTGAAGAGTTTGCTAAGCACTAATTTGAGTGTTGAACATGCTTTTATGTGCTTGTGTTTTAAGCACATTTGTTTTTGTGACTGCTCATGTTTCAGAGAGGTATCTGTTTTAAGTGTACGGGTGGCATACATTTGTTCGCGTGTATTTTTGGGTGTGTCAGCATGTGTGACTGTGCTTGTTCAACGTATTGGTCGTGTGCCTGTGCTGTATATGCGTCCATGTGTTGTGTGCGATTGTTTGTGTTTGTGAGTGTAGGCCTATGTTTCATATGTGTGCTATGCTGGTGCGTGTTGTTTGGGTGTCTCTGTGCGCATATGTTCTCTGTTATGTGAATGTTTATGCACTGTTAGTTTGTGTATGCATCAGCATGTGCACGTAAAGTGTTATCTATTTACTTTGCTTTAATTTTCTTACCTTTTATTTTCATAAATTGAATGTATTGCTGTTCTTAAAACGTTCATGCACAGCTGCTTTGTAACAATGCCATTGTTACACATTGCTATATAAATAACGTCTAGCTGAGGTAAACATTTCATACAGGAAACATCTCAGCTGAAGGCTAAAACATTGACAGTGTTTGTGTGATCCAGGATAAGCTGTCAAAGAAATCTAGCTTCGTGAAGAAAGCAGTCTGTTATACGGAAGTTTCATAATGGATTATGTAAGTGAAAAGTGATTACAGGCTGCTACTGTTTTAATTTTCTGGCCTGTGCTTTGACGGAGGGTTAAAGAACAAAAACTCTAAAGAATTGTCTGTAATACGTTTGAAACACAAAACACAAAAATTGCAAAATCATACTACTCCATACGAACTATAATATCCATAAAGGTATCTGTCCATGTGCATTTGTATACAACTACATAATGTTTTTAGAGACATTTATTTAAATGCTTGCATTGAATGAAAAAGAAGAAATAAAATTAATTTGGCATATTAATCGCTGTAACAAAGACTGTTTGTCTGCTAAATTCACTCTGAAAATGCTTAGATATATGCCACCATTTAAAAGAAAACACAGCACTTCTTTTCATACCAACATATCCACTTATCACATGGTTGTACAGTGCACAAAGTTGTAATGGTTGCATTGATCAGCGTGTTTTATACTTTTTCACCCGATGAGACTTTTTTATCAGTTTTCCTGCATTCTTTTGGAGGGGTGGAACATTTCTGACCTCATACTTGAAAACTATGTTGTATGACAGAATATGAAGTAGAACGGGAAACAATGGATGTAAAATGGTATAACTTCCGGTTAACAGTCAGTTCTGAGTACTTGGGTTTCCTAAAGAAAGCCCAGTGTCCTTTAGGAGAATAGAATATTGAATTCCACAGCTCTGAAATATATGAAGAATAATTCTGATGTGACTGCAAATACTTAAGCCATGTGTCACAAATCCCACCCAACAGCCGCCTGACAAGTGCTGCATTGTACTTCATACATCAATAAAAAATATGTGAAGTCAATTAATTACGGCATGAAAAAAACTGTAAACCTTTAAAAATCTTTTATACAATCTTAGTCTAATCCGAGATTATATTAATTTGCGTTATTTTAAATATATATAAGGTAGAAATCTTTTATCATTTAACATTTAATATTATTAAAATACATATGGACTTTTGAATATAACACCTTATCTATTATCTATTTTTCATTATTAATTTTTTAACACACAAAAATAATTCAGGTGTATCTTCCAACTGCTTACTAGAACTGTTTAGACAACTAAAAAGTCCCAGCTCATTGCAATACATCCATATGTTCTGCATAGTTTGAATTGTTTCTAAGGTGTCCTAAATAACAAAAGTCATCTGTGGTATTCCACATCTTGTAATTTTTCATAACAGAACAGATTGGTAACCAACGGGATCTGTTATGATAGTGACATGAGAGCTCCCTGTACTGAACACTGCAAGTGCTAAAGAGTGTATCGTGCAGAGAATCCAGGCAAACAGTGGCATGCCTAGACGTTTGTGCATCCATTTCACAGCCTTCCTTTTCTGTATACAAGTGGAGGGAGGATCGTAATTACGACAATATCAGCCAGTCAACCTTTTGCACTGAGGAAGGGCTCTTTTCTCTTACAGAAACATCCAACAATTCATGTGTGAGAAATATGTTAAATAGACATATAAAAAGTACACTGAAATAAGTAAACGTCTCTATCTAAAGAGAGAGCTCCAAATCAAAGCAACTGAAACAGGTCAGGGCTCTTTCAAAGTCTAAAAGTTAGTCTTACAAGTTTAAATAGGAACACAACTAAACTAAAGCAACAGCATAACACCAGGAAGAATCCTTTAGCTTCAAACCTAAACCTTCTGAATAAGTTGTTGACTATCCCAGTGTCCACCAAATTATTTAGGCTTCTTGGAATATGGGTAGAAACTTTAAGGTAAGTTGTAATGAACTCTATTTGATTTGGGATCATCTAATGAAAGATACAATCTATTTTTCTTAAAAGCACAATCCTGTCTTCAGAGTACAGGTATAGTACAGATGTTTTGCATTATGTTTCCTTTTATACATAATTATATTTCTTATTATATATACTTTAAAGTTTTAATAAAGTCAAAATAAGCTAGACAATGCTAGTCAGAATCAGAGGTTCAGATGGAGCTCTGGTTGGAGTTAGAATGAGCATCTCAACACAAACATGATTTTCTTCCTAAATTAACTCAGCTTTTTTATTGTAACACCACTTCATCTCCTGCCTGCTGTTCTTCTCTCTTCATCTTTTATATATATATTTATAATTTATAAAAGGTTTATAATTTTTGTCGTTTGGGTTTCACAATAAAAGAAAGATATCCCTTTGGACCTATAACAAGATAGATCTATCCTCATACTTTCAAATGTGTACACTGATAAGACCAGACTGGTCCTTTTCAGCTGTTTTGTGCAAGGTTTGAAGCAATCGTGCAGATACGAAGTAGAAGTATGTTTTTCTTAGATAAGTTTTGTGTAGGCTAATTTGAATGTTTACAAACAAATTCTGATGAGCTTTTCTTCTGAAATGCTTTCAAACATACATTTATTTACTCTGATTTGTTTATTCTTTAACTACAGGTGACTAAGTGGAGGTTTTAAGTTTTTTTCTAAAAAGCTGTTTTAATGTTATGAATGTACACTATAAAAAATCCTGTTAAAAACTGTAAAATTCCAGCAGTTGAGTTGCTGGAAATTGCCGGTTAAAACTGGCCCTTTAATATTTATTTATACATTATTTAAAATAAAAAGGTTTTACGGTCATTCCAGCAGAGGGGATTAGTTAAGGTCCCAAAAGAGTGTAAATGAGTTGATGATGCTTTCAGAACATGTCAGGTCAGACAATACCAGTCTGACTTAAACAATCCTGTGATTTTGGGGTGGGACTACCTCTTTACTTAACCAATGACATAGAGGGGCTGTGGTCAAGGAGTGTTTGGAGTCACCAGAGGCACAGTATTTACCAACAGCTATAATCTTATATCGATAGTACATGACCTTAGAAACCCACCCATTTTTCAAAAGGCTCTTGTACAGTTTGAAGTGCCTCACCCCATACAGTATGTATGTGAGATGTGAGTCACTCTTCTCCGAGTGAGAATAAGTCTTTAAAACAGCAATTTAAAATAGATAGTTTTATTGCTTACATTTAATATCAATGTAAAGTATGATAATTGTTATGAATTATATTGCATAACCATAAAATGGTACATATTTTAAAAAAATGTTGCAGTTTTATTACTTGCTGTCCCAAATAGTTAAAGTTGATGGGAAGGCCAATGTATGTCCATATGTCCAAAAGAAAAGGTGCTGTTTCTTCTACAACCTATAATAAACACTAAGATAATAATCTGTTAAAACAGTTTTGTATTTTGAGCAGTCACTTGATGTGGTTAGCTTTACCTTCCATGGAATACAGTCTTCAGCAGCCCTCATACCTCTTTCAGCATGGCTTGGATTATGGTGTAATAGAGTATCTCACAATTGCTTTAATGCTATTATAAACCCCTATTTTCTACACCCAATGGTCACTGGCCTAACCCCATTTGTCGAATCAATCACTTTGAAGACAAAATCTCCACTGTCAAGCAACCCTGGGGCTATAAAATACTGACCACAAAATTTTTTGTAATACGCTTTCCATTTATAGTTGTCTTTGTTCTTTAGGATAAATTTATTTTTATGCGAAAAATATATAAATTCAATACTGTATTATTTGCAGTGCATACAGTATGATATATATTTGTGAATTGTTTACTTTTATTTTTGGCAAAGTTATTTTCTATATGCAATAAACATTTTTCTTTTTCTGTAACTACATGCACTGGATGCTGTGTTGTCAATTATTTTTGATGCAGTATCTAATGAAGGCTGATCAGTGTGTTTACCTATATATTGGCTGGCTGTGTTTATGTTTTGAAAGCATTGTTTGATTTTGAGCACAGATCTAATGGTTTTGATGCAAGTGTTTGGTTTTTCCAGAAGACCCAGGGGTTTTGTGAATGTAGTTTAAAGATAGGGTTTGTGTTTAAAGCTTTGAGATTATGGGTGAAGGTTTCAAGAAATGTGTTAGCAATGTGAAATACTGTAAGACCTCTAGTAGTACGTTTAAGAGTACCACCTCTATAATCTGTTTGATAAAGCAGAAAGATTGTCCATGTTGAACATTTATAAACATAAAAGTCTTCCTAAGATTCTATTTTTTTTTAAAAATGGGAAAACTTTATTTAAGAAACATATTGATTACTGGTTAGGAGATCATTGTTGATCAGACAGCTAACCAGAGGATTCATTCAATAGATGAAACCTAAAAGTTAATGAACAACCAGCATATTTGTTTAATGATTAGTACATTATTCTCTCAGAGAGTGTAACAGAGAAAGAGAGACCCAACACCGTGGTGAGAAATGGCCACCATTTTTAAGTCAGTGTCATTAACTCAAACGAAACAACCTCTTGTCTAATAGAAGAAATCCACAGTTGTACTTCCTGTGAGGAAAAATCTAATTGAACAAATCAAGTACATCTCTAGCCGGAAAAAATGCTTTCAAGCACACGACTGAGAAACACGCTTGGGGATGTGAATCAAAATCTTGATTTGAAATGTTGTGCACTTTAAATCCTAGAGTACCTTAAAGCACATTATCTAACAGCACATCATATATGTTTTAGTGTTGTGGTTAAGAGTATCACATATATGATATCGTCACAGTCTAAAGTCTCCAGGTTGTTACCCCCTGGGTAACCTGGCCCCCTGAACAGAACCAGACAGCCTCTGTCAGCCAATAGAGACAAGAAACATCGTGGGCTGAGAAGCAAACAACACTATCTAATGTTATCACAGTAGAGAGAGAGAGAGAGAGAGAGAGAGAGAGAGAGAGAGACAGAAACTGACTCATACGGTCATACAGAAACATGAGCAGTGATAAAACTCACATTAAGAGGTTCAGGCATGTAATGTAACAGTTTCTGAGGAAACACTTACTTTTTTTTGGATCACAAAAGAACATATAACAAGCAGTATTGGGCCCCTTAAACATCAATTAAATTTTTCCCACTATGGACTACATGCATCAATTTCAAGGTTAGCTATAGCCCCAATGATTAGCTGTACTCCAGGAGAAAGTCCAATGATGATGATATATTTAAGGGAAATCCCTAATACACATCTACAGGCTCTGTGTTTCTACACCAGCAAGCACATGATTCTAACTCATGTGCAGATAATAAAATCTTTTAAAAGAAAGTTTTTTTTTTATTATTGTGAGTTCACATGAAAAGAATTACAGCATGTGAGAAATATGAAATAATATTACTTCAACTTTGACGTAGGTAAGATAAACACTGTAAAATATAACCGCGTGTTATAATAATGGCCATCATAAACAGGTGCGTCTCACATCTTCACATTGTAACTGATAACAATTGAAAAGGGTTTCTTTCTGAGTCTTTATATAGCTTCTACTATATAAATCATGATTATGGTTTTATCTTAGGAAAAAATATTTTTCACTTGAGAATGTTTTTAACATGAGAATTTTCTTTAATATAATCCAATCATTATGTAATAATAGTTTTAGGCCACTAAACTCTAACAAGAAAAATTGCGAAAAATTATAAAGGTGATGTGCCACCAGTATACTATCCATTTACTTTACATCTTTGTTAATTTTAGCAGAAAACTTAACAAAGGAAATTGAATTCAAAAGACATTTGAAATGGCTGTTCAAATCTTTATGGAACATGTTATCATGATTAAACTATAATTAGTCTATTGGGATGATGGTAACCTAAAAATATTTATAAATGTTTTTTACTACAAATACCACACTGAAAGTGTTATTACTGTAGTAAATGTTTATACTGAGTACATCATATAGACTCAAGGTTTGAAGGGAAACTGAATGTAAATATTAATTCCCTATTAATCGTAAAATGTCACATTGAATAAATAAACAGGCCAGAACTATATGTGTAGAGAGATATACAGTATAGCATGTGTACTGTTTACTGTATTGACATTAACTTATTGAATGTCAGGTAAGCGCTAGCAAAACTGATGTTTACATTGTGGCTACATCCATCATGACTGATTCAAGGTCAGATGGGATTTCGATGTTTGTGGATGTCAATGCTGGTAATTCTGGTTTAGAGTCGGCTACCAATGGAGTGTTTAACAAAAGCACGGTTTGAAGTACAGCTACTTTAAAAAACAATGATTTAACATCACACATTTCCTCAGTAATGCATCTTACAATGACTGTGAGCTGCGTCACTATGTGGGGAACTCATCCCTAATCATTTGCTATCTGTCATGGAAACCGTTTCCATGGGCAAGATGTGTTCTAATCTGGAGCAGTGTATTGATCTTTCTACTTACTTCCCTTCTATCTGCGATAAGATTTCAGTTATTAGAGAAGTCCTTTGGACCTGTCACTTTTATTACTGGCTATTTAGGAGGACACACCTGAAAGAGTATGATGTGACAGTTCTTTTGTATGTTCTCTGTGATGGTAAAATGTGACATTCAATGAAGAAAAACTTCTTCTTGTTTTCTAATGATAAACCCCTGCTGCATATACACGTTTAAAAGGAAAATGTTTTAGATGGCATAATAACATGATTAATGTCATTTAGATACTATATATAAATACACCACATATATATCAATATACACCACAGGTAAAAATGTTTTGAACTTAAAAAAAAAAAAACTTTTGATCTGAATGCTTAAATGAAAATTTCATTTTTTTTAAAAGGTTAGGTATTTTTAAATAACTAATAAGTGATTTAAATTGGCACAAGAAAAAAGCACATTTATATTTTTTTAATTCAACTTTAGCGTTATCATAATTTACATAGCTTACTGTGTTTTATTTTAGTTTATTGTTATTATAAGATTTGGAAAAAATATGAATACGTGAGAATGGATCTCATTGGATCACCAGCTTTCTGACAGACAGACAACAACTAGTCTGAATAGGCAATATCATGTCCAACAGCCGCACCATCAGCACCGGTGGCCCACAAGGATGTGTTCTCTCCCCATTGCTCTTCTCCCTGTACCCAAAAGACTGCACCTCTAAAGACCCGTTCATTAGGCTCCTGAAGTATGCGGACAAGACCACCTTTATCGGAATCCGAAACGGTGACAACAACCTGGAGCTGAACATGCTCAAAACAATGGAGATGATAGTGGACTTAGGAGAAACCCCCCGGCAGTCCCCTCACTCACCATCATGAACAGTAATGTGGCTGCAGTAGAGTCATTCAGGTTCCCGGGCATCACCATCTCTCAGGATCTGAAGTGAAATGAGCTAAGCGAATCATTTGCACTGTTCTTCCCACATTTTTTGAACTGTACTCGTGTAATTCCTTATGTGAATAAACCTGGTAATAAAGCTTGTTCTTATTCTGTTCTGATTGTTAAGTGTCCCAAAACCTTAGACCTCTAGTGTAGTCATCCTTAATAAAAAAAAATTTATTTATGTGACTACATATGTCTTTTTTAAGCATGAAGAGACTAAAGGTAATGAGTTATTGTACAGTGGTTTTATGCATGGTGTACTTTTTGTTGCATTTAAAAGCAGGCACAAATGTCTCATGAGAATTTCATTGGAATTGACCATCAAAATTTAATTTAAGATTTTGTTTAACAACAGAAGCAGCATTTGAGTGTATTTACAAATCATAATTTTCAGGCTGTGTCAAGGGACCCGTTTATGGTTTACTGAGTGCTTGACCTGAGAACACTGTAAATGTTTCAGACCTCTGGGAAGAGAGCCAGTCATTCACACTCAGAGTGAATACACCCGGAAATCGAAGTGGGGATAATCAGGGCGTAAGAGGGTCACAGAGGTCAGAGATATATTTATAACAGAGTGGGGCATTGTTTGCATGTAATTGCAGCTCTGGATTGTATGATGGTGATTTCAATAAAGTTCGCCTGAGTCACATATCCTCTGCACTCTAACAGAAAACATAAGTTCATATGTTTCAATGAATGTATTTTCCTTTTTAAATCATGAATTCCCAGCCTGAACAAAAGCAAAGGTATAATATAAACATATAAACATCCCTGAGATTTTAAAAAACACTTTTAAAAGGTGTATTTATAAAACCATCTTACAACCAAATTACTATGAAAGTGTGTGCTACTACAGGTTTCTTTACACATCCACAAACAAAGTTCACTGAAGGTGTGCAATAAAAGCAAGGTGTTGTGTGCTATTTTTAACTTATCAGTTTGCATAAGCTTGCACACTAAACTTTCCCATGTGGTAAATCCATGCAGCATGAATGTTCATACTTACTCATATTTATTATTATTTTTACATATAATTTTCAAAAAGAAAATTGCTGTGTACATTTCAGCAATTAATCTTTTGAGAGTTTTAATTTCTGAAGTGATAGAAAACTGAAACAGGAAGTTTAGGTTATTAAAGGAAGACACAGTTATCAAACACTTTCAGACATTATGTGTCAAATAATAACACATTTTAGTTTTGTTGAATTTCAACATATGATGTTTTAAACACATAAGAGCCATTTTGTGTAAAAAAACAACAGCACAAGGTTAAGTTAACATTAACCAAATGCATGGTCAGAGATTTAGTTACAAACCTCCTTTTTCCCTAAAAAAAGACATTTCTGAAAACGGTAGGATTTTACAGAAAAACAGGAGTTGCATGAAATAACCAGCAATATTATTCATTATTAAAATAAGCATGGAACATTGATGGCTGATATGTTTTAAGTATGACAATAGGTATAAGAGATCTATACAATATGTCATGATCTTTCATATATTACATATAAATTAATGTAATTCAATTATCTATTTTTTATTTGAGGATGAATTATCACTTTCAGTCATCAGTTGACTTTTTACAATTAAATAGATCAGTGGAAAATATATATATTTTTTAAAACCTGGACATTGCCTGACAGGGATCTATTGCTTTATAAGACCAAACAGGTTAAAACTATTTTGTCTCAAAATTCAAATTAAGCATAGATGCAAACAGTTTACTTCTCTGTTCATCCACAAACGTAAGGATATAAGAGTTTATACCAAACTTTTCTTACTTTCTAGAAGACATTAAAATCTCTTTTAAATCATTATCTACCACATGTAGCACAAAGGCAACTAAGTATTTTTGTATGAATTTAATTTGATAGTTTATATTTTGAGGCAAAAGTTTGTTCCTTGATATGTGATCTACTTTCTTTTTAAATTAATTTTTTTTATGAACCTATTATTTATCTTTCTTATTAATGTATTTATTTATTTTTATTTTTTGCCACTGCTATGTATACTTTGGCTATCTCGTAACACCTGGCTTATTTTCTTAGCTTCTGTATTTTCAGATTTGTATTTTCTAAGCAAATTTCTAATTAATAAAAAAGGTTTGAATCTTAGAACTGGGAATAACTGGGCCAAAAGCTTAACATACTATACCTACAGTTACCTGGAATGTAGGAGATGGGTATGGAACTAATAACAAACTTTTGGTAATATTAACATAAGTTAATATCTAATATTTTTTATGTGTGACTTTATATATCTAAGCATTAGCTTTCTGTATAATCCATGATGGTACTAAAGCTTTATCACATGTTTATGATACATACTTGTAAATGGAGGTGGGTGTTTCATCACACTGGGAGAGGCTGTGACTCATCGCTAACAAAATGTGGGGTCTGACAGATAAATGTACCTCTGTAGGTGCAGTTACACATTTACAGGTGCCTGTTACTGACATCACAGCATCAGGGGTGTATATATATACTAATAGACATACACCTACAGAGACAGGAACCCTTACTTTGGAAACAAAACAGATTGCAAGGCACTGTTGTGGACTGTATTGAACTCGAGCTAAATCATGTGTTCTGGTAGCTTTGCCAAATGTCTAGGGATAACCCTGTTGCCTCTGGCAATCCTCTGTCTCCTCTGCAACATTCTGCTGTTTTTCCCCGGCGGTAAAGTGGCTGATAAGAGTGACGACATCACCAATGAAGTTTTCTACCTAGGAGGAATTATTGGATCTGGTGTGCTGGTGAGTCTCACATACAAATGTTTCTAGGAGAACTTCATTATGAGAATACTAACATGTGTCATTTTTGTGAAACAATTTTAACTCCTTCAGTTTGACATTTTACATAAATGTAATTAAGTAAATGTACAATTAAAATAGAGCATTCTTCTGCTGATGAATTCTCTTACATATGTGACACAATGGATGATATTTTTCTACCTGAAGATGGTCATAAAAAGTATTTATTAATTTAAGCTGAAAACGTATTAAGTAATATTGTGGAATAATGTGTGTCCAGATGATTTTTCCCGCTCTGGTCTTCCTGGGCCTGAAGAACAATGATTGTTGTGGCTGCTGTGGGAATGAAAGCTGTGGAAAACGGTTCGCGGTGAGAGACTCCCACACTCTAGAAGATGAAATGACATTTCAGGATTAACAGTCCACATGACAAATGACATTTATATATCATTCCTTCACACAATGATCACATTATTCCTGCCATCTCAAAATTACCACCGTACAAATCTGTAAGATATTAGGTTTACACAATTTGGCATAGTTTCCTTTAGAGTCTGTTTTAAGTCTGTTTTTTAAATAACTTTGGCAAAAAAGACTGAGAATTAATTGGAAGCACTTGTGACATATCGCATGCCACTTTAATCCACAAAAAATCTGATGTTAAATATGAACATTGAATTTGCAAGCCTTTTATTAATTATTTTATTAATTCATTTATTAATTGTTATTTGTTTGGATTGTTTACCTTCAGATGTTTGGCTCGATTCTCTTCGCTGCAGTCGGAGTTTTTGGCGCAGGTTATTCTGTTGTTGTGTCTGCTGTGGCCATCAATCATGGACCTAAATGCTTCATTAATGATGTTAATGTCACATATCCTTTTGAAAACGGGTATGGTGGTCTTTGTTACTCACTGTATAATGAAATCAAATCAGCAGTTATAAAGGAACTCTGTGTTTTTTTGAAGGAACTATCTGTCTAATCACTCATTATGGGATGCGTGCTTGAAACCCGAGGGAATCGTGACATGGCACTTGACTCTGTTCTCTATTCTGATCATTTCGAGTCTGGTCCAGGCGGGTCTGTGTCTGTTCCAGGTGATCAACGGTCTGATCGGTACAATCTGTGGAGACTGCTGTGGGGTAGGTATCCAAAAAATGTCTAATGCTTGTCTTTTAGGACTATGTGTTTGACTTTCAAATGACAAATATTGACAAAAAGAACACAATGTGCAAACTGTCCAAAGAATAGAAAGTTGTCACACAGCTGCACATTTTCAAAATAAAAGTATAAACTTTACAATTGTTTAAAATAATATAACAAAGATATAATTTAGAACTGAAAAATGCACCTCAAGATAAACTCTTAGCCATGAATTTCTACAGACTATTTTAAAATATATTTGTTTGATTTGTTGTTGAAATAACTTTATTCCCACAGGGCTCTGACTAAACTACTCTGAATGGACTTGAATCAGGAGCATGATTTGTTTAGTAAAGATGGTACATTGAATTTGTAAATTGCCTACATTTATCATATCATAATATCTATTTATATAGTTTGGATGGGTTTTGGCTTATTGTTTATAACTGTTGATTTTTCCATGCCTTTTATAGTTTTTTGTATACCTGCCTGATGACTGACAAAGCTTATGAAGGCAATAAAGATATGTTTTATAATGTTAAATAACCTTAACATATATATATATATGAAACATATATTATTACAATAATATATACCATCTATACAGAATAAAAAGATGTTATGTAACGATAAGTCTATTTAAATAAACAAACATTAATTTCATTTATATTTAAAGAGAGACATTTCTGAAATACTGTATTGATTTTTACTATAAAGAGATTTTAATAATATTGGCCATTTTGCAGATGAGTACAATGTTTATTAACAAAATAACAGATGCATATTTCATGTCATCCTAAAAGAACTTGGTCTTGATTGGTTGGTTTTGTGTCTTGTTTGAATATTTGAGACTTAATAATAAATTCTAAATTCAAAACAAGTCCTTGTCCTTGTTGTTACTTGCACATTACCGCTTCCATCAGCAAGATTATTTTGGGACTTTTCACTGAAGGAAAACAGGAAATAGAGGACAGACCGTGATCTGAACACCCTGAAGATTTTTTTTATAAACAACAGCTGCTCAACTTCAGATGTTTGGCATAATTTTATAACTGAATATTTACAGAGCACACAGGTGAACATACGCTGTACTTGCTAGTTTTTGATAAGAGCTCTTATGTCATTTTATAACTTTTTTCCCGGGTAAAGTAAATGTTTGTTGTTCAGAGTCTTTATGAGGGAAACTAGGTTTTATGGAGGCTTTACTTGTAGCAGCTCACTTCCTTATACGCAATCATTAACTGCATGTGTCTCTGACCAACAGACTAATCTGTAACAAAGGTATACAGCTTCAAAAATCTAAGGTTTACAATTTATACATCTGAGCAAGAAAGGCGCGAGTCTGAACTGATACTTCGAACCTATGATAATTTTCAGACACAATGTGAATGCTAACTTAAAACAATAAGAGCTACTTTATTAATTCAGTAAATCTCAATACAATAGAGGGCAGCAGATTTTTCTATGTAGCAAATTGAATCCTTTCAGAGGATCAACACTAGGGGGTGTGTCTTTTACAATAACCCACATTTCTTTTTAAACATGTGGGATGGGGTGAGGTGGATAGCACAAACTCTAACAAACTTGTTTATTATTATTTAAATTTTCAAACAAATTTGTAATATGTTTATTGTTTTGATAGTGTAATACGTTTCTGTATTGCATAAAACCTGCTCTTTTCCACAATGATAAGAAAAATAATTACTACTCTTTAAGGAAGAGAGGGAATCCATGAAGAGAGTCAGCAATACACAAACGTCTCTATAATAAATAATAAGAAAGAATATGAATCATGAACTGGAGTGTGGACTGTTGTTGGATAGTTAGGCAGCTATATAAAATAATTATTCTATCATATACTTTCATCCTTCTCATTAATCTCATTAATGTCTTGAATAGATTATGATTATGTAATCAATTATTCTAGAGGGCTTTAAGTGTTACTTTTTGTATCCCCAACCATCTAAAATCTAATGGCAAATTTTTTAACTTCATGAGCAGGATAAAATTCCAATGCAATGCTCAACAGTTCCCAATTCCCACATACATGTATGCTCATTTTAAATAGGGGGGAATTAACAGCATTATGTCTGATAAGGAGAGACATAACTGAATCTTCTCTTCTACTACAAAAGCTCCATCTTTTTCTTTCATAGCTGGTATGTTCTAAATAGTTTAAAGATGATGAAATTTTGACTTAAGAGTACAGACATACATTTTGTTATGTAATTAATGACTTTTTTATATTGTTCATTTTCTTTATTCTTTACGATTTTTAATTAGTTTATGTTTATGTTATTAGTATTATAGTTGTTTTGTTCTGTACTAGTGTTCCTATTGTTATTTCATCATAAGTTGAATGTTATTTTCTTAGTAGATATGACTGTTCAATGGTCTTATTCTCAAGGTTCTTTATAACGTCACGAAACATTGAAGCTTTGGTTTTGCCCTTCTGTGTTCTAGGTTTATAATACCTGATGAATGTATTTTTAGACGGACTTCATTAGAATGAGCTGGACAAAACAACATTGATATTGAGATAAAGGATTCTGAGATTTGGACTGGGTTACAATGGGCTATAATAAGCACCTAAATGCTATTTTGAGTTTCTTCTTTTCTAATAAACTGCTCATTTTATTAAACGGCACCTCTTCTGTAAGCCTCATCTATAATGGAACTATCTTCAGGATCAAAAGATAGGAAGAGAAATCTTGTCAGATCAATCATTACGGCGTTGTCGGCAGGACGGAATAGGACTTAATCGGACAAATGCAGATGTCTGTCATCAGAAATCCTGTTGGTCTTCTTCTCCCGAGTCTGCCATAGAAGAAAAAAATTCTAGAGATCTTCTTTATATGCTGCTTAACGCATCCAAAGTGAGGAGAATGAGTTGAAAACTTGTCATCTCCAAACAAAGAATTAAAAACTTGAATGTCCTGATTTAAGTGATTAAAGAGTACCCTGATTTAACACTGAAAGTATTAGAGAATTGATTAAATTGTACCCTGATTAAACACTGTGAGTTTTAGAGAACTGATTAAATTATACCCTCATTTTATACAGAAAGTGTTAGAGAATTGATTCTAATAGTTCACTATGGGTATACTGTAAAAAAGGTTGCTGTAAATTTTAGAGTAAATTCCTGGTAGCTGGCAGCTTAATTTTACAGTAATAGTTTAACTACTTTATTTATATTTACAAAACTACCTAAACTACTTTTTTATTTATATACAAACTGCAATCACTGAATTGTCATATGCATTTTAACATTATTTAAAAAAATAGTATGTACTTTATAATTAGATAGAGATGACAAGATTTAATTAATACAGAGATTAAACTACATAAAATCAACACAAAAGTCAGATAAAGCTGCTAGAGTGTTTATTATATAATTAAGTATATTATCTTACTCTTGTACATTGCTTTTATATAATTTATTTGCTTTGTAACATTAATGGTCCGATGACAAATTATGTGTTACCTTAGGTAATCCTCCTCTACAGACGTTCTGTTCTGTTCATTATTAAAGGCTGTGTAAATGGATTCAAACTTTGCAGACAACACAGTCTCACATGGATTTTGTGATATAGTCATGTAATATATTGTTTCCTATAACTCAACCCCCTTTTCGTGTCACCCAACATTTTCCACTTTTTCATGATATTCAGCAAAATTAACACTTTCCCCACGTTAATGCTAGGCTTAGGGTTGGTTAGGGTAAGACTTTTCCTTGTGACATTTGGTTTGGGAGCAGAGTTAATGTACATTTAGACGGCCGCCGTCGAGTGTCATGAGACACTATGATTGCCCGGCGCCAAGGCTGAAGCACAAAGACTTGTTAATGCTCTGATGATGTCTTGTCTTGTAAATTTGATTTAAAGGAGCTGCAAAGTTCAAGTTTTTGCAGTATTTCACGTATTTGTCGTGTAGACCAAAAAAGTTCAAGTTAAGTTATGCTCATGAATTAACATATTTTGCAGCGGTAACACTCCTTTGCGTGCTCTGGTGCCTGCACTCACACTTGCCGACACACATATTGTAAGTGGGTAATTCTGTGAAAATATCAACCTTACCATGAAAATATCGAGTTTTGACAAAAGGCTTTTATTATACTTGGTTGTTGTGAAGTCTATTTCAATGTCTTTCTTAATATTTT
The DNA here is from genome assembly GCA_033220385.1 of Triplophysa yarkandensis. Lineage (NCBI taxonomy): Eukaryota > Metazoa > Chordata > Actinopteri > Cypriniformes > Nemacheilidae > Triplophysa > Triplophysa yarkandensis. The sequence continues at coordinate 10,579,947 of CM065674.1, forward strand.
ATAGCATTATGGATATTATTGATTCCAGTTTGAACGTTGTAATTAACAGTAATTAGAGGTTAAAGTGATGGGTCTTTAGTCTAGATTTAACCTCCAAGGGTGTATCTGCCACTCGAACACTTGAAGGTAGGTTATTCCATAGTTTAGGTGCCAAGTAGGAAAAAGATATGCCGCCCTCAGTTGATTTTGATATTCTATGTGTTATCAAGTTGCCTGAGTTTTGAGAAAGCAGCGAATGTGGAGGATTATAATGTAACGGTACCTCATTCGAATACTGAGGTGCTAAACCATTCAAGGCTTTATAAGAAGGGAGCCAGTGCAGTTTTGACAGGACCTTAGTAATATGGTTAAGGATCTGTAGAATGGCATGACATCCAGCTTCTTTACCCACATTTTCTACATCTCCAATAGTGTAAAGGAAAGTGCCGCTCGCAAAGAATCGCAAAGCTATACAAACTGCTTCTGCAGTTGTTAAACCCCGACTCCGAACAGTCGAACATTTAACATGTGGCTCCAACAAATTGATGACGTAGATTTCACCCTCCCTCCACTAGTAGATTATTGCGTTGCGCTTAAGGATCCTGTTGATCTTGCAAAACGCGATTTATTCAACAAGTTCTTCAAATTATTTTGGCACCTTCAGCAACAGGTTCCTGACGTAAAAACGAACAAGACATAGCTGTGTAAGACTAACCATATCACCTTTGTGATATATCAATTGCCTGGAGTGGTTGGCGGTTATGCTTGCCATGAGGAGGTTTCAACCCCTTATTCAGGGCAGACATGTGTTGGTCCCCAACTCTAATTGCCCGCTTTGGTACTCCCTAACTGAGGGCTCCCTTGGCACAGATGCCCTAGCCAGCACATAGCTGGCCCTGAGACAATCAGAATTACACAATGTAATTAATTATCAATGAAAGTAAACAGCTTGTTAAAGACGAGAAACAACTTTAGCAACCAACGTTAGATGGGCATTTATTCTTCCGCTTTGAATTCTAACGCAGCAAAACCGTTAAATAAGTCTCAGTTACTAATTCTATACCTTGTTCAAATAATTACAGTGAAGTAAAAGAGATAAGGTGTGAATATGCGCATGGATGACTGTGTGTGTGATTTGTTTGTAAATGTGTGTGGGATATGTGTTCGAATTTAAGAGAAAACCCGTAAAAACAACTCACATATAATGTGTCCCACTTTTGCGCATGTTTATAGACAGTCTCGTTTTTTACAATGGCAGATCGCAACCAACTTGTTAAGGTGTGTACTGCTACCTTGTGTAATAGTCACAAATTCACGTGAGAATTACTGTTATGTAAAGCACATCTGGAGTTTCACTCCCTGATTGTCTATCTGTGTTTAAGTGCTGAGTGGCAAAGATTCATCTAAGCTTATCAGATTTGAGAACCAGAATAAACTGTTTTATAATAATTAAATCAAATGCTTCCAAGTGTAACCATTAAAATTTGTCAACAAAACAGTAGTTATAAACATAACATAATTGCAAAAATATAAAACTTTAAATGTAGGTAAACTAACTAAAATATGGCTAAAATAAATAAACTATACACTATGTACATTTGTTTAGCATTGCCGATGCTGAGGCAGGTGGTTAAATACATGTGTGGTACTGAGTGATCTTGCCAGAGCTCCAAGGAATAAATCCTGTGAAGAGACTTGAATATCAGGAAACTTGTCCTCTACAACAGTTAGGTGGCCAGCTTCTTGAACCCATTCAGGGTCATCTCCTGAAAAACTCTCTGGAAAAAAAGAGGACATATGTTATCAGAAGCACATACAGTACTATTATAATTTATGATAACATTCAACAGACTATTTTAAGAGAGATATTGCTTTAGGTGCACAGAAATAATGTAAATAATGTTGCCATTAATCTAATCAAGTTGGAATATAATAACTTTAAAAACTTTAGTTTCAGCTCTATGAGTCATTACGAGGTATTTCAAAGTGCTAAGCTGTTTCTGTTTGATGAGTGTTTCTCTGCTCTAGGATATCTTGACATGACCCGCTTTGTGCATGCGAGACTTACCATGCTAAAGACATGATTTACGAATAGAATGAACTAATTACCATCCCAAAAACTATGTAAAGTTAGCAAATAAAAATCGCACACTATGATAAACAAGTAACATTAAACATATGCTATAGTAGTGTGAGTTAATGATGAATTAAGTTTTAATCTTTTTAATGAAACCTCATTTCTCAACTGGCTAACGTTACGCTCTGCTGTCTCTGAAAATGACATATTTGCCCTATGTTCAATTTGTAACATATGTTAAGGAACGTGTCTGTTGTTGTTGTTGGCTGCAACATCAGTTGGAATTCTAACACCGATAGAGCGCACAATCATTTAGTGAACCCTTTTGTCCAGGCACTGCAACACTCCTCTGATGGAAGGTGGAATGGCAAGGCTGAGCCATAAGTTGCAATTTCCTAAATCTCCAGTTGTAGTCTTTAATTTATACACACTGTACCTTTGTTCTAAAATTGTACTCAAGTCCGCACTCAAGTCCAAAGTCAGAGCCTGAATATTCCAGCCCTAGTACAGATATACATATTGTGTTGTATTACATTTCTTATTTTTTACAATTATTTTTAGTCATTCTGTACTAATCTCTGTTTTGGTTTAGTTATTAGTTTCAGTTATTAGTATAATAGTTATTTGGTCTTGTACTAGTTTTCCCAATATTATTTCATAATAGATTTAATGTTGAATTGTATTGTCTTTAAAAGTAAATATCAGTGTTCAAGGGTCTCATTCATTCTGTTCCTCCCTTGATCTCTGTGTATTTCTGATACTCTAATTTGGTATGAAAGTCATTTCTTTTGATCCTTAAGATAGGTTCAACTATGTATAAAAAAGAAATCTTATCAGATGTATACACACTCTACTTTCTACTTTTTCTCTTAGCAATTATTAAATATAGAATCCCCAGTCTCACTACGTTCTTTTCTTCTATACAAAACTGTCTTTAATGGATACTTAGGAGCTACTTCTTACACTCATGAAGCTATACCTCAATTTTTCAGAGAATTTTTTGACCACCTCTTCTGGATACATCAGACAAGTGTATACATAGTTTTTCTAATTAGAGCAAGCACACTTCATTCCCTTATATTGTGGCCAGAAAGAGAAGTCTTAACATGCAGCTTAACAATGTGTTTTACACATTTTTTAAGAACTGTGTAAGCATCATTCATTGCATTGAGGAGTTATTGAGTGCCCGTCAGATTTGTAAGCTTAGGCTTAAACGTGGGACAACTATTAACAAAACAATGATAAAATTTTCTATCAATCACCCACTACTAGAAAAAATGGAGTTGAGATTTCCACAAATGAGGAATTGGTAGGGGCCACAGAGAGAGTTCAATGTCAATGTCAACGTCACCTTTATTTATATAGCGCTTTAGACAAAATACATTGCATCAAAGCAGCTTAACAACAATAATTAGTAAAACCGTGTGTTATAATGCTTAATGTTAGTTAAAAGGCAATATATTATTGAATTCGGGACGTTATCTCTGTTCAGTTTAATGGTGTCTGTGCATTCATTTTCAATTCGTTGATGTCCTCTTTGTTTACTTAAAAGGTGTCTGTGCGTTCAAATTCAATCAAATCAACGATATTGTTGTAAATGTGGTGACCCCAACTATGCCATAGGCAACAGAGGCAAGGAAACCATAACTTCATCAGTGACAGAAATGGACTTCACTTTGTTCGAGGGCTGTAGAGGGCTTTTCTAGTGCCTGACCCACCATCTGGTCCAGAGAAGAATCATCTGTCTCCTTTGGTCACATCCTGATGGTCATCTGAGGCAAGGTCTTGTGAGGGATCTGCATCTGCATCTAGTCGTCCTGGGGCCTCATTTATAAAGCTTGCGTATGCACAAAACTGAGCTGAAAACATGCGTACGCCAGTTCCTGCGCAAAAGTTGTGATTTATAAAGAAAAACTTGACGTGAAAATATGTGCACCTACACGCAAACTCTGACCCATGCGTACGCACATTTTCAAGACAAAGCAGTTTGGGGACACTGATGGTGAGTTGAGGAACTGACTGCGGATGAAGGGAATTAACCCTTTGAATTAATTTACTTTAACATATTTCAATATTTACAATAATTACCAGTTGCTCATAGGTCCCGGTTACAACAAAAAATACAAATAACATTAAATCACCATTATGGGTCCTAAAGATACATACATGCATGTTTAGTTTAAAGACATAAAATGAGCTATATGCTGAAAGTAAGTAAATGTAATTTCTTTCAATTCCATTCTTAAATGGATGTAGGCCTATCACTCATTATGTGATTAATGTGATAAGTTGTATATTCCAGCCGTGCCATACAGTCGGGACTCCCGCGCTTGTGCTGGGGACCTCGGGAATCTCCAGAGCCCCTGCAGACTCTGTGCTGGGAGTTTCGTCTCACGGGTCTCCCGCAGACTCTGCAAGAATAAGGACTTAACCAATTGTGTAATTTAATTGAGCACGCAAGCAATAAAGTTATTTACATGGTTCCCCTGTATCAGCACATGTGTGTCTCCCTCCCTCTCAGACACAATGCCACACACACTGGTTTGACAGAGAATCAGGGGCACCTTTGCCCTCACCAGTAGCCCACACATTCTGTCAGTGAGAGACAAACTGTTTCTTTATTCCCATCTTATGATCGAACCACTTCTCTTTTATATCTGGATCGGTTCTGTTTACCGCAGCAGTGATGCGTGTCCACTCTGAATATTATTTTTATTAGTAATTCCACCAAACAAAATAACCTTCATTCATCCACCTCACTCACAAGAACCTCTAGTTCTGCCTTGCTCTCCATTGCTGTCATGATTTTGTTTTAAAAACTCATATTTTAATATTTCCTCGTTCTCCTATTAATATGCATCTGAATATTTTTTTGCGTACGCTCTTTTTGGCTTTTGTGCGTACGTAGAGTTTTAGTAAGGATCCTACGCACAGTTTTATAAATGAGGCCCCTGGTCTTCTCTGTCCACTTCTCTGGGTGGTCCTTTCTCCACAATCTGGTCTTCTTACGCACTGGATCCTGGTGACTGCAATGCCATCTGATCTGGATAGGGACTGGATCCAGTGGCTTCGAAGAGCTCGGAAGGAGAAACAGACCAAAATTAGCGTGGATGCCATTCTTCTAAAGTTATAGCAAATATATTGTGTGTTGTGGAGAGTGTTCTCGGTTTCCGATTTCTTAGATAAATGCAGCCTAAAAATCCTTTAACGGATTTGAATATTGAAAGCATGTTAGTATTTATGTGTAAACCAGATTAAAGAGATGGGTTTTTAATTTAGATTTAAACTGCAAGGGTGTATCTGCCTCCCGAACACTATTAGATGTATATATTTTTATGTATATAATTTATTCCATAGTTAAGGTACCAAGTAGGAAAAGGATCTGCCACTGGCAGTTGATTTTGATATTCTAGGTATTCACAAATGGCCAGAGTTTTGAGAACGTAGCAAATGAAGAAGATTATAATGTAACAGGAGCTCTTTCAAAAATTGAGGTGCAAAACCATTCAAGGCTTTGTAAGTAATAAACAAGATTTTAAAATCTATACGATGTTTAATAGAGAGCCAGTGCAATGTTGACAGGACCAGCGTAATGTGGTCATACTTCCTGGTTCTTGTAAGAACTCTTGTTGCAGCATTTTCAATTTCAATCACTCAGACTTGCTCTGGGTGAACTACCTGTGAGATTATGGTGTCTCCTGGTTAGGGCTGTAAAAGAATACTTCACAAATGTCAGTTTAGTCTAACTGAATAAACAACATGAAGGTAATATTTAATTTATATTTATATAATTTCAAATTATATAAATATAAATTTCCAGTAATGTAGTATTTTTTCTGACAGGTGTGTTTGACATTTTTAAATTTTTCAACTGTTTGGACTATTTTAGATTTTAAACAACAAAATCTAGCAGATAAATCTTCCATAAAAGATTTTCTGTCCTTTACTTTAAATGGCAAAATTGAGCTTTGAAGTTTTACATTAGCATTTTGCAATTTAGCTGACGCTTTTACCCAAAGCCACTTACAAATGAGGTTTACAAAAGAAGCATATACAACAGTCAATAACAAAGCAAATGTAAGCTAAATTGATGCTGGTCCTAGCAAGAATAATACAACATACGTACCAAGTTCAAGTTCAAGTCTGCTTTATTGTCAATTCTTCCCCATGTACAGTACATACATACAGAGAATCGAAATTGCGTTACTCTCAATCCCCCGGTGCATACACATAACACTAAGTAAATATAAGATAAAAAAGATTTTTAGTGCAATAAATAGATTATAGCTTATACCGGACTGATTTAAAGTGACAAGTGACAGAGCAGTTATTTGTAAAACTGAATGATGAGGTAGTAGAATGGTGTCAGTTCCATGGTGAATGAGGTAGTTAGCAGACAACTGCTGCACAAAGTTACTGGTGCATGGCATCGTATGTTAGAGGGAGGGGGGGTGGAAGGACCTGGGAATGTGGGACCTAGTGGGGGGTGGTTCACAGTTCAGTGGTGCCTGGGGCAGAAGAGAGAGGAGGGGGCAAGATCGGGAGCGAGTTCAGCTTCCTGACAGCCTGATGGATGAAGCTGTCCTTCAGTCTGCTGGTCCTGGCCTGGAGACTTCGCAGTCTCCTCCCTGATGGCATCAGACTGAAGAAGCTGTGTGATGGGTGAGTGGGATCACCCGCGATGCGGAGGGCTTTCCTCGTGAGACGCGTACCATAAATGTCCTGGACGGAGGGGAGAGAGACACCAATGATCTTCTCAGCTGCTCTCACTATGCGTTGCAGAGTCTTCTGGCAGGATGCGTTGCAGGCGCCATACCAAGGTGTACATGATGGGGGGTGGGGCCCTGGCTCTTCTCAGTATGCGGAGGAAGTAGAGAGCCTGCTGTGATTTCTTGGCCAGCGCTGCGGTGTTGTCGGTCCAGGAGAGATCCTCTGTGATGTGCACACCCAGGAACCTGGTGCTGCTCACTCTCCCCACAGTCGCACCGTTGATGGTCAGAGGAACATGCTGTGTGTGCGCTCTCCTGGAGTCAACCACAATCTCCTTCGTCTTCTCCACGTTCAGAGAGAGATTGTTTTCACTGCACCACCTGGCCAGGTGGCTCACCTCGCTCCTGTAGTTTGTCTCATCTCTGTTGCTAATGAGACCCACCACAGTCGTGTCATCCGCAAACTTAATGAAGAGGTTGGAGTTGTGTGACGGTGTGCAGTCGTGGGTCAGCAGAGTGAAGAGTAGTAGGCTCAGTACACATCCTTGGGGGGCCCCAGTGTTCAGTGTGATGGTGCTGGATGTGTTGCTGCCGACACGTACTGCCTGAGGTCTTCCAGTTAGAAAGTCCAACAACCAGTTGCAGAGTGAAGTGTTGAGCCCCAGCTCGACCAGTTTGTGAATGAGCTGTTGAGGGATGATTGTGTTGAATGCTGAGCTGAAGTCAATGAACAGCATTCTGACGTATGAGTCTTTTTTCTCTAGATGGGTGAGTGCTGAGTGGAGGGACGTTGAGATGGCATCATAGGTGGACCGGTTTGACCGATATGCAAACTGAAATGGGTCCAGGGAGGGGGGGAGGGCAGACTTGATGTGGTGCATGACTAGCCGTTCGAAGCACTTCATGAGGATGGGAGTAAGTGCAACAGGACGGTAGTTATTGAAGCAGGATGGAGATGGCTTCTTCGGGACTGGAATGCTGGTGGTAGCTTTGAAGCATGTGGGAACCACAGCCTGACTAAGTGAGATGTTGAAAATGTCTGTGAATACATCAGTGAGTTCTGCTGCACACTCTCTCAATACACGCCCAGGAATGTTGTCAGGACCCGGAGCCTTGCGAGCATTGATCCTGCTACCAAGTGCTAGGGGAAAAGTTTTTTGTTGTTTTTTTTTAAAAGAGTTAAACGTTTAAGGAGGTTTATTGGTAGTAGGTTTATTTGTGGTGGGTTTATTTGTGGGTTAGGTGCAAACAGAAAAGATGGGTTTTGATGCGTTTTTTGAAGATGGAGACAGAGTCTGCCAGACATGTTGTGACGGGCAGATTGTTCCACCATCGTGGAACTGATCCAGGGAAGTAAAAGTCCACTACAGCCCTCAAAGAAAGCGAAGGCTAGGACAAGAACATCACAGATACCAATCCCCAGCGAAAACCTTGCCTCTGACGATCATCGGGATACGACCACAGCACACAGATGTTTCTTCTCCATTCTGCTGCAATCTGGACTTGAACTGCTGGATTCGTCTGGTCAGAGGAGAACTGGCCCCCCAACTGAGCCTGGTTTCTCCCAATGTTTGTTCTCCATTTTGTCACCTATGGAGTTTTGGTTCCTTGCCAGCTAGGACCTAGTCGGAAAGAAAGGGTTTGGGGTCAGCCAGAGAACAATGTCACTCGGGCATGCTGAGACACGTGCCGGTACTGTCTGGTCTTCAGTGTGGAACGCTAAGTGCAGTTGCGTGTCGTCCGCATAGCAGTGATCGGAAAAGCCATGCTTCCGAATTACGGATCCCAGTGATGTCATGTAGATGGAGAAAAGTAGTGGCCCAAGAACTGAGCTCTAAGGTACACCGTTGTTGAGATGTTGGGGTTCCGAGACTTCACCTCTCCAGGATACCCTGAAGGACTATCTGAGAGGTAGGACTGGAACCACTGGAGTGCTGTGTTTGAGATGCCCATGGTCTTGAGTGTGGAAAGGAGAATTAAACAACGGGGTGAAGCGACCGTGTCAAATGCGACAGAAAAGTCCAACAGTATGAGAACAGATGACTAAGAGTTTGTCCTTGCCAATCTTAGCTCTTAAACTACCGAAAGCACAGCAGTTTCCCTTGGAGTCCCCACTCTTGAACCTCGACTGGTTGCTGTCTATGAGGTTGTTCTTCGTAAGTAAGGAGTAGAGTTGGTCAAAGACGAGACACTTGAGGGTTTTCCAGCAAAGGGCAGGAGAGATACAGGCCTGTAGTTCTCCAGGAGTGTAGGATTCAGGGTGGGTTTCTTTAACAGCGGGTAATGCGAGCTTTGAAAGCCGTAGGAAACGTGCCATAGCTTAGTGACGAGATATATATAGATCAGGATATATAGCCTGAAGGAGATGGGTGGGGATAGGATCCAGCAGCAGGTCGTCAGATGGCTAGAGGTGATGGTCTTGGCAGAGAGAAAGAGCAGAAGGAGATGGTCTTGGGAGTCAGAGCATGGTCCGGCGAAGAGAACTTACCGCTGATGGCTGCGTTTTTCTACGAAGATTTTAAGATATTTACTGCTCCCACACAGTGGGCCATATGGATGATTTTTTTATGCTTGTGGTTTGAAACAGGATGGTGGTGAGAAAGGTTCTACTGTTTAGTGCTTTGGGAATAACAATGTATGTTTTGAGTTAATTTGAATTGGACACTTTTAAACATTCCATCCAACAAATATAAGGTTCAACAGCATCTAGCAGATACATATTTGTTGCAATATTCTCTGTCCTTTACTTTAAATAGCAAAATTAAGCTTTGGAGATTTAAATATATTAACTGCTCCCACACAGTTGGACATATGGATGATTTTTTAAGGCTTGGGGTATGAAACAGGATGGTGGTAAGTAAGGTTCTACGGTGTGGTGCTTTGGGAATAACAATGCATGTCTCGAGTTAATTTTGAAAAAGAACATTTTAAACATTCCATCCTACAAGTATAAGGTACAAATTTCCAATGTTATAATGCAAAGATATTTAATTTATGCCACCATAGTTGTGGTCATCATGCAGTACTACATTTTGTGTAAACCATTTTGCAGGTCACCCTGGCTAAACTGAATCTGGTGTTATTCTTAAATATGTAATTCTGAGACTGTCCACTCACAAATGTACCAGAATAGAGATTCTGTAACATGAATCTGGCACTGTACTTAAAAGCCAACCAAACCAAGGATCTTAACCCGTGAGTCTCATGATGTAATTTGCTGGTCAGCAAAAAGGGTCTGCCAAAGAATAAATGTATGGCTCTCTAGTAGCAGGGTTCGAGATCTCTGCTCATAGACCCAGAAAGTACCTTACCTTAACTGGAGATCTACTATGGGGCATGACAGAGTTAAGAACACTGACATAGAAGAACTGTTAACACTTTTATCTAATATCAGATGTTCTGGCTCTACATTTGACTATTGTGTCTCCTTAGGGAGAAAAATAAGCTTCAAGTCATAACAGAATCAGTCCCACTAATCCTGACCTTCCTCCCAGCTAGCCCGCCATCCATACAAGTAAAACACTTAGGCAATAGACTTATGCTAATAAAACCTATTTATTCATTTCCATTTTTGATTTAACTGACAATTACTGATATTTTCAAGAGGTTACAGCTCATCATCATTTTCTATGAATTTTCAGTAATCTATATTGTCCAAGTGTAGTGCACTACATAACAAGGTTCTGTCTTACCAAACAACACACACATACACAAACTCAAATCGAGTATTGATTTCTGTATATCACTGAAAAAACCCTGTAACAATCTTACAGTGTGACTCTGCGGAAGCAAGACATGTTCGATGTCTTGAATGAGTTTGTTTTGATCCAGTACTTCACCGCTCGGTCCTGACAAAGGACGTCATGAGCTAAGTTTGACAGAGTCCCTTTTCTTGAAATTAATTCTAACCTTCGAACCAGCTCTCTGCAATTCTCAAATGCAACACTTTTACTTTGATCTTTCATCTATGAAGTAACCATAAACAAAGATGTGATGGTAAGGTGACTTTATACGTACATCATTTCTTTGAGTATCAAACAGATCAAACATGCATTACAAAAATTAAACCTGTATAGAAATAAAAAACAAGTATATGTATATATAAAGATATAACTGGATTTAAACAGGGCTAATAAAATAAAATCGTGTCAGCCCCTAAAAAAATCCAGTTTGAGGGTTTCATAAAAATTGTCTTCTCACAGAAAATACTTATGTCCACCTGTCTGATTAATGTTAATTTTAGTGACCAAACTTTATTCATTATGATCATGATCATGGTCACTAAAATCTTTAATGGTCAGATCAGTATTACATTTACATTTAGTAATTTAGCTGATGCTTCAAAAAGCTGACGCTATTACCTATCTGTTCTATATTGTAGTGCTTAAAATTTATGAAAAAAAAAACCAAAAAACTATTTTTAAAAAAGTTCATAGCTCTTGATAAATACTAAACTGCAAACAAATTAAATGCACCACGTGTCAAGAGCTGGTGTTTTACAGTATACAAAACAAGAATACTGTAGCAGTACATAAAAACATACAGGATATAAAACGTTTGTCTACAAATACAAACTGTAGCATCATGAGCTTGCTTGACACAATAACTAAACTGGAGTAAATGTGAATACAAACATCTAAAACAAAACTGAAGTATTTCAGTGCTGGATATAAAGGTATAATGTTTATATGTACACAGCTGCTATTGATTTGGTATTGAATCACGTAGAAAATCAGATCTGCAAGATGAATCTCATAAAAATTACAGTCACAACTTGGCATACACTTAAACTATGATGTATGTGCAATAATGTATAATGTATAATGGTAGGTTTCATGTTTACACAACTCTTTTAGAAGCACAATATGAGCAAAATATTTTCACAATGTTTGGTTTTCTTATGGTCATATAATTTTTTAATTCTCTCTGTTTCTTAGTGTGTTCCTGGCAGGTTTTATGAGATTCACTCTGTAAATGCGCAACTCTCTAGATAAAACACAGATTGTTTGGTAGTCGCTTTACCAATGCCACTATTAGAATCAATCTATCCTACATCAGTTACAGAAAACCACTGCAGCTTTCATTTAAGCTTGATTATTTGATCGCAGGCTTAACACTTTGGTAAGTTTTGTTCTGTGACTCAACACCGCAAACTTATGCTTGCGAAGTGACACTAATGGAAGAAGCAGATTGTTTATATCATTGTTTCTATGCATACAAAGTCATTAGTCTTTGGTGCGAGTCTAGAGCCAGGTCAAAAATGGCTCGTTCTTGTTCAGGACTGACTCCACATCATTCAGGATGGGCATGAGGTCAGCACCTTCCAAGGTCCCTAGATCAACATTGGTGCCAGGCATAGAGTCCAGAAAGTCCGGGAAACGGCTCTGCTGCGGGACATTCATACTGACTGGCACCATGTTTTCTCCTGCAGAGAGAAGATTAGAGGTTAAATCAAACTTTGAGAGGTCACATAGCTATATTAGCAGGTACAGTAGATGCATCCTACTGTACCTGTGTCCATCTCCTCCATGTTCAGAAAGTCCTCAGGGGTGGTGGGAATGCTGTAACAGCCTAATCCGAGACCGCTGTCAGTGCTCTGCTCCCGTGAGTGAAACGGCCCGCTATGATCACACACACATTTAGCATCAAACTTAGCTTATAGATTCTGAATAGACACTAGCATACAGTTGGCTTGCCTGTTGAGAAAGGGATCAGAGCTGTTGGTAGGCATGTTGCCCTGTGCCATGGCCGGAGAGCTGATAGAGGGTGCCACAGGTGCCATATTATCTGCGTCCATGGGCAGCTGTCGGAGCGCCACCTCCTGGAGATAAGAGGACAAACACTGTAACCTGACCACATTCAAAGACCACACTTAAATTACCACCATAACATACATTATTACTTGAATGCTTGTTTCTGGTCTTATTGTAAGTTTGCTTTTATTTTGTTGTTTTGTTCTTTTTAGGGCTGAAACGATTCCTCGAGTTACTCGATTACAAAAAATGATCTAGGCAAATTTCTGTGCCGTGAAGCCTCTTTTAATTTATCTTAAAGCTCACGTCAAGTTCTTTCACAATGATTTTTTAAACGTGACACAACACGTTTACGTCACCCACAAAGCGGAAGGCGACGCAAGGAGTCAGCGGTGTTTTGATTTGAGGTTGCTGGATGCAAAATGGATGGGAGCTATAACAGTGGCGATGAGAAAATAGAAGAAACAAATAGGAGAAAACGACTCAAAATGTCCAAAGTTTGGGATCAGAGCGTCTTTTTTCAGCAGCAGGAAACATTGCTTCAAAGCGCAGGGCAAGCCTTAGTTCTGAGCATGTTGACATGCTTACCTTTCTACGTTGCAATCACATGCTACTTTAAAGACTTGCACACACATCGAGAGAGAGAGACAATTATATTCTCATGAATATATTTGCTTAAATCACTCAGTATGAAACCATGCATAGACTCTTTATCCAAGTTCCTGTCCATGTGTTTTTGCCTCCTAAATGCTAAAAAAGCATTCCAAGACAGTAATGGCTTATGTTCAGAACTTTTACTTAACTTTTAGTTCTGAAAGTTAAGTTGCATGACTAAAAGGCTGTGTTTTTGTATTATTATTTATTTTAATGTATGCCTTAGTTTTGATACTTAAAGTAATTTGAAAATAAATTGTAGAAAATGCTTTATTTAAAAGCACAAATGAATGGCCCTAAAATGCACTTAATTCATCTGTCAACATTATTTTCATTGTTCACTGTTCAAGTACAGACAGAGAAACAATGGGTAATAATTAAATGTTTATTTTTTATGTATGCATTGCAACCTAAGCATTTAATTTTTTAGAAATATTTTAGAAATTATTCTTTAGAAATATTTTTTTCTAAAAAAGGAAGCTTAGTTGTTCATTTTAAGAGATCCAAGAGTCTTATTTTCTCTTGTATATTTAATATTGCACTTTAATTAAGCAAAAACACATTTTATCCGATTATTTGATTAATCTATGGAATTTTCGGTAGAATACTCGATTACTAAAATATTCAATAGCTACAGCCCTAGTTCTTTTTACCTAAAATGTGAGGTAAATGATATTATAGTATACTACATTTATTAAATTGTAACATGTTAAATTGTTTCTCTTTATAATTCAAGAAATTAGAAAATCTATGGTTTTGATAATCCCCATTGTAACTTTGGCAATTAGTAACCTTGAACACAGATATTTTGGCAGTCTGAATAAGGGATCAGGTCTGAATATAGATCAGAGTTTCTTGGCACAGGTTTCAGGGTGGAGTGTGTTCACAAAAACAGCTGCAAGAATTCACTGTGGAAAACATTCAGTACCAAAACTGACTCAACACTTTTTTAATCAGTGTTTTTTTCAGCCATGGTCTCTTACAAACACATGCAGGAGACATGTTTTCTCTTAGCACATAAAACAGCTAAGTTACCAGAGTCAGAGGAGAGTCAGAAATGTTCTATATAAACACACACTGTGTGAGGTCCGTCTTCTTTAGTAAACTGTTCTGCTGGTGTTTTTCTGAAACTGAAGGTACAGAAGGACCATGACCTTTAAATCATTTTTATGAACCTGAGTTTTGATAAATGGCCTAAACACACAGTTATACATCACTAGGGGGCATTACTGTATATACTATTAACAAGTTTAAAACACAGTCATGGCAGGAGGCAACAAGAAACATTCTTTCTCTATCTTGTTTTTTTTCTCTCATGTTAATGGATAACACTCCTCAAACTGATGTGTGCTTAAGGAGAGGTACTGGCAAAAAGAAGTAGTAAAGGCATTATCTGTTTAGATTCAAAACTTTGTGAGCCTGAATGATTTCATGCACATTCCCTTTTAAACTCCTTTTCTAAGATTACCCAATCTGGCCTCATTCCAAGCCTTTCCAGAAAAGATGGAAAACATTTATTTATAACATCAATGGCCAAATCAAATCAATGGTCTTGTTAGGCTGGTTTAACCATGCAACACAGATGTGCTCCCTATAAATGTTAGAAATGTACTTGAACCTATGTTATATCTAATGAAGGGGAAATTATTGTGGGGCCAATAGAAGTGGTAACCTCGAGGCTCTATTCTGGGTCCAATCTTTTTTTTTTAATACATGTACACTTTGTGGTTCTGTTTGCCACAGGCACATTATTCCTTAAAATTTCATTAAACCCCCTATTTCAGCAATTATTCACATAAAAGTGGGTGGTGAGAGGAACAAATGTGAAATGGGAAGAAGTTCCACAAAGCACATGGTAAACACAAATAGGTAGGATACACAGTGATAATGGATAGACAGAAGATCAAAAGAAGTATACAGATGACACACATTTGTATGTTCAAACTGCTGACAATTTTCTTCTTCAGAACTAAGTTAAAGTAGAGTTTGTTATATTCAGATTCAAAGCTTTCAAACACCAGCTCAGTTGCAGTACTGTCTAGTAACATTAGTGCCGAAGCTGTGTGTTTCTTTAACACTCACCTGCCGCATGAGCTCTTCCTGTCTCCTTTGAATGCGCTCTCGCTCCATCTGGATGCGCTGCAATCTCATCTTCTGCTGGTGCTGCTGGGCACTCAAGTTCATCATGGCAGATTGTGAGCTCTGCTGCTGTGGTGGCGGCTGCTGATGCTGTGGCTGCTGCTGTTGCTGCAGATGTTGCTGATGTGCCTGCTGGTTCATCACTGTAAGAAAACACACAATAAACACAATTGACATCACGCCAGAGAAAATCTGAATGAATAAAGGGTGGTGGAAAAGACAAAGCTTCTCCGATGTGCAAAGAAGGTTTATTTTCACTGCTGCTTCATGGCTTCTCACCTACAAACTTGAAAGTGAAATAGTCATTGCTTTGGAAAAGAATCATGTGTGTAGCAAAGCAATGTGACATGCTCAAATTCTTGTGTAAATGCGTTTCTGTGTTAAATAACACACAAGCGAATAAACTAACTGACAGCCAACCAGCTTCCCAGTTAGTAATTTTTAAGGTGATTCTCAACTTCATCGACTAGACCACTGGAGTATAACACCAACTCAAATTCTCCACACACGCACACAGCCACTCTCTGCTTTTTTAAAGATTTGCAAATATTTCTTCACATCAGAAAGATCTTCAAAGAGAAGTTTTATGGATGAGGAGTAGGATTTTGGCAAGCATGAGATGAAGAGAAACAAACACTGCCTTTTATGGTGAGATGAAGCGACCTAACATTGTCCTTCAGTCCAACACACACAAAATCACACAGACATTACACTGTGGAAAAAGAAAAACCTGTTTCAGGATCAGTGTGATTTCGGCATCGTTACTTTAATTCATAGTATATTTATATCAACTTTCATGTTCATATTACAAAATTCAGATGTTTGTGTCATTTATATTAAATACAGGGGGGAATAAAATTAGATTTACGCCGCAGTTCAATAAGTCATTACAAGGATAAAACAACAAGAACTACAATGATTCATAAATGGTATATATCTTAAGACAGATATTTTTAGGTTATAATAATAAAAAGAAATGGGCTTCTTCCAGTCATCCGTGATACAAAATGACAAACATGATGAGCACATGAGGGGAATGTAAATGCTGCTAAATAAAACCTTGCTGAATATCTCATTAGTGATTACTAAATATCTCCTTGTATACTTATTCTGGAAATCCGTACAATAAGCAGTCTCTTGTTAAGTATACAGTAAAAAAGTGAAACCCTTAGTCTTGTTTTGGACAAAACTTCAGCATATAAGTCATCCCAAGTGACCAGCTATAACACCTAGGTACCTTGTTGGCATGGAAAATGATTTACAAGCAAAACTTTTCTCCGCAGTGTTATTTTATTTGGAACAATTGTTGTATTTTGTACAAACAAGAAAACATTTTTGGAAAACCTTGTTTGATAAAGGAGTTGTTTTAGTATCTAATTTTTTTTAACAATTAAGGGTATCTAATGACAAATGATGAGTTTCTTGTACACAATTCCTGTGAATTCTCTACTATTTTTCTCTGCAGTTTATTTTGGGATTGTTCCTTCATTTATAAATGTATTCCAATTATCAAGTTAATTGATATTGTAAGTGTAAAAATTAGCTTTTCACAAACTAAAAATAACAAAGCTTTTTTTTATTTTGTTTTTAACAAGGTAATAACCAAACACTTTCCCACTTGGTATGTCTAATTTAGCCCGATATGTTACAGGGCAAGGCATGCTGGTAACTTACTTAAAAATGGATTTTTGCTCATTTTCTACCTTACATTTGGAAACTGTACCCCACATCTTTCAGCACTGTAGTTATGTTAAAAAAAATGATTGATTATTTAATTGTTTACATTTCATTTGCATTTTGAAGATGTGATTTTTTGCTTTTTTTATCATGAAATTGAGAAAAACTTAAGTAATCATTATTAATTTGTAATTTTATTACTCAAGTTAATTTTATTCTTTATTGAAACCCTGGCCTTCTATTGTCTGTTTGAGTATTGTGTATTTGTGGTTCCAAGCAAATTCAGAAATCACAATGACAATTCAGTCAAACTGGAAAAGGTAAGGATTTTGTGTGACCGGAGTATTGGACGGAACCCGTCAATCAAAATAACCAAAACGTACATTTACTACTATGAGAAAGGACGATTCTACGCGATTTAGATGTATTCTTTGATTAATATTAAATGGCCCCAATTTGTTTTATTAATATAAAACTTTACCATCTTACATTAGAAGAGGATTTGTGTCTGCTGTGCTTTGATTTCACATTTGATAAATAGAAGAGATTTGCTTATTGTGCAGCTGAGAAATATTCATAGTTTTATCTGTTTCTATGAATGTTATGAGGAGATATGAGGACTAACTTTGTTTAGGAAAGATAAACAACATCATGAAATTATTCCACTTTATACACAGTAAACTTAAACAACTTTTATCTCTCAGACGTGTGACCCCCCCACTGGAAAGTTTTAAACTTAGCGATACATTTATTTGACCCGTCAAGCACAGCAGACACAAATCCTCTCCTAATGTAAGAAGGTCAAGTTTTATATTAATCAAACAAATTGTGGCCATTGCATATTAATCAGAGAATAAATCTATATCGCGTAGAATCATCCTTTCTCATAGTAGTAAATGTAAGTTCTGGTTATCTTGAGTGATAGGAGTTTCATCCAATCAGTTGCGACTACGCCAGTAACACAAAATCCCTACCTTTTCCTGTTTGCATGAATTGCCGTTGTGATTTATGAATTGTTAATTGGTTTTCTAGCTTGTCATTGTGGTTTCCGTCTAGCTGTTTTGTTTCCAGACTTGTCGTGTTTTATGGTTTGCCGTTTTGTTTTTAGATTAGATATTGCTTTTTTCTGATTAGAAATTTTGATATTGGGTATGTTATTTGGTTTCATTTTTTTTATTTGTTTTCCATTTGTTGTTTTGTTTTGCACTTCTCAGCCACCGTTATAATCTAAAAATTATGAAAAGCTAAAGTGTGTATAGTTTATCAATGGGCACTGAAAACACAAGGTAATGTGACTATTTATAAATTTTATATGATAATGAAACTACACTAATAAAGGAACAAATGTGAAAAACCAGAAAAACCAGATACCAGAAAAAAAAAGAAAAGTTAAGAACACCAAAGCAAAACACATTTAACTGGTTAAAGACCCTAACCTGTGGAGACTTTAAAAACCTTTTTAAACTTCTAAGCAATACCAAGAAATCCTCTTATTTAGCCTAACAATACCCAGCAACCACGTGGAACACCCAGGTAACCAGCTAAAACACCTTAGTAACACATAGTAAACGAGTTATAAATAATTTCAAAGCAAGAAAAATACAATGTCAAAAAAAATTTACAGTCCATGTGCACTTTTGTGGCCCAAACTTAGCTTCCTGTACACATCCACAAAGAATACAGTCCCTGTAGTTCTTGATAACAAGCAAAAGAAATAACGAGTAAATGACATTAGCAAACAGGTTAAATGTATGTCTAGCCAATATTATTTTGGGTCACCAGTACCGAAAAAATTAAATGCGAGAGTTAATTATTCATATAACATAATTAATAATATTTTGTATTGTAAAGTAATATTTTTATATCACAACCCTGTTTAAAAAACAGCATGAGCTGGTTTGGGGTGTGAAGGATACTGCAAATGGCCAGTTTAAACCAGCTACCATGCTTTAAAACATACCCTACTATATGCTTTTTTTTCAACAGGGCAGCCACCATCAATAACCGAACTGACCGGAAGATAACTTTGGGCCAGTTATATATGCTCAATACAAAACATGCTAGCAACATGCAACCATCATGTTTAACCATGTTAGAGTAATAATACTATTGTTACGTGAGTAAACTAAAGTTTGGTCAAGTCAAGCACCACTCACATGTTCTAGCTGAAAATATTCTTTGGTGTCAATTTGTCATAAAGTAAAGTGGTATCATTTGTTACCATCGGGTGGCCTGATTTTAACCTGTATCACAGCTCAGCTTTCATATCAAAAGTGTGTTTAGGCATCTGCAGAACATCACCAGATGTGAGCCGCCAGTGCTTTACAGCCCCCTTGATATCTGCCTGTCACAACAACCGTCATGATAGAAAACATATGTGAGCTAAACAACGTGAGAGCACGCAAGTCACGATAACAGGGTGGAGCGTTCATGAGAGAGTGAGAGAGAGGGTTGTTTTGCTAAAGTCTAACAAACAATAAGCTTACTGTTTTATTAATTTCCATGAAAGAGCATCATGTCCACTAGGGTCAGCAGAAAACTACCCATATATCCTGTCCAACAAAACAGCTCCTATATCTTACAACTAGTCTGTGGGTAACAGTGCATAGTTTGAAAACTGAAGAGATATATTTTAAATGGACAAACACATAATGGCATTGTTAGTTCACTTGTATTTTGAGTGAAAGTGCTCAGAGAAGTGGCCTAGAATCTGTATATGGTCTCTTTTGCATCTACATTTCAACAACAGGTCTCTCCCACACACGCTAAAACCTCCAAATGAATTAAATCTGTGTTTAATTTTATGATTTTAAATGTAGTGATTATTAAGAAAATATACAGAAAAAACTCATCCCAAAGTCCTGATATACCCTTTTTGCCTTATCATTTTTAATTTTCAATATTCAATTTGAGTCATCATTAAAAAAGTATAATAATAAAAATAATTCTGTTTTATATAATATATATATATATATATATAACTATATCTATCTATCTATCCATCCATCCATCCATCCATCCATCCATCCATCCATCCATCCATCCATCCATCCATCCATCCATCCATCTATCTATATGTATATATATATATATATATATATATATATATATATATATATATATATATATATATATATATATATATATATATATATATATATATATATATATATATATATATATATATATATATATATATATTATATAAAACAGAATTATATTTATTATTATACTTTTTTAATGATGACTCAAATTGTATACTGAAAATGAAAAATGATAAGATATATATATATATGGTCTACATAAATGTAGACATCATGGAATATTTATCACTACCAATATAGCTTCTGAAGGTAGCTAGCTCAACCCACCTTAGGTGCTTGTTTGATGAATAATATGTATAAATTGAACAATGTGGTATGGGAGATGCTTAAGCAACATGGCACATGCTTTACTTGACCAATCACTGCAATTATCTGATTTCGCCAAATCAGTACAAACTTGCAATCAGAGGTTTAGTTTTTAGTCATTAAAACAACAGAAAATGTTTTATTAGCGCATCTTGTTTTAATGATTTTATTAAAGCCCTTTAACATATTAAATAATCATCATGTACTGTAAATCATCTAAAGATTATTTCAGCTCACACAGGTGCATTGATCAGAGGTGAATTAAGGGAATGGGGTGTGTCTGTTGGGGATGGGGCGGGACAGGGCTGATTCTTGACAGCTCTACAGAAGGCTTTACTCACCCTCCACGCGGGGGTCCAGCCACGAGGTGCTTTGGGATTTGTGGTCAATGAAGTAAGTTTCTCCCTGAGGGGTGACGGCCATCTCCCAACCCTCAGGCAATTCTCCTGTTTATCAACAGTACAAGAGCTTGAGATCAGCCAGCAGCCAGAGCAGGCTCATGATCTAAGCTACAGTCCATGTCATAAAAGATTTAGACACAACTGCTATTGTGCCCTGGATGGGCCGACAGGCAAAACTAGGCCTTGATGTCAACATAAAATCTGGAAAATTACCTTCTAAAAATGTTCCTCACTGCACATGATTCATTAGTACATATGACAGAATAATACAAAATGTTCTTTTAATAAAAACCAGCAGCTTCTTCACTAAAGGTTTAATTACCCATAATGTGTACAAATCCTTTACACAACAGGCTCACTTTCACAGACACTTAACACGATAGGCCACAGGTGGAGCCATAGGGCATTTTGGGATTGATCTGAGTCTTAAACCAATGTTCAGAGTTCAGTGAGAATCTTCGGAAAATCAAAAACATATTACAATTACAATTAGATTAAACATTGATATAATATCTCTTTGAAAGATATTGTATTAATGTTGTGAGAGTTTTCATGAAGTGATCTAATAAATGTTACTGCTTAGACATATAGTAGATGTATGGAGATGAATCTCTTGTTTTTGTTCCCCGTTCCACTGGAATCTGTTTTTGTACTGCCAACATCTCACTTTCATTACAAATAGGTTTTGGTAAACAAAAAAGGGGCAAGCAAGCAAAAGAAAGCATTCAAGTGCATCTGAAGCAGTAGAGACATTTGACAGTCAACAAAAATTCTGTCAGGCAAAACTAATAACACATCTGACAAAAAAATATAAACTGAAAATCAGAGAAACAAATCTAAAAACAAAAAAACAAAATAGCAAACCATAAAACAAGACAACAACTCTGGAAACCATATAGCAAGTCTAAAAACCCCAAAACAAATCTGTCGAACATGAAAAGGTTGCTGATTGATTAAATTGCTGTCAATCAAGACATTATTCTGTTGCATAGATGCTTCCTTCTTGTAGAGCATATTCACTGTTTAACAGACATTGGTGTGGTGCCTTGCTCAAGGGCACAATAGTCATTGCAGCTAGCAATGGGTATCGAACATTAACCTTCTACTTAAAAGTCTAGCACTCTAACCACCAGCAAACACGTTTGCCCAGACCACAACTGACTTCCCCACTTATCAAAAATCATCATTATAAGTATGCTATTATCATCATGAAATTACCTGAAATGGCGACTATATACCAATTGGCATTTTCTCAGACTACAAGTGCAATTTGTACTATTTCTGCTTTAGAGCGCCAGATGTACCTTTATTCTACAGAAATCCATTGAGAAACTGGGCATAATGTTTGTCCCAGCACTAACCGTTTTGCATCCAGTGTACACTACCTGTAAGTTGTCCTTCATTTTGAATTGTTGCCCAATGGCCAGTGCTTTATAGCACTAGACACCAGGACTTCCCGACAAAGATGCTGCTTCTTTCCCCAGGAAATTTCCCTCTTAAATAGTTAACAACTCCTCCTCCAGAACAATATTGTACTTTTCACTATTCAAATAAAGTAGCACCATGAAATCAATTGTAATCAATTTTCAATTTCAAATCTGGTTTCCAACAATTATGACAACTAAATAATTGAGTTATTGATTCTTGTGTAAATCAATAATTGTGAATCTAGGGGTATTTGTGGATTATATGTTGTATATGCCAATTCAACAATAATCTACTCTGTCTTTTATTTGATATATGCTCATCTTTAAGAATCGTTTTAGACTGTAAATTATTTATTGTATGTGCTAGAAGCTTCTAACACCAAAGAAAATT
The DNA here is from genome assembly GCA_033220385.1 of Triplophysa yarkandensis. NCBI lineage: Eukaryota > Metazoa > Chordata > Actinopteri > Cypriniformes > Nemacheilidae > Triplophysa > Triplophysa yarkandensis. Next base: position 10,602,564 of record CM065674.1, read on the forward strand.
AATCGTTGGTAAAAGCTCTTCTAGTTCTGATAACTAGCATTGATATAAACGCATAGATTCCGCATTAGCAGCTGTGCAGTAAATAACTTACCATATCAGAACTGCTGTATAACTGTGGCTGAGAATTTAGTTATACAGATACGGAAATAAGCTGTAGTGTAGACAAACATTATAAATCACAACCTACAATAAAGTTGTTATGAAACAAAAAATCAAAAAGTTATTGTAAATATAGAGCAAAACAGGAATTTTAAACTTTGTGTTTTTACTATAAGAGGCTACGTGATGGTGAGTTGTCTTTGAAACCAACTGGGTTGTTTTAGACTGCAAAATTTGAAGTAATGTTGTTTCTTAAGAAAAACAAGTATTTATTAAAATGAGGGTCAACTGAGGAATCAAAAAATACATTTTAAACTAAATTCAACCATATTTTAGCATACCGACAGGCATCAACTTTCCTCTAATTATTTACATCAATAAGACTAAGCAGGGTAGAATGACCCAAAATCCTCAACGCAATCATGAAATTTGATGTTTGAATGTCATGTCATTGAGCTTTGGAGTAGACGATATAAAATGTGTTTTCATGAGGAACGTGGACTCACCAAGGTTAGGTTGAGAGAGAGCAATGGAGCGCTGCTGGATGTTGCCGTTGTTGGAGGGTGGGTTGTGAACGCTCATCTGATTCACTGAGGGTGTCCTGTTTTTCCTGGGGTCATGCCATGTGGTGATCTTCTCAATATGGCTGCAACAGAAACACAAGACATGGTCATTTTCCTGTAGATTTCCTCTACATTTATGTCCTCCTTCTCATCAGAACTTTCTATATCTTCATGAACACTGATATATGAAGCAAATGTTTTGTAATGATAATATTGTGCTATTGTTTTACCACTTGTTAGTGTTACAAGTTATAGTGTGATATTCCCCAATGTTGGATGATGCCTTAATGATACACTACGGATGAATGTTGGGTTATTTTAATCCAAGAGTTGGGTCCAAAAGAAATAAACCCCAACCATTGGTGTAAAGAAACATCTAAAAAGTTTTTGTTTACATTTACATTTATATTTAGTCATTTAGCTGAAGCATTTAGAACAAGAGGTAGCAAAGCAATCATACGTGAAATGCCAGTCTTAGTAAGAAAAACACATCATATGTACAACGTGCCAAGATTGAGGATGTCAAAAGGTTTATTCGTTGGTTAGGTTCAAGCGGTTTTTAAAGATACAGAGTTTGCCAGACGCGTTGTAACGCGCAGATCGTTCCACCATCGTAGAACTTATCCATAGAAGGTGCGTGAGAGCGATTTCTTGGTTTCTTGTTTGAACCAGCAATGTGTTCACAATAACCCAGCATTTTGTGTTGAATCCCAACTGTACAGTTTTCTCTGTTGTGTCTGTGGATGTCTAGGTGGGGTTCTGCTCTGTCGGATGACATTCTTAAACACATGTGTTGAAGGAACAGGATTTGGTTTATCTATTGCTTATCTATTGCTTCAACTTAAGTCATATCTGGACTCAACAGAGCTGAATACAATGCTATAGATGAGTGACACGAATCAAGTAACAGACATCCTTTAGCCGCAATGAACCGCTCCTCTGACAAAACTACAACTACACGAAATTCTGGATTCTCTGCATTCTTTCATGCAAGGCCACAAGCGTGAGTCAGACGGCCAATGTATGACTCCAATCTCAATGATACCATGAACCAGTTTTAGTTTAAGTGTATAGATTGAACTAATTCTTAACCAGATCACCTGGACGAGCAGGTTCATTTGTGTTTGATAAGAGCTCAAACTGAACTTTGCGATGAGAGGAGACGTTTAGCAGTTGGTCTGGTAAATACTGTATTTCATTTACCTTGGAAAACTTGCATTGTACAGTTTAATTGAGGTGCAAGTAAAGTTATGGGAGATTCTCATGAAACTTTGGTTTCAAAATTAGCAACGATCATTTTTAAGAGCATTCATTTTAAACTTTTATATTAATCTGAAAACAAATGAAACAAGACATAAAAACTCAATATCGTAACCCTCTGATAATGTAAATACCAAAGAGAATAATAAAAAATGGAAGCAATGCTACCTAAACAAGGTTTTGTTTGTCATATATAAACAGACAGCAATATATATATATATATATATATATATATATATATATATATATATATATATATATATATATGAAAGGTTGCTCAATATTCAATATTAGTTTTTTTTAATACACAGCTGAAGATCTGATCATACAGAAAGGATCTTCAGGGGTCTCGGGTTCAAGGTTGGGCAGCTGTCCTGCACCTGTGAGACCCCAGAACACAAGTCTGGGGTTCATAAAGTGCACTGGGTCATCTGTTTAGTGAACAACACTATACTAAAGCTAAAAATGGGCAATAAGTTTATCCTCTTGCTGTCAGTGTGCTCCCTGTAATAACCCACACACACACACACACACACACACACACACACACACACACACACACACACACACACACACACACACACACACACACACACACACACACACACACACACACACACACACACACACACACACACACACACACACACACACGCTTACACACACACACACACACACACACGCTTACACACACACACACGCGCATGCACGCACACACACACACACACACACATGGACACACCCTCACAACTGATCAAACTGATGACTCACTGATCGATTCTCCCACCATACAATAACAAAAGATTTGGGATCCCATAGAACTTTCAGAGCTTTCACAAACAATTTCAGACTCATGATTTGACAGCCAGACTGAAGATCTTAATTGAGTTCCTCATCTGAGCATGCATTTGAAGGTCGTGTTCAGCATCCAGCATAAAAAAACTCCTGGAATGTGAATATGTCTATAGCAATAGTGATGTCAAAACACAATTTAGACATTGACTAGCCTTCAACCTTAATAGATAACTAACAGGTATTTACATCATCTACCGAAATAAAATGATAACTCATCATTAATAATAAAATATATTTGTGTAATATATATCCCTTTAAACTTGAATAATTAAGGGTTCTATTGGATTCAGTAAAGTTGTAAAAGGAACAGGTTAACTATTTGAAGTTTATTACTCAATAATAAATGAATTTTTAAATATTATAAATCAGAAGTTTTGTATAATTGTTTATTTATGAAATGCTATTTTTAATTTGTCAATTAAACCTTATTTTATTTGATTAATTTTACTACTTTTATGATGAGCAATAAAATAATACAAAAATAATAATTAAGTATTAATCAAAATATTAATTGATGTATTCATTGAAATGTATAAAATATGAAGTAAAAAAGTAAAACTGCAAACACAAGTGAGTTTGTATGTACGAATCTAATGAAGAAATAGCCGTGTCATATTTAAACAAGAAAATGAAAAAAAAATCAAATAAGTCATACAATTTAGACCAAATAAATGTTTTGCCAATGAAAAAAAAAACTTTTTTCACAAAATCTGCCTTCACCTTTAGAAAGCCAAAAGTTGTTAGGTTTCTGAAAACTGGTGTCTGACATGTGATTTCTTCTGAAAGACTGACAACAGCTCAGTGCGTCTCTAAAACTCTCCACCCAGCTGTGTTCAATGACAAGACCAACAAAAGATACAGATCCACTTTCCCAATGAATCTGAGCTCAAGTTCCCGGGGAATTCCTGCACTCCCAGCACAAAGCAGTCATGATGGAGGGCCTGTCCAAAAGATGGATGGCCAGAGGCGTGGGGGAGAGGAGGGATTGTTGAGGGACACCAGCTGGATGTGTTGGAATCAGAAGTATTGAGTCCAATGTGAAATGTGAGGGAGGGTAGCGCAGGAAGTGGAATGTGCTTCTAATTATAGTCTACAGATAACTTACACAATAAAACCTGAAAATCTTCGGTGGAGGCAAGACAAGCTGGGGCTTGTGACTGTCTGTCTGTCTCTCTGTCTGTCTATCAAAACACATGTCATAAAAGAACACATTTAGTTAGTAGCATGATTCATTTACTTCAAGTTAGTTCGAGTTCGTGTAGAAACACACTCCAAAAATACTACATCAGCACATGAAAAGTTGAAGCAGTCCAGCATGGGATCTTTCTCAGCTGTTGTAAAAAGACTTTAGGTGGGTTACTGCCCTAGACAACTGGCCCATGACTGTGGGACAGCTGACATTGGGTGGGCTAACTTTAGACCTGGCAGAGATTTCATCACCAGGTTCTCCAGACATCCACGGCCATCAGATCCACACACACTGACTGAGATTACATTATATACACATTGTGAATATAATGTGAAAGTTAATCAACCCACAGGCTGAGATTATTGCTGTAATATGAATGATGATGTGGGCTAAATGACAAAGTGAATGCAGTGATTACAGCAGTATATAATAACCACTGCCTTTCCCGTCAGACACAAAGCAAAGCTTTATGGGAAGTTTGTGACTATTGACACCACAATAAAGAAGTTATTGTCATGGCTTCAGTACATGACACACCGGCACATATTGAATGTGTAGTGTACAAAATATGAGTTCTGGGGCACAGCCCAGTATGTTAAACAACTCCAGACTGAAGACTAACAAAACAATTGTGCTGCAGAAAAAATGCACTGACGAATATTTTCAAACAGTTTTTTAAACAGAATCTATCTTCTGTTCCTCCTTAAAGAAAACATTTGGAAAAGAGAGTATACTTTTCCAAACTATTCGTTATTTTCATAAAAAATTATAAAGAAATAAAACCAGACTCCTGTTTGTGGGGATATGTGTGTGGGATTTCGAATGATGTTTAAATGGTCTGGTTTATAACCCTCATAACAATAACGCATCATCCGTCACGCATTAACATATAGACACATTTTTAAAGGAAAGTCAATAGTTAAACTTAATTTTCTCTTAAGATTGTACACACCCACACATCTCCATTGCTCTGTTTTGCAGTGTATTTCCAATAGAACAGCCATTCAGGACTACATTATACACCTCAATATTTAGTAGTTTAAAATATTTATAACTGAATAGATATTTCCTAGTTGTTACAGTGAATAAGCCAAATAAAGGACAACCGTTTGTCATTTCAGATTTCAGAAACATTGCTGTATTCCAGCAATAGTGGTCTGCTGTATGTAATTTATCAGTTACAGCAACAGCCCACGTGGCTGCCGGGACTTCGACTTGAACTGGAAAAAGTCTAAGCCAGGGCTGCTGGTCCAAATGCTCTTTTCCTTCCAAGATAAAGAGCACAACGTCTGCTGTCTGTTCAGTGACCCCAGCAGCACAGACCAGTGAGGACCAGATCCACTCACTGCACCCTAGAGTGCTCTGGAAAAAATCCTGCCAGGATATCTGAAGTAAACGAGAGGTCAAAAGCATTGCTCATTCCGCCAGCCAGTCCGGGAACTTCTTTAAGGGAAACTTTTAGCCAAAAATTTTAATTCTGTAATTTATTCACAATGTATGTAAATATGTAAATGGCAGTAGTTCTTCAGTGGAAACCAAATATATTTTGAGAAATGTTCTTTAAATATCTTCTTAAAGTCATACAGGTTTGAAATGACACGAACAATGTCAAGAAATGTTTTTGTTTAAAGTTAAATGCACACAACCAACAAGAACATAAACGTGAACTTCATTTTTAAATGTATCTGTGTAGTGTACTGTAGATGTAGAATTAGGAATAACTTAATCTCCTGTTGTTTCATATACTGTCATGTTCAACAGATGATGTCCACAAACGTCTCTTTTTACAGATTTCCAGAATGCCTGCTCTCCATGTACGGTAACAAAAGAACACAATTGAGCCAGACAAATAAAACTGCTGTCTAATATACATCTTCAAGTTAGGAGTGAATAAATCACTGAAACACTTCTGCCAAAACTTCATGTGCACACCTCACAGAGACTCAACACAGAAGTGTGCACATGCTTTATTCCAGCCGCTGAGAGATGACAGAGAACAAAAGAGTTTTTCATAGAAAAACTCATGACGGCACACAGGCGTCTCACAGAAAGTGCAAATATAAAGACTGGACAGAAATTAGCCTAATGCCGGCGGAACAAAGCAGTCATTGTGAATAATCCTTCAGGAGACATGGGAATAAGTCCTGGCTCAAGCCCCCACCAAACTTCATTTTCATTCCATTTTTTTATTAACACTTCATAAACTCGACTTTTCTGAAAAAACACATTTCAGAATATGTATCTAACACATGCATTTGAAAGCACTCTAACCTGGCAAACATTGACAATTGCATGAGTTCTCAGAATATCAAACCTTTGACCCATGGGCATGATATCGGAGGCTTTTATTGGTACTCACATTGTGAAAAGTGGGATATAAATCACTAATCCAAATCAACTGTGATGAGACATTCATTTAACACCAACCATGAACACACACCCAGAGCAGTGGACAGCCATTTATGTTGCGACGCCAGGGTTCGGTGCCTTGCTCAAGGGCACCTAAGTCATGGTATTACCTGCCCTGGACTGGAACCCACAACCCTAGGGTTAGGAGTCAAACTCTCAAACCACTAGGCCATGACTTTTTGTAATTATATTATGAATCAGGGAAATGACTAGAGATTTCAAATCTCACTCATGTCCATAACGTGTTACAATCTTAAGCAGTCATGAATTGTATAGTTTGTAGCTATGAATAGAAGACTTTTATAATATGCTTGAAATGAAAATCAACAAAACTCTTTCTTTAATTTCTTTCTTAAAAAACATTCTTTAATTTCTTTAAAAAAGCCAAACTAAGGTGTGTCTGCATTTAATGTCATAAAGGGGATTGCCATTGCGCTTTGACACGACCTCTAACTCAATCAATATTATATTTTTTCAAATAAACTATTCAACATAATCATGACATTTAGGTTTATTTTGCAGATTGGTGGTGTTACATATTTGTGACGAAATATTAGCTAAACATTGCTCTCAGTATATGGTTTGCTAAATAGAGCTATCATCTGGTTTTAATCAGAAAAGAGCAAAATAGTTCCTCATTTTAGTACATAAACCACGTCAGGGTTCTTGTCAGACGTACCTGCGCATTGCTCTCCCTCACTCAATATCTTTACTTTCTCCTCTTAACTTAAAGTAGACCAGTGGCGCTAAACACGATCACACCTGGCTTGTGCTACACCTGTTGTGAGATCAAGATGCCATCAAAGCAGCTGCAAGCATTTGCGCATTATTTCGAGACTCGCCGAGAAAGCAGCTTTTCTCTCCTTTAAAATATAATTGGCTGAATTGTAAATAATGCTGGATTAAGAACGTTTGGGGATAGAATCGAGATTGCGATATGTAATCAATCAATCATGCGGCTCTAACACAGTCACTTACCATGAACATATCATAAACAACATTAAAAGTCAATTGATTTAAAAGGATAAATAATAAAAACATCAAAATCTGCTGATGTGTCTAAATTTAATCAGATGTTTTCAGCAAACCAAACACCTAAATAATCGGACCTTCATGGGAAAATGAAAAGGATCCAGTCCAAAGAAGTGGCTCCTCATGTGCAGCATACACACTTTGTGCGAGCAAGATTGCTTACTAAGAATTTGTTCCTGAGCTAATGCCAGTGGTGACACCAGTCTCTTTTTATTTGGTCAAAGTGTTTGTGATTAAAGTAAGTTTAACTCATATTGAAAACCTTACTTTAAAATTCGTATTGAGTAGCTATCAAATCTATATTCACTGATGAACCTTCTGCAAAACTACATAAATGTTCTGGGTTATGTTAAAAGTGATTGTTCACTCAAATATGATAATTTACACCCAATTTACCCTGTTGTCATTTCACACCTGCATGGCTTTCTTTCTTCTGCAGAACACAAAAGAAGAAAGGTTGTAACCGAACCGCAGCGGCACCCATCAGCTTCAATTGTGAGATTATTCTGTAGATTATTCTGCATGTTTGGTTTCCTGAGAGAAACATGTTTGTGTTCCACTGTCATTTAGGTTATTTGACGTTCATGTGCAGGTTTTAATGATAAGTAAAAATTTAAAGGGTGATCTTTCTGACCATTGAGAATATGTTTACATCTCAGCATTATGTACAATTGTACAATTATGTACAATTATTAACATTGAAATTAACAGGGGAACATTAACACACTGACTTGACTGCATCAACAGTACCTGTTCTATTCAAAAAAATTATTTCTATGCTTTTAGCAGTAGTATAAAATAAAATAAAACGAATTCCCTGTTAAACTGATGAAGTCCTGTTTATTATCTGTTTAGCTTCTCCGGAAGTAGTGCGTCTCTGCGGCCATGTTCAAAACGTTTCCTTGCAGCTAATTAATTTTAAACAGAATCAAAAAAAGAGATTTATCTTTATAGAAATTGAGCTACAAAACCAAGTAAACAGTTTCTGATATTTTGGCTGATGACTGGGAAAATAATTGGAGGGAAAGGAAAACCTGGCTAAAGTGGCAAGTTTCTTGCGTTACAACACTGAAGTGTTTTTTTCTCACACGTTTTAATATTATGGTCCGTTTTAACTTACTTATCGTGAAAAAGTGGTTTCTATTAAGTATTGTAAGATTCATCAGGTATTGGTGCACATAAAAACTGTATATATATATATATATATATATACCATAAGAAAAAATAAATGCCAACCCATTATAGTAAAGTCTGTTGAAAAAGCTGTGGTTCCAGCGCAAACTGCAAACGCTGCCGGTGTGAAAGGAAATTAACTGTATGCTGCTTCTGCTCTGCATAGTTACTGCAAACTGAAGATATAATGAAGCTGAATTTTATTATTTCATGTTAGTGACGTCCTTACGCAGACATTACCTTGACAACACTTCTTGAAATAAGTACCACAAAACATTTTTCTTTTTCTAGATGGATTTGTTTTGCGGCTGCCTGTTGAGGAACCCTGCTTTAGGGGTGATCTGTTCAGACGTCGACCAGCTTTTATAAACCTTTATTGCACAACTATGCTGATTTACCAGTATTCCTTACATAACCTGCATGTCACCTGCTTGTCCACGGAGGCGGATTACTTCAAACACATATATTACGAGCCCCGTGTCGTCCAGTCTCTGGTCACAGGGAGTCACAGTAGGAATCTGGAAATTACATGAGCTCTACTGTAGACTGCTAAAGATTTCTAGTGTGATCCATGTTATACACAACTCAATTGAACATCTCACAGACTTATGGCAAGAGCTTTTGTGTTTAAGTTTGTAATGTTGACGGTTTAATGTTAAATGATCTGTCAAAACTTAAATTGAATAAACCCTGGGAACTCTGTCCACCTCTCATTACAATAATGCAGATATCTTGGCAGACACATAAAGGCTCTTCTGGAATGTGTATTCTTTGGAGAAGTCACTCGAAGCAAATTTGGTTCTTTTCTCCTCTTTGGTGTTTAGTACGTGGTGAGTGGAATGCAGGGCCATCTATAGCATCTCAAATAACAGACGCATGCCAGACCCTTGAGGAGGAGCCACTTTGACTCTGTAAGTGAATTGAGGAACATCAGACAAAAGGCATCACATCATGCTCAAATTGTCCTTCAGTGAAGCTACTTTGGACGGAGCCATACATCACACAAGATGTGGTGTCGCTGCTGTTAATGGGGGGCTCCTGATCCACTCCAATACAAATGTGACCACACGCATTCCCCCGACGCCGCTAAATAAAATACCCATTGTAGAGGAGAGCTGAAAACAATACATCCACATAACTGTGAGAGAGGCATATAGAGACAAATGTCGAAGGGGAGGAGTCTGTCACACACTCTGTCAACAAGTCTGAAGGAGGATGTCACCAATCTAAGCTCCACCCCTCAGAGTTTGGGATGTTTTGTTGCATGTTGTACCAACATTAATCTAACCTTACAACAAGAAGGTGGAATCCCTTGGCCCATATATGTCTGTTTTTAGTGCACCTTTTTATTCTTTAAATGAACATCATGTTATTGTAACATAATTTGTAGTTTACCTGTACTTGACTAGATTTTCATTTTGGGGTAAACTAAACTTATTCCAGCTTTGTTTGTGTAAATAGTGTAAACATTGCTAAAACACAATGATCTTTAACAGATTTGAAGCAATTATCTTTTCAAAGTCATATATTTTTAATTTTTCCATTCTGTCACAGATGGAGTTCTGATTCCTTGTCGCTGTCACCTCTGGCTTGCTGGGTTGGGGTCACTTTTTGTATAGCGATATCGTTGACTTGATTTAAAATGAATGTTTACTATTTAAAGTGAACAGAGATGACATCAACGAATTGAAAATGAATGCAAAGATACTATTTAAACTGAACAGAGATGTTATCCCTGAATTTAATAATGAAATGCCTTTACCTATTATTTTGCATTATGGACACACAGTTGTAATAACCAATGTTGTTCATCTGCTTTGATGCAAGGTATTTTGTCTAAAGCGCTGTACAAATAAGGGGTGACATTGAAATTGACATTCAAAGACAGCGGGTGTCAAAGTAAAATACTTCAAACTATCTTATTTGGGGCTCCATCGCTCAGATTTATTTCTGCTATTTGCTATTTGAAGTTTGTATCCCGTGTTTATTGTTTTTACTTGCCCCAAGCGTCCCTCCTGCCATTATTCTGACAAACAAAAGGAAATGAGCAGCTTCATATCCTAAACACCACTTACTGGAAAATACCCATAACCAAAACATCCATCCAAAAAAAACCAGCAGACTTAATTTCAGTATCAAACCAAAGACAAATATATTTATATACTCAATATATACTTCTATACTTGATTTATATATAATACATACAGATAAAGAAATCAAAACAACAGCAAAGTCCTCAAGTTGTATGAGCATTTGCTAAGTTGTTGCTATGGTGTTTGATAAGCACACAAGAGATGAGCCCCAGGACTCAGTTTCCACAAACCAGCAGCATGATTTTACATTGTACAGAAGAAGACTTTGTTGAAATATTTCACCTTATCAACAGCGACAACAGTTACCTGTGTCTTTAAAACATCACTTTCAGTAATTTAGGTCTCTAAATACTGCTAGAGGTATAAGGGGCATGTGCTGAAATATCTCCCATTTTCATATGAATGTCTAAAATCTTAGCTTCCAGACTCTCACATGGTAGGGTGCCTACACAATCTTTAAAACGTTTAAATATATATCCCCATTTTAGCCATTATCAGCGTGCCATGAAACTGGTTGCCATGACAATTATTTCACACACTTGCTGCAGCACTATGCACGGAGAAGGAATGCTGAAATATGACACAACCTCCCATCCTCTTCCCTCCCAGTTTGAGGCTTTAAAAAATCTGCTCATGCTTTGGGTATGTGTGAGTGTATAGGCCTCTTAAAGCCATCAGCTGCCAGTGTATGTGTGTAGTGTTATCGTAGATGTCAATAAGCTTAGTGGGAATTTCATAACACTGGCTTTTGTCTCAAAACACCAACATTTTCTCAATGTTTCAATAGAGCACCGTGTGCTTGACTTCCAAATGACACATTTTAGCATAGAGCACAGTTTGTTAAAGTGTTTAAAGGTCCCGTTCTTTCTTTGTGTTTTTTGAAGCTTTGATTGTGTTTAAAGTATGCATTTTAACATGTGTTAATGTTTCGCAAGTATTTTTCATAAAATTAACTTATCTGTATACCGCTTTTTTAATAAAAACGGCTGATAACTTCCTAGTTCTGATGAAGTCCCTCCTTTGTATATACGTAACTAGTTCTGATTGTGCCAGCGGTTACTGTGTTGTGATTCGACAGAAGTTAAGAATGTGCTCAGTGTGATATAAACATTTCTTTAATGTTATCAATTTGAGCCGGAATCAGATCCGGAGATTATAGAGAATATAGATTAATTATAGATTATATAGTAGAACCTGGGCAAACTCAGCTTTTGCATATACCCAAACATAGAAAAATGATTTCCGTGGCTGCAGCTTAAACCTCATGTGGTTTTACAGTAAGCATAGATTTAATCAACAAATAATTTACCATAATCATTACAAACACCAACAATTGATTGAGTCCGGTTGAATTACTACACTTAAAAAAAAATTGTCGGTTTAGTTTTAATGACCATCTAGTTTACAAAGCTAAACAGCATTGCCCTTTGTGTAATAAGTGACAGAAACTGTTAAACAAACCAACTTAAATAATAAAATGCACTTACTGGTTGTGGTCCATAAACAATGCCTTCTCCAGAAAATGAGGGATCTGCTCCTTCTTTCAACAATAATCTTTGTGTAATTCTGGCATTAAACTGATTGAGTTTTAGGAACCTGTCCTCACTTAAACAAACATAAATTGTAATCATTGATCTCTAAGGACAGTTTGGACTCCAGGATAAATATAACAGCGTTTCGACGACATGGCAACAAACAAACAAACTCTACAAACGAAATTCTTCCTCTTCTCTGTGGGAGCGCAAAAAGACTACGCACACTTTTTTGTGTGGTCCTGTGAACGAAGGTTAAGGAGGAAGTAGATGGTTTCAGTCCACAGCATCAGTTTTTGGAGGCGATTTCTGTTAAATAAAATATCTTGCTTGGCATTGAATTTTGAGCTTCACTATTTAACAGATATTCCTTATACACAAACAAGAACATAATACACTTATCAATAATAAATAAAGCATTTAAAGCTCTATAAAAGAAAGTTTTTCTTACTTTACACTCAACCGGGTTAAAGTTCCAAACCTCTCCTCACAAGCTGCAGGATTTCAGGAAAGATTCATGTGCAAAGCAAAATCAGGTATCCCATGCTTCAGGTATCAATGCTTTATTTATCTACCATGGGTATAGAATTCTCTGAATAAGTATTTTATTGGAGTATGAGGTCCAAGTGTTTAAAACAGTCAAAGCGGCAAATCAGGTTAATAAAAATCTTTTTATTTCTGCCAAACTTTACAAAGGCAGTGGTGCTTAACACTGCTCACATGGCATCCCCTTCAACTTTAATTGCTTTTATACAGTTTATATCTGCCAGTCACGCAAGGCCCCGAAGTGTTTCGGCAACAAAGACACTTTTGTCTTCTGATGGCAGCTATGGACTTAAGTGTATGAGCAGACCAGATGCGGCTCAGCCAATCAGCCTCAGACGAGCAGATCTTCATACTTTGTTAATTCACATATTGGATGGGACTGGAGTAGACTTCACCATCTCTTTTCATAACAGAGCAAGCTGGGATGCGTCTAGCCTAACAATTGTGTTATGTCTGCAGATAGGAGCGGTCCTGGGATTCTGCTAAAAGAACGCTGTGGTGCGAGATCCATTGTTTTCACACCCACCCCTGCTGAGCTACTAACATTGTGCTGACATTCCTGCAGTGCCAGCCCATGGAAAAATCACTGCTTTAGTAAATGTTTCCCGCAAATCTTTAGAATCTAGCCCTTACTCTGTAACAAATATAAAACCAGAAGGCAAGCTGAGACTTTAACGCCATGATATAGCACATCTGGATTGGTTTAATTAACCTCCAGTCATAGCAGCGTTTAGTTTACAGGACACCTCAGATAAAGCCAAACGTTTTTTTCAAATGCTGTCAAATCATGTACACTGGACATCAGCATCAATGTCATCGCTGTATCAAACCATTGATAATATGAATAATGTACATATTATTATTTTCTGTTATTTGTATGTGAATTTCACAAACTCTAAAATGTCCTGTTCATATTCACCCAAATCCAAAGATTGGGAATCCATTTAAAACAACCTTCGGCCTGTTTTTGGACCAGTGCATTTTGAACATTATTTACTATTTTCTTACCCAAAAATATAAACAAACTACACTAATTTATATGACTGGAATTCAAAATAACAACATTTATTTTTTTTATTGGGAAAAACTAAAGAAAATGGATTGTCCACAAACATTTATGAGAGCTCTTTGCCAAAACGAGATAAATCTATTTTAATAGTTTTCTGCTTATTTTCTTTTTTTATTCTGGACCCATAAATTTTGTTAATATTCAATTCCTCCATTTAAAAGTGTCTGCTGGCTCCCTCTTAACATGTTGAAAATTATTGTTAAATAAGACAACACTATTTTAGTTAACAAATTTAAAAAAAAAAAAAAAGTTTCAAATTTATCCTATTTCGTTTTAATGTTTTTTTTTAATGTTAAAAATGTTGGTTTATGTCTTACAAATACGAACAAAAACAAAATAACGTGAAAAGTATGACATCAGGGTTCTTGCTATAATATAAAAAAATAAAATAAAATGTCTGTAATTTTTTTACCTCCATTTGAAGGTCTCACTGGCTGATCCAGTCCATCAAGTGATAATAAGAGTTTTAAGCACTCATTTTTAAAGATGGAACAAAAACAAACACTTCAAAGCATTGTCATGTTGGATTGCATTGAACAAATTAAGATTGATCAAGAGGACATATCGCATTTAGGCTAAAGCTGGTTCAGGATTTATAGTGTTTTGGAAAAAACTGAGTGATTTGGCAGGAAACATGGATGGAGCAGAGAATAGGATGACTACACAACAAAATGGCATGACAAGCTCATATTTTTTAAATTCGGCACTAATCTAGTTTTGGAAAAGAGCTCTTCATGTGCAGTCCAAGATTAGAGGTCATGTCTTGCACAAAAGTCTAAAAAAAAACCCATGAAATGTTTGGGAAAGTTTGTGGAAGATGTGAGCCACAGCTGGCAGCTATAAAAACCTTAACTGTCCACAGCTTATCTTCAACTTAATGGAGAAAAGACACAGATTGACTGAAAATATGGAGGAAATCAAAAGAAGAATTACAGAGTGAGCAGTAAACACTTTCATTCTTGTGTCTGGTTTGTTTGGATCAAAGCTGCTATAAGCAGATCTGTCTGGAAGATTAAAACAACAACAGTACCAGTGGAGAGAATCTGAAGAAAAACACTTGGTGAACCATTACATAGGCGGCTGGTATGGATATATAGCAGGGAATTGCTGACCCATTACTTTAAACGGACAAAGAGGACATTTGGAAAAAAGGTGTGTCCTGTGTAGTGCAGGCCTCTTCACTAAGTCCCACCCCCTAATGGTCTAGCTTTCCTATTGCCATTTCTTCTATGACCACCAGACAGAGAATCTAACAAAATAAGCTAATTAAATGTTTTTGGTATTACTTAATTGATCATGATTGATTTATAAAATCTAAATAGATAATAGTTTTATTTATTCTTTGAGAATTTTGTGAACACACAAAAAAAAACATTTCATGTCCTAAACCTTAACATTTCACTTCTTTCACATCAGAAATGATCCTCTACATATGAAAGAGTAGTGCGGTGGGTGAACATTAATGACAGCTCTTTCATTCTCTTGTCTCTTTAATTGTAGGGCGGTGTGGAGCTCATGTCTGAAGCTTTGTTGGTGGCGGAGAAGTCTGCTGAACATCTGCAAGCTCTGGCACGTTTTCTCATGAGAGTTTCCAGGTAAAAGATGACAAGAACCTACCGAGTAAGAGTTACTGCGGCTGGTCTATTTGAAATCTAAAAAATGTATATTCACTGGAAAATGTCCTTTATTTATTAGTTATTATTATGAAAAAGATTATAAAAATTATCAGAACAACAGAGCTGTTTTGCTAAGATCAAGATTAACAGGTCGATTTTCGAGATTTTGCTTGATAAAGAAAAATATACTTTTGGTTATGTTTTTAATTTGTGTAATTTACTTCTGACAGTTCTGCCGACAAGCATTCATCAATACATCAAAAAAAAAAAAGGAACTAACGCAAATATGTAAAAGTTTAAAAAAAAATTTTAATACATGTTAATAGTTCAAAAATGTAACATTAATCCATAGGTTTTTCTGTAACTTATTATTTAAAACGAAACAATCATGTGATTAATGTCAGTAGTTTGACTTATTGGGTCCTTTGTAAAAACCACATCCGGAAGCAAGCCCTGCAATATAGTTTTAGCTAAAAAATTTTTTTACAATTCTTCTTAGAATTCTTATTCTTTCCATAATATATGTCAAACCAGCATGCCATTGTTTCTTCTGCAGAACACACAACAAGATATTTTGAAGAATGTTCTTGATCAAACAACATTGAACCGAATTGACTTGCACTGTACGAATACAAAATGTCAAGAAGGAGTCATATACGTTCAAACTAGCGTTGTCAAAAGATTAATTGCGAAAAGTTTGTGTTTACATAATATATATCTGTGTACTATGCTTATTAATTTTGTTTTTATGAACAGGTATACCTGCTAATATATATTTAAGAAAAATATTATAAATTTATACACAATTATATATAAATAAAATTACAAGTTATTATAAATATATGAATCTAAATATTTCTCTGTACGTGTATGTCTTTGTGTTTACAAATTAAAAATGAATACCCACCAGACACAACATTTTATTTTCAATGCGATAAATTACGATTAAACGTTTGACAGCCCTAGTTTAAACCACATGAGTGGCATATAGTGTCAGAAATTTAGTTTTGGACAAAATAGAAAAAGACAAAAACACTAGAGTTAGAGAAGGAAGGAACTGTATTGAAAAAATAGAATTCACATTCAAGTGTTTCTTTTGTGAATGCAGTTAGAGAGCAGAGGAGTAGAAGAGATGGAAGAGAGTGAGATAATCTCAGTCAGCAACACTCCAGTCGATATCCCACAGAGCCAATCACAACCCCAATGACTGATCAACTCTATGGAATCTGATAAGAGCAGTGTCATCCCCCCCTGGCCACAAAATAACAACTGTCTCGTTCCTGAAGTCAAAACATACATTTACATTGAGTGGAGATATGCTAAAAACACTCTTATCAGACTGAGCCTTGATCACAACTTTGTTTCATGAAGTGTGTGTTGCACATGACTTTCTGATCCACACACAGAAACTGATAAACCCAAACTGTCCCCACAAATATAGTGATTTACAAAATCATTGTTCTTGTGGTGACATATTTTACAAACCTACAAATCATATCAGTAATCTTTTTTTTATCTAGAAATGTTTTCTGTGATTGTAAGGTATAGGGAATGTGTAATACAGTAAGTACGGTATAAAATCATTGTCTATGGCATATCCCCAAAAACCAGAAAATCACTGCAAGTGTGAACGCACACTGATTCGGACTAAAAGCAGCATTATGCACCACATACCGCAGCAGCTTTCATCCATAAAGTGTGTTGGTCTTAAATAAAAGTAAATAAAGTTAATAAGTGAACAGAATAGAAGAGGGAGAAGTGAGTCATATCTCTTACTTGAGAAAGTATTTCTGTCCGTTGGGAGTGAACGCCATCTCCCAGCCAGGCGGCAGCGGCCGCTCCTCGGCCACATCCATCGACTGGTGTCGAATGTGAACGTGATGACGCGCGGGCGTCGGGGCACCCAGAGCGGGCACGGACAGCTGCAGGGAGGCAGGGGACGAATGCGAGCGGACGTGCTGCACCTGGAGCCGCGGCGGGTGACCGCTGGAGTCCGTGCTGGACTGCCGGGAGTGAGAGCCAGAGTCCGGCTCTTTGAAGAAGGACTCGGGCAGATGTTTGTTCCGCCAGGAGCTCGGCTGCGGGTTCATGACGGAGTTGAAAAGCGCCTCCAGGTCCGTGTCCAGGTCTTTGGCGACGTGGATCACCTGCTGGCCCGGTAACGGCTGGTGAGGGTTACTGCTCATTTCTGCGCACGTCAAAGCAGGCCGAAAAAATCTGAGCGCTCAAAACAATCGACGGAGAAAATCCTGAAAAGTTCCTTTGGGATCGGGCCTGTTTTTTCCTTTGGTTGAAGTTTATTCGGCCTTTGGAAAAGTTTTGAAAAGTGTTTATAAAGTTCTCATAAAGTTAAAAAAGTAGATGTCATACTGTCCCGCTTTCATATATTTACAAGAAATTCCCTTTTGCGTCTTCGCGATGAGTTTCTGTCCCGATAGAAACTTTGTCAATACTCTCTCTCTCTCTCTCTCTCTCTCTCTCTCTCTCTCTCTCTCTCTCTCACACCCCCTCTCCCTCGCCCTCCAGCTCCTCACGTCATGAATATTCAATGACTCTAGCTCATGAATATTGAGCTTTTCATACTGCAACATGAAACGATTAACATTAGGAATAAATACGAATCAACAAGAAATGAACTGTGATAGTTATAACAATAACCATAACAAAAATAAAGGTAAATATTTTATATTATGTTTCTATTTACATCATGCAATGTTTACTATATTATATATTGTATATTTTATATTGCAAAATTAAATGAAGTATTATTTTATTAATATTGATTTGACGCAAGCAAGTAATAGGACTATCATAATTACATACTTTTATTTAAAACTCACCAATATAGTAAGTTAATTATAGTTAATTAATAGTTAACCAATATAGAATATTATGAATTAATTCAATAATATACCTCTTGTGAAATGTAATTAAATTAAGATTATATTAAATTCATGTATGTGTTGCAGGGGTTATGAGATGATGTTCTTAAGTCGCATACATGTCAACATCCCATTGTGTTTGGGCCATACTGGATACAGTCAATATATTCATGTGGCTCAACCGTCTATTACACATCTACTCCACCCAAAATTCATTCGATAACCAGTCACACCACTGTACTTTCTGTGAACAGTTCTGAAGAACAAATCTGAAGTATTGCAATAAAGATTGAGCAATTTGTGGCCTAAAGCCATGCCGTCACTGCTTCTTAATGTTCAGTAGATGTGTGTGAAGATCAACACAGCAGTGTGACATGAGCTAAAAATCCACCCGATCACACTGAACAGACACAATACAACCAAATGTTTTATCCCTCGTGACAAGTTCGACAAATGTGTTTACATACAAAAATAAATTTTCTTTTGGCAAAAGGAATGTAAATTTTTTGTTTAGTTTTTGGTTTCCCATTTCCGTTAAGTCCATTCAAAAGAGGTTGTCACGATAACATATAGTATAGTTATTTTGTAAATTGAGAAATCAGTATTATAAATGAGAGCAGCGCATGATCTACATCTTACACAACAGATATTTTAAACCTTCAATTCATTAAACGTCTGAGTCTGCAATGACTTTATGATCATTTAAAATTTAAACCAAAAACTGGTCAGCGTTTAAATGAATGACTTTCCTGACTCATAGACAAATTCAGCAATGAATAAATTAACTATCCTGAAAGTTCACATTTCCTGAAAATCAAAAGGGGACAAAATGCCTCTTGATCACATAACTACAACAAATCATTTATTTATAAAATGAGGCATTTTTTAGGGCCTTTTTAGCATTATGATACACAACATCATTAGTTAATCAGTCTAATAAAACATACAGTATAGAACATTGTTTAGTTTTAAGTCCACGTAAAGAAAACAAAATGAAAAGGCAACTCTTAATACTTTTGGCACAAATAAACATATGATAAACCAAATATAATTTCAAAATGATGTAAAATTATATCTCAGTAAATGTCATAAATCATGAAAAGGTTGAGCTGCTTCTATAATCCATGCGATGGATAGATGAATGGATGGATGTATTGATTGATTGATTGATGTAGATGTTATTTAATGTTGCGCAGGATACGGCGGCAATGGTTGCTCTTCAGCTCAGCCAGGGCTCGTTCCATCTCCTGTATGAGATGCTGCAGGGTGGCAGGATCTGTCTGCAGCACATGTGCCTGACGCTTGCCTCCATCCTCCAGGTGAAGCTTCAGAGTGACAGTGGGCTTTGCCTGATGCCGCAGAGCCCTGCTCGCCAACTGCAAACACAATCATACTTGGTGCTCCACAGACTGATTCAAGAGTCAAAAACACTTTAATAATATACAAGGACCATGATGCGCAGATATGTATACTGTCTTATCATCACTGCTCCAAATGTATATTATTCTCCAGAACAATCAATGAAAACTAATAACAAAAAAGTGCCATCCGAGTACTTACTCCAAGTTCTTCCTGGATGATGCAGTTTAATATTTTACAAAATAAAAATAAATATGCCTAATGAATAATTTTTTGAGATTTGTGCATTGTCTTTAAGACTGCTAGGAAATAGGATTTTAGTTTTCATCACATTATCATAAGTGATGGTGAAGGTCAAGGCACACATTGTATTGAAGTGAAGTGACGTATTGCCAAGTGTGGTGTTCCATGTTTAACCCATTCAACCAGTAAGTGAACACACACACTGTGAACACACATCCGGGGCAGTGGGCAGCCATGCTGCGGCGCTCGGGGAGCAGTGGGGGGGACGGTGCCTTGCTCAATTTAAGGAACACAAGGGAATAGTCATTAAATGTGGCAAAGAATGACTGAACTAACTAATGTCTCTTTGAGGAGTGTTTTACATGTATGTATGTATGTATGCATATGTTAACATATGTATGTATATGTATGTATGTATATTTGACCATTGAACCTCAGGAAAAAAGTAATTTGAAACTTATGACATTATTCTAAATGACTAAATCAATCTGTGTTTATCATTTTTATTCATACCTGTACATCCAGCCGCCACTCCAAGTTGTGGTAATGTGGGAGGTTGGGACTAAGATTTCTAAGGATCTGTCGGATCTCTTTTCTGTTTTCCAGATAGAGCTGAAGGAGAAGTGTATTGAGTTCTTCTCTGAATCCCAGAACCAGCACAGAATCCTGGAAATCCACCTCAGAGATCTGCAGAAATCAAGCTATGAACTCTCACTGTATACTAAAATGACAAACAGCTTCTGGAGTCATATGGATTACTTTTAAGCTTGCTGTACATGTTTTCCACATAGAACAATTAATTTAATACATTATATGTAGTTTTTTGTTTAAAAAAAATAATGCTTTCTTTTAAAAGAACAGTGGTCAGATCTGGGGTAGCAGAGTTTGTGTTTCTGACATACTGCAGGCAGTATGAGATATACATTTTAAGCACAAGATTATTCTATTGATTTTTCTTCTTAGTGAGGAATTGATTTTAACAGCACTGTTTAAAGGCAAAAGCTACAATCACCGATGTTGTTCATTAATTATGTAGTTGCAGGAAAGTTTCACTTGGATCGTTTTCTCCATTAATAATTAATAAAAAAACGTTCTGCTGAAGATTCTCAACGTGTTCATTTACTTTTTCCAGCATACAGAGGAAAAACAATGGAATAATTATACTATAAAACTATAAAAACTACGACTGTAGATTATGTATGTTGTGGCTTGAGATGAGGATCACAGACCTGTAGTGCAGGTCTCCAGTTTCGGTATCTTATAATATACCTTGAGTAAATTTATATTAGATTTACACATTGTACTGGTGTATGTGCGAAACTGCGTGTTGACCCTGTATTTCAGCCTTATTGGAGAATTTAAGATGAAAAGTTTGGGGGGGAAAAACTGATCATTGCTGTAGATGTCATGCTGACTGGTTGCTCATTTACACACCATCAGTTTTGAGCTTTCAGTGAGGAGATACATCAACCCTTCCACACCATGCTGTACAGCTTCAGGTGACACATTCAGCTTTCCTACAACATGACACAACACATGTAACAAACATCAACAAGGGCTCATAAACATCAATAAACAAACATCAGAAGTATTGTACTCACGTGCAGCCCCCTCATATATTTTAGGGTTTGAACCCTTCTTTAAAAACTCCACAGCGATTCTGCCAAACTCAGCAACAACTAATAAACAAACAATTGTCAGCCGATATTATCACACATATATAGCAGAAAATAAGACTACAATGGTAAAAGCAATGAAACGTTACTGAATATTGCGCAATAAACATAAAAAGATGTCAATATTATGTTTCGATTTGCAGCTGTCACTCACCCAAATGATCAACTTCTGATAAAAAACACAAATGATCTTTGTGATCGTCTGATAAAACTAACAACATCTTCAAACACGACGTCTAATAACATCAGACTAAAGAACCCTCGTCATCGGAGACAAATTTATGAATTAA
Source organism: Triplophysa yarkandensis (assembly GCA_033220385.1). Taxonomy (NCBI): domain Eukaryota; kingdom Metazoa; phylum Chordata; class Actinopteri; order Cypriniformes; family Nemacheilidae; genus Triplophysa; species Triplophysa yarkandensis. The sequence goes on from CM065674.1 coordinate 10,624,450, forward strand.
GCTGTTTAACTGTCACATGATCACGTGTGTTCATTCAATACAAGTCCGACTGAATTACAATAGGTAACAACAGTTCCGCTTTCTTTCTTAAATCGTTATAAAATATAAATGTATAACTGTAAATCTACGCCCTACTTATCTTAAGTCAGAACATGTGAACAACATGTTTTAAATTTAAATGCACATCTAAAAATCCCAATTTGAATAGATTCGGTTTATGTGTACAGACAAAAAAATATGATAAGTCTTTTAAGGTCTAAACCACACTTGTAAAACAAAGGAAATCTTAATAGACAATGTGCATGTGTATGTGTCTATTTTTGGTGTTTATTTACAACTGAAACTTTAGAGTGCTGTTTTGTTGATGAGTTATTCCTTGTGTATTGAATGGGTTATATAAGTTGGAATATCTCATCTAATGTTTAAGAAAGTTTGGAATTTTGATTTTCAATTTGTCAAGGTTATACTTTCTTGGGCATGTGTAGAGTAAAAATTTGTAAAAATAAATAAATAAATAAATGAAAACATGAGGGTGAGAAAACTAGAGTTCATTAAATAAAGCATCATTATTGAAGCCAATAACAGTTGAAAGAGTTGAAGTTGTTTCAGGGGAGGTGTTCATATTATCTGCTGGGGGCAGTGGAACTTTACCCACGATCCCATGACTATTTTCAGCGGGCAGGATATCCTCTGGGCTCTTCCTCTCTCATGCCCTGTTCCTAGTGAGTTTTGCTCTTGTCTTTTACTCTTCGGGTGTGGGGAGGATGCAGCTGTGGCAGCCTCGCCGATGCATTCTGGGAAGGTAAAGCAGTTGGGAAATGAGAGAGATAGGAAAACTCCACAAAGGATGATGTCATCCCAAAGCCACAGGGTGATTTTTCGACCTCCACACATCCTCTCAAAGCTCGGCCTTTGAGATGCAACAAAGTCTTTTCATGGGAACGGCATACACCACGTCACCTATTCCGAACTGACTTTTGTTGTTGTTGTGGCCTGCGCTTACTGATCTTGATCTGAAGATAGATGTTCACCGCCGTTAAGCACCCAGGAAATATGAGCGTAGTATAAAGTCTGAATCTAAGCAACACACTCTGTGACGACAGGTCAGATGTTCAACACTACCACCTACAAGCCACTTTATAATAAGGAGCTGTCCGGCCTCCACGACAGCGTGTACAGGACACTTCAGAAGACAGCATTAAAACCAAACAGACTTCTCCTGGAAGTGCCATGATTAATGTGCTCTTAGAAACTCGTTCCGGCCCTTCCATGTTTCCGGATCGAGAGAATTCCTAAGAGATGGTCAAGTCTCTGTCTCTCTACTCACAAAACTCTGCCTTGTTCTCTCTTAGACCGTCAGCTATCAGTCAGTGTAATGTTTTTATTGTCGATGTGATTAACCAGGTGTCAGGTCACAGTCACACAGCAGATACACTTACAGTCTGAAGACACTGAGCCTTAAACCTCAAAGGACTGATTGCTCCCCACAAGGGCAGTGAACTACAGTTTCCAAGCAAGACTTTCAGATCAAGTACACATCCGCCACCCAGTGGTGACACTTAATCACTACAACACCTAAACTCTGATGACAAAACCATATTGTGATCATTTTTGCAGTAATATTCTGTATACAAAATTAATACAAATGAAACCCCTGGATATTAACCTGCATAACCCTGAAGTTAAAGATTCTAGCAATGAATATTTCACATACTTTGACAAATATCTTCAAATACAACAATGTAATAGAACACTACTTTGTAGAACGTTTATGTCTTGTCATGCATATTCAGTAGTGTGTGTAGTTGCACTGCGCATGCGCGCGTCTTCGACATGGCGGCCCCCGTAGAGCTGCAGTGTCTGGATGAGTTTCCATCACACGTTCACCCGCTTCACGTCCTCGTCAACAAAACCCACTTGACTCAACTCTTTTCGCAATGCAACGGACCCACACACGCCTTGTTATTTTCACCGATGGACGATCAGTCATCTTCAAAGCGACGTTTAGTACTGTGCGCGCACGCAACCGAAGAGGGCGAGACCATCGCAAACACGCACACGCGTTTTACTGTGTATGTGAGCAGATGTTTCCTGCGACACAACGATCTAAAAGAGCATTCGCTGGGAAATGTCCGTCCACAGTCGCTGCTCCCTCTGGAGAGGATTGTGATCGGCGCCAGGACCAAGCAGAGCTTCAGGTGGGCAACTTCTGAGAAGTTTAGCAGTGGTCTGCTGGTCCTGACGTCCTGTCATGAGCAAACCTTGCTGGCGAGGCAAGGCGATGTCTTACTCATCCCTTACCATCCTTCATTTGGTGATGACGCAGCACAGGTGCAGCAGTACCTGTCAGATGTGCTGGTGCTGGAGTGCACACCTGTCAATCAGGGCATCATCACAGTGAACACAAGTGTGCTGGTGTCAGACTGCAGGGATCTTCCCTTCAGCTCTGGGGTGGACATGACCTGCAGACTCTCATCCCCATTTTTGTTCGTGTCTGATTTCGCCCAATATGCGTACAGCTTGTCCTCCAGAAGCTCTAAAGTGCTGGTCAGCTCCGACTTCAGCACTGTTTTACAGGCTCTGGAATGTCGACTGGACGTCCGGGTGCTGGATGTCTCCAGCTTTCATAAGCCAGCTTGGAATGAATGCAGACTGGATCAAATGAATCCGTTAGATGTTGACAGTGTCATTTTTGTGAACAAGAGCTTGTTATTGAAGCTAGGTGTGTTCAATGGGGAATGGGTAATTGCATCCCTGCTGTCAGACAAGTTGAAGCCATATTGGAAGAGTCCTGTGGCCGAGGTTTCTGATTCGGGGGAGTGTGAAAATCCCTCCATGAGAAGTGGATGTATTCATCTGGTTAAAATTGAGGCATTGGATGCTGTTAGAAATGCAGATGTGAATGATAACATTGGATTCATTACACCGCTTCTGTGGTTTAACTTGTCAGGCGGGATGCTGGTGCCTATTGGAAATACCACTATCAAAATAAAGGTGAACATTTTGTTGAATGATGTGTTGTATTTAGTAAGATCTTCTGTAAACTTACATTTGTTACTGACTTTGTACAGAGGTGGAATAAGACTACATCACCTGCAGCGTCACAGATGTCTGCAAGCGCATGCCGATCTGCAGCTCCACCGTATGCTAAAGAGCTGCACATTGAAGCAGTTATTTCACCAGAGTACAACAGTCATGGATCCTTTGACAACCTTCTCTACAAACACTTCAGCACAGCCAGGTTCAATCACAATCCTCATCCTGTAATCGTTCCTAGTGTTTCCCCCCGCTGTTTCTAAAGGTGGTGCGTGTTTTAAGACTTGTTCAGCAGGGTTGTATTTTTGGAATCCCATCACAAGGACATCTGGATCTTATAGAGAACAACTCGGAAGGAATTTTCAGGTTCTTCTTTTTTCTTCCTTGCAACTTTCTTGGAAGAACTGTTGTTGAACAGTAACATTATAAACATTATTTTTGGTGTTTTTGTAGATGGCCTGTGTTGTATTTCAAGGTTAAGCAGGTGGCTGGTTTCTCTGAAGATGATGACAAGGTTTCTTCATATCTTGCTGATTCTCATCACACCTCGCTGTACATGGTGAGGGACGTGAACATTCACTGTGATATTAAATCATTATGGAGAAATACACAAGCTGTAATTTGTTGTCCACAGGGAAGCCCTGTCCACAGCCCGTGTCCCTGCACAGACCTGCAGAAGGGGGCATCTTTCTGGACGAGTCTCTGTCCTCCTGGTGTCTCAAGCACTGTGGAGAAACTGCTCACCATCATACAGCCCCACCTTAGTCAAAGGTGCAGATATAAAAATGACACAGCTGTTTTTTGTAAATCATGAGTGAGCACTTTACTAGATCTTAAGGGATTAGTCGTGGCCTGGTGGTTCGAGTGTTGGACTAGTGATCCCAAGGTCGCTGGTTTGATACTCGGTACCAGCAGGGATACCACGACTGCGGTGGAAAATCGTCACTTCACTCTAAATGTAATAAAGTCTATAACAGCATGTTGTTGAAATGATGGTATTGCAGCTCAGCTTCATTAAAGAGGGGCTGTTCTGTTCTCCTGATGGGTCCAAGCGGCAGCGGTAAATCTACAGCGGTCAGAGCGGCGTGCAGGAGACTACATCTGCATCTCATCAAGGTTTTTTGTCTGATCTGCCTACAAATACTATGTACAGTTGCAAGAAAAAGTATGCTGACCCTTTGAGATTACAAAGATTTCTGCATAAATTGGAGAGAAAATGTGTTCTATCTGCTTAAAATAATACCACACTAACATTATACTGAATGTTCTCGTGTTTTTATTAAACACAACATGTTAAGTGCTGAATGGGAAAAGTATGTGAACCTTTGGGTTTAATAATGATCACTAGTAATCTTGAACAATTCCTCTAAATAGAGTAATAAAAAAAATTTGAAATATAAGCATGACAACATTTAATGTTTGTGTGGAATTACTTTAAGCAGACTGATGGGACTTGGATAAGGATTAGAACACATTTTCTTACCAATTTATGCAAAAATCTTAAGTTATCTCAAACACATACCTTTCACCTTAACATACCTTTTCCTGCAACTGTACATTATGCTCAGTACACAAGACCTAATGACTTTGTGTTCACGGCTGCAGGTGGACTGTGCGACCGTCTCCGCAGACACGGCAGCTGCGTGTGAGATCAAGATGAAGTCAGTGTTTGAGAGGGCATTACATCATCACCCATGTGTTCTGATGCTAAGACACCTGAAGTTTTTGTGTCAGCCACGGGACGGTATTGAGACCGACTCCAGAATAATTTCAAGTCTGTGTCAGATCATAACAGCTCTTCCTGCCAGGTGAGCAAGAGGACATTCATATAAAAATATTTTAGCTCACAGCTTCACAACAGGGTATGTTGTTTGATCTCTTGTACTTGTCTTCAGTGTGGTTGTGGTGGGCTGTGTGAGCAGTGGGCGAGATATCTCCTCTGATGTGATGACATCATTTATACATCAGGTGACAGTCAACAGTCTTACAGAAGACCAGCGGAGAATGATACTGTCCAGCCTTAGCAAAGACCTGCCATTGGGAAAAGACGTCAATTTTGCCAAGATAGCCAAACAAACAGCTGTGAGATGCATTATCAATTACAAATTCAGATACCAATGAGTATAAGAAACGGTTCATTATACTTTTGTTTTTTAAGGGTTTTGTTTTAGGAGATATGTGCGCGCTCTTGACCAGTGCAGGGAAAGCCGCTCACAAAAGACTACTGAAGACATTGTAAGTCTTACTGTAAGATTGATTTGAGACTGGTTCTGTGGTGTTTCTCACAGGCTTGTGTGATGTTTGTGGGTTTAGTTTTCCAGACGGGGCGAGTGAACAGGATGAAGAAGATCTGTGTGTTTCTGGGGTAAAGGTCTTGTCAGAGGATTTCAGCCAGGCTTTGGATGCTCTACAAGATGCACATTCGCAGGCTATAGGAGCTCCAAAAGTAAAATCACCTGCTTATTTAACATCAATTTTTTTCAGTCAAAAAATCCTTTTTTTACATTTGCACTGTCAAATTTAAAATGTTTAAAACTGTTTTAAAAGTTATGTTTAAAATTTCCCTTTTATATTACTTCCTCTGATCATTTGTTAGGTCAATTTCTGTGTTCTTTTGTGTCCCAGATCCCATCAGTCAGATGGCAAGATGTTGGGGGACTTCAGCAGGTTAAGAAAGAAATTCTGGACACCATTCAGCTCCCTCTAGATCATCCTGAGCTGCTGTCGCTGGGACTGCGACGCTCGGGTCTGCTGCTTTACGGCCCACCCGGCACTGGGAAAACTCTTTTGGCTAAAGCCGTAGCCACTGAGTGTTCAATGACCTTCCTCAGGTAGTAGTCAAATTTTGCTAAATCTTCATCTGTCATATTTTACTGACATGTGTGGTTACAGAATTCACAATGAGCTCCTAAATAATGTGTTTTCAGTGTTAAAGGACCTGAACTCATCAACATGTACGTGGGTCAGAGTGAAGAAAACATCCGAGAGGGTAAGACTAACTACATTCAGTGGCTCTGTGTTCAGATGGTTTTGGTTCTATCGAGTAAAACCGTTTTTGCTTCACATCTTTCATCTCTTGTGTGTCAGTATTCAATAAGGCCAGAAGTGCTGCTCCCTGTATAGTCTTCTTCGATGAACTGGACTCTTTAGCTCCTTACAGAGGACACAGTGGTGATTCTGGAGGAGTCATGGACCGGTCAGTCAACACAAACGTACACAGAACTCATCCCACTTGGTTGTTGCATATTTGCAACACCTCTGGGCAGTTATTAGCAAGTTCACAGTCCCTCATACTCGAATGGCCGAAGGCAGATATTTTTAAATCATTTGCAAAAATCACATTTAAACAGCTAATCAATAATTGAACCTGACATGAACTGTACTTAAAATTTGGTTTATTACAAAGCTTAAAAAACGCTAAAAACATGAAATCATGATAATTTTAAAGGTTATAGTAACTTTATTTCATAACTTACAAATTTGTGTTTATCCCTATCCATGTGTCATTTCCTTTCCGTTTAATTAATTCAGTATAATTATGATATTTTAATATTTGGTCATGTGTTTTATTAGGGTAGTGTCACAGCTATTAGCAGAACTTGATGGCCTTCATTCATCTTGTGATTTGTTTGTGATTGGGGCCACTAACCGTCCAGACCTGCTGGACCAATCACTGCTCAGGCCTGGCAGGTGACCCCAACTTCAGATATTGTAGATTCTGTGGCTTTTCACATTGCCTCAATAAAAAACGAGCATTTTGTTTACAGATTTGACAAGTTAGTGTATGTTGGCATTAATGATGATAAGGAGTCGCAACTACAGGTTCTCAAAGCCATATTACGCAAGTAAGTCTGTCCATCCTGTAGAGAAGCGTGTGTGGATGGAGTTGGATGTGTTGTTGGTCATGACTCTAATGTGGTTGCAGGTTTAAAGTGGATCCCAGCGTGTGTTTGTCAGAGGTGGTGGATCGCTGTCCATCACAGCTGACTGGAGCTGATCTCTATGCCCTCTGCTCTGACGCCATGATGTACGCAATCAAGAGGAAGATCTCCCGCATGGCTGAAGGTCAGTTGAAGTAGATCTGGATTAATTTGTTCGATAATTGACTAAAATTATTTAACTACTAATAGACCCTCTCTCTCTCTCTCTCTCTCTCTCTCTCTCTCTCTCTCTCTCTCTCTCTCTCTCTCTCTCTCTCTCTCTCTCATGCAGGTATGGATTCAGAAAGTAGTGCACTCACTTTGTGTTCTCAAGACTTTAGAGAGGCTCTCACCAGCCTTCAGCCGTCCATTTCTGAGCAAGAACTCAAGAGATATGAGGCCATTCAAAAGAAATTTACAGCAAAATGAAAAAACAAACAGCAGCTAAAGAAACCATATTTCACTTGGAAACATTCAGTTGTGTCAGATTGTGTCAAAGTTGCTACTGCATTTCTGTGGTACAAAGACATTCTCTGTCTTACACATTATATCAAATGATTCATTTTAGTAAAATTTAGTCAATTGATTTACTATGTAAATTACAGTTTTCTGTATGTTTTGTTGAATTATATGGAAAAGTTAAATTTTTATAGGTTTTAATTTCTGATTTTGTAGAAAATCTGTGATTATTTTGTATAAACTGCAAATTATTGAAGTCCGTTAATATAATTGTTACCTTGTTTATCAAAAATAATAAAATAAGGAAATATATTTTAAAACAAATCTATCTGTCTGATTTGACAAAGATAATCAGAAAATATGAAAACAAGAAACAGTTGTGCAAGGCTATATTTTGTGAGGTATTGTGGTTGTGTCTGGAGGTTTTGTGAGCTGTAAAGAAGAGGGCAAAAGTGTAAAATTTTATACTAAGTAAATAAATAAGATTTTGTATTTTTTCAATTGGTGTTTAGATGATAGCTGGTTTTAATTGTCAGTTGTGGTCTGGTGGTAAGAGTATTGGTCTTGTAAACAGGAGGTTTCTGGCTTGGTTCTCAGTGACAACAGGCAAGACTGCAGTGCAAGGCACATCACCCCTGTTTGCTCTGCGGTGATAGCTGTCTATTGCAAACTCATAGGTCACTTTGGATAGAAGCCTAATGAATAAATGTAAATAAATCTAAGGATAGATCTTTTATTCATTAGGACTTAAGCTGTTGTGAGAGCTGTCAGTCAAACTGTCTCTACAGTTTAAAAAGCAGAACATTAAGTTTATAAGTTTATATTTCTGTGTTTTCATTGTTTTATTCAACTCACACATCATTTGAAGGCAAAAATCCCTGAAACCCTGAGCAGACAACACAGAACAAGGCAGCACTGTCAACCAAAGGCAAAGTAAAGAGGAGAAATGAGTGTCACACAGTGTACTGTAATAAAGCTCTGAGAGAGAGATGAAGAAATGCGGTCCGTGCAAGGGTCCAGACTTTAGTCGGGAGGTCTTGATCTTTCTGGCAGATGCCTCATTTTCACTATAAATTCAGAAAGCCTTCTGGTTTTCTGTTGAACTTTAGTTCGTAGGTTAGGCTGAGATGGAGAACATGATTTCTTTGTTTCTGGATGTGAGTCCATCATAGCAGCAGGTGATGTTGATCTCTCTGTCAGACGCTCAGGTGAAATGAGGAATGCGACTGCAGGTTCTGGGGACAAAAAAACTACGTAAGATTTTATGTTTGGTTTTGCTAGGAATTTTGTTGGGAATTTGTTGGGAATACTTCACAGGTTCACATAATTTTTTATTTTATTTTAATGTCATCCAGGTAAGATCAGCCAATTTTCATTTTTTGGCCACAATTTACTGTCACATTTAATAAAACTTAAAAGGTCAGTTTATTTAATTCAAGTTTAGCTTAGATTGTAAAAAATGGAACATAAACTATCTACATAAAGTCCTCATGTAAGTTAATTATTCCTATAAATACTGTACTACTGAGGTGGAAGATGCTTTATTATGAGGTTGTTAGAATTATAACTTAAGGAAGATAAAGAGAAATGTTCTGTAATCATGACATGGACCTGCGCCTTCAGATTCACTACCAGCATATACAGAAACATCATAATCTGCATATAATTTCATGTTGATATAAGGGAACACACATGGTATACATTTACATACAGGAAATGAAAGAGGGCCCAAGATCGAACACTGTTAAACACCTGCTAGTAATAAAATGTTTGAATCCCGTTTTCAACTTTTCCATCAGGTCGGACATTCGTCTCATAAATCCCATTTGATTAAAGCTTCTGCCAAGTAAAAAAATGTAAATGTACAATAAATCAATAGTTTGTTTTTATTAGGGACAAGGACCAATTTCATATATATCTTAAATGTGTGTTGTTTGTGTTTATGTTTAATATGAAAGTGCTTGATTAGACAGATCAATCTGAAATGTAACAGTGACTATATTTACCGCTTACGTGGACTTTGCTACTTTTGTGCGTTTCATCCTTTTTCTGCGCATGAGCGTGACCTGAGGTCTCTTCAAGCCAGCGATGAGCAGCAGAAGTCTCGGACGGGACTTGGTCAGCCAGCTTCTCAGTAGCGTCCCTTTGGGAAACCTGGAAGACATTAAAACATGTAAAAAATTGTTATAAACAACAGTTTCTGTATAAAAACATTTTAGCCTGTTTAACAGGGTGATTCTCATAAAACCACTGGAACATCATACAAGTAAAGATTTGAATGATAAACTTAGAATTTGGTAACACAAATAATGATAATAATGGTAATTGTTTTCTCTACCTTGTACAATGCACAATTTCAACATAGGAATTTCTTTTTCTGTTCACAACTGCACATTCTCAACTGCACTTTTAATTTGTCCATTCCATATTGTAATTTAAACAATATATATATGCTGTCAAATTACACAAAAAGTCTAAAAAAATATGTCATTGTATAGTGCAATGTTATTGTATAATGCAATTAAGGCTCCTGCCAAATGCATACATGTAAATGTAAATGTTAAAAGAACACACAACTTTTTAGGAAATGCAGTATGCTCATTCTCCAACTACCCCAAATGAATAAGTTGATCTTTACCGTTTTGAAATCCCTTCAGCTCATATCTGTGCATATTTGTGCAGGCACAGTAATATCACACAGCACCTGATATTAGTTCTAAGCTAAGCATCTTCAAATCTTTCTTGAGATCTTTCTTGACTTCTTAAACTTTTAGATAGGACAAATATCCATCTCGTTGGTCATTTTTTAACGTAATGCTATTGGTCTGATATGATTCAATGATCTATGCTGAGCTATGCTATAAGTGATATACCTAGAATAGAAGAACAGCTAAATGGGTTTCAAAATGTTACAATTCAACTAATTAACTCAGGGGAAGTTAAGAGAATGTACCTTTTCCTAAACAAGTGGGGTGTTCCATCAACACATTACTTAATCTTGTCACACTGTGTACATGACTACACTCTCATTACCTCATTACTTAATGCCACTCTCATCATCATAATCTAATTTTTGAGTTGTAAAATAGAGTTTACAACAAAAAACTTTTACAGCACAATGTTTGTTGAATAGCAAGAGATTCATAAAATATCCTTTTCTTTATTTGTTTAATCAAGTTCTTTAGAACAATTACGTCATGTACTTTTCATCCAGTCGATATTAAACTCAAATGAATTGCAGCTGTAAAGTCCATGAGTTGAAGATATCACTAAATCAATATTTTTTTTATCTATGTATATCTTTCTCAAATACAGAAATGAAGGAAAACACATTCCAAAAATGCAAAACATAAGATTCACACATCCCCAGAAGTAAAAGATGAGCGCGAAAAGAAGACGAACTACTGCAGTAGATTGCATGTTTTGAGTTGTTGGTTCTCATTAAACAGTAAGAGTGACACTTTGAAAACAAGCGAGGGCAGCATTGTGAAATAATGTTTTTCACCAGAAGATGTTAAGAACATAAGAGAACATAAAACACATCTCACTAAAGTAACACATTCTGTGTTCTGTTCCATAAAACTGCCATGAACTGAAATACACACCTCTCATGCATCTGCATGCTGATCTCAACGGAAAATATACAACTTCAATTGTTTTAACTTCTGGATGAGCATGAGCAAACAGAGATAGATCTAGTAACATTTAGAGCTGCTCCAGCCGGCCTGAAAGCATTGTTTTGTCCTCCAGTGGGACTCAATGCTCCCGACACTATTCTCAACACTATTTGTTAAACATTGTTAAACGTTGTTTGTTAAACATATCAACTATTTGATGATGTATGTATCCTTGGTTTTCACATCTTACCCATCCATTTCTGTCATTCATGAGATAATAAATGATGTTCATCTTAAGGATTTTTATGTTTTTCATAAGTTTCATTGTTCCTCAAACACCTCGTGGAGGTGTATGAAACGGATACTTGTTCTCCTCAGTGTGAGAGATAAAGTAAGATTTGACCCAGTGTGTTATATCTGTTGAGATTTACATTCAGCAGCAGCTTTAATCTAAAGAGTTTTACAAATGTCTCATCCAAACATTTATATTTTACACATTATTTTTTACCTTACCTGATGTTTCAGATAAAATCACAGGCAATGGCTTTTCTATTCTGATGGGTTTTTTTAAACATATTTTTTTTAACTGCTTTGAATCACTCCCTAACATCTACCCTGGAAATCTTAAGATTTCATTAACAGGTAAATATTATGAATCCTTCCAGCAAAATATTCACCAGCCAACAGTAGACCATGTTTAGTTATATTAACACACTAGCACCTAATGATCTCAGGACTAAAACTTTCAACTAATCATAAATAAGTAGCAACAATATAAAGACATTCAAATTTTTTGAATCTAAGCATCATCTTGGTTAACAGCATCTTATCTTAAAAAATCATTTACTATAAATCTCTTGTAAAATAAAAAACTGAAAGTGTTTCTTACCAATTGACTCCACACATTTGTTAGGCTATATGCCCCCTACACCCTTCTCAGCCACATATGATGTTAATGCACTTATTGGTTTTACACTGGAAAGTTCAACCTGGAAACAAAACTGATCTGTGGGACAATGGGAAGTGCATCAACCTCACGGGGCAGGGGGAGGCTTTAACAGGAGCGTCCACTCAGCATTTCTTTCAGCGAGCAACAACATATTATCCTGGTCTCTCCACCAACCAGAGAACTCGCTGCCACTGTTGCAATGACACAAAACACAGTGAGAGTGCACAGAGGTTAGCCAAACTACCAAAACCCTTTACACCCTCAAACTGGCTTGAGTACGGGACTCAAGTGATAAGGGATAGTGCTGTACAAAATATGTCTGGATATACAGTATACATTGTTTTATACTTTTTGGACAAGACTAATGTCATAAGACATGAAAAACATAAAAAATGTCAAAGTGTTTTTGAGTCAATTTCTAGACATTCTAGTAAATTTTAATATGAAAAGAATCAACCAATTTTCAAACATTGAAAGCAATGAACTAATCTTCGCTTACAATTGTATGACTTTCTGAAACAAATAAAAAACAAGACTGACAGAAAAGACAGAAAAAACATTGATACATTATCCCTTGAAAGTACATTTGATTTTGTAGGATTACAGTGACATTCAGTGTTTATTTGTGATAAATAATAAAAACCTTTTAATGATATAAATGGAATTCTAAAAGCCAAAAATGTGACATGCTTTATGACAGGTTTGTTTTTTTGGTGACCTGCAAGGGGCAGTACAGTGCTGTTTTTGTATGAGCCAGCTATAGGAAAGAGTGCTCATACTGCAGTGGATGCCCATGTGCTGGGACAGCCAATACACTGCATTGCAGATCAACAGACGAGAGGAGGAGACTGCAGGAGTCATGCTGAGAAAAAATCATGAGAGATAACTGGGGATTCCCCTCCCTTTTAAAAGTAAAGACATACAACTCTCACCATACCACACCAGACAGACGGACAGACAAAAGACAATAAAATATTTTTTGTATGAATCTTTGTATGAATGAAGACAAAATTATCTGATTTTTAACAAAAATTTACATCAGGTTATCTCAATGACCATGCATAATGACATTTTTGTCCTGTAATTACAAATGACAAGTTCCCTAAACTCTTCTGCTTTTAATAACGTTCCCCTTTCTCAATTTGAATAAACCATATCAAAGTTGCATATAAAGGTAAAGAAGTGAAACTTATCAGAAACATTTGCATTATGGCTTGATTTTGAAACTAAAGACATTCAAGTCATTGTGGTAACTATATGTTCAATTTCCATTTTTAGGCTTTACCGACATTAATTCAAAGACCCATGTTGATTTTACAACCCACACTAAGAATTTATTTTAGAATACACTGTATATGTCACAGTATATTTACACTGTATATATCACACTTTATATTTAAGAAAAGTTTTTAGACCTTTGTGGTAAATTAATTAAGCTCTGAGGATATAGACATAAAATATTTTAGACATTTCAGGGAAAAGTTGAATACATGTTTTTTTCTTATGTAATGAATATTAACTGGGCTACATGTTACTCTACTGATTAAAGGAATTGAGTGGAAGAAACTGTAGAGCTTGACACAGGTGTTTAATCACATATGTGTTTGAGAACGCTCAGAGGATCAGATGGGATCTGTGGCCTTGAGCAGATTACACCAACCTTAAAGAAAACAAACCTCTTTCATTTTAATAAGATCAAACAATTAGATCCAAACCAACCCACTGACAAAGACAACATTTTGACCAAACCCCTTCAAAAGCTCTGCATAAGTTTCAACATAAATGAGCAAAGTGTTGTTTTATACACATGCACGCACGCACGCACGCACACACACTCAGACACTGGCACAGCTCTTCATAAGATTTCAACAAACATTTGCAACCTGTCTAGTTTATTTTCCAACTTATGTTCATTAAAAAGATGTCACATGATCCGAAAATATTGAATGCCTTTATATAATAATCCACTATGTTGCACTTTTGAAGGGATCAACATAAACATACTGCACAACATACAAATCCTTTGTTTAACACAAAAAATAAAAACCAAATGCTCATCACTTTCTAAGGGGGATTTCCACATTGAATATTTCTAAAAAAACATTTGGTCACGTAGAATTACATGAATATTTGTGGCCAGTCGTCCTGTTTTGTATGTAAAATATCCTGCTTTGAAATAATTAATTTCAGTGAGTGATATCAGTTACACAAAACCTGTATCTTATGAGTTGAATAGCAAGTGTTGTACACAACTTTTAACTATATCTTTAATAAAAAATTCATTTATTTTCCTTGCAAACATGATAAGACTGTATATAGATATGCATAGTGAAGTTGAAATGAAAATCTAAAAAGTTCCATAGCAGCAATAGACAGTCATCTCCAACATACATTGATTTTTATAAAGACATTGCACAGTTGTCATTGCAATTCCCAATTGACATCAGTTTATCTTTCAATGACCATGCAGAATGCCATTTTTTTCCAGTCGTTACAAATGACAAGTTCCCTAAACTGATAGTTCCCTAAACATACACACTTAATATTAAATATTTTACATTATTTCAGATTATTGATCCTTAGATCAGTACCTTTTACAGCATTTCTTAAGAGCCATAATTTAAACAAAAGAGCAGTTGGTTTTCTTTTAAAATGGTACAATCAATATGTTGGTCTCCGGTCCGTCTTTTACAGTCTTATAGTGTACGCATGGATTCATTCTGATAGTACACAGATATTATATCAGAAAGACAAATACAGCTGTTTAGTGCAAATTTTGCAAAATGTTTAAGAAATGAACACCTTTTAACAAGGCATTAAATGCCGCTTTGACTTACAACAATGGAAACAGGACTATGAAAGTAAATACTGTCTACAGTTAAAAGAAAGGGTGCTTTCGTACTAATGATTACATGCCAGTTCAACACTAATACACCTTATTTCATGCTTCATTAAATCTCATTTAAATCCATGACATATGGTATATTAATAGCTTTAAAGGTCATCTGCGAAGCTTATTCGCCATATCATTTGTTAGCTGTATAAGATTCTGTATCTGGTATAGTACTTAACACTAATAATGAAAATTACAGCTAGGATTTTAGTTAAAGCATAATACACTGTATCGTCCAGTTCATTTGACAGTGTTACTTCTCTCTCAAAGACCCATAGGACCTAAATAAGCTGACAGCAGTCAATGCCTCCGAACCTTTCACATCCAATCAGATCAGACCTTATCTGATATACCCTGATTTTGGAACATATAGTGGGGGCCAAGTTTGATCTGTAGCCATGGTCAAATGTCATTACATTGGTTTCTCTTTGGAGAAGAACATGTTCATACAGTATAAATTCACAACGGATACATACATTTAGCGATATTGTTTGCATTTGAATACAACCAACATCATTTTTGGACACTTAATAACATGAACAGGCAACATTTATTAAGTCAAACAAGCTTATTTTGTCTGAATTAGGTGTTTTATATAGGTTAATTATTAAAAGGGTAGTATCTATTTAGGTAAGCAGAAACCATTTTTGTGTAACTGAATTTTTCATAAATTAAATTTAATTCTATATGTCAGTTTAATTCACTGTACATTATTTTATTTGAGATTAAAATCTGATGAATGGTTTGATAGTTAAAACCAGGAAAATACTGGTGACAGTTTCGCAGATGTTCACTTTTTAGCCATATAAAAATAGAGGCATACAAGATGTTCACAGTTGATGTCTTTATAGTTTTTATATTAAAGAGAAATTTGTAAAAAAAAAATAATACTGTAACATTAATTAAATTTCATAAGAACATACCTAAATTCCTACCAATGTTCATCTTTGTTCAGATTACATTATAACCTAACACTGTTCCCTGCAGTACACCATCAACATGGGACGACAAACACCATTAGGAGAATGTGTTGTCATCTTTTTCTGAGCCTGGTGACTCAGGTCTTGATATGTCATTTAAAGGAGAAGACTCTGAGCTCTTTCTTGCTTTGAGAAGTCTGAGTATGTCTGCTAACTGTTTTTCAAGTGCTGACATTCGACTGTTCAGAGAGTTAATATCCCCTCGAAGTTCTTTCTTGAGATCTGTGAAACAGGCCTGAAGACTGTGCTCTGGAATTGGACAGAAGGATTTGCGGCAATATTGTTGCATGGGGCTCCGGTCCTGAGGGGTTCGAGGAGTCCCATCTCCCATGCTGTCGAGTCTCAGGTCACTCTTGGTGATGCCGCTGTCACACGAGTTTATCTTTTTAAGGGACAGTTCGTCCTGTGATTTAGTTCTATCTGGGAGTGTTTCCATGGACTCTGCTTTGGACACTGGACACCAAGAGAGATCAGACTTGACAGCGGCTTCTTTAAACCGACCCCATCCTTTAATGTTGGCTGGCTTACTTACGATAGAGTTTCCATTCTGAGCGATGTCAGTTTGAAGTTTGGCTCGGCATGATGTTCTAGAGGATGGTGAAGCAGCTGATGTACTTTCAGTAACTGTTGTGATGCTGGTTGTAGCACTGATCTCACGCATCAGAGTCTGCTTTACATGGGTCGGGCCTTTCTCGACGTCCTGTTCTTCTTGACTAGCTCTCTCTGCAGCCAATCTGGCTTCTCTCTGTTGACGGAACCGCTGGAAGAGACGCCGCACGGGGTGGTCCGGGGGAAGATTCAGGGGAGCTTCATTTTTCCGCCGCAGCATCTCCTCTTCCTCTCGTTTGACATCGCTTATTTTACGGAAGACAATCTAAGAGCATTTAACAGAAAAGTGAAACAAACTAATGTTTGACTATAAAGAGAGTCAATAGTGACTCATACTTTCCAAACAACTCTGCCCTTAGCCAGTGTCCTACAGAGTTAATCTCCTGCTTGCCTGAATGTAACAGCCTGAACAATGCTAGTGTAGAGTTACAGTAGTAAGACCTTAATGATCAGGTTGTTTGTTTAGGACTGGAATAAAATTCTACAGGACACTGACACTAAAAGTGCAGGATCAGAAAGCCAATTCAATCATAAAATCATGTATTTTAGTTAATCATTCTTATGCCTACAAACAAAAATATGCTTATTTAATCTATATTTTAAAGCTGCAGGCAAAATGTTCATATATACAGAATCTGTACAAGCGTGTATTATTCATCTCATCTGCAAAATACATTTTCAAGAGATTTTTTACTGAAGCCCAATGTGAAGTGCAAACCATTTTCTATCATTTCCTTTAGATGGATGACAATAAGACATGTGAAGGTGGCAGCACTGGACTGGTGAAGTTAATTCATTTTTCTGCAGTGTCAAAGCTAAACACAATGAGTTTAGGAGGTTTGAGAGTTTTATGACATACTGCTGTTATATCTGCTCAGAGTTTATCACATGTGTATAACATGTAGACCACCACATGAACACACACTCGCACACACACACATCCCTTCCACAAATCTGACCAGATATCAATCATCAGAAACAGATCAGAAAGAGCTCCAGCGACCCTTTAAAATGTGGCACATCATGTGATATCACTCTGCTATTAAAGGAACTGTACCCCATAAAATATCAATATTTATGAGGGAAGCATTATATGACCAGAACAAGTCGGATCAAACCTGTATGTGACTCTTTCTTTGGTAAAATACAAATTAGGATATTTTGGGAATTATTAACGTTAACTTGTGTTCTGCTATAGAGAAAAAGTCATAAACGTTTGAAAATCCTATAATGAATATTATGATAAAAACTCCCACCCGCTTTTTAACATCTCGACTATATTGCTCATCCGAGGTGACTTTGCAATAAATCACTGGTCATACTTTATGGGTTAAATGGTGATTCCTCAACTAAGATCTTTGATGGATGGCCAGTATAGATTTTTTCCATTATGCAAAGAAGTATCTGTATTTCTTTAAAAATGTAAAAGAAGATTTTTGCTAAAACATTTTTACTGCAATGGAATATTTTGACTGATTCACATATTTTAAGGCTGACAGCCTTATGAGCTATCAGTAGAACCCATCTACAGTCTGTTCCTCATATAAACTAAACTGTAACAATTTAACTAACAACTTAAAATCCTGTTTTCTAAGGATCAGCATTTGTGTTTCATTGTATAGAAATGAGCAGAACAAAACAAAAATCATTTTAAACATTTTGTGCTGTAGAGAAACGGTAGGGAACAGATGCGGTTATTCAAGTTATTCAATAAATATTATTTTATATTTAGTGAATCACATCAAAAGACTGCAAGAATGGTCAACAAATATTTTGGAAACTGGCCAAAAAAGTCTTATCTTAATGTATTTAAGATTTTCTGCAACTTTGTTGACGTGAAATGTAACCTGCTCTACAATAGCATTAATAGATTATTGGTGGTTATACTTGTTATATGGTTATACATGGTTTTTCATGTTATCTGGAAAGTGGAATGAATCATCTGCAAAAGCCTGTTTTGTGTCATGTAGAAGCACATGCTGTACAGTTTGTTTCAATACACACAGATCATGTGTAATAGGTGGTTGTGAATCCTTACAGTGTTTGACAACCCAAGAGAGAGAGAATTGATTATGAAGATGCTTATGTCTCAGGTTTCCATTTTCATTCTAAGGTCAGTGTGACTTTGTGTTGCTGTAATTGAGCTCTTGACTCCATATGGCCATTTTCTGACCGCTATGAAATGAAATGGCTGGCTGTGATTGGAGCAATGTAATATTTTCCCCTGTTTCTCACAGAGAGCCGGTAGGGATGCTTTAGATTTCGGCATTAGTTACATGAGGTTGATCTGATTGCTGCTTATACAAACAATCTTTTACCTGAACAAATCTGTGGCCTTCAAATCAATATTTTATACATCACACCTGATAAGCAATATTATAATCATATACATTAACATTTGCCATTACATTTATTCATTTGGCAGACACTTTTATCCAAAGCGACTTACACATTTATGCAGTGGCCAATTATCCCTGCAGAGCAAATGGAGGTAAGGTGCCTTGCTCAAGGGCACTTCAGTCATTGCCTGCTGGCACTGAGCTTCAAACCCGATCGTTTCATGATATGATATCAATACTATATTTTGGACAAAATGCAAAAAATTTAAAGGTGTAGCTCACCCCAAAACTTTAATTCTTTCATGGTTTACTGACACTTTAAAAATGTTTTTCTTTTAGTCTTTTTTCTTCCACAGATTACACAAAATAAATATTATGGCAAATATTTAATTGTATAGAACAAAAAACAAGCAAATACTTGCCACAAAACAATTTTCATTAAACATCCCAACCTTCTGGCTGTATGAAACACTTAAAAAAGAAAGAGGACTGTAGTCAATTAATACTGTTTTTAGAGGTGAAACATAAAATAGGGAAATATGAATCATACAAATTTGAGGAAAATGGAATTACCATGTGCTTTGCAGTTCTAATACAAAATCTGTATCCTGTATGCAGTAAAGAAAAAGAGCGCTTGCACACCTTAGTAAGTTGAACCAAGCTGCTTGACATAACTTATGGCTTCACACGAGAGATGTCAATTGAAACAAAGGAGAGGACTATCAAACATTTTATTACATACAGGAGAGCCAAACAAAAAATCATTAACATCTATACAGGAAAAAATAAGGTTTAAGTGGGCTAAAAACAAAAGTCTTGTATTTTCATTAAATGAAAGGCAACTGCCTGTAGAAAACATGGAAATTTCCATGTGATATGGTATCTTTTATTTCAGGTAAAGGTATGGGAGAGATTACAGTCATTTCAGTCAAGTTTTCATTGAAATTTCAGACACTTTTCTTATTCCATCAACTAAGAGAATATTTGTTAATGATGATGTAATTTTTCTAGTTGATAATGTATGAACCATAGGACTAAATCTCTGAAAACCTTCCTATAGGAACGACATATAATATCAATGGCATGGCCAGCAAATAGTCTTGATATTATTCCAATTGAAATCTTTGGTGGAAATAGAAAAAATATACACAAAAAGGATCCGAACTGTAAATTTGATCTGGCAACTGTTGAAGTGGAAGTCAGATTGATGTAGAATGCTATTTGTCATTAGTTAAATCCAGGTCTCAGAGAATTCAAGGTGTAAAAGCCAGAGGTGTTGCAACAAAGTACTTGTGGTGTTTAAATTTGACGATTCCATATTATACAAATCAGATTTGTAATTGGTGTAAAAGTAGTAATTGACTAAAGTTTTCTTTCTTTCTTTCTTTCTTTCTTTCTTTCTTTCTTTCTTTTTTTCTTTCTTTCTTTCTTTCTTTCTTTCTTTCTTTCTTCCTTTCTTTCTTTCTTTTCTTTCTTTCTTTTATACAGCCAGAAGGTTGTGTTGTTGAATGCAAATAGTTGTGGTTTGTATCTGCTTGTTTTTGTTCTACAAAATTAAATATTTGAATGAACATCTTCTCTTCAAGTCAATCGGGACCGATTACTTGTATTACCAACATTATATTATACATGTAGATGCAGAATAATACAAAATACACTATTACCCAAGAACACCCGTAATAACACCTCTGTGTAAGTCATGCAGTCAGATTCAGATTCAGAGTATTCAGTATTCATTGCCATATTCAATATGACTAATGTTTCGAATACATATGTAGGTAGGTTTATGTGCATGTTTTGTGTGTATGTGTGTGGGGGAGAGATTTGTGGAAGTCATAGATCTTCCACCTCAGTCGGTTCAGAATCACTGTGCTGTAAAAAGTGCTTACAGCGTGAGATGAGGCATGAATTTAAATGAAACTGGGTCCAGTTTGGCACCAGCCCCCCTCCAGAGATGTAGACGATGACCAAATATAGTTTTTTTTGTTGAATTCCTCATTCCTGACAGCATTTCATTTACACTTTCCAAACTGTTTCAGTAGCTCTCAATTGATGTTGATAAATATTGATAAATGCACACTTCTTACAAGCACTGTTTTGGATAAAAGCATCAGCCAGGTGCATAAATGTACATAAACTACAGTATCACTATAGTGCAATGGTTTATGTTGCGTTGGTGTTGTAATTGTAATTAACAGTCAGTTTACAGTAAAGGCTCATAATTAGGGTTTTTGGTTCTTTGATATTATCACATATAATTTCCCTCTATCAATCTAGAGACATCTCTCACTTGTCAAAGAACTTCTTTACTTACTTTGAGTTTTTTACATGACCATAAAAACATCTGACAGTTTGTTACATACCCTTTTCCGTAGATTGTAGGTTAGCACCAGGTTTCGAGAGAAGTGTCCTGCGAAGGCTGTGTAAAATTCCAGAACCTTCTGTAAGGCATCACGTTTGATGATGTGAAGATCACAGTAGGTCAATGCACGAACATTGGCACAGGCCTGAGCTAAATTCACCTCCTTCCAGAACACGTCCCCAAATACATCACCTTTCCCTGAAAGAAGGATGGGGACAATTTTTTAGATTCTTATAAACCTTTTCTTTAAATCACTCAATGTGAACTTCAAAAGGAATCTGTTTGGAAATATACATATAAAAGATGCAGAAATGTCAAAAGCTGATTTTAATGTAATAAGAAGCTGTTCAATTTACAATGAATGATGGTCAAATTAGATTCATTAATGATTTTTGTAAATCAACTCAAAACATACCCAAAATGGCAACAACTTCATCGTCTTGAATGACCTCTAATGATCCAGATACAACAAAGCAGAGGCTGTCCACACTTTCTCCGGCGTGATAGATCAGGTCCCCCGGAGCGCTGTGGACAGTTTGAAACTCCATAGCAAGAGCTCGCAAACACCCGTCGCTGGCCAGACGGAAAGCTGGATGTTCCTTGAACACCTTCCTGTTTAGATGCACGCAGATGTCTGCACGCATGTCCTTGGGACAAATCTGCAACACCTGCAGAAAAAAGGTGTTTATACTAAATATAAATGATTACCTCTTTTTGATTTCTTTACCTGTTTCTCTTGAGATTTTAAGATGTTGAAATCCTTATGTCAAATGTAACACATGTGAAAAACATTGTAATGGCAGAATAACAAAGGAAAAGTGACCTAATAATAATTACTGTTGATATACTGAATTAATAAAATAACCTATGGCTTCTGTTAGGTACCTTATCTGTGTCAATGCCTCTGGACATGGACCATGTGGAGACGATATAGTCCATTACTCTCTCGCTGAGGCCCTTGGGAACCTGGTAGAGCTTCAAAAAGTCTCGTACACTATTTAACATCTCATGATAGCGGTTGGTATTGGCGTACATTTGCTGGAAGATAGTGGTTACATTACCAAAAATGGTGGCGTACAGGAGAGCTACAGTAAAAAAAAAACAACTCTTATTATTAAACTGCATCACATTCACTATTAAGAACAGTCATGCATTCAACCACAGTAAAACAGAAGAATGATTTGCATTGATAAAATCAGTTCTGCTGGACATTGCAGTCATGTCATCAGTGTCCTATAGAGCTGATCAGGTTCAAACAGTTCTGTTCGCAGCTTTATAAAGTGGAAATCTATTAAGGTGTAAATACTGCATACATAGACGTTCACCTGAAAACATGTTGTAAGGACATACAGCAGAATTTTTTCCTCTACATCCCTCTGAACATCTGACCTTACAACAAGATTAAACTTAAAGCCAAAGCCCATTTCATGACTCAAAGATGCTGATATCTTCTACAGGTCCATTAGTGTGTCATGTAGGTCATGTTATTGATCACTGTAATGAAACTAAAAGGCTCAACCTCAGCAAGTTAAAGCTGCATGTGTGTGTGTGTGTGTGTGTGTGTGTGTGTGTGTGTAATGAAGATGCTCACAGCAGTCAGTTTAACAAATAGCAATGACAAATAATGTGATATCACACGCAATAAGGTTTTTTAATAAGTCATATTTAATTATAGAAAGAGAAGGAAAATAATGGTCTCTTGTAAAATAGAAAAATCATGGGTCATGAGATCTCATTAGAAGAGAAGGAAATGATTTCAAGAAACCCTGGTAAACAAGTGTTTCTACAACACTTTTAATGGCCCTGATATTTGAAATTCTGTATTTCATCACTCTTAATGCATTTTCTGAAATCTCTCATCACGCTTAACCAGTGAAACGACTGAATTGTAGTCTGCCTCTGCAGGATCACTTACATCTCAATAGCTTTCCAGTCAGCACTTTTTGTGCAGCCTATCACCATCTGACACTTTGCTCACTACAAGAAGTCAAACAATTAATTTCAGTTCAGATTCAGATCTGTGAACTGAAAGATTCCCCTGTGAATAGTTCATATACGGCATATAGACCCAACAGAAAATACTTTAAAGCTGAAATAACATTCTGTTTTATGCATTATAAGTGTTTTAAACTGTTTATTTGTTAAAAACCGAGTAAGACGCATAACATAGGATTTCTGTGTTGAAAAACCTACCCCTACAAGGCAATCCTTTTGTTTTGGAAAATATTTTTTAAATCGGCACATTTTTTAAATCTTTTCCTGTCAGAACGTTTCTAGTTATTGTTGGCCTTTCGCCATAAATTCTATCCATGCACCTATCAGAGAGAGAGAAGAAGCACATACATTATCACATTCCAGGAGAAGCCCTTGTGAGAATCCCACCAGCGAGACCTCTGCTTGTTCCAGAAACAGCCATAAAGCTGTATCAGTCTCCTGTAAATGTGATTAAACCAAAGACTTTTCGGAGATATAAACAATGCAATTCTACACTACAGGTACTCAAGATTAATATAAGATTTGAAGAAACAGCTTTTCCATAGCTTAGTGGTAAGAGCATGTAGATTTTGTGCTAGTTGAAACATGCATAGGTTTGCATGAATGAGCCTGTTGTTTGGTAAAAAATAATAATTTATTGCTTGAGTCATACAGTATACATTAATGCAATTAAAAGTTCAAAGAACGCATTATTTGTGGTATTAAATACTTTGGAGCTTCACGTGCTAACTGCTAAAATAACATACTTAATCCAGAACCAGGGTGGACTACATGTTTGTGCTTCTGCACATACTGAATGTCTTCCTCTCTGTTTTTAGTGTATCTCTGCAGCAGAATTACAGCAACTGTCCGGTCTGACATGTCCAATTAATCATTTTGAGAAGTTTCAATGGTTTTTGGTGTATGAAGCTATTTCTCAAGACATGTTGTTTACCAAATCTTAACAAATGAAGGTCTTTCTTCATCAACCTCCATACTTGCTAACAGTTTCAATGTATTATAAGTTTACTTAAAAACCCTACTGAATTTGCTGCTATAAATGATCATAATTTTTTATGGTAAATGTTGATGTTTCACTATTTTTTAATTCCCAAACATATCTTAAAAAATAATATAATTTCTATTGCCAAAAGTATTAGCAGGTGAGCATTGAGTCGCATATGAACTTAAGTGACATCCAATTTCTGATGTTGGTCCACACTTGGCAGCTAAAAAATCTTCAACTCTTCTGGGAAAGCTGTCCATAAGGTTTAGGAGTGTGATTATAATGAGAGGAGTGAGAGTGATTGAAACCAAAATGTCCAATTCTTATATTTACAGCACCACAAAGTCTTCTGTGAGTTTCGACCTGTTTGGCTGTGAAACTGAAACTTACAGTGAGAGCATATTTGGAAGATTGCATTTTTAGAGAATAACAACACTAAAATATGCACTGTAAAATCTAACTGACCCCAAATGCAGCTTCACATAACTGTATAATAAACATAATGTTTTACCTTGATGAGTAGTTCAATCGATAATTTGCATTCATTCATTTTTGCTTCTTTTCTCTAGCCAAATACAAATACTTCATAAAAAAGATTAAATCACGCTGTGTCTGTATAGAGGACTTCTAAAATAGCACACATGTCCATCATTTAAGTTATTACAGTGGGTTAATGTCTTCTGAAACTAAACGATATCGTTGAAAAGGAACAAAAAGGAGGTTTTGTGAGCTAGAAATAGTCAAACTTAAACCGAAACAAACATTAAAATTGATCTTATCTTGATTTCTTTGATTCTTGTGTCTGGAAAAAATATAGGTAAATCTGCTTTTCAAACATGCAAATAGTGACAATCACTATAAACAGGTTATGAGTTTGAAATTTAATTTGAATGACAAGTTATTTTGTTTGTAAGTACCTTATCAAACAATGCCTAATTTTTCTTTAAAAATTTGTTGGCATGTTGAGGTTGTGCATGAGGTGTATAAAACATGACCGCAACTAAACCCAGAACTGACAAATAACACAAACATTGATATGGTGAGGTATGATACAGTTATTTTAGAATAAACACAGGAAATGAAAGACAACTTATTGCATGTTCTTTCTTCCTGTACAAAACTGTTTTTAGACCCATGTCTAAATTTTCAACCTGTTTTAGACAAGCACATGTAATAACATAAATATTCTAAAAATCAGGTGGTCAGAATGGGCAACAACACTCACTCAGTGTCCTCAGCCCACTCCTGTACTCCCTGTACACACTTGTCTGTGCAGCCACACACAGCTTCGTCATTGACAAATTTGCTGATGACACAACCGTGATAGGCCTGATCAACGACAACAATGAGAAGGCCTACAAAGAGGAGGTGAGCACCCTGACTAAATGATGTCAGGAGAACCACCTCTAACTCAACATTGACAAGAATAAGGAGCTGGTGGTAGATTTCAGGAGACAGAGCAGAGAACACACACCATTCATCATAAACAAAGACACCTCTGGAGCGGGTAAGCAGCTTCAAGTTCCTCTGCGTCAACATCATTGAGGATCTCACGTGGTCTACTCACACTGACGCAGTGCTGAAGAAGGCACAGCAGCGCTTCTTCTTCCTGAGAAGGTTGAGGAAGTTTGGAATGAGCCCCAGCAGCCTCAGAACATTCTACACCTGCACTATAGAGAGCATCCTGACGAGCTGCATCCCTGCTTGGTCCGGAAACAGCACTGCTGGCAACCGCAAAGCTCTGAAAAGGGTCGTGCAAGAAGCCAGCCACATTGTTGGAGGTGAGCTTCCCTCCTTCCAGGAAATCTACACCAGGCGGGGTATAAGGAAATCCCGGAAGATCATCAGGGACTTCAGCCACCTATCCCACAGACTGCTCTCTATGCTGCCCGAGTATACGCTCTCACACTAGTTGACTGAGGGATAGCTTTTTCCCTCAGGCTATCAAACTTATGAAAAGTCAGAACTGATACACCCCAAATACGACATGCCACACACTGCACTTTAATTCCAACAGTTTAACTCTAGACTATACATACACATACACACTACACTTTATACAACAGTCTACCCATTACTACTGTACATAATCCGCTTCAGAACTATGACTTACTCTCTGTTGAACCTAAGCATATATTTATGCACATATATTGTTTACATAATGCAGAACTCTGATTTTATTGTGTAATGTGTAGTCCTAACTGTATGTATGTACATATTGTGTATAATGTTTAGTGTTTAACCGTAAGTATGTCCACTTTAAAACTCTATGTTTTCACTCAAGTGCATCAAGCATTTGATGTGTCTCACGAGTAACAAGAGATGCAGAAAAAACAAAGACAAAGAGGGATGAACTTATTCTTTCTCTCCACAGTCAGATTTATAAAGATGACTTTTTTGGTCAACAACAACATATTTGTCTTCAACAAATTCATACCGGTAAACTAAGATCGAAGAATCACAGTTTAGATATCTTTAATATTTTAGTTATTTCTCCTAGCGATCAATACAAATAAATGTAGAGACAATGGAAACTTGGTATTATCTGTATCTTCAGATATTTTGCACGAATGTCACCATTGGAGTTTTAGAAGAGATCTAGATCTAGATAGATTTGTCAATACTGCAATCAAAAATCAGTTTTAATAAAGATCCAACTTAAAATCTCCAAAGCTCAATTTTCCATTTAAAGATATTGACTGCTCCCTTACAGTTTGCCATATGGATGAGTTTTTAATGCTTGAGGTTTGAAACAGGATGGTGTTAAGGTTCTACATCATAATGCTTAACTGCTCCCACTTGGTTGGCCATATGAATGACTTTTTAGGGCTTGGGGTTTGAACCGAGATGGTGGTGAGTAAGGTTCTACTTTCTTGTTCTTTGAGTATAACACGTTATGTTTTGAGTTAATTTGGATTAATCCGTTTTCAACATTCCACCCTACAAATATAAGGTACAAATCTTCAATGTAAGATATATAGTGCTTTGGCAATGAAACAAGAAGGTAGTGGGTTAAGTTCTACTTTTTAGTGCTTTGGGATTAAAACTGAAAGGTCTTGAGTTAAGGTTCAATTAGACAAGTTTGAACTTTTCCATCCTACAAATATTAGCAACAACGGCATCTAGAAGTTAAATCTTCTATGCAAGATTTTCTGTCCTTAAAATCTAAATTAATTTTATTCCTCCATACTGTATATATTAAAAAATATATATAGTTTTATTTTTCTGAGAAAATAAGGGACTAAACTACAACTCTATTAAATCTCCTATGTAATTGAATAGCATTCTTTGTTTAATAATATTATACTCTGAATTCTTGTAAATAAAGTGTCCATAAAGAACCTTTAACATCACAAAAATATTTGTTCAGTAAAGGTTCTTTTCTTTGAAAAGAGGATAAAAGGTAAGAAAGAGATAGTTCTTCAAAGAGCCTTTGACTGAATGATTGTTTGCGGAGCCAAAAATGGTTGTTATATGGTATTTTTATGGTATATTATATGGTACATGGTAAATAAATGGCTTTTTTATGTGTGTGTACTTTAGTGGCAATATCATCTGTAAGTGAAACAAATTCAAGGATATATTTAGTCTTGGCCTGTATCCCATTCCACTATCATATCATGTCAAAGTGGCATTAATTCACTAACTCCTTTACACACAGTAACTATAAAATCAGTGATCATGCACTTCCAGACAGGAAGGCCATTTTGTGAAAGCATCACATGCTCTACAGGCTCTACATGACATTAAAGGGAGTAAACCTTGGCAGAATAGCATTGCACGTAAGCACATGCACATGTTATGTATGTGTGTGACAGCAGTGTCATACTGAATCAGTGCCTGCTGCGTAGAAGCTTTACTGTCAGAACCCACTGCTCTCATGACACTTCACATTACCGTCACCCTCAGTAAGCCCTAAGCATCACTTGCGACTCACCGTTTTGGAAAGGCATCACATTGGGTGACTTAAGCTAGGGAGTGGGTTGCCTCCCCAGGTGAACAATTATGCATGAATGGATATTAAACACGAGTAAAAGCAGTTGACAATATTGACATGCTACAGGTGAATTAGTGCAGAGTCAGCAAAAAAAAATATATTATGGAGGGTCTATTGCAGAAAATGCAATGTAAGAAACATAAAATTATAAGCTTTTAGGGGTGTTTTAAGACTTTACATAATAAATAGTTATGTTTTTATCTTAAGCTTTTTTTTATCTACACAGAACATGGGTTCTCTTACAAAAATTCACTAAAACAACACTAAAAAGTTTTTCGACCTAAAAATAGTGTCTCCAAAATCAAAAAGTGGTAGAACAACTCCAAACTGGAAGAATTTTAATGTTGCTGCTACCTTATTAGCCAAATCATACATGTAACTTTGGAGTTCAGGTAGGTACATAAGACCCACCCACAGTCTGCTTTAAGGCATACGTCATATTTTACTCGTAACTTGGGTGAAATAAGCCATCAGCTAAAATAGGACGAGACAATTTTATACAGCATAAGCCTACCAACCATTGCCATGGCTGGGCAAGAAAAAAAACAAGGCTAACATATATTTTTCTTTTGTTCTCATCATAGGTTTTTCCTATTAGGTTAAAATTCTTGGAACTTTGTAATCACATTTAAATAACATAGTGTAACACCCACTGCTTTACCTGGTCGGTGGACATAGTTTCAAAATGACATATAAGCGTTTGCCCGGTTCCAACATCTTGTAAACAAACTCCAGGATATTGTGCTGGCAGTGGAGAAGTGTAGTGACAGTATTTGCAACATTGAAAACAGACAATTGCACTTATCAACCAAATGTGGGAAACAGTGCGCACAACTTCTACAGTGTTGTTATGATATTTCTTCAGTAGTCCTAAAAAGGCAAAATGTTCTTCAGTAAGCATTTCAAAAAGGTCATCTTCTTCAACAAAATGCAAAAACATGACCGAGTCTCTGTCCTGTGTCAGCCGTAGTAGTGTTTTGAAATTGGGGGTGAGCAGTGAACCGACCCTAGTTGCAATTCGTTACCTCAGCACTATAATTCGCTAGAAACTAGACCTTTAAAGACAAATATTCTTAAAGATCTAAAAGAAATAACCACATCTAAAACATGTGCCTTGTCATTTACTTTTTAAACATTTTAAATGTGTCAATTTCCTGTCTAATTATAACTAATAGTGTGTTACCTGCTACAGTTAATTTTATCTGTATAATACAGCAACCAAGGCTTTTTCACTAAAACGTTCATAGAGGAGACTAGGATGTAGGTAATGGATCCGTAAATTACATATGCATTCAGTTTTGTTATGTATCAGCATTTATTTTATATAAGAGATTTGTGATGTCATGCAGATTCACCCAAAATAAAAAAATTCTACTCACAGCCAATCATCATCATGGCCACGGCGAAAATCTTTTCTCCATCAGTTGTGGGTGCGATGTTTCCGAAGCCAATACTGGTAAGGCTGGTCATGGTGAAGTACAGTGATGTGATGTAGACTGAGTCTTTGCTGGGCCCCCCCTCCCATTTCCCCGTGCCACTGGCATTGAATCGATAAGGCATGCCAACTGCTTCTCCCAGAAGATACAGCCAGCTATCCGTTCGGACCATGTTGGCTTCCTCATCTATAACCTCATAGTCTCCAATGCTGTACCATATGCAGGCCAGCCAGTGAGCTGCCAGACCAAAGACACAAACCAGCAAGACCAGAACCGCTGCCCCGTATTCTATGTAGTGGTCAAGTTTACGGGCCACTCGCCCTAATCTCAACAGACGGACCACTTTCAGGGAACTGAAGAGGCTGCTTATGCCCTACAAGAAAGAGAATAGGTAAGGAAATCACTCAAGCATTAAGGAGTACTTTGAAGGGATAGTTCACTCCAGAATAAATGTGTTGTCATCATTTACACAACTTCTTTCATTTCCACCTTGTTTGACTTTCTTCAGAAGAACACAAATAAGATGTTTTTAAGAATGCTGATATTTGAGAAATGCTCTCCATTGACTTCGATTGGGTTTTTGTCCATACAACAGAGGTGAATATTCAACAGTTTCTGGTTACAAAATTATCTAAAATATTTTCTGTTGTGTTTTGATGAAGAAATTTACAAAAGTTTGAGATATCAAGAACTATCACTTTAACTACAGTAAAACAAACTCTAGCGTTCAGAAAGTAAATGTTTGGTAAAGGAAAATCCTTCATATTTAACTCATCCTAATGTAATTTTTAACACGTATTACTTTCTTTCTTGTGCAGATCACAAAAGAACATATTTAGAAGAATTTTGATAACCAGACAGTATTGCTTTTCGATGTATTAACACAAACCACTGAAACATTTTTCAAAATATCTTCTTTTGTACATATACAGGTTTGATGGGGCATTTTAAGTATTAAAAAAAAACATTAGCTTTTCAACATTCCACTGACCAGACTTTGGTTCTGTCGTGTGGACAGCAGTGAAAGGTTAAATAACTGGTACTGATGCTTACTGTAAGATTCTTCTGTTTCACTAGAGGCAACGGAGCAACCTGACAGCCACGAAAGCCCCAGAATAAAATAAGCCTTGGAATTTTTACTCCATACTGGGGGATTAACGTCTCTGCCAGAACCAAGGACAGCGTTTTACAGGCTGTTTGAGGCTCTGAAGTGAAAGTCAACATAAAAAATGACTGTCACTATCTGCCAAAGTTTTTGACGATCAAACTTAACGTCTTGGTCCCTATTTAACATCCCAGAAGGCACATCAGCATCAGAAGAAAATATTTAATCCTTAATGGGATAGTTTAACCCAGTGTTCTTCATCATGTGTTTCAAAATATGTGGAAAATAAAAGAAGATAGATTTTGAGAAATGTGGTTTATACATTGGAAGTCGATGGGGTTCTCTAAAAATATCTCCTTTTGTGCCTTGGGGATGAAAGTCAAACGCTTTCATTTTTGTTGAACTATCCCTTTGAACAGCCAGAGAGCACAGGGCATTGTTCAATTTCACACAAAATTCAGATCTGTTGGCCTGCAGTACAGGCGAACACAAATGACGCTGCAGATTTTTGTCACTGGGCTGATAAGCACTTCCGTGCTGGTAATGAGCATGACCTCTATATGACATTAGCCTCTGGTTTAATAAGAGATTAGTAGCTGCTGATTTTATTTCACAGATTAAGATGTTCTGTAGGCTTACATTCAACAAGAAAAAGCACATATGCGCCCATTAACTGCATTTTCATTTTTTTGCTACACTTATCAATAAAAAAACAGTTACTTGTACCCTGCTGTGCACCCTGTTCTGTTAATAAAGTTGAACGCTTGAGCGGGTCAGAAACACAACGCTGGTACTAATGGCTACTGGGATGTATTATCCATCAAGCAAGATGATGTCTGAGGGGTGTAAAAATAAATGGAACTATATAGTAAAGACAGAAGGATTTTACAGATGTTGTAGGGTGAAATTCTGTATGTCCTTGGGGGGCTTTCTTCCATAAAGAATGATGCAGCAATATCACTCAAATTCATTCATGGTCTGGTGGGGAATACCTGATATAAAGGGATAAAATCAATCCTGAAAACGCTGTTTCAGTGTAGCAAGGCGATAATGCAATTTTAGCAGAACGATTGAGACTGACATGGGCGCATACTTGCAGAAAACACATTAATATATCTGCTGTTTCTCAAACTTACTTAAAAAAACACATTTCATTATGAAAATGAGGGATTTTTAATGTTCTTCAGGTTGAGGTCTCACCTCGTCAACGTTTTCAAAGGCATTAATGACGTCATAAGGAAGACAGGAGAGGAGGTCTATGACAAACCAAGTTTTCACATAGTTCATACGAATGAGCTTCGGATCTGAGATGACTTCTCCTGCAGGTCCAACGAAAGTGGTGTGGAAATTGAGGACAATATCCACCAGAAAGATGACATCCACAATGCTGTCCACCACCAGCCATGTGACGTTGTTCTGCTTGGTCTTGAAGGACACATTGTACGGCACCATGATGGCTGTGTAGAAGGTGAGAATGAGGATCACCCAGTCCCAGGTGGTCTTGAAGGTACAGTAATGGAGGATGATGTGAGGAGGAGTTTTAGGAGCTTCTTGTTTATACTGTGGCAGGATGTCAGAGCCCAGCTGTAATACCTGATGGGTAACACACATCAAATTATGTATGTCTGTGAAAGAACAGTAATAGCATGCATTCAACAAACTTAAGTCAGACATTTCTTTACTCCATTCTAAAAATCCAGAATAGATTGCATGGCATGTTTAGATTTGTTCAGTAATAACACTCTGTTTAACAAGGCAGTAAAATGTTTAGCATTCGCTGAGGAACGGAAACAAAAATGGTTTTAATCATTCAACCAAAGCAACAATTTTTTATAAAATCATGATAATGGGATCTGTATTTTACCAGGTGGCTAGTGTGTATAAACCCCTACAAAGTGAATCATCTAAAAACACACGTCCATTAATGAACCAATCTACAGCTCAAGAAGCAGATAATTCCAAAGCATACTAATAAGATCATTTGAACTAATAAGAATTAGTAATAGAGTTTTGCAAGATCTGCTCAGATAGGTTTTGAAGTTGCTCATGGAAATCTTACAATAGGATTTCACACAGCCCCAGATATGGTAAGCCTCAGGTGATATTCACATTGGTTTTGATGCACGCACAGCAGCTGCACATGTTAGAGATTTATCTTAGCACAGCAGACTGGAATCTGGGGTTGGAGAATTCGATCGCGGGATCAGGGATAAATAAATGCACTGTACCTCTGAGCAAGGTGCCTAAACATTCACACTGTTTATTTGTAAAGGTTTTATTTGTAAATTTATAATAATATGACTTGTAACCCTCAACCTACCCTAAACCTTTCTGCACTTAACATCTTCCTCGTAAGGAATATATATGTTCTTAAAAATGACCATTTGGTCTTCACACTGTGGGGTTTGTCAGTATCACACGCAAACACTACCTCAGCCAGACGGGAATGCTTGTGGACGTTCTCGCCCTTGTGGACAGCTGGAGCAAGTTGTTGTAAAACACCACGGCTACTTGTCAATGCTCGCGTCAGTCGAGCAAACTTACCCCAGCCTGAGGAAATATAACAGATAGGAAAAAAGTTATGAATAGTTATAGAATAGGAAAAATGTTTAATATACAGTAGGGACAGCTATGAAATGAAAATGTGTCTCACTGCCCTGAAATACGCAAGTCAATAAAAATGGTACTTGTCAACACTGCCACCTAATTCCTTTACTTAGTAATTTTCTTATTATGCAAAATTTAATGCAGTCCCTTTCCTTCTGTGCTGTACTGAACTTTTCTTAAGGAATAACTAAGAGATAGTATCTGCAATATTATCCGAAACTGCATATAGGTTAAGAGTGTCAATCAAAACCTTTAGATGAATCATCTTCAATAGGCTGCTTAAATGCTGTGATGTCACTGAAGGTACACAGAAACAGCACAACCTTGTCCTGTTCATTTCGGATAGGGGCGATTTTGACAAAGAACCAGACTGGCATCCCTGCAATAACAACATTTATAAATAAGCTGCAATAACATGCTAAACATAGACTGTTCATAAACAGCAAACTCACGGTTCTTCTTGTACATGAGTATTTCAAAAGAGTTTATATCATAGTTCTCAAAGGTTTGACGGACTTTCTCGCAGGTTTCTTTGTCTGTAAGTTCTCCATACATGAAGCTAGAAAAATGAGAAAGACACATAAACAGCATATATATACACACATATACACACTCTTTTCATCTATTCATACTGGCTAATCAAGTAAATCTAAGAAAGAGAAAAAAGCATATATTTCTAAGTATAAATGTTTTGGTTTTGAGGCATTTCAGATTTGAGGCTGTGAGTCTCAATAAGGCGTCAGATAATTTTGTAACGCTGACTTTAATTTTACGACAGCAATGCTTTTTTTTTTTTTTGCTTTATTTGTATGACAGTAAATAATGAAAGAACCTGCAAGTGCTGCTCTTCTGCATGACCTCAGCACGATGGTAACCAGACAGCTTGCAGAATCCATCATTGCTGTAGACAATAGGCCAATCGACAATCTGGGCATTACCCAAAACAAAATTGGTGTCTGCCAGAAAAAATGTGAAATCTGTTAGAGATTATATATTGTAATTGATCAAACTCTATTGTGTTGACAATGACATACAACCTCGTAACTTTTAAAACAATCTGATATGTCCTGACTCTCTCATGCTCAGGCATGTTCATTTTGCTCCAAAAAACTATGAATTGTAATAAAGGACATTTTGTCACATATCCAACATTTTAGATTTAAAAAATTTAACAATCACTATTATTCTACAACCAGAATACAGAACAAAAATACAGAACTAATACAGATTAATGCTCAGCACTTCCATAAGTTGACCCTGGGAAAAATTGTCAGAACTGCTCATAAATTAATGAGTAGTGTAGAAACTTGGACTTTCTGTGTTCAACAGGGAACAGTTTTGCTTAAAATTAATTCAATAATACTGAAACACAAACACAGTAAATGTAAACAGCACGAGCTAATCTATTTAATCAAATCCACACACACACACACACACACACACACACACACACACACACACACACACACACACACAAACATAAACAACACAATAGGATTCTTTAATGTCCAAAACATCACCTGTCTGTCTATAAAATGCCCAAACTGAAAAATAAAAAGGAAAGACATGAAGTTAAAGTCAATTAGAAGTCATTTTAAATAACGCTCCTTGGGTTCGTGTTATTGCCTTATTGTATGTAATAACATTTAAACGTTGCATGTGTATATGCAGAACACAATCAACAGCATTTACAAGGTAAGATTATACAAATAGAAGAACTTAAACGAAACCACTGAAGGCAATTTATAATTTTTCCTTCAGGCTTATGCGCATTAACAAACCATTCAATTATAAACTGACATTATGTATGGTAGAGCATTTTAAGTGAGATGAGTGTAATGTTGCAGAATGAAGGTAAGTAAATGATGACAGGCTTTCTCTCACCATTGGAGCGACGAACGATATTTTCCAGGAAAGTGTTCTGAGGGGCCACCAGTCCCCTGCGACCTCCGGCCATCCCTGCTCCTCATGTGCTCTCAGATCAGAGTGAATATGCATCAGTGCCTCCTGAAGTCTACATGATTGAGACTGCTGTAAAGATTCAGATGCCGGCTCATGCTTCCCCTGCTGACGAACACTTAAAACGCAGAGATCAGTGAGGACATCTGTTGGCCAAAGACATATCTAGATACACTACCCAGATAGCACAGGTATGTCTGCTAAATATCAGGAAAACATGCTTTGTAAAATACTCTTAGAAGAGCTGTTGCACATACATTCTAAATCCCAAACATCTTGTAGACGTTGGTGTGCTGTTGGACACGTTTGTGAGTAGTTGTGGGTTTTTGGCTCCCCCTACAGTTGTGTAAGTGTTTCACGTTTGAGTTTATTAAGTTTTATGTGGTTAGTATTCAAAGAAAATATTTTTTTATTTTATATTTTAACTTTATGATTTAATAATATAACAACAACATAAACCAGGCATGGAGTATATTTACATCTCATCTTAAACTCCTCATCTTTCTTTCTCTATCACTTCAATGAAGAAGGGTAAACTTGTAAATCATAATTGCAATGGAGCATTCTACAAATATGATCTTCTGGCCCTTTAAAATAAAACTAAATTCTTTGTGTTATTGTTTTAACCACAAGATGTCACCTCTGTCACAGATTAAAGCTTCTTCTCGACTTAAATTTGAGAACTAATGAGCCATTAGTTTATGATTGCCAGGCCATCAAGGCTATTGTTGTGATCATTTACAAGGCGCATTCGGCGACCGGTTGAGCATTTAAGCCGGGTCACCTCTCAGTAAAGACAGGAGAAGCTTGTAGATCAGCTCGAGTACACTTGTAGGAGAATCTGGGTTTTCAACATTGTTTACTGAATTACCCGTTGCGTGAGTATAACCTGTTGCTAACGAAAGTGTAGGCTATTAGATAGAAATACAGTCCTAGTTTCATTGAGCAAGTGTTAATTTGTTTTATTTCGTTAATTCATTGCTGTGTCATAAAGAGCCAAGTTATTGTTATTGTTTAAATCCGTAGCACTCTTAATCGCAGAGCTATTTGTGGTTTCAGTTAGAGGCATTAGTTTATGATTGCCAGCCCATCGAGGATATCGTTGTGATAATTTACAAGGCATAAACTAATGGCTCTAACTGAAACCACAAATAGCTCCGGATTACGAGTGCTACGGATGCAGCTCTTTTCACTGATTGCACAATTAAGTGAGTATTTAAGTGTTGTATCTGCGCGAACGTGTCAGCGTGAGCGTCAGCCCTCCTCGTGTGAAGACCGGCGAGAGTAAAGACCAACGACTCTACCTTTGCTCATCTGGTAGAGAGGGGGGAAACCGGTCTACTTCTTCCTACTGGATGGAGGTTTAAAACACTTGCACCTTCAGGTGTCAACACCACTTTGAGTCACATGTAGTTTCTATTACTCATCCACTCAATATCATCTTTGTGGTAATATATCGTCCCCCAGGTCAGCTAGGACGTTTTCTAGAGGAGTTGGATGTTCTCCTGTCATCTTTTTTGGAGGATGGGACACCTCTTGTGATTCTAGGAGACTTCAACATCCACCTGGAGAAATCCTCAGCTACTGACCTACTCAACCTCACTGCATCGTTTGACCTCAATCGCATGCCCACGTCGCCGACCCACAAGTCTGGTAATACACTCGATCTTGTCTACACACGCTACTGCTCCACATATCACACTCAGGTAACACCACTGAACACATCCGAACGTGACAACATCCGACACTCCTCCTCCTTCCTCCCTTGTTACCTTCAGACGTAACCTACGCATGCTCTCTCCTCTCACTCTATCCTCTGCTGTTTCCTCTATGCTCCCTTCTCCTGATCAGTTTGCTCTACTTAACACTGACAATGCCACTCACTCCCTATGCTCTACACTAACATCCTGCTTGGACAATTTATGCCCGCTTACATCTCGACCAGCCCGTGCCAACCGTTCAACACCTTGGCTCTCTGATGTCCTCCGGGAACACAGAACCAAGCTCAGGGCAGCTGAGAGAAAATTATGCAAATCTAATGACCCTGCAGATCTCTCTCTCTCTGTCAAACTCTTCTCTCTTCTTTCCCTGCGGATGTCTCGGTTCTACCAGGCAAAAGTAAACAGGTCAACAGACTCTCGCGCTCTCTTCAAGACCTTCTCTGCTCTACTCTGTCCTCCTACCCCTCCTCCCTCGTCGGACCTAACAGCTGATGACTTCTTTGTGAAGAAGACCACCGCTATCAGCAGTCAGTTCTCCGCTCCACCACCGCTGGACCATACTCCGGCTCCTCTGACCACCTCCCTCCGCTCTTTCTCTCTGTTGACTGAAAACGACGCTGCGAGAATCATCATTTCGAATCACCTGACTACCTGCTTGCTGGACCCCGCCCATCTCCTGCAAGAAATCTCTCCTTCGGTCATTCCTGCAATTACCCACATCATCAACTCATCGCTCAACTCTGGCACATTTCCTACTGCTTTCAAAGAAGCCCGGATCACCCCACTGTTGAAGAAACCCTCGCTGAATTCCGCACTTCTAGAGAACTACAGACCAGTCTCTCTACTGCCCTTCATCGGAAAGACCCTGGAACGTGTCGTCTTCGATCAACTCTCGGCCTACCTTACTCTACACAACCTCTTGGATAGCAACCAGTCAGGCTTCAAGAAAGGACACTGTACAGAGACAGCTCTGCTCTCAGTTGTTGAAGACCTAGGATGAGGAGGCCTCCATGTCATCCGTTCTCATCCTACTGGACTTATCCGCTGCTTTTGATACCGTTAACCACAGCATTCTCCTTTCGACTCTCAAGGAAATGGGCGTCTCCGAAAAGGCTCTCCAATGGTTCGTATCCTACCTCTCAATTAGATCCTTCAAGTTTTCGTGGGGAGGTGAAGTCTCAGAACCGCAACATCTTGACACCGGTGTACCTCAGGGCTCAGTTCTTGGACCGTTGCTCTTCTCGATCTACATGACATCACTGGGATCAGTCATTCGTAAGCATGGCTTCTCCTACCACTGTTATGCGGATGACATGCAACTCCACCTTGCGTTTCATCCGGAAGATCAGACGATTTTGACCCGAGTCTCAGCATGTCTGAACGACATCTCCCTCTGGATGAAGCAGCACCACCTACAACTTAACCTTGCGAAAACAGAACTTCTTGTCATCCCTGACGACCAGAAGACTCGTCACGACCTCTCTATCCAACTAGGAGCATCAACCATTGTGCCCTCCAGGTCTGCGAGAAACTTGGGAGTAATCATTGATGATCAGCTCAACTTCACAGATTATGTTGCCGTGACTGCCAGATCCATGGATCCATGCAGATTCATGCTTTACAACATCAGGAAGATCAGACAGTTTCTCACAGAACACTCCACACAAATCCTGGCTCAGGCTCTGGTCCTGTCCAGGCTGGACTACTGCAATGTGCTGCTTGCTGGACTCCCGATGTGCACAACTAAACCTCTGCAGATGATTCAGAATGCAGCGACAAGAGTGGTGTTCAAGTAACCAAAAAGGACCCATGTAACACCTCTCTTCATTAAACTACATTGGCTTCCTGTAGCAGCTCGCATTGAATTTAAATGTCTTCTCATTGCCTACAAGACCACCACTGGTTCAGCACCTACTTACCTTAACTCACTAATTCAAAGGTATAGGCCCTCAAGATCTCTGCGCTACGCAAATGAGCTGAGACTTGTGGTACCAGCTCAAAAGGGTAAGAAATCTCTCTCTTGTATGTACTCTGCTTCAGTTCCTCGATGGTGGAACCTCTGGCTTCACGCTTGTCAGACTCGGTCTCTTACTTCAAAAAACACCTAAAAACTCATCTTTTCCGGCTACACCTAACTCACTAGGAGTACCTTCTTTTCTAACCTACTCACTCTATCTCAAAAAAAAATTTTTTTTACTTCTCTCTCTGTGTAACTTGGTAACATTGTTGTAGCACTTGTTCACCTATTGTTGTATCGGCTATTTACCGCTTCATTGTCTCCTCGACTATTGTAAGTCGCTTTGGATAAAAGCGTCTGCTAAATGCCTAAATGTGTGTGTGTGTGTGTGTGTCGGTGTGTGTGTGTGTGTGTGTGTGTGTGTGTCTGTGTGTGTGTGTGTCTGTGTGTGCGTGTGTGTGTGTGTGTGTGTGTGTGTGTGTGTGTGTGTGTGTGTGTGTGTGTGTGTGTGTGTGTGTGTGTGTGTGTGTGTGTGTGTGTGTGTGTGTGTGTGTGTGTTAGTACCTGTAACCAATCTGTGAGGTTACAAATTTCAACGTTCAGGATAAGCAGAGTGCCTGTAACAGAAATTACATGTTTTGGATTACAGCGAACATGATTGTGGGCTTCCAGTATCTCCCATAATGAGTTGGTGACGACACATTACACATTACAAAATGTCTGACCCATCACTTTTGGTGATGTTGAAACCTGGGTATGGTCATGGGCAATACATTTCCCGCACTTGCTAAACACTGTTGAACAGTAACAGCCTACTAGACTGTATAAACTAATACAGGTGAGGCAGACCTTAAGAGTCAGGAACTAAAACAAGACAGATGGGATAAAAGACGCAAAGAAACATCGGAATTAATAGACCAATAGTGCATACCTTGAAGCTTTAATCGCATTTATTTATAGTTGAGGACTCCAAGAATACAATTATTAATATTTTTATCACCAAATAAAGGTATCTCTAGAATGTAACATAGTGTTTTAAATCAGGCAAATAACGTTTAAAGGACTAGTCATTAAAATATAATGGTATCTGTTGCAAGGTCCCAAACCCCCGATACCCCCCCCCCCCCCCCCTTTTATATATTGAAAACAAAGTTTCTATTTTTTCTAAATTTCTCTCTACAGATTCACCAAAAAGACACAAATTAGACACATAAGTCAAGGTGAGCAAAAACTTATGAAGAAGATCTTTAATTTTAAAAAAAAGTTTGGAGAATTATTTTGTGTTGGTCAAATAATTTTGTAGAATACATTTATAATACCATGGTATGTCTCTCCACTTTTCATGGAAATGAGATCTATACAATTTCTGTATGTTTCGGTCCCTTGTGTTTTAGATTAATGGAAATAAGTAGAAAAAAACTGTTTCAAACTTGACCCAAAAATGCTTTATTGTTTAAACTTATGCTTATAACATTTTACAAAGGGCTCTACTCAGAAGGTTTGAAAAGTGGATCCTCGCTAAAGAGCTCCTTGAGGATGACGTTTTGGATGTTGGACTGTGCAGGACATTCAGGGGACTTTTTGCTTGGGAAGGGATGAATGGTAGGTTCCCTCTGTCCTGGAATCTGGGGGTCAGGGTGAAATGGAAGAGTTGAGGGTGTCTCAGGTCCATCAACAGGCTTGTCAGGGAAGGATGGAAGTACCATGGGTTTATCTATCGCAGGCAGGACATCAATTTTCCCCTCAGGGTTTCTCACTTCAGTTTTATTCTCGTGGTGGTGATGATGATGATGTTCGTGACTGTGAAGGTGTCTGTGCTTGTGCTCATGGTCTAGGACCATCTCATGATCATGTTCGTGGGTCTCGTCTTTTTTGTGACCATACTGGTGGTGTTGGTGCTCCCACTCGTCTGTACCATGCTCATGGGCCTTTTCATGGTGGGCATGAACATGGTCGTGAGAGTGATCGTGTGAGTGAGTGTGTCCATGACCCTTGCCATGCTCATGTGCGTGGTGGTGGTCTGAACCGTGGGAGTGGCCATGGTTGTGTTTATGGGGTTTTGCGTCGTCACGAGAATGGCCATGGCTGTGGTCATGGGCGTGGTCATGACTGTGGTTATGTCCATGAGTTGAGCCAGTGCTGCTGTGGCTGTGGTCCGTTTCACCTCCGATCAAGTGTTTCTTCTTCTCCTCAGCAGATGCCTAGACACAACATGATAAAAATTGTGAAAGCAATGTAAATATACCATCTGTGTAAGGAATAAAAAATAACATGAAAATGTGATTGCTGGAAATCTTACCTCAGGCTCAAAGATTTCACACTCAACACTGAGATTTTCCTCACTGGGACTCATCACAGAGTGGGAAGCTTTGCAGAATCCTTTGTGCTATATAAATGGAAGATTTGAATTCATAGAGAGATGCACTGATAAATTGACCAAAAATCTGTATCAGGGATAGTTTTCCATGATCAGAGCAAATATATACTGTCAATCCAAAGAGGACAGAACCACTTGTTTTACCACTTGGCAGACTGTTTATATTCAAACATAGCAACATTACAAACTAATTAAATATAATTTCAATGACATTGTAA
This sequence comes from Triplophysa yarkandensis, assembly GCA_033220385.1. NCBI lineage: Eukaryota > Metazoa > Chordata > Actinopteri > Cypriniformes > Nemacheilidae > Triplophysa > Triplophysa yarkandensis. The sequence continues at coordinate 10,665,971 of CM065674.1, forward strand.
TATTAGTCTTAAAGTAACAGTAAAAGTAGTTTTACCGCAAACTCGCATGCCATGGTCTCACATTTAGAGAGGTCAGCAATATCCGTTTTGTTAGAGCAGACTGTCTCCTGAATGGTGAACTCTGCATGATGGAATCTTCCAAAACCATACTAGAAAGAAAATCAAACCCATAAATGATAAAGTTCTCTGGACGTCTTTATTAATTCTCTCTTCCTTAATTCACTTGCTTGCTCAATTACCTGACCAGAAGCTCTCGTGATATTCAAAGGAACAAAGTAATTAGCCAGACTGCTGTCTTTGTTGTATTTCTCTATGGCCATCTTCACAGTCTTTGCAATCTCTTCATGATCCTTAGATAGTTGTGTAGGGCAGTCTGGGCACCTATCTCTGACTTTAGAGGCGGGCACTGCCAAAAAGAATAGTTAAATACACCAAATAATTCAATTTTTTATACATTTTATAAGAGTATAATAATGAACTGTTCTGCTGATGTGTTTCATGTTTACCTGGTCTCACCACACAGCTGTATTTGTACAGACGGCTCACTCTGTGAACTCTGTTCATGTAAATAACTGCCTTACACTGACCATACAGCTGTGGGTTGAAAGAAAATGTTGTAACCAGTCTGATCAAACAACATATCAAGTGCTATTTTCTTGCTATTATGAATGAATAAAGACATACTGGGTATTGTTCAGGTGCCAGAGTTTCACAGCTTTTCCAGTTTTTCTTGCTAAGGACATGGCAGTTGGTCTCCAAAACATCAAGAGTTAGATAGAAAACTATCCCTGTTTCACCCTAAGAAAAAAAATCGCTTTTCCCATAACAATTTATAAAAAGATAATTTATGAAAAAATATATAATTTAGAACAATGGATATATGAAACATTCAATGAAATATAAGATTTTATTAAGAAGAAATAAAGAAGAAAGTCTACATTAAACTTTTGAGACAAGAAACCTCACCTATTACACTTGTTTTTAAATGAAAGAATTAGCATAAAAATAACAATAAAAGACTCACATGTTTTATATAGTGTACATTGCTGAGACGATCCATGCTGAATACATAGCCTTCTGTACGGTCTAGATTTATCTGATTCAAGGCTTCGGCTGCAGCTCCATTCGCTGCAGCCTCCTGACAGGATCCAGGGGTCAAAGGGTCCACTGGTGCCCCACGGACACACAGGATGACCATCATCAAAATTACACACTGCTTCATGGTAGAGTTGTGCTTGTTCATCCACCACAGCAATAAAAGTCTAAGGGATGCACGCAAGCTTATATACAGAGTTCTATCTCTCGTAAATCTGGAGATTTACTTTGAATCAAAACCACAGCTCCACTCCACCCACTCTTATCACTGGCCTCTAAAATGACCCATGATCAAGTGATCTATCAACAAGACCTGTTGCAACACGCAGTAAACATTTTCTCAGAAAATGCTGGTTTTGTTTTTTTGTTACTCACCCACTATTCAACATTGTTTAGTAAAAATTTAAATGAACTAATTCATGAAAATATTATAATAACATTAACTCCTCATAGAAGTGTGGACATTTAAAAAAATTATTACAAATCTCACCTTAAAAAATATGATTTAATTAAATGTCATAGGTTTCCAAAATTAAAACTACAATGCTGAGACATTACAGCTATATCTGTAAAAATTTCAAATGTTCTGGCATATAAAAATAGCTTATAGGTTTACCTTAAACTTTCTAAATGTTTGTTTATTAAAAACCGCTCAACTCAAGGTCGACCAAAGTGCTGTAAGACACACATACACTACTACATTTCTTGCACAAAAATTAAGTATAAAAATTTGTTAAGATTTACAGACAGAGGTGCCTGTTATTTAAAGGGATTGGGGTATAGGATTTTCTTTGTTTTTTGATCAAAAGCTTTAGATAAACTTGATAAATCTCATTTTCTTATCACTGGTAAACAATTTCAAGAATTTGAGGTGTTGATTTCAATTCATTGTTAAAGGCTGTTCAAGACTTAACTTAATGAAGTTGTATGTTTGGGTGGTCAAGGAGAGGACATTTATGTAATATAATTCCTGCTGCCACCTCATTGATTCTTTACCGTTGTCTTTTGTTTTTTAAAACGTAAGATTTTAAAATACATTCAAGAACATTGAACTCCTCACAGTTTGGCTTTCTTTGTACAGTATATATATATTAGGGAAATTATTCTACATTTTTGTTAGATTCGTAAGTTTTTGATACTATTCAGCTGTTTTCTATGGCAATAAACAAATAACATATTGTCCTACATTATCAGTTTTGTAATACTGTGATGACCGTGTTGGCTCACAAATATGATCATATCTGTATTTTAACTCTTAAAAAATGCTCTTCATTATACCATAGATGAAATTTTTTTGTATGTAACATGTGAAAGGCGCTTTCTGTTTCATGCAAGGTTCTTTGTAGTGGATAGAGGATAAAATTATTTCAACGGTTTTGACTATTGCCACAAAAGTAATGAACCTGAATTAACTTTTCAAGGGTAGAATATTTTATTGTGTGACCCTAAATGTAGACAACTAAAAATCTCTGTGAAGCTCTTTCTGGTGTAACACCCTTTTTCCCAGATGTTTCCAACCATGGAAACACAATGTTCCTGTATGTTTCATTTACTGAGCAGTGGAGGTGCAAAGTCTGGACGTCCTCTGCAGGGATGTGGTGGAGGGAATGGACAGATTGGGTAAACAGATGGGGGGATTTTTACAAAGCCATGACAGGGAAATTCACGGTGTCCCTCAGACCCAGATTCTGGAACCACTGAAGGGCCTTTGGGACAGTGGTGTTTGTCTTTGTCAGCATGATGTGAATGTCCCGGTCGTCCCCTGTGATATGGTACTTTGTCCATATGACCATGGCCTGTGTGTTCTGGGCGACCTTTTTGGTAAGGGGTTTTGTCTTTATGAACATGACCTGCATGCTCTGGATGGCCCTGTTGGTCTGGGGTTTCGTCCTTATGACCATTACCTGCATGATCTGAGTGATGATTAAGATGATGATGATGGGGGTGATGATGGTGGGGGTGGTGCGATGGGGCGACATGAGACTTGCAGTCTCTTCTTGAATGACCAGGATGGTACATGTGTTGGGTTGAGTTCTATAAACGTAAAGAGCAATTACGCAACTAAATAAGAGAGGGGACTATAACCAGGTGCAGGCCAGTATGAGTGTGCCTGAGATACGTACCTGAGCATCGAAAATTTCACATTCCACATTTGGTTCCAAATTGCCAAACTTTGTAGACTTACAGAACCCGTACCGCTACAGTAAGGAAGACAGAAATATTAATCGATAAGGTAGTTTAAGTGGCAAAGGGTAAAGACTATATATCTCCACCCTATAAAGAACTCACAGTTGATTGAATATTAGAGGACAAAATAAAGTCAGAATTTAAATTTTTTGTCACTTACAGCCTGATCCACACATAAAGCATTGCATGCTTCTGGAGATGCCTGTTTGTTTGGACAGTCAGTCTCCACAACAGCAAAGTCAGCAAAAAAACTTTGACCCAAAAACATCCACTAGGAAAAAAGAGTGCCAGATAAGTTTCTACTGATACTAAAACTATAGCATTTTGGATATAAAGAACAGTAATAAAGAATACCTGGCAAGTTCATTAACTCCAGTTGTACCAGCACAATCTCATGGCAATTTTTAAATGAAATACAATTCTACTTTTTGCAATTTTATATGAACTCATTTCACCTTTAAGTAACTTTTAAGTTTCGAATGAAAATTAAACAGAAGGTATTATATAAGTAGTCATAGACACCACAGTGAAACTGTCTTCTTATGTAAACATTCTGCATGAGTATTGCTTTCGCTATTATTTTTCAGTGTAGCGCATTAAATTACATATAAAGAGCACTGCAAAAAGTATAACAGTTTAAAAGAAGAAAAGCTTAATTAAATGTAAAGTGTATGATAAATGTATGTGGAAAGGAAGTTGTTTTCAATTTGATTGTATAACAGTAGGTTGTGGCAGCAACTTTGCTATTTGAGGAACTTATATGAAGTATGAACAAAACCAACTCTGAATTTTTGGCTTGATAAAATGTGTGCTTGCAGTATTATATTACATAATTTTGCATTTTAAAATAAACTTCATTCCAAAAAATGTTACTGTAAACACTTGCTCAGAAAAATTGTCCTCTAACTGTCAGCCTGACAAAACAGCTTTATAAGTTACTTTGCACTAAAAACTGCCTCTGTTCCCACTTAGTTAAAACGCTGAGAATAATAACGTATATGTTTAGACCCGAGGTCACATACTTAAGGACCTTAGAATGCATTTCGTTGAGAAGCAATAACGATCATTATGCATTAATGTTCTTACTCACCTGTGTGCTAATCCTTCCTACTTCCATCAGTTTAAAATAAGATGTTTGGTTAGATTGCTTGTTGAATTTCTGCAGAGCAGTTTTCACAGTTTCCAGACCTTGAGGGTCATGCAGGGGCAGCAAAGCTGGGCAGTCTGGACACTTTTGAACCAGCAATTCATGAGAAGCTTGAGAAAAGAAAGCATTATGAGCATCAATGGTATCTACGTCATGTACATCAACTCAGTCAAAATACTGGTACAACTGTATTCTGCTTTGTTTAGGTTTTATATTATTATAGTACTGTACATTAAGTCATGAAGAGTTTGAAATTGCCTTTGACCTCATTTAACCGAAAGCTTTTTGCAAGATAAACTATAGATTTGTGCAGAGGTTAAGTGAAATCCCAGTAGAAATAATCTTTATAATAAAAGTTGTTTTTATAGCACCTGGTTCAGTGTCACAAATGTAGCTTTTCACCACTGCTTTTCCATTGTCACTTACGATGGTCACATTACATTTTGCTGTCACACTCTATAAGTAGAACAGGAGTGTTAAATACATTTATTGGATAACATCATATGGAAAACATCTAATATAGACTTTTAGATGTAGAATTAGATAATGGTTTTTAGTTCAGCTCACCGTTTCAGTCTCTGCTCTAATGTCACATTGAACTAAGGATTTGGGGTTCACAATATGACATTCAGTTTCCTTTAAAGTCATACTGAGGAACACCTCACACTCATCAGCCTGCATATAAACACACAACGTGTTCTTCTTGGTGCCTACTTCAATCACATGTACATGATTCAAAAGCAGCCTTAAAAAAATATGCCCCGAAAACTCACCTTCCTTTCTGCTGTCCGACTATCCAAGGACACAAACTTGAACTTGTATCCATGGCGATGATGTTTGTTAATTAATTGCTCAGCTACACCAGTAACATTGCTGTCTTGATCTTCTTGACACTTATATTCCACTTCACTCACTACTGGGAGGCTGGCGGCATACAGGGCCGAGACAAGAGCCACTACTAACACCAGCTCTCTCATACTGCAAATGATCAGTAAATCTTCAACTAAAAACAGACTTCTTCTCCCATCCAGACCTTTATACCAAGTGTAAGCAAACAATAAAGTGCCAATCAGGCTTGCCAATGTAAAGTAAAACCTCTTAACCGCAGTGCCAAGGCCAAATGCCAGACCTTTCAAAGGAAACATTCACTTAGTATGAGTCTGAATAAACTGAACAAATATTCTTTACCACACAATTACCACACAAAACAATGTTGAGATTTAAATACACATTGCATCTTTATTCATGAATATACAAGAAGAGTTGTTCGGGTCCAACTGTCAGGGTGTTTAAAGTGACTGGTCAACACTGACCAAAAAGCATTCTATTTGATAGGATTCTACTCCTTGCATCATTCAGATTACACAGATCTTGCATAATGTAGAAGGCAAATTGACAAACATTTGGTTAACCGAAACTAATGATACTTTGACCTTGTTGGAGTAAACATGGATTTGAACAATTTTACAAATCCATCAAAGAGGTTCAAACAGAACAAAAATACACAACAACATTTTTTAAATAATAATATATACAAAAATAATATAACAAATGTCATTCTGTTTTCACATGTGTCACATCAAATTTACAGTTGAGGAATGTTATCAACACGAATGTTTCTTTTGTGTTAATATCATGTTCAATGAATGAGTTTTGTTGAAATGATAAGGCACTTGTGGACAGATCCAGATGCTGTAAATGAGTACTCCAAATGTTGTATTTATTTAGTTTTAAGTCAAAATAAAATGTAACAGTTAACAAGAAGCCAGACAGCTGACCAGAAACAGAACATTAACACCAAGAACAATCAATGACCGTTACCCAGTGTGTAAACAGGTGCATTTCAGCTGGCATGTTTTTTCGATTGTTTTTAACACCAGTTTTTAAGCTCAGTGCCCGCGCTCTGTGTTTTCCTCACGTTCAGCACATAAAAGTAACCAAAAAAATAAAACAAGACAGAATTTATTCCTCACTCTTAATATTGTCAAAAGTCAATAAATGTGAAAAATAAACTTTTATTTCCTTAAAACTCTACTCCAACCGGAGTTTTGTCAGGCCATTTTTCTTCAAGCTTGTTTCTGCTTGAACAATCACTATACATGTTGTTCTTGCTTGTTATCATGGAAATGGCAGGTATTGCTTCTCGCTAGTCATTGGTCAAAAAAGGTCAAAAGGGTGCTTTAAGTAACTTTTTTCTACTTGAAAAGATGCTCTGGGTTGGAAAAAAAGACATTGACAGTGGCGTTTGAAAAAGCACTCAAGATCTGTTATGAATACACTCCATAGGATTAAAATATCCAACAGACACTGGCAACTTATAAAAAACATCATATGTGAATAACCTACTGTGAAGAACAGTAACTATAAATTTGGGTGTCATTGAGTGGTTTTGAATAGACCGTGTATAATATATATGATGTAATGCCAACATTAAAGTACAGAAATAAAGTATAGAAACAACATTTATTCTAATTGACAATTTCTTTAGTAAATTGAAGACATTGATCTGTTAAGTTAAACCCTGCTCTCCAAACAATCAAATTTGATGAACTTGCTTTATTCAGCAGGAATGAGTTTGCTAAGCTTTAACAAACAGAACCTTTTGTGTGTCCCAGGGGTTATTAACTTTATCCCTAATTTTCTAGGATAGGTTACAGTTGTTCTTCCGTTTTTTTCAGTATATATGAATCCAGTTGTAGAAGGTGGCCTTAAATAATTCAGCTTAGTTTGAGGAAAGACTGTATCCAAAAACACAAAACAGCTTGCCATACCTTTTAATGTGCCATATTTGCAGTTTATTACTACATCCATAACAACCCAAGACAGGTGGCACTGTCACATGCACTGCAAAGTTTATCATGGAAACTGATAATATTGAAAATGTATATATTTTTATATATCTGTAAGTACAAAAAAACACCCATGAAATTCTTATGTCAAGTGTCACTAGCTGTTTTTATAAGTATGATCTTAGGAAGAATTCAAAGACAAAGTATAACCGATGTGAAAAAAAAAACACGTGGATATGTGGGAGATAAAAGTCAAAGAACTGAAACCCAAACTTTGGCAACAGCAAAACATTTTTACTTGCATAACCAATCAGAGTGAGGAAGTTGTAAAGGCAAGCATCAAAAAACAAGGACATAGCAAGAGCAGGATTATAGAGGGCGATTCAAGTTATGGAAACTATTAAATAAAGTTGTTACTTTTGTTCTATTGTGCTCAAATTGATACCTGTCACTTCATAAAACTATGTTTAAACCACCAAATTCACATGGAGTACTTCAATAATTTCTTTAATAAACTTCTTCACCTTGATTTTAAATTGTGTTTCCTTTCTAGAAAGGTCTTGGACCTTATCAAAACTTCTCTTGTCTTCCAAATATGAACATAGGTGATGATTTAGGGGTAAATACACACGCGCACGCACGCACGCACGCACGCACGCACACACACACACACACACACACGCTACACTAAGCTTTATTTGTGCCAATTTGTTCAATTTTATATGTACCAATAAAATGAATAACAATTAATCAGTGATTGCTTCTAACAGAGCTTCTTACGGAGACAACTGCTATATTTATTTTGATTAAAAGATGGTGCTGTTCTCAACTTATAGCTATGTATATTTTCCAAGATTGGGCAGGGGAAAACCTGATTGCTTAATAAAGCTTCAATTTTCCATCCCTACAAAACAAATGTAACCCAAGAAACATTATCAGCAGACAAATAAAGAGCAAAGAAACCTCTGAACACATGGCACTATTTATATGACTGTAAGTGCCATGCGAAGTGGACATCACTGCATATTTTGGCATAATTCCAGTTCGTAATGAGCCTATATGTTCCATCCGAAGGGCATTAATGTCCAAGAGGTGTTACTACTACTGAAATTTTATGTTGGCGGTTAAATAACTTTTAAGATATTGCTTAAATAACTTAATTTTTTGTAGGAAATGTGTCTATTTGTAAAAATCCTGAAGGAGGTCATGTAATGCAAAAACTATAAATCTTGTCAAATTTTAGAGTATTTACTGTGGAGTCAAGAAAAAGTACACGCTTTGTATAGACCATGTCAATCAGAACACAGTTAAATAATGGGGCTCTCGCTCTTGGGCCAAGTCATAGAACTCCTTGATCACTGTGATTTGTTGACAAGCCTCAATTTAAAACCGAATTTAAAATATGAGCAGAGCAATGAATAATGCATTGGCCTACATGTTCAGCATCTGTCTTTGCAGCCCAAAATAAATTCCAACCTTGACACCAGACTTTTCATATTACCTTTCTGTGGATCAGATTAAGTATTTTAGTTGCAGACCTTCTACAGTTTTATTAGTGATATTCTGGAATAGAAGAAAATTCTCAATGACATTGATGTAGAGGTTTTATGAATGTTATACATGACTTAGTTGATGGTCCTTGCTGCTGTCCTGAGTAGTGTTTATTATGAATAAATACATTTCTACCTTTATCTCAGAATCAATTTTAGCTTTGTATTTAGTTTTGTCTACTCAAGAGGTGCAGTATGTGCAATATGTGTAATATAAGACAATAGAAACCTTCATAAACAATATTTTATACGCCCCACTGGAGTGCATTGTGTGGAAATGTCAGCAGGAATATGCCAGAAGCTGTATTTTTGATCTCTTCGAAAATAAGAATTTATTTATTCCATAAATACGTTATTAGGGTTCGCCTACAGGTTTCATTGCTCTTAGTTATATCTTGTATGCAGAACGTAACACTACAAAACACGCTAACATAACGCATTTTTGTACAATTCATGTGTTTTTACACAAATGATTAGGGGCATGTTTTACAACAACAGTACTCAATAATACTTAAAGCTTATACAATCCTGAAGTTTTCTTATGTTGAATTGGCTTTCGACTTACCAACTAACCAAAGACATGGCGTTTGGTAGGTGAGGCATGAGATGACTTATTACAGATGTTGAATAAAACACACATCAAGCACTGCATTACACTGTTCTTCCTGAGAATTGGAAGAACTGATTAATGGTTCCATCTGGCTGTCTTATTCATGGTATTTTAGAATGTGTCAGGTAAAACTTTAAAAAAAAAATAATTTTGGTAATAGTTAACTTCTAAATCTGAAATAGTTTTTGCAAATCCTTTATTGATTGTTTTCTGTAGCCTCTTTATACAGTTGTGTAGCGAGAGACCCCTGGACAGGAACGGAAAGGGGAAGGTGTGCTGGGAAAAACACTCAGGAAGATGGGTGTGTGAGGCGATGTGGTGGCTGTGGGCACCTGCCTTCTCCGGCGTTGTCGCACGTAGCGAAAGTTCACTGGAGGTTTGACAACACGAACTGGACCTTCCATTTCCTCAGATGAGTCTGAGTTACTCTCAGCAGACTCATTTGATTCGCTGGACAATGTTGTGGGGGCCACACCTGACACGGAGTATATTCTGGGCTCAGTGGGTACAGCCTGATAGACAGGCTCAGCAAGCTGAAGCGTTGAGGGTTTGACATTCTGCAATGGGGGTGCAGGGATATGAGGAATGTCATGGGCTGGAGTCTTGGAAAGCGTGGTCAATTTTTTATTATGCTGGGTTGGGGTGACAACATGCACCTTCGGGTCAGTGGCAAAATAGAGCTACAGTGTAAAACAACATGAAGAAGCAGGTCATGAACATGAATTTATTGCTACTTAAAATGCCATTTCAGTATATACTGTGGCCAGAGGTCGTGTTAACCAAATATTTTCTGTCATTGACAGATTTATTTTGACTTTGACGAATCTGAAGGTGATCTGTCATTTTGACGGATTATGCTGAGGGTGATCTATTGTAATTTGTAACTGATGGCTATTGTCTTTATTAGTTATCAATTTTCTTGTATTGTCTCCTCTTTGTCAGCGTTGCGTACAGTTGCAAAAACGCAGCTGAGTGTGAGAAGTTCCTTAAAACGGCCTAATAGTTGTGATATTGTTAATTAAGGTGAATAAAGAGGAAGTAACGCTGCGTTTGTGAGCACTACGGAACACAGAGGGGTGCAGCTGCACCCCTGAGAATCCTACACATTCAAAGAATCCTACAAACTTCTGATCACTTGCTTAGGAGAAATGTTTCCTGACTACAGAACACTGGCTGAATTGTCGCTAGTAATTCCGGTCTCGAACGCAGCTTCAGACTCCAGATTAAAATTAAAATTATTACGACTTTTCGAGGCACAGACACAGACACAGAATTTTATGACAGTTGATTCTTCATCAATCTTCCTTGACGTGTTTGATTACGCACAGAAAAGCACTCAGTTCAGATGGACATGGACCAGGAGGAAGCTGTGAGTTAAGACAGACAGGCCTACAGAACATCGTCTTAATAGTTATAATTTTAAATATGGTCAGGTTTTAATTCCCTCCACTGTCAGTGCGAAAAAAACACATGAAATTGTTGAAGAAAAATTTGATGGAATTTTTAATTTATTTGTCAAATAAACAAAGGAATTATTTAGCCTTTATGTTCGTCGTGCCAGTGCATGATTAAATAATGAATGAAAAAAGCAATTAGCAAAAATAGGTTATGACGGAATTTTTCAACCCTCTCCGTCAAAATGACGGACAATGAGAAAGTCTAGCGCGACCTCTGACTGTGGCAACATTTCAATGCAATACAAGTTAAAATTAATGCATGTAAAGTAAGCCCTGTAATGAAATTAAAATGTAACTCACATTAAAGATTTGTAAAAATAATTTCTATATTCGTTGAATATGCTTAATGTGTACATTAATCCTATCAACTGCTTGAGGCCAAATGACATTACTTGAGAAGAGCCCATCAGCAAAATATTTCTACTTTTCCTAATGCTTTTAGTTCAAATAAGCAGTGTTTGACACAGCACATTTAACATTAGGAATCTGTTGACAATCTACCTATTGTCTGTTCCAACAAAATAGCAAAGACACTCACTTCACAAATGAACATATTGAGAGTACCTGTGATTGAAATATTTCACAGGACACCTTCACATCTTGCTGATTGTTACCGGTACCAAGAACAGAGCCGACACAGAAGCCAGTAGCCTGAAATTAAAACATGCAGTCGTGACATAGTGAGGACCATTCATAAAAATTTTATAATATAAAAAACTTCTAAACAACAGGTGTAATGGAGTGAATTAATTACAAACATATTTTTAAAAAGGCCTACTGTACGAATTCTGGTCACTATGACTTTAGAGAATATTTTATAATTAAACTAACTATTTATAATTAAACTACTCATAATAGTTACTCATATTTCCAAATAATCTTTTCTACACAATTAATATTATTTTCTTCAATAGGCATTTCATCAATGAACTACACTTTAGTGACTAAAATATAATTGACATGAATGGACCAATGAGTTTTATAAAAACTATACAAATTAATATAATCTGGGCATAATCTGATATCTGCAGATAGTAAATTGTTGATAATGGGCAATAGCAGAACAACTCACGTCTTTTCCTTTGTGCCCTGGCTCACACAGAACCTCTGGGAATGGACTGTTTGAACATTCCTGAATGGTGTACTCAACAAAGCTAGTGGAAATCGGGGACTTCTTAAGAGGTGAAACAAAATAAAACAAATTAAATATTGATTAGAAATCTGTAAAAAAAATTAGGAAAGAAAGTTGCTGGCATGGTGTGCCCTCATGACTGAAGATGGGTATAAGGAGTATGAGGAGTACAATTATTAGGGCAAATCGGAGATCTTTCAAACTTATTTCTTGTGACTTGAATTTGTTTTCCTTTTGTGTGTACAGACGTCTTGAAATAATGATAGTTTTTGAGGACAGTGCTGTTCTTTGTGAACTGTGAAAACCAAAAACTCTGAAAGGTACGCTTTAAGCTATTTTTTTTTTATTTTTTGTGATATTGTAATATTGCCAAAAACATGCAGTAAACACACACACACACACACACACACTCACACACACACACACACACACACACACACACACACACACACACACACACACACACACACACACACACACACACACACACACACACACACACACACACACACACACAAAAAACGCTTATTGTTTTTTTCTGATTTAGAAAGTGTAAATCTGGACATGCAAGTTTCAGAGACCTGCAGACAGTTTTGGGTGTCATATTAGATGAAATGTATTTTTACTTTGTTAAGTGACAAAGAAGTTAATCTTAAACAGCAAAATACTGTAAAACATTTTCTTAAACAACTTATTGTACTCGAATATTATTGAAAGTTTCTGGATAGAAAAAGATCAGGAAAAGTTCGACCAAATGTTTTGTTAAATGTTTTTTATATTATGATTTAATTGTATGTCTATGATTTTATGGATCACCATTGTGTTGATAAGTAGAGAGTGTTTTTAAGTCAAGGATAGCAAAAGAAACAATGCCAATTTGTTGCATGTTGATTTATATACAGCAGTAACTATGTGATTGTTTAATAATGAACCACGTAAAACTGGAGTTAAAAATGTTTAATCATTAATGGTTTACAGTTCTGTTAATAATATAAGAAATATTGACTTAAGTGAAAAAAGATCACATTGTTATTAATATGTAAACATCAGTTTTCAAACTGCAGTGTTTAAAGGCAACTCTTGAAATAGATGGTATTATTATGGTCCCATGTGAAATACCTAAGCCGCAAATAACAGTATTTATCTGTAAATTAACAGTACAATGCTGGCTACCACAGTTACCAGTAGTTGACCCTTATTTTACTGCACATATATCCTGTTTATTACTGTGCTATTAACAGGATATATGTGCGATTTAAACATGATCTATCACCAGGAAGAGACTGTCACTTTCCGCTGCAGCTGACAAAGCATGCAGAGATGCTCAGAAATCAATGGATTCCATGCTCTTACATAAAAGCAGGGGTTGAAATCCTTTTAAGTCCCTTAAAATAATTATTCAAATCTCACATCTCAACGATTTTTGCACGGGGTAAACACAATTTCATCACTTCCTGTGTGACGTACTTCCGCTTAAGACTAACTTATGATAAAGAAAATCTCAGTCTGTGTTTGGTTTATTCAGAAAAAAATGCGTTGTATGTCATGGCAGGGGTATGTGCCCGGGTGCATAAAGCACCTTAAGTGTAATTTTTCCTTGAATTTGTCATTAAGTTTCAATTAAATTTAAGGGTGCTGCAGGAAACAATTAAGCCATAAAGTGTTTCTTGAAACGTCATAAACCTTTATAATTTCCCTAACACCAAGTGATAAATAAAGCTTCTAAACATATTTCCCTAAGTATAATCTAAGGTTGGTAAAACTTTACCTTAACTTTACATCAAAAATAGATTTGAAAACGATTTTTCTGAGTTTATATATCCTGTCGAAGATAGCATTTTTTTGTGATAGGGAGAATCCACTGTAGCATTTTAATGAAAAAAGTCTGCTGTGAAAATACAGCATTTACCGGCGCTTTCAGTGATCATCATGCATTTTCAGCTGCGTAAAAACGCCTCGATCCACTTATGCCCTAACATGGCTAAAAGGGGTTTGGAAAGTGTGTTTGAAAGCTTAGTGTTTTTCAATTGATACGTGCAGTTTTGTCATTCTTTTTACAGTGTTTGATGCTACCTTTGCTGACATTTAGAAAAATATGTTCAGGACTTTAATTGAAGTAAATTTGCTTTCTAATCAGAATACAAATTTTAAAAGTTATTATATTTATAAATCTTTTGATTAAAACCAATTCTTTAAGCAGGGCTGAAACTGACACATAACCATCAGAAACCCAGAGCCAAATTTTACTCCCAAACTCTATCTTCATTGGCTACTTATCTCCACTAGCCTATCGTTATCTCCACTAGCCTGTTTGCTACACGCACGCGTGGTCACATCGGAGCTCCACCAAAAAATCGCCAGAACCCCATAGAAACTTAGTCTAAATATATATATTATTTTCTTCTTTATAGGATTCGATCGCTTGTTTTTATTTACATTTTTCTCTCACTCCCTCCAGTTTTTTCACAAGTCCATCAAACAACTGTGGATATATTATTTCATCAAACACGGTGAGTGATGGCTTCTCCTGCTATTGTTATTTGCACTTGTTGTCACATGTATCGTTTATCTATCTTTGTCACTGATGAGGGATTCATATGTGATGAACGCAGAGAAATAGTTCGGCTGACAGAGAAGATTTCAGAATTAGAGCCAAGAATCCAAACTTTAATTGAGGAAAGTAAGAATGTTAAAGATACAGCTTCGGATGCATCTAGTTCTGGGTTTCTTACACATTGTTTGGTTCCAGTAACAGAGCCCGTGAAGCGGGGCAACTGGGTGACTGTGAGACGGCATAGTCGTGGGTCAAAACACCGCTCTTCAGTTCCATTGAAAACATTAAACAGGTTCTCCCCACTCAGTGATCTACCCACTAAGAAAACTAAAAGTGCTCTAGTTATTGGTGATTCTAATGTACGGAACGTGAATATAGAGACACCAGCCACCATAGTCAAATGTTTACCTGGAGCCAGAGCGCCTGACATCTTATCAAATCTAAAAGTGCTGGCTAATGAAAAACGTAAAAACAGTAAGATTATTATTCATGCTTGCACTAATGATTTTGACTTCGCCAGTCGGAGATCACAAAAAATAACTTTAAAGATAGGTTTGAACTGGCAATCATGATGTCAGACACTGTGATATACTCTGGTTCTCTTCCTGCTCACCGTGGTGATGAGATTCATAGCAGATTATCATATATACTGTCATATTATAGTATATATTGTCAGATATACTTGACAAACTAGAGCCCAGGTCAGGAAGCAGACAAACCGGCTACACCCACTGTCTGCTAGCTATCTTCAGCGAGCTCAGTTAATAGTCCGTTAATTAGTGATCTTCATTTAAATGTGCGTTGTTTGACAGAAACCTGGTTAAAGCTTGATGATTACATTATTTTAAATGAGTCCAAAGGGTAAAGGGGGAGGTGTTGCTTCAATATATAACAATATTTTTAAAACTTCTCAGAGGGCAGGTTTCTAGAACAACTCCTTTGAAGTAATGGTGCTTCATATAACTCTACCCACAGAAACAAATTTGAATGATTAATCCCATTTGATGTTTGTACAGGCTACTTTATACAGGCCACCAGGCCACCATACAGACTTCATTAAAGAGTTTGATGACTTTACATCCAAACTAGTTCTGGCTGCAGAAAAAGCTTTAATAGTTGGTGATTTTAATATCCATGTTGATAATGAAAATGATGCATTGGGATCAGCCTTTACAGATATTCTGACCTTAATTGGGGTGAAACAACACATTTCAGGACCCACGCATTGCCGAAATCATACTCTAGATTTAATATTGTCACATGGAATTGATCTTGATGATGTATAAGTTATGCAGCAAAGTCATGATATCTCAGATCACTCATTAATTTTGTACAAATTTAATATTTCTAGAATTGTAAATCCTATTTCTTATTACAAATATGGTAGAACCATCACTTCTACCACAAAAGACTACTTTGTAAGTGATCTTCCTGATGTATCCGAATTACATTGCATATCCAACACACCAGGACAACTCGAAAATGTAACCAGAACGAAAGCCTCTCTCTTTTCTAGCTTTTTAAATTCTGATGCTCCACTAAGCTTAAAGAAGGTCAAGGAAAAAAGTTTGACGCACTAGTATAAGGAGCATACTTGCAGCCTAAAGAGAGCAGCCCGAAACATGGAACGCATTTGGAGGAAAGCACAACTAGAGGTATTTCGTATTGCTTGGTGGGAAAGTAACCTATCCTACAGAAGAGCATTAAACACTCTTAGGTCCGATTTTTTTTCTAATCTTTTACAAGAAAACAAACATAACCCCAGTTATTTATTCAACACTGTGTCTAAACAAAAAAAAATATACCTCCAACGAGTGGGGACATTTCCCAGCACCACAGTAGTAATGAGTTTCTGACCTACTTTATTTGTAAAAGTGACACTATTAGAGATAAAATCGTAACCATTCAGCCTTCAGCTATTGTATCGCATAATACAGTGCACTTTAAACCCACTGAGGAGCATTTCCACTCATTCTATAGGATACATCTACTATAGGAGAGGAAGAATTGTGTAAACTTGTAAAATCATCTAAAACAACAACATGTATATTAGACCCTATTCCATCTAAGCTCCTAAAAGAGGTGCTTCCATATGTCATAGATCCTCTTCTGACTTTTATCAACTCCTCGTTATCTTTAGGACATGTCCCCAAATCTTTCAAACTGGCTGTTCTTAAGCCTCTCATCAAAAAACCACAACTTGACCCCAAAGACCTAGTTAATTATAGACCAATCTCAAATGTCCCATTCCTGTCCAAGATACTAGAAAAGGTAGTAACCACACAATTATACTCATTTCTGGAGAAAAATGATATCTGTGAGAATTTCCGGTCAGGATTTGGACCGAATCATACCACCGAGACTGCTCTCTGAAAAGTTACAAATGACCTGCTCCTCTCATCTGACAGTGGCTGTATTTCCTAATTAGTGTTACTGGTACTGCTGCCTTTGAAACTATTGACAACCACATTCTTTTGCATAGACTTCAACACTTTGTGGGCATAAATAGAACGGCATTACTGTGGTTTAAGTCATACTTAACTGACCGTCATCAATTCGTAGCAGTAAAAGAAGAGCTATCATATTGATCACAAGTGCAGTATATAGTACCTCAAGGCTCAGTTCTTGGCCCGCTACTTTTCAGGTTATACATGCTGATGATACTCAGCTCTTTATTTCCTCACCCGGTGAAACACACCAATTCGAAAAAGGAATGGAATGCAAAGTCAATATAAAAAACTGGATGACGTGTAATTTTCTGCTGCTAAACTCTGAAAAAACAGAGGTGTTAATTATAGGACCTAAAAACTTTGCCTGCAACAACCTAAAAAATTGTCTAAGATTCGATGGCTGCTCTGTAAACTCTTCGTCATCAGTTAGGAACTTGGGTTTGCTATTTGGTAGAAATCTCTCCTTAAAAAAAACACATATCGAGCATTTGTAAAACTGCATTTTCCCATCTCAAGATATATATCCAAATTACAGCCTATACTCTCAATGTCGAATGCAGAAATTTTAATCCATGCCTTTATGACCTCAAGGTTAGTTTATTGTAATGTTTTATTGGGTGGTTGTTCTGCACACTTAGTAAACAAATTACAGTTAGTCCAAAATGCCGCAGCAAGAGTTCTTACATGAACCAGAAAGTATGACCATATTACTCCGGTCCTGTCAACACTGCACTGGCTCCCTATCAAACTGCATATAGATTTTAAAATCTACCTTATTCCTTATAAAGCCTTGAATGGTTTAGCACCTCATTATTTGAAAGAGCTCCTGTTACATTATAATCCTCAACGTTCGCTGCATTCTCAAAACTCAAGCAATTTGATAATACCTAGAATATTAAAATCAACTGCAGGTGGCAGATCCTTTTACTACTTGGCGCCTAAACTATGCAATAACTTACCTAATAGTGTAAGGGAGGCAGATACATTCTTGAAGTTTTAATCTAGGTCAAAAAACCATCTCTTTAACCTGGCTTATACATAAAATACTAATATGTTTCTAAGATCCAAATCCGTTAAAGGATTATTAGGCTGCATTAATTAAGAAAAACGGAACCAGGAACACTTTCCACAAAACACAATATATTTGCTATATAATTCAAAGAATGCCATCTATGCTAATATAGGTCTGTTTCTCTCTTCTTCTGAGCTCATCAGGGCCATCGTATCCAGTCCGTATCCAGATCAGAGGACATTAGAGTCACCAGGATCCAGTGCGTATCCAGACCAGATGATTGAGAAAGGACCCCTATGGCCCGGAAGGACAGCGGAGACCAGGACGACTAGAATCCCAGATGCAGACCATGCCCAAGACGACCATCGGGATGGGACAACAGGAGACAGATGATTCTTCTCAATTTTGCTGCAGCCAGGAATTTACCCACTGGTTAAAATCTAGTCAGAGGAAAACTGGCTCCCCAACTGCGCCTAGTTACCCCCAAGCCACTAGAGCCAGGCTATACCCAGATCATAGGGACATTGCATTAAGCCAGAGTCAGTATGTATCTGGACCAGATGAACTAGAAAAGCCCCTTTACAGCCCTCAAACAAAGCGAAGACCAGGACAAGTACACCCCGGATACCAATCCCCTCTGAAGCCTCTGACGATCACCAAGATAAGACCACAGCACACAGATGTTTCTTCTCCATTCTGCTGCAGCCTGGACTTGAACTGCTGGATTTGTCTGGTCAGAGGAGAACTGGCCCCCCAACTGAGCCTGGTTTCTCCCAAGGTTCTCGATTCTGTCACCAATAGAGTTTTGGTTCCTTGCAGCTGTTGCCTCTGGCTTGCTTAGTTGGGGATACTTCATTTACAGATATATCATTTACTTGATCTAATATGAACGCACAGACACTATTTAAAGTCAACAAAGAGAACATCAACGAATTGAAAATTAAGGCAAAGACACTATTTAAACTGAACAGAGATGACATCCCCGAATCCAATAATGAAATGGCTTTACCTATCATTTTGCATTATAGACACACTGTTGTACTAACAAATGTGGTTCAGCTGCTTTCATGCAATGTATTTTGTCTAAAGCGCAATATAAATAAAGGTGACATTGACATTGACATTCTCAGTCATCTACACTGGTCCCACCCAGTTTCCTGGCACCTTTATTTTGACTTCAGCCATGTGGCATCATTAGTCCACTGGTTTTGCCATTCCTGACGTCCCTCTGAATTCTCTTGTCAGTTTATGTCTTCCTGCCTCAACTTTCTTGCTCATTGCTCAGCTAAACTGTAACTGATCGATAAAATGTTGAGTGCATAAGAAAGTGATGACAATGAATGTACACTAAAACTGTAATATAGTTTAAGTAAACCCTGAAAGGCCGATATCACTGTATATTTAATGTTTGTTTGATGTTTGTTTAACCTGATGGGAGGCTCTGGCAATTGCGTCCACAGTGAAACTGACTGGCAGGGTGCTTTGTCTATTGTATTTAATTAGAGTCATCCTAGCAGTCGAGATGGCTTCCTCACTGTCTACAGGCAGCAGCAGAGGGCAGTCTGGACAAGTCATCTGTAGCTTCTCTGGAGGATCTTAGAAGAGTAGAAGTGAAATGCAGTATATAATGATGTGCATGACGTTGGTAGGTGAAGCTTTCAATGTAAACATAATCATTCATGGCTATAATCAAAGGCTTTGGCAACATTGTCTATAATTACACTGCACCTTTCCAAAACGTTTCTATTGACTCAAATATGACGTTTGTGCTTTTTTGCCGTAGCTTTCTAGTATGCATTGAAGTGACCAAATAGGAATAAAAAGTTTACCTGGGATCAGCGTGCAGTCATAGCTGTAAAGATAAGAGAAGCCCTCAGGTGTATGGAGTACTGTAGTGTTACAGTTTCCAGAGATCTGCTACAATACAAAAAACAAAAAATCAATTTAAGTCATTATGTTCCTACACAGTCTCTGATTTCTTACTATTTAATGTATAACTTTTTATCATGCAATAGGACTTACACGACAATATACCACTTCAAATAACTTTGAATAATGACGTTAAACCAGAAGTAAAATACTGCATCTCCTCTGTATTTGAGAAATCTCCTGTTTTGAAGTAACACACAATCTTTTGACTTACTGTTTCCATGAAAGGTCTTATAGGACATTTCTTCCACGATTTCGGACTGAGGACATGACAGTTTGTCTCTAGGACATCTAAATCCAGATAATAGACCTTGCCAGCTGGACCCTATAGAACAAAAAA
This sequence comes from Triplophysa yarkandensis, assembly GCA_033220385.1. NCBI lineage: Eukaryota > Metazoa > Chordata > Actinopteri > Cypriniformes > Nemacheilidae > Triplophysa > Triplophysa yarkandensis. The sequence continues at coordinate 10,686,223 of CM065674.1, forward strand.
ATTGATTCATATAGAAAAATATAATCATTTTTCTGTTATGTGACATGTTTGAAATTATTAATAAAATCCTAATAATTTGAGACAATCTTTAAAAGTTAGTGCTCCTCCCCTTGTAAAAATGACAGTTTACCAACCTGTGGATGCGCCTGGACGTTTGAGATTCTATTTAGGGCAAATTTGTAACCCGTTTTTCTGTCCTCATTTATGTACGTGGTGGCCAAGCGGGACAATTTCTCCACAACCTTGTCATCACAAGGAATGTGCATCAAATTTGTCCCCTGGACATACAACAGATTTGATGTCAGAATAATCCAAATAGAAGTCAACATTTTCCTTTTTAATGCGATCACAGTCTTGCACAAGATAAGCAGTATGACCGGTGGAGGATCTGTTTATATAGAGAGGTAAACATGACTTTGGAATCAAGTTTGATAAAGATTAACAGGTTGATCAATCTGCGAACCCATAAAGCTGTGGTGTAAATACTGTGTGTCATAGGTTTGAGGAAAGTTAAGTCCTTACATATTACAAAATTAATTCTTAATATTTAATTTCTTGTATTATGTGCTATATATTTGAATAATGTCTAAATATAAATTCTGGTCATAAAGCATGTCATTGCAGCTAAGTTATGGCATTAAACATTAAAACGGAACAAATTTTATATTTCAGTAAAATGTAAAAATGTCTGATGACTTTCAGTATGTTTTTTTGAAATATACATTATAAATTCTGAAGTAGTTATAAACTTATTTCTGCCACATGATGGCGCTGATATAGAGCTGATGAGATTACACCTACTGTGCTGAAAATAATGATACTTTTTTTGAAATTACATGTTACTTGATAAAAACTGGAATTTATAATGTTAAAAGTTATAAATTCAAGCAATTTTATTTTACACTTTAACATTTTACTGGTTTTCAAATGCATTTTAAAGGTTTATAATATGTTTCAAATGGTTCTTCATTGCTAAGCACCTTTCATTTGTGTAAGTGTCTGGTTTTAATTACTGAATGAATTGAAAAAACATACAAAATGTTTTTCGGACTAAAATTTCGTGTTTATGTTTTAAGATTGCAGAATATGTTGCCAAATTTATACGGGCCTTCGTTGTTATTATTATCTTCAGGATTGCACACGTTTGTTCAATGCACACTATTTTTTAGAAATGTAACATTTTACCAGGCTATCTGACCGAAAAAAGCGTGCGTATATGTGCAGTATGTGCAAGGGGGCGTGTCCGGTGCGTGCACCCCTCAAACACACGCGCATCCCTCGTTTATGAGTACACCCACAGAATAACGCACTGTGAGCGCGCTGCCGACGGTGAATATGGTGTTAAAGAAGAATATGTGCTGTTTTCTGCTGTTCTGTGTGTTTAAAGTGACGTTTACCCGCAAGACTGAAGACACGCAAACTCTGGAGAAAATCGGAAGTGCGCGCTGCGTCTCCCGCTGCCTAGCCCTGCACATCACGCACATCACTGCGTCATTCACACACCTGCAGGTAAGAGAAACTTACATTTATTTCCATTTTTATTTTAAATCATTATTTTTCTTTTAAGTCATATTTTTTACTGGTTTACATATTGTTTGTTGAAGTGTTATATGATTGTTTTATATTTTATACGGTTTTGTATGTTCTTGGTTTCAGCAATAAAAAAAAACTTACATTATTTCTTATTTTTTTATTTATTAATTTTATTTCTCTAGAAAAAATGCTTCAAACGTTAAACTGTACATATAAACGTTTACCTGTATATAATATTTTTGTATTACATTACACGTTTAGAAATGATAACATTAAACATTTTGTCAATGAGATATAAAATTACTCTATGATTATTTCTAATATGATATAAATGATGAAACGCATGCTTTATGGAAAGCTGGAAAATAGTTGCTTTATAAGTGTGGAATTCATTAGTTCTTGATACCATTTTACATAGCATGGAGGAGCTTACTCACAACAAACAAAAATAGTTTTCAGGGAATGTCAGATATCTAGGACACTGTATAGGTTTCATATTACTCTTTGTCCTTTAATTTCACCTTAACCTCTTACAAGGAAAAACACCCATTCCTGCTCAATGGTTTTAAATACACTGGATAATGAGAGTGTTTGAAGTGAGGGAACATTTCATAAGTCATCACTGCTTCCTCACTTAGCTTCTTTGTTGTAGCAGCTTCTCTTTGACTGCAGGTGTTTAATTTATGACTGCTTCAGGCAATGCTATTTTGCTGTGTATTGAGTGTCTGTGTAAATGTTTTTGTTGGTGTAAAGAATCAGTTTGTTGGACCTTGGTGGTGTAGAATGAAATAGATTAAACAAGTTTCATCTAGATTTAATTACGCTCCTTATATCTTCTTCTTACCTGACTACATTTATACTGAAAGTGGCTAAATAACTTGTCCAAGACTGACAGTGGCTCAATAACTAAAAAGAACTCTTTTTGTTCAAAGTTTGGTTGGTAGGGTTTAGCGGTTTTAGCGGTTTTTGAGTTTTGACAGTAGAAATAATTGTTACTAATGTTCTGTACTGTACATGTAATGTACTCTGTACTGATCTTGAAACTAAAGGTGATCCACGATGCCATACGGAAAACATATGGCTCCATCTGAATAATCTCTTTGTCTCACAGGAGTTCATTCATGATAAAGATAATAGAGATATGATTCTTTAAATTGCATTTGACTGAATAATTCTTTGTGAAACCAAACATTTTACTTCTGTTGCTTCATTGTGGACGTTTTTCTATTATCAGCATATCACAGTATATCACTATTGGTACTTGTACTAAATGTTTGTTTTATTAATTGTTACTTTACAGTAGCTTTAGAAGGTTTTCTAATTTACTGTAAAATATCACAATAAATATTGACAGAAAATGAATTTGCAATTGTGTTGCGTTTCCATGTTTAATAGGGACTTTTCATTAAAGGTAACATTGCCCTAAACCCAATACTGATTGGTTCATAGACTCTCTTGATAGAGATAAATAAATTAAACAGTAAATAAAATAAAAGAGTTCTTTAATTAAGTGATATTTATATTTTGACTAAACATTTGTTCCAGTTTTAAAGTGTGGTTTGAAAGCAGATTGTGGTTGTGAATGTTGATATTTATTTGTTGTTTGCCAGAGTTGTTAGGTTGCTACTGTTTGCAATTTTAGGAAAAGAAAAAAACATTTGTAAAATATTCTTATTGGTTTGTATTTTGCATATAGCATTTTTTTGTGTGTTTAAGTGATGGCTAGTACATCATGATCATATCATGACCTTAAAATGTATTGATGCTTAAAATTTGATCAGTATGTGTGTTCCCTGGGAATCAAAAAGTAGCTTTTGTCCTTTAACCACAATGGTCTACCAACAAAGCTACATAAACTACTGATTGTAGTACATCAAGTCAAATATACAATAGCTATTTGGCTTATAAAAGCATCCCATCTCTAAAAAGAGAGCAAGATGAAAAAGAAGGCCTATCAGATCAGATGTCTGCGTTGGCAGACCCTGAAACTTGAGAAGCGGCTGACTTGTGGAATTTATATGGTAGATCTTAATACTTAAGCACACTGAATCTCTTCACAAACATGAAGAATTGTTTCAATACTGCACTTCTGCACACTCCGACATCTGCAGTATCAAAAGAATTATCATTTGGAATAATAATTAAATATGAATACACCTTATGCAAAAAGTTATGGAACTTATCCTAAAAAATCTTTACAAAGAGTTTAGAAGACTGCAAACTTAGAATATTAAATTGTCAGAAGCTCACATTAAAGGAAACAAAAGCTCTCTTTTCTACAAGTAGAGGTTTTGAATCTAAAGAGTGAGGATTTGACCCTTTTTTGTTCAATGCTGCAGTTCCTGTAATTTCTAAGGGGCCAGTCATACCAAACATGCTTTAAACGATACGAAATACGATACGAACAGAGCTGCTTACTTGTTGACTGTTTGAAAAATCAAGCGGTTGAGTTTTTTCAGACTAGCCAACAACTGAATACAAAGCCCTGTCGCTCAACAGGTATTGAGCCAGTGCATTAGTTGCTGTTCATTGTCACAATTAGCAAAAAGAAGCAGAAAGTTCTTGTTCTGAACTCGCTCAATTAACCCTTGAGAGCCCCGACAAGTTTCTCTTGCAGTCTACAGACAATTCAAGCAACTGTGAAGTTCCGTCACCACATTGGAAGCCCTACTCCAGCAAAATTCGATTGGACAAAGGAAAAAAGGTGCGATACGTCAAGCGCTTTTCTGCCCAGAGTTTACTTCTTTTAACTCGTTAAAATGCGACTTACCCAAGCACTCATAGTCAGCATGCTAAAAACTCTGTCATTTGAGATTTTTGTCATTATTGAAATCTGCAATCTGCAATATTTATTTTTTTCCATTCCTTTCCAATCTATATAAAATATGTGTAGTCATTATATATATTAAATTCATGTCAAGGTAAAAATCTCTTTTATAAAATATAAAAATATAACGTTTTTGATCTTTGGTATGTGAATGTCATGTAGTCTGCATTAAGCCCTTTAAATGTGTATTTTATGGTAATTGTACTTTTGTGTTTGTCATTTGTAAAATAGCTAATTTTAGCTAATGTACTTGCTGGAAACCACAAGCTTTTGGTAAAGCGTGAGGGTCGGTTAGTCACCAGTACTATAAAATTAAAAAACAATGCTGAATGAAAAGCGTGAAGTGGTTTGGCAAGTGTTGGTAAGGCTGTAAAGGCAGTTCCAGGAAATTCCTTCAGGTCAGCGGGCACGCTTTCCCGCCTATGGTCATGATCTGTGGTCTGAGAACACTTCACAGGAGTATAGCTAAAAACAGTCTAAACAATGTTAGTCTATTTGGAAAAAGTTCAGTTTATGGCATGCCAGGGGACATATGAAGATGTTTTTCGGAGGATTACACTGAAAGCAATGTGTCATAATTTACTGGTGGCTCCTATGGTGGTAAGTTCCAGTGGTGGGACCACAAACTGAACAGCTGCTTAAAGGAGTCATAAGATTAGTTTTTCCTTTTTTACTTAAATGTGATATAATGTGAAATGTTCATGTTTGAGCATACACAAGATCTGCAAAGTTACAACCTTCAAAGTCATCAGTGTCCACTGTTGTGTGGCCTCCCAAACCATATTATCAAAATCCGAGAACCAATGACCTTGATAATTCAAATTTAAAAAGCATTTAAAAAGCGTTTCACTACATATAAATGATATATATGAATCAAATGACAGGTTTGTGGTAGCCACATTCGTTATTAGCTTCAAAATATATATGTACACTGTTTATACTGTTTACAAAGTGATGTCTACTCTAAGATCATTGAGTGTAAGATCATTCAATGAGTTACAGATCATTCAATTAGTCAAAAGTTTTCATAATGGGGGAACAAAAAAGTCTTGAATCCAAGATGATGTAAGTGATGTAAGTTTGTTTCTAGCATTTAATCATCAAAATACTGTCTTTTATTAAAGTTCCTCACATGAAACTGTAAGTGTTTTGGCTTTGGTTTAGTTGTGAGGGTGTGGAGAAGGATTCTGAGGTTCTGAAGAGCATTTATGTCATCTCCTGAGATGATGTTACACTCCAGCATTCCTTTGGAGATCCCCACTGAAGACTTTGTGACACAATGAGCACCCTCTGCCCCGAAAATACTAATTAAATCTTTGCAAAAGCCTGCTGGGGCCTCAGAGGAGGCATTAGCCACATTTGCTATTGGTAACCCTCAGGGATTATAAGAGATGAGCACTCAAAAATGTTTTTACTTCAGGTTTTAAAACATTGATCATCAATCCTAGTTTCATCAGATGTCTGTTAACAAACATGATACAGTGACATGTCAGAAGTCCAAACACAGCTATGTCAACCCAACATCGCCACTCATCACGAGACATGCTGTGGTTGGGTGTTGGCATACCCTGAAGTTGGTGGTTGTAACTGTGTCTTTACGCCTTTGTACATAATTCATTCTTGCCTGAGTTGCCACAGACTCATTAAAGAACTTCCCCCAGTCTATAAAAGATCTTTTTCAGATTCTACAAAAAGATTACCTTAAAAGATTGCCTAGCTAGACAAGTCAAGGATCAACTTTCATTCAAGTTTTAATTTCAGGGTTGTGTTTCATCATTTAATTGTTTGTTTTCTCTTTCAAAAGCTTCTTGTTTTGTTTCAGAATGACCGTGTGCTAGGCTGGTGTGAAATCCACAGAAGATGTTCACAGGTAGGATCTTTGTTTACTGCAAATATAATTTCACACAAAAAGTTTCCCAAAATTATATCATCACATTAAATGTTACTTTCTATTAATGTGCAAATGGACAATGTTTAATGCCTTTAGAAGCCACATGACTTTTATGTTGACTCAACATTACGCACGACTCCTCAACTCTATATAGCCTTAGGGCCTTAGGGCCTGTGTTCACTAGAGGCGTTTAAGCCAGCGTTCTGTGTGGGTTTTCTTTCAATTGTTTTGCGTAGTTTGTAAAAGCCAGCTGCTGGCGTATTTTCCACACTTTGCTCTGGCACCCTGCGTTTTCATCCGGGCACACTAAATTGAAAAACGTTCAACTTTGTGAAGAAGGCTCAACCCATCAATGTCACTTTTAATGCTACCTTCCAATCACAGTGCAGAAGGGGCGGGACTATTGTTACTTGCAACAAAGAACAACAACTGTTGTAACTAACTAGAGTGGGGTCATCGGAATTCTGGGGTGTAATGCCACTACCTAATTTTGGCGAAGGGAAAGCATGGTTCCTTTTCTGTGGGTCTCTCGTCATTGTGTCCAAAACAGAAGTATGTGTTTGATCCTGAGAACCTATCGACTCTGATCTTGAATTTGAAGGCCAATGAAATTGGCGAATGAAATTTGCATGCTGCCTCGAGGATTGGGCTTCAGACGAGTGCTGTCATCCCAGCACTCGTGGTTGATGCATGGTACCTGGGATCTTAATGGGGTATAAAGCCCCGCTCTGCCCTGGGGCCATTCTTCCCAAGGGTGCATGAGGAGCTTACAAAGTCATGGAACATGCCATTCTCAGCACATTCATTGTGTTGATGTACCCCAGGTTGAGTGTGCAGAGAAGTGCATTTGTGCCTGCATACTGCTGCCACCTGGAGGGATACAAGTACTGTAAGCTCTCTTCCACCCCCTGGTGGAATGCTTACACTGCCGCAGATCAGGCTGTTTCCTCCCTCCATGCCTTGGCCATCCTTCAGGTCCACCAGGGCAAGGCACTTAAGGATTTGGAAGAAGGAATTTCCGTCTGGGTAGTTCTGCAGGAGCTGCGCACAGCAACCCACCTGGCCTTCCAGGTTACTAAGGTGACGGCACGTGCCCTGAGTGGGACACTGCACACACTTGTTGTCCAGGAACATCATATCTGGCTGAAACTTGTGCAGATGCGTGACATCAAGAAGGTTCGCTTTCGGTGGGCTGTTTGGTGACCAGGAGGAGGATGTTTCACAGCACTCTTCCACGTTCCAGAAGCAGACTGAGGCTATCTGGTTTCGTGCTGTAGAGGTCCCGAGTCTGCTCCCAGGTAGCCCCGCCCCTCCCTATTGTGGGCTCCGGAGACCGCCACCTCCATGCCAGAAACCACCCCGCAAGAAGCATGGTAGTTGCTAGTGGCCATGATTGCCATATAGAAGTTTACTCCCCTCATCCAGGGCAAGCATGTGTTGGTCCGCTCTGAAAACATGTCTGCGGAAGCGTATGTCAACCACCAAGGTGGGTACAATCCAGATGTTACAACTTGCCCTACGCCTCATCCTCTGCAGACAGCAGGTGATAAAATCCCTTCGAGCTTTTTTCTCTCAGGCTACCTGAACCAGACAGCTGATGTGTTCTCTTGTCAGATGCCGCCTCGCGTAGAGTAGTGACTCCACCATTGAGTGGTTCAGTTTATATGGGACCCTTTCGGACAGGACCAGGTTGACAAGTTTGCTTTGCTGAACAACCCCCATTATCTCCTAGTGCACAGCTTGCCCCTTTGACAAGTGGAAGTACACCTTCCCCCCAGTGACCCTCATTGCAAAAGTCCTGTGCAAGGTCAGGGAAGAGAAGCACCAAGTCCTTCTAGTTGCACCGCACTGGCCAATCCAGGCTTGGTTCCCAGAGCTAGTAGTTCTGATGACAGCTACCCCCTGTCAGCTTCCCCTTAGTAAGGACCTTCTGTCTCAGAGGAAGGCACCCACAACCAGACCGCTGGAACCTCCATGTCCGGCACCAGCTCAGCACAGAGGGAGGGCGGTCTCAAAAAAAGAATAGCCCACTGGATCGTGGATGCCCTCACCATGGCTTACCAATACCAGAACCTGGCCTGCCTGTTTGCAGTGAGGGCTCACTCCAAAGGGGTATAGCCCTCTCATTGGCATTAATCAGGGCGCCTCTCTGGCAGACATCTGCAGAGCTGTGGATTAGGCTACGCCTAACACCTTTGCAAGGTTTTACAATCGCTGTAGAGATTACAAGGCCAGCGCCTGGAATGAAGATCTCTCACCTTTTTCAAAGCTCTGATGACATTTTATCATATCCCACTGGATGGTTGCGATTTCGCATAGATACGCTCACCTTTGACCCGCTGGGGCCTGTCAGTGTTGCTCCGCTGGAGAACTTGACACGGAGCAGTGCTGTGGCATGTTACAAAGGAACCCCATACTGTCGTCTTCAACTCAACGCTAAGAGACCGACAGAAAGGGAACGTCTAGGTTACTATTGTAACCCAGGTTCCCTGATGGAGGGAATGAGACGTTGTGTCCTTTCATGACTCACTACTGTTCCGACAGCTGCAGCGTTCGTGAGACATACTCATGTTTCTCAGCACAAATGGTGATTAAATCTCGTATGTACAGGGCAGGGCATGGTATGCAAAATTAATTCGCTAATTTCATTGGCCTTTCAAATTCAAGTTCAGAGTCGAACGGTTCTCAAGACCAAACTCTTACCATTGTCTTTGACACAACGTCTTGTTCCCTATATCAGGGAACCGGGCTAACACTATTGACGTTTTCTTCCAAGGATTCACTGCACCCCACTCCATTGGGTGAATTGTACTTGGATTATCTAGTTTTTCTAAATCACTTTGTAGACATTTCGTCCACTTATTCATGAAATCTACAGGAATGGGACAGCTCATGGTTACCAGGCATTGGCATTTTCTTTTTGTCTTATGGATTATATGGACATTGGACAGCTAAGGTTTTGTTTTCTTCACTCTCAAACTAACTTGTTAGACAATTGCATTTGTATGAGTTTAATTATAATCAAATTACAATTTATGGTTTTCCTCATATATATGTATATATTTGTGGGGTTTTTACAGTCCTTAAAAATATTACTGTGTATATGTGTGAAAATGTAATCATGCACTTGAATTAATAACTTGGAAATACAGTTTTTAATTTGCATAATTTGCGTGTTCGGTAGATCCCTCTCTTAAATTTTATTGTAGCTAGGCTATTTGTTTAATCCCAACTACATTTGTTACAGTGTACCGCGGTTAAAGATAACAATACTCTCTATTGAGAATAGATGTCTTTATGTCGGCCAACAAACTATTATAACTTTATTGTGGAAATAGTACTAGGATGAATGTTTCATTTCCCCTGGCTGCCCAGGTCATAATCTAAGAGACATAATTTAATACAAGTAGTACTTTTAGTATCTTTTTAACAGCTAACTGCTACTTTTCTATATTCAGCCCTAAAATAAAATGCTTTTCTTCTATAAACTCCATATCATAGCAACCACAGCACTCAATTGAAAAACACTTTGCTTTCAAAAACGCTGTTCAAGCAGCGTTTTACAGTATAGACGCGCTGTGGTTTCTATGATATGGAGTATAAAGAAGAAAACCCTTTTATTTTATTATGAAACATTCATCTTAGTATTGTTTACCACAACAAAGTTACAATAGTCCAGTAAAAATGCCTCTATGGAGACGCTTAGCGCTGACTGAAAATGTCGTTAGGGTGCGTTTGAACAGCATTTTTTTAAATAGTCAGTTGAAGACATTTGATAAAGACATCTATTCTCAAAAACGAGCAATATCATTTTGTTATACATTGTTTATTTTAGATGGTGTACAGTCATTGTTCTATGTTGAAAGTAGTTTTAGCCCGCCACCTGCTGCACTCTGATTGAACGGCTGCAGCTGTTTTTTTCTAAAAGAGTGGCATATCCATTGTAAACATTTTAGAAAAACATACCGAACACCAGCCTAAATCCCTCTAGTTAATCCCCTTAATTGCGGAAGGAATCTACTCCAGGACAGGAATCAACTTCCAGTGTCAAGTCTTAAAAGTGGTGTGAGTTATCAGGTCGTTACAAAATGTAATAACTTATTATAGCTAATAATGCTCGAAAAGTAGGAGTGTGTGTTCTGTAAAAATGTGGTCAGATGAACATATTTCAGAGCACTTTTTAAAAGTTGTGATTGTCTCATAATTACAAACTTTAATTGTTCATGGGGACAAATCATTATTAAAATATATAAAGACAAAAAAGGTAATCTTAAGGTACATGCAGATGATTGATGCAACGAAGAACAAAATCAACATTATAACATATAAATTCATGATGTAAAAAAAGGAAAGAGTCTGCAGGTTTAAAGCAACCCCATTAGACATATTATATAAAATAATTACTTATCTGCACATAAAGTCACATCCACTATAGTCATCAGCCTTACATTAAGTGTAAGGGAAATTTTCTTTTAAACAAAAACATTGTGTTGTATATTGAGGATTGATGTCATTAAAGGGAACATTGTTTTAAATCGTGGACCGTGAAGACTAAGTGCGTTTAAGTTTGCAGGATTAAGTAATGTGTGATAAGCCTATAAATATGGTTAGCTCATTAATGGTAATTGCTTTAACCCAGACCCTCCTGGCTGCCACCAGGTCCTGACCAGCTGCTGCTCACCCTTAGGCTCTGTGATTTAAAACCCTTGAATGCAGAGTAAAAACATTCTCTTAAAGCCGTATTTCTCCCACCAGCCCTCCTAATTGCGTTCAGATGGAAGTAATCCAATGTCAACCCTTTCGAATAACAGGTTAAATAAATGTGTTTCATATGAAAACAGTGAGAGTCATTCACATCCTCCCAGTAGGGACATGTTTCAGGAATAAGCTGCTGTTTGTTTGTTTGTTTGTTTGTTTGTTTGTTTGTTTGTTTAAAGACCTGAAAGACATTGTGTTTCTTAATTTTTTGCTGAATATTTTGTGTTGTTGAAAAGGACTTTCCATGTCTCTATTTTGTGTTTGTGTATTTTGAGCCCACTGTCAGTAGATCTGTTACTATGAATGCACTTAAAAATGCCTGCTTTACTATGCAAAAATAAAGAAGCTTCATTTAAATGAGCAGAGGTCAGGGTTGGAAGTTTGGTCAGGGTGTCACACTTGTTAATGTCCAGTATTAATGCCCTATACAGTTAGTGGCATTGCTACTGTGCATGTGCGGGTTGTGGGACCTTGGAGTGGGATTAACCTTTTAAGGTTTTCTCTCTTTTATGGCATAAAGCTTTGAAACAGCTGGGAGCTGGACACACCCATGCCGTGTTTGACCCTGATTGGCCTAGGGCACGAGATTTAAACCTCACTCAAGATGACCTGTTATCAGTCAGGCTGGCTGTGTGGCCAGCTCTTAGTAAGCTTGATCATTCAAAAACAATAATACTGATATAACTTTATGATCAAGTGTAAAAAGCAAGAAGTACAGAATTTACAGCAGTTTACATATTATATTGCAGGTAAAGAAAGGTTTCATATATAGAAAGCAAGTAACAAAAAAGTACCTCAAAAGGAAGTAGCTCTGTACAGAATAGACCACTCTGTTATACTTTAAGCCTAAAAGTGATTACATTCAGCTTGGACTCATTCGCAAAAGATGTGAATTACGTAAATTAAGCATAGCAAATGCTTTGCTCTCAGTTGGTTTTGTTGTTTATTTTCACGTCACGCTGAGTAATTCACATGTAGTGACAATGTCATGTGATTTGGATTGCTGTATTTGTGAGCTCAAGACAATTTATTCATTATATTCCATCATAAAACCTGCCCGGCATTTAAATAAGTCTTTAGAGAAATGGACACACTCCTAACTAAAACCAATTATAAGCTTTTGGTTTGATCAAACAATTTTCTTATACGGTATCGATAAAATGTAATGTAGGCTCACCAAAAAGGGAATGTTTTAATTTCAATTTTAAAATATTTTAACAAGCGTTAAAGTCTGCTTTTCATAACCTCTTCACGTGCCTCTCTAAGTGCCCTTGTAGGGCGTAATCACAGCTTACAGCTACATTTATTACTTTAATTATAATTATGAATCCAGTATTCTGAACTTCTGATGTTTCATTATACCACACAGTGTTCTTTACCTAAAGCAATGACTTGAGTTTAAAAACACAGAAAGTTATATTACCAATATCATGCTTGGTTGCTGTTCACATATTTGAAATATGCTCTATTACCTTTAACGCGTGTTAAACACTTTATGATGATAGATTTCTTTGAACCATATTAGAAGAATTAGCTCTGCTGGCTTATGAACCCTCTGGCCTTACATCACAATTTCTCTACCTTTGTTTTGTGTGCTCAACAGACACCTGACCCGAGTTATAGTAGATCAGACACATATAGTCCCATGCAATGGAAGGGTAATAAATTGCAGACATTTGGAACACCCAGGTTGTTACCACAATGCTTCTCTGGAAGTTGACTACTGATTTAAAATGCAGAAAGCGCGGATGTTTTCCACTTCATTTGCTGCCGTGTGACACCTTAATGAACAGCCTGTCCGGCATTCGTCATGGAGGATGATGTTTCACTGTGAACATATCCGCACGTTCCTTATGATACTCTTGGGATTCAACAAAGAAAAGATGTTTCTTCCCATATGGTTTTTGTCATGAAGAGGCCCATGAGAATTTACATGTCAGTACACTTTAGCAGAACATAAAGGCTTCCATTTGAGTCATGCAGACAAAAGAGAATGCTGAAAGCCATCGAAAAAATGTCAACAAGGGACCTTTAGACAGCGTCTTTCAAAATCCAAAACTTCAAAATTATTTGAGTTTCACTGCGGGGGTAGTATGGACGCTTGTCATCTGCTTCCATATGGATATGCCGTTTTAGTTACTTTTGACAAATAAAAAGTAATGGACTTTCAATTTTCCTTGTTCTGCTCTTACCCTTATATTGCACATCTGGTGTGTAAAGGTTCATTAGAGGTAAGTGCAGGAACTAGACGCTACGGTTTAATTTTCCTCCTGACTCTTTCAGTGAGCACAGCTTTCTCCCATTTGTTGCAATCTTGTCTGTATGGCTTTCAGGTCTTGCAGGGTTCTGCTCCGCTTGCCAGAAAGATTTTTTGAATTTCTTCTGCCAAATGTCACAGAGCGCTTTCAAGCTTTTTTGCCATGCGATGATGGCCGTTTCAAAGAAATGTTTCTTTATTGTTTTCCTAATCTAGATTTAAGGTGATTTTATATGCATGCTTTTAGAAAGCCAAATGAAATTAGAAGCGGACTTGAGATGTTCATAATGCTTATGACTGCAAATCTTTGGCAAAAAGGACTCCTTGGCTTTGTTCTCTGTACTTGTTTTCAAATCATTTGATTGAATTATCATTCTTGCACAACATCTGAGCTGCATGTTCATTTCGCAGTGACCTAAAAACATGTACTGTACGCCTGCTTAAAATTAATTTTTTTACGATTTTAAATTATTGAACACTGTATACACATGCAGTCAAATGCATTTCAAACACACCTGACATTTCTCAATAGAAACTTTTGTTTGGAGCTGTCTACAATTCAATTTTATTTTCTGCAACTTTTTGGAGAAATATATTTTGTATGTATATTTATATAGCTCAAATAACATTTTGTAATAAATATTACTCTAACAAATCTTATCCATTTGTACAGAACCCAAGTGCAGACAGCTCTTAACAAAAACACTTTATTTACCTGCGACATACATAACATAAAATCCTTTAAGGGGGTAAACAAGAAAAAAATACAAAACTTATTAAACTTGAAAAACTTAACTTGAGTGCACCACAGACAGAAACAAGGTATACAAACGTACAGCACAGGACCAAAAACACAAGGGTCTAAAATAGGACTAAAACTAAAGCAGGTTACAAGTGAAGAGCGTGAACTCGTAAATATTTGAGTTAAAGGAATAATGATTAAGAAAAAAAGAGGGCGGGTCTAGACTCAAGACAGGAGCACAATGGCCATGTGCTTCCAACACAAACACAAAACATGGGGCCGTCCTAATCCTGTCCTTCTAACAAGGCAAATAACCACAAGTAGGACAGGACCATGACAATGAGCACTTTTTTTACACTACATACACATATGTAAAAAATGCCCCTGTTTTGTTGTATAGCTATGCTATGCAGGTGATTTACTGACCGAAAATAATCTAGTGCTGCTTCTCCAGAACCTTCCACACATGGGAAGTATGTAGTGTAATCTTTACCTACAGACACACAATGTTGCATTACCCCTTGAATGAAACCTGACATTTTCTCACCAAATCCCACCTTACAAATCACAAACATAAGTCAGTATAGGCTTACACAATTTAATATTGCATATTGTTCCATAGTGCAGCTTTAGAAGAAGTTTTATGGTTATTTTTGATCAACTCAGCCCATCACTACACCATCAACTAGATATGCACATGTGTTTTTTTGCAGGAAATGAGGTCAGGTTAAAGGAATTGATTTGATTGGATGACACCCTTGCTGAAGACTTTTTTACCCATCTGGCGACTTTGTCTTGTACTTTTATGATGAAACATGGACTTTTATCCTCATGAAGATGTTTTTCATATTGTCTTGAATGCTTTCCAGTCCATGCTTTTAGACTTTTTTCTGCCAGACCTGCATGTCATCTGCCTATTTAAAGGAGACAGCCATTAAATCAGCAGGAGACCAGAGAGTGAAACACTTTACAACTTCTCTACTCTGTGTCTTCAGATTTTCAAGCTCTTTCTCAGCACGTGTTCATCATTGCAGGTACATATGAAGTGGTTTAACATCCTGTATACGTTCAGAATTACATTTTCTTTGAGATTAATCCCCTTCTCCATCAGCAATTGAAGCATTTTTGTCTCTTGTGTGTCTTGTGACTGGTCATTTTTGCTGGTTGCATGTTTTATATTGGTTTAGGTTTGGGCTAGCAATGGGGTTAGGGGATCGAATGAAAGCTTAAAGTACGAATAATTAATATTTATAAAATGTATAGTACTTGCACACATTTAGTCTCCACGGATGTTAATGAAAAGGTTATCACCCCCCCAAAATTTAATTATGTATTAATGTATCAAATGGAATTGGAAAGTTTTATGTTGTGTGATATATGAGAACGTGCATGAAAGTAGAGTGCACAGTATGGATCCAACAACACTTGTAAACTTATTTTAAATAAAAATCTTAATCTGAATGATATAAGTGCACATTTTTCTAAATTCACAGTCAAGTAAATTATGTTGTCATATAGCTAAAGCAAACAAAACTGAGATTCTCAAATCATCCTTTAGAAGCCAAACAAATATTTGGCAGATTTTTTTACAGTGTATTTTTTGTTCTGACTTACACAATTTGTTGTTTACTGTAATTTATGACATTTCTCACAGGTGTCCTGAAAAACAAATATAAGAGAGAGAACAATGCCGCATAATGATCAAGTTCTAAAGGCTTTGTGTCTGTGTCTGATTTCAGATTTAGCCTGTGTGAATAAGACCCCTTAAGAGTGTTAAACTGCGGTCTGACAATGTGTACATGCTGGTACATGTCTTCTGAAGAGTGTCACCCACTGTGTCCGGCAGTCAACCTTGGATCAAAGCCAAGCTGGGGTTAAATTGTAGACAGACAAGCAAAAAAGATGGGACCCGTGGGATTCTCAATTTTGAGCTTCCTGCTGTATTTTCAGACTATTCACTGCTGCTCCGGTTTCAACTGTGATTCAACAATATTACATTCCATTGATCCACCATATGGCTATTTTTTCCTGTTGTTATAGCCAAAGTCTTGCTAAATGTATATATTTAGCAATTAATTTGGATATAATTCTTTGTCAAAAACATATTGCCTCCGTTTCACAGATAGTGACTGTTTAAGACAGGACTTAGCTGTAGATAATTAGGATACTTAAATCCCAATCTCAATTTCTTAGGTAAATTAGAATAAACACTACTTGTGTGCACCATGGGACAAAATAATGACACAAACATGATGAAATGTCAGTGCAAGTTATCTAAATTAATGCGACCTAAACACTTAAACATTTAGTCTGGGAAAACCAGTCAGTCATAATTTTTTTTTATTCAATACTCTTAAGTAACAAAACATTTTCTGATGATTTTGTTAGCGTTCAGATAAAGGTCTAAAATATAAGATGTATATTTCGTCCCTTCCAAACCTTTCGCTATAAAAAACACATTTATTTTACATTTAGGCAATTAGCAAATTTATACATTTATAAGTCTCATTGAAATATCTGTGCTTTGTCCCTGTCACTGAAGACTAAGTATAAAGAAATCTCCAACAGTGTTTCGGTCTGGGATCAGTCAGTGCAGTCTGAGAAGGGCAAAGAGTCACGGTTCCTCCTGAAGAACCTGTGTCCAACTTCTTCTAAATTTGTGAATTTGGAGGAAAATAAATATGCCCTCATTTCTCTGCAAATACTTCATCCATCATCAGTATAAGCATACTTTCAGTGCATCATGACTAAATGTAGATTATATACATTCTGGCTGGTCATGTTAGTCAAGCATGCTCAGTTGATCTCCTCAGTTGGACCTAATAATATGAACTTATAGTGATAAAGCAAAAAAATTAAATGGTCTAATAGGGGTATGACAAGCCCTCATGCTACAGGATTACGAAAGCATAAAATGCTTTCTGAAAAAAACCCATCTTTATTTATCTGAAATTTTGAGTTTTTTTGAGCAACCAAATGAAATCTGTGGTCAGGTGGGGGATAGATGGGTCAGAATAATCCATCACATAACACACAACAGATGTGTTCATGTGTTCCAGCACATGAGCATCTGGAGGTCTGCCAATAGGAGCATTTCTCATAGAAAACAGAAAATTTTGATAGATTATAGAGGAACACTCAGAAGATAAAAACAAATAAAAAAAGAATATTTGTATGATAATGTGTTAATATTTTCATTTCAGTGATTAAAACAGAAATTAAGGTTTTAAATACACATTGTTTATTGTTTTTGTGAAGTAATCTGACACATTTGTTCAAACTATGAAAATAATATCCTAAATGTCGCTTGCCAATGTAATGACTTAAGTATCAGAACAGTGCCAGTAGACTTCCTACATCAACTGAGAACAGCTGTCAAAGAAAAAGGATTTATGTTTTCTATTAAGTAGAAATATTGAGTAGAAAAAATGTATTTAGTACATTTTGTTCTATGTTTTAAGAAAAGTTTTCCTGTGGTTAAATGGTTGGAGCATTTGAACAACAGACAAAAATAAAAAAGTCTGCCAAATTTATAAATGTAAAAAAAAAAAAAAAAAAAAAAAAATAATGTTCACATGTAGTCAAATTGATGGATTACATCAAAATATGGGGTTGTACCCTGATAGGTTCCCTGTTTATTTTTACCTGTATTGAATAAATACATAAGGACCTATTGTGAACTGGTCAAATATTAGGGATACAAAACATTAACATTGAATGTAAACAATAAAGTCCCTTAAAGAACAAGATTATATTTTTTTTTTTCAGCGTGCAACAGTTTTATTATGTAATACTCATAATATGTAATTCTCAATCACTTTGATTTATCATCTGTGAATATTTTAAGCATCTTGTCACATTGAACAAAGCATGTCCCTTCAGCTGGCATACAGTAACAGTCTATTCCCTCTGCTTGCATGGGAATGTTTGTGTGTTTCTCCATACCATGGTACCCAGTGCATTTCGAAACACTCATAGGTCTAACTCCGATTTGTTTATTTGTTTGTCTGCAGTGTCTACAACCGTGCAAGGAGCTATGGGAAACCAGACGAGCCCTGTCTCCCAAGACCTGTGAGGTAAAATAGTTTTTCTGCTGAATTTAAAGAAGAGAGTAACTATGTGACAAAATACAGAGCACATGCAGCTGATGTGCACATGAAAATACATCAAAGAGTAACTTTTCTCTATTTGAGATGAAATGTGCAGTTATGCTTCACAATTACAAACATGACAAACATGTTTGTGGTTTTGTGTGTGGTGGAGAGTTTTTCATCTTTTCACCAGCATTTTATTTCATGTAAAGGGTCCTATGAAAGCAGAATGTTGTTGAAGTGATCTAGATAAGAGTGTTTACATCCGGACCTCTTTCTTCTCAGA
This sequence comes from Triplophysa yarkandensis, assembly GCA_033220385.1. NCBI lineage: Eukaryota > Metazoa > Chordata > Actinopteri > Cypriniformes > Nemacheilidae > Triplophysa > Triplophysa yarkandensis. The sequence continues at coordinate 10,704,608 of CM065674.1, forward strand.
AAACACAACAACTGTTAACATCTTTTTGAAATTCAGTGATTATTATCGCAGTAAAGCTGTAATTTAAACAGTCAGCATGAATCTTTGTTTCCCGAACTCTGTTATTCAGCCAATAGAAGAACTCTACTTCACTGTTTGGTAATGTTGTTTCTACAGCCAAGTGTGCTCAAAATGAATGTGTTTGAGAGTTTGACAATAAGCGACGTCTATGGGGTTTGCCCTAAATGTTGGGTAGGGGGCTTCTTCAAACGGTCAACCTCTTTCTGTCTTTCTTACAGCTTACTATTGTGTGTACTTTGTGTTAGTAATCTGAATAAACCTCATGCTCAGGCAGTAACCACTGACTTCTTGAATTTAAGTTGGCTAGGTTTAATCAAATTAACTAGGTGCTTGAGAAGAAATCTTACCCTTTTTGTTGGTGGTCTGTTATACTAAAAGTGATTTAGAATGGAAGAGAGGTGACAGACTACATGAGAACATCTGACATTTCACTCAAAGTCCCCAACACAGACTGCAATGATCTGTTTGGCAGCAAATCCATGTCAAGTCATTGTGTAGCAATGTGAGAATGGGTGCAATCCATCACAAACTTTTATCTGGTGAACTGCGTATTTGTGCCTGTGTGTGCAATGTCATATTTATATACCAATATAGATTTTCTTCTTTCTCCTCCTTTGAAATTAAGCATCATGAGTGTGTAACCAGCGCCGAATTCCTCCAATCACTGCAGACACAGAAGCAAGGAGATTGTCCACCACCTCTGAGGGCATCGGGGTTTGCAGCAGCCTGCGTAGAGGGCTGTGCTGTTGATCCTGAGTGTACAGGTTTAAGAAAGTGCTGCTCGAATGGCTGTGGCCACACCTGCCAGACCCCCGGCAACATTTACAAAGGTACGACACCCTTAAAGGTGTAATGAATGTTAACTTATGTCACACAATTTACTGACTAGAAAAAACATGCACTTGATAGTAGAAAATAAAATCTCTGTTTCTTCTATTCTGATTTAGTTGTCGCCATAGTTTGCATACATGTCTGTGTGAGTATGTTTTTGTTTTCCCTTTAGGAGTCCCCCTTAAGCCGAGGAGGGACCTTTTCTTTGCAGAAGACCACCACGGACATCTGGAGGTTATGTGGACGTCAAAGTTTAATGTCTCAGCTGATCCGGTTCTTTATATTCTTCAGAGAAGATGGAGTAATGGGATTCATCCAAGTGAAGATGAGGCATTGAGCTGGCACACTGTTCTCATGGTACAAAAAATCATGCACGCATATATTATTCAGCAGAAATGCGTGTTTAATTTGTACTTTTTCTTTAAACCTCAGAATATAATAAATAAAGTCTCTCCAAGACTCCTGCTCCTGCTTGACTGCTGAATGGGTCCACCAGTCAGATGCTGTGAGCATCTCAGTCAAAGTTTCCATCGGATGCTCGGAGGGCCCCCCTAATTATTAATAAGGGTTTTTGATCAGAACTTACAACTTAAAAATAGATGGTAGTATGTCAGCCTTGTAACCCTTCATGCAAGTGCTGTAAAAGATAAACTTCACATTTCTGCTTGTAGACTGAAGACTGACTGTCAATGAAAGTCTTTCAATGTATGTGCTTTAGTTAATATAGGTTTTTGGTCAAATCATGAATTTTGGAAAGAAAGCTCATTTGGATGATGTAATAGATAGGGATGTCTGGTCTTGCTTTTCAACAGGCTTTAATAGATAGTTCTCTCTGCACTGGCTCAAGCTGTCATTACTCCTTCTCTTATCAGTATATGGCAGTGATAGAGCTTCTCCATTCTCCATGCAGAAAGGATTTGTCTTAATAGAAGTCTTTCTCCCCCAGACCATGGAAGAGCGCTCCGTGTTGAAAGACATCCGACCTCATAGGTGGTACCAGTTTCGAGTTAGCGCGGTCAACAGTCAGGGAACGAGAGGCTTCACCCCTCCCAGCAAGCACTTCTTCTCTACACGAGGTAAAAAAGATTCCCAGATTGTTTCTTGAATTTACATAAATCCTCCTGCCAGCCATTGGCAAACCTTTATGTGACAGTTTTATTTCATAATTTTTTAATATATTTTTATTTTCTAGTCATGTCTGTGCTGCATAAAAATGAGCATTAGTCTGTTAGTAACCATTGTAAACATGTTAACAGCATACATCCACAATTTATGTTCTTTACAAAGAAGGCAAGCGAGTGTCTTTGGGTAGGAGTGTTTCCAAGAGCAGTCACTGGATACTCAACAGAATATAAGCTATTGCATTAAAAACTAATCAACTTTTTTCAAATAATTTTATCCAGTTTACTCCCATGAAGCAAAAGTACAGTTTTCATGACTCCCTAGAGAGTGTACAAACAAAAGGGGTCTCCCAGAACAGATCAAAAGAAGCTCTTCTGTTTTTTGGGATCTATTCAAACGTGAGAAATGTTACTTAGCTAGTGTCATGAAATATGAATCAGTAGAAGGGCAAACTACTATAAATTGACAGCAAAACTAGCAATGTAGTTTTATATAGACAAGCTTTTAATCCCGATTTAGGTTTTATAACTCTTTCTAAATTAAAACTTAAGAACCTTCTTTAGAGGGTTTATACTCTATCTATCGAGTTCCCAAATCCAGTCCTTGGGACCCCTCTCTCCATATGTGAAAAACCTTTTTTAACTCATCAGCTTGTTAGTTTGTTCATTAGAAAGACATCTTCAGCATTCTGAGTGTAGACTAACAAGTTGGTTTAGAAGCGTCATATAAGGCAGAGATGTCAAACTCATTTTAAAGGTGAGAGCCGATTTGAACTAACCTTAAAATACCCGGGCTGGATTATTTACCAAATTTACAATTACATTTTTTTTCAGATGCTTTTATCCAAAGCGACTTACAGTGTACAGTGGTCAACTATCACTGCAGAGCAAACAGGGTAAGGTGCCTTGCTCCAGGGCATTTCAGTCCAGCAACGTTTTGGCTTACAAGTCCAACTCTCTAACCACATGACATCAACTGACCCCAAATGACTTGCAAATTATTTAGCAAAAAAGTAAATAACCTCTTTTTATTAGAAAGTAATACTAAGTGTTTCAGAAATCTATAATTTTTTATTTTATTTTTAATGAGAACTGTTATTTAGCTAAGAAAATGCTAGACTCCAGCTGTACAGTCCTAAAAACACAGGCAAAAGGTTTTTAAAGTCTGCTTCCTGACATTTCTCTGAGCACATTGTCATATTTTCTACCTATATTCTTTAAGATGTGTGAGTGTGAGTTCAAACGTGTGACCTTTACAGTAAAAGAATCTGAGTTCACTACTGTTTGTCATGAAACACCCTTTGCGGATTATAAGAACAAAACTGATTAAAAGAAAAAAACGGTACCCTGTAAGTACATGAAGTATAGTATAATTAGTATCAACTGGAATAAACTTAAGGGTTTGCTTTTATTTAACTAATATATTTGGATGATGGTGAAAATTTATTTACATTTTGAATGTGGCGGAGCTCATTTTATATATGTTAAATATTTTACTAATTCCTCTGTTGGATAACACACTTTTGGCAGTTCTTAAACATTATCAGTAAATGGGTAGTGCTGTGCTGGGTTTTTCAGATACACAGGCGTTACTTAAAATAAATATTTAAACTGGAGCACGATGACGAAGTGCCGCTTCATAACAGAAGACACAGATGGTTACAAAACGGTCATCCTAGTGTCAGAATGCTGATATCTCTTACACCTTATATCTGCCAAACATCAAAATAGACTATTGTTCAATATGAACACATCCAATTTGATGTTAAAGGTGCCCAATCCCATTCTAAACCTCCCTGTGGTCCTCCACTGCAGTTTGGGTTTTCTTTGTCATCTCATCGATAAGTGGAGATGCCATTAACGGGTATTTATAAAATGCCAGTGCTGGTACTATTTTTTTTTTTAAATATTAATGAAAATATCTTGTGGGCTGGATTGAACACCTTTGTGGGCTGTTTGTTTGGCACTCCTGATAAAAGGAAAAATCTGAAACAGTCTGGGAGTTTTATCCCACTGACTGCATTTGGGAATTGCAGGCAATTTGCATTTCAGTAAGACCAACAGATGTGCAAGTATATAAACAAAGAACTTTTAACTCATATATTTTAAAAGTTAAAATCTTCCTGTGGTCACATGTCCCCAAAAGCATTCATATAAAATGAAAGCATCTGCAATTCCACATCAAGGTGAGGTCTGATTGTTCAGAATGCCGGAAAGTTCACACTCTATAGCCACTATATCGGTGACCCTTGTCATTTGCAATTCACTTCACACTCGGCTGAAAGACTTTGTTTCTGTGACAAAGTGCAGCACATATAATGTGAAAATCCCCAAAGGACAAACTGAAGTTGCCGTCAGCCGCCTATGGAAATCCTCTCTGCCAAAAACCTTAGTGACCCCCTCCCTACACACACGCACTCTCAAGCATGCTGACCCACGCACAACACGTTCTTTGTATCAGTATTATAAACATGGTGTGCATATGACAAACTTTTCCATAAATATAGAAAACATCCTTCAGGGCAAGTTGACCTCAAACTCAGCAACTAGTTTGGACATTGTACTTTTGCAAAAAAATTTGTTTTCATATTGGTGAACTCTCTGATCTAATCCCATTTCAGAGTGAAATGGCTCATATCATCGTAGGCCTAGTGGGTGCTTGCATTGGCATGTTTTACAAGTAAACCCAGCTCAATTTGCTGCCAAGGTAAAACAAAACACACACACACAGAACCAGCTGCCAACAATGACTGGAAACAAACCTTCTTCTATTTTGATAGACTACAAACGTTTTGAGAGGGGAGAGCATCCTGTACAGAGTGTGCTGTCATATGTAGCTGTTTCTCAATGTTTGATCTGCCTCAAATTGCGAAGGAAACAGAAATGTTCACAGTCCAATGCCTTAAGCAATTTCTCTCACACCACCGTCGCCAGAACTCACTGGCAAATGAACACACAACAATTATTTACACAATGCACGCATGGATTTAATCCGTTAAAAGTTTGAAACAAAAATAACTGTTGGAGGTTGTGAGGGTGGGAAGGGGATAGAATTAAGAATGCTTGGGGTCAGGGGTCGGCGTGTGGCTGCTATTGCTTTATGGAAAGCTGCCACTGAAGGATCCTGTCTGAAGTCATGACTCACAAATACAAAGTGACAGTAAAGTGGTTATGTGTTTCTGTCAGCTACTGCCCTTCAGTATGAAATAAAACTTTTTTTTAACAAATCCTGACTGACAATGATCAGACCATAAACCAAACCACAGCTTCTCAGAGCCCCACCAGATGAGGATAGAACAGCCCTTCATGTTAATCGCACGTGAGTTATACTAACATAAAAAAAAATATTTTCTCTCTCATGCTCTGTATACATCTAGAGGCCACCGGGGTATTTTATTGTTTTTAAAACAAACATTATGGAAATGGCAGACTTGAACCAGAAATACAGGACATGCCATGTGGAAAATATTTATTTTCTAGCTTTAAAGAAAATATATAGCATTATCATTGCTATTTTGAATGCTAGAATAGGTGTTACTCTATAAAATTCTCTTATACCCAAGATATAACATTTTTAACTTTCCCCGTACAATTAATAGTGAACGTTACCCTTAATGGATGGTTTACCTAAAATCTAAATGGTACAATCATGTACGATCAGCAATAAGGTACACAGTGCCGATAAGTGAAAGATGGGAGTAGGGCAATAAACATTAACAATAAAATGAGAAATCTGTAACTGTCTTTTACAATGCCCTTGTATACACCCAAGATGCCATACAAAGCAATGCAGTGTCACATTTAACACACACATTTCTTCAGAAAATTCTGCCAAAAATTGTAAATGTAATGTTGTGTAATGTCTTGTAGTAGTATTAAAAGTTGCTCTTAAATGATTATATTTTAGCCTCCACATTTAAAACTGTTATTAAGGTTTTAATGTGTGTGATTACTGAGTATTCTTGTGTAGCTGGGAGCCGTCGTTTTGTGTATTTGTATTTGGTTTGGTGGTTCTTTCGCACCACCCCACAGCAGCACTGGACACACTCTACATCCATCACGTCTTAAGCCATATAACCTAAAGAAACAACTAATTACAAATTACAAATCATGGTACACATGCCAACTTGTCTTAGACACATAGAGACACAATATCTTCATTTGTGTTTTGCAGGAGAAAGAGTTGTACAAGTTTACAAACATAAATCAATGAACGAAGAATTTGGTGCAGACTATAAACATTGCAAGTAGATCAGGTTGACCAAATGTAAATTGATTAATTATTAAACCTTTGATTTATGTTTCTGCAAATTGTGTATCAAATTCTGTTCATTGTTTCCACTTTTGCTCCTAATGCTCCTTATTCTGGTACTTAGGATGTGGTGTGACTGGATATTATATTGAAATTAAGCCACATTCTGCTGTTTCAGGTGAAAACAAATTAACAGAAGACAGAGGGTTGTAAAACGGTGATCTGAAAAATACACCTTTGTGCTTTTTTTATGTTTGTGTTCCAGATCCATTTCCCCCAGAGATCCCCCAGAACCCCAAAACAGGCAACCAGATAGTGAACACTGATGGCACTGTCAATGTTCTGGTCTTATGGGACGCCCCCAGAGACAGTGATCTGCTGATCCACCATTACAAGGTCACCTGGAGCACCCAAGGTAACCCTTCAAGGAGTCTACGTCGAGATGGAAGGTTCACAGACGGGGTAAGTTCAGCTCGATGTCACTCCTCTCATCTGGCATTTTCTTCTTAATACTGTAAATGCTTCTATACCCCTGCTAAAGTGTGAACCTGTAGGAGGTCGCTCTCAGTGTTCGTGGATGTGGAAAACTCATTCAGAAGAATTTAAAAGAAAAATAAATCAAGAAGCTGTATATAATGGCCAATAATTGTGGCTGCCTGAAGAGCAGGTTTAACCTTTCTCCCATATAGTTCACCTGAATCCATAGAGAAGCAAGACATTTCCCAGAGTTGTTTTGGTTGGTTTCACTCTTGGAGTATCAGGCCCAGGAAGTGCTAAATCAGTGAGCGACTTTAAGGATTTAGACATATATTATCACTGGTCAGTTTTACTCCCTTTTGGCTACGGCTGTCTCACAGGTGTTGGACTCTTGTGCACAACCTGTGATGTAGTTTAGAACGGGAGTTAAATACACAGCTGCTCTAGTGATCAGCATATTTTATTGTATTCTCCAGAAAATGCTCAAAACGCCAGCTCTCTCTTTTCATTAGGCCATTTGTTTTAACAATGCAATAATCTTGGAGTCTGAGGAAGCAATATTCTTTATTGGACACAGTAGTCTTTTGAGGCAAAACATTTTATGCTAAAAGAGGATTGCAAGCCTTTGAGACTTATCCAGAGTAATTTAAAATGTCATATAGTGCTTAAAACTGTCGGAATTTATGAATTCACTTATCGAACATCACATCAAAGTTGCACAGTGAGCTTCTTAGTCTGTTATATTTATATATTAGAAACAAAGGTCAAAAGGATAAGTCAGGTCAAGTGTCAATCTGTTTGGCCAAGCAAACATTTAAAATAATAATCCACCAAAATATTAACATTATTTCTGGAAATACTTCCCCCAGGTTTTTCCAAACATAGTTCAAAGTTCAGAAAAATTTCTAAAGCACAGAATGAAAAAACAATGTTGACCACAATGCTATAAAACTTCTTGGCTACTGATGTAACCCTGATGTTCCCTGATGGAGGGAAGGAGACGTTGTGTTAAACCTACAGCCTGGGGGTTGACACTGAGAACTTATCTGTTATATATTCTTATTTTTATAGAAAATATACACGAGAGGCAGGAGTAACGTAAATCAGTGCTTGCCGTTTATTTCAATACTTGAGATGTACGGTGTTGATGTACAACCAATCATGTAATGTAGGAGGGTATATGGAAACACAGAAAGGTCACTTTGCATTTCGTAAATACACAACATTATCGACTCGAATTTTAAAGGCCAATTAAATTGGCGAATGAAATTTGTATGCCATTCCGCTCCCGGACAAATAAAAGGGAAAACGTCATGCTCATTCATCATCTTTAGTGCTAAAGAACATGGAGGATGTCTCGAATGCTGAAGTGAGTGGCACAGCAGTGTGGCATGAAGGATACACGTCTTGTTCCCTCCATCAGGGAACCGGGGTTACTTTGGTAACCTAGACATTCCCCTTCTGTCTGTCTCTCTGCGTTGTGTTGATCTGACAGTATGGGGTCCCTTGGTGACACGTCATAGCACTGCGCCGCGTCAGGATCTCTAGCAGAGCAACACTGACAGGCCTTGTCTAACCCAAGGACTTTCCTTACCGCAGGGGTGACCACAAAATAATATCAACAAACTAATACTTAAACTGATGTCACAAACATAAAGTTATTAGTACAAATAAATTTTTTACAAAATTTATATAAATCAAAATACATCATAAAGCAAAAAATACATTGCCTCTCCAAAAAGGTGAAATAAATGGCCTGCCAACTCTGTATAAACTACAATACACTAAAGGCTTCTCCATACAAAGTAATCAAAACCTCCACTTTCTATACATGTAAAACCCCTCACTCAAAAATAATCACACTCCAAATCAACAAATAATTTCACTGCAAGCAGAACCCCATGCAAATGAATACTTAAGGTGTTTAAAGCATAACATGTATAAAAGACTTCTAGGGTTGGCTGGCAGCACCAGTCTGGGAAGTGAAATAACAAACAAAAAAAAACAAAAAAAAAAATGCTCAGTTAGATGATTCTTCTCCGTCAGAGGAGAACTGGCCCCCCAACTGAGCCTGGTTTCTTCCAAGGTTTGTTCTCCATTCTGTCATGGAGTTTTGGTCCCTTGTTGCTGTCGCCTCTGGCTTGCTTAGTTGGGGTCACTTCATTCACCGCGAAATCGTTGACTTGATTGTAAATGAATGCATAGACACTATTTAAAATGATCAGATATGACATCACTGAATTAAAAATGAATGCACAGACACTATTTAATCTATCATATTGCATTATGGACACACTATTTTACTAATCAATGTTGTTCAGCTGCTTTGGCGCAATGTATTTTGTTTAAAACGCAATATAAATAAAGGTGACTTTGACTGTGACTTTGATCTGGTTTTCCATTACAGTAGCATGCCTGTATGTGATGCAGTGCCGTCTAAGGGCCTGAAGATCACGGGAACCTTGTATTGGTTTTTAGGACTCTCTGAATCTTTGGATGATATTGTGCACTGAAGATAATAAAAACTTCAAACTCTTAGCTTTTATTCTCTGGGAAACTCCTTTCTGATATTACTCCACTATTTTTCGCTGCAACAGAGGGGGTATTGGGGATCCTCTTCCCATCATGACTTCTGAGAGACATTGCCACTCTGGGAGGCTCTTTTTATCACTAATCATGTTGCAAAAATATCTAATAAGTTGCAAATTGGACTTTTAGCGGTTCCTTTTATGCATTTAACTTTTACGGCATCTTATTGCTACCTCTCCCAATTTTTTTAGGAATGTGTAATTCTTATAAAATCCAAAATGAGCCAATATTTTGCATTATATTTGAAAACTTCTAACTTTTAACATTTGATGTGCTATCTATATTCTATTTAGAATAAAATATAAGTTTATGAGATTTTTTAAATCATTATATTGATTTTTTAATTCACAAATGTGTAGTGTGTCCTAGCTTTTTGGGAATGGGGTTTGTAAAATCAATGCTTTCAAATGGTTTTTAAACAGATAGAGGGTCAGGGCATAATTAAGTGTCAGCAATTGCACTCCCATCTAAACTTCATCTTAGACTGAGGAACAACAAGAAGTTTCGATGTTTGAAATCACAATGCTGTTGTTTAATTTTCTGGATTTGATCCCCAATATAAAATGAGGCTAAACCATGTAGAGATTTAAATACAACAATAAAATTATGTTTCCTTAAATTAACAGGCAACAAATGCAATGGTTGTAACAACAGACGAATATGATCTTATAAATCAGCTTACATATCCGAATCAGCTGCTTTGCATTATAGAAAGGCTGTGTCGTTTGTGCGACAAACTAAGCATATTCTGATGTTCTGTGCTCTTCATGAAGTCTTTGGTAAAGATTTATTGTATCTACACTTTAAAAGATTACACTTCATCAAGGGGGTGTGGCTTCAAGAGTAGGCCATTCATGTATTCCATTAAATGTGTGTCTTTGAGGTTCAGTACCCCTTTTTCCCCAAGAATAGTAGATCAGCCATTGGAAGTTTGTTTTGCTGGTTGGACCCTAACACCCACATCAGAAACGTATCACTGTGCTCTGTCACGTTTCCTACAGTTTTCAAAGAAGCTCGCATCACCCGTTGTTAAAGAAACCCACCCTGAATCCTGCACTCCTGGAGAACTACAGGCCAATATCTCTCCTGCCCTCCACTGGAAAAACCCTCGAGCTAGTTGTCTTTGACCAACTCTCCTCTTTCCTTACACAGAACAACCTCTTAGACAGCAATCAGTCGTGCTTCAAGAGTGGGCACTCAACAGAACGTGCTCTGCTTTCGCTAGTTGAAGAGCTAAGACTGGCAAGGGCAACCTCTAAGTCATCAGTTCTCATCCTGTTGGACGTTACGCGGCATTCGACACTCTTTACCATTGCTCTTTACCATCTCCTTTCAACACTCAAGACCATGAGCATCTCTGACACAGCTCTCTAGTGGTTCTAGTCCCACCTCTCAGGTAGGTCCTTCAGGGTATCCTGGAGAGGCAAAGTCTCGGAATCGCAACATCTCAACACTGGTGTACCTCTGGGCTCAGTGCTTGGGCCGCTGCTCTTCTCCATCTACATGACCTCGCTGGGATTTGTCGTTCCCAAGCATGGCTTTTCCTTTCACTGCTATATAGACGACACACAGTTGCACTTAGCGTTCCACCTTAAGAGACAAGACCGTATCGGCACATGTCTCAGTATGCCTTAGTGGAATTGCTCTCTGGATTAAGGACCACCATCTACAACTGAATCTTGCGAAAACTGAACTTCTTGTTATCCCCGCTGACCTGAAGATCCGCCACAACCTCTCTTTCCAATTAGGACCATCCATCATAGAGCCCTCCAGGACAGCCAGAAATCTGGGAATAGTAATAGATGATGAACTTACTTTCAAGGATCATGTTGCAAGTACCGTCCGGTCCTGCCGATACCTTCACTGCAACATCAGGAAGATAAGGCCTTTCCTTTTCGGAGCATGCTGCGCATCGCCTTCAAAACCCCAACAGGTATAACATCCCCCAACCTTCATTCCCTGATTCCTTCGCTCAGCGAATGATCGACGTCTAGTGGTACTCACCCAAAAAGGTAAGAAATTGGTGGAACGATCTGCCGTCACAACGCGTCTGGCAGACTCTGTCTCCATCTTCAGAAAACGCCTCAAAAACCATCTTTTCCGTTTGCACCTAACAAACAAATAAACCTACTAATAATAAACCTCCTTCAATGTCCTAACTCTTTTTAAAAAAAAATAATAATAACTTTTCCCTTAACACTTGGTAAGCATGTTGTATGATTCTTGCTAGGACTGGCATCAATTTAGCTTACGTTGGCTTCGTTTGCCTGTTGTATATGCTTCTTTTGTCAACCTCATTTGTAAGACGCTTCGGATATAAGCGTCAGCTAAATGACAAAATGTAAATGTGTGCTGCTATGTTTTCTTAGCGTGAGACACCTGATCCGATCATGCATTAATTCTTCATTAATATTTAAAGTAACATACACCCAATTTTGCCCTGATCGTCCATTATTACTCCTAAGTTCCTAGCATGCTTAGAAGGCACAATGGTTGATTATCCATGTTGGATCTTAAGGCCATGACGGGTCTTTAGATTAGCGGGAATGATAACAAGTTCAATTTTTGCAAGGTTTAGCTTTAGGTGATGGTTCTTCATTCAGAATGAGATGAGACTTGGGCCAAAATCGTCTGATCTTCAGGATGAAACGATAGGTGGAGATGCTTGTCGTCTGCATAACAGTGATAAGAAAAACCTTGCTTTTGAATGATGGATCCCAATGATGTCCTGTAGATCGAGAAGGGCAACAGTCCAAGAACTGAGACCTGAGGTACACCCATGCCAACATGTTGCGATTCCGGAAAATCCTCTCCCCATGCTATCCTGATTGGAACCACTGGAGGGCCATGTCGCCTTGAGAGTTGAAAGGAGAATGCAGTGGTTAATGGTGTAAAAAGCAGCTTAGAGGTCAAGCAGGATGAGAACGGGGATTTGGAGGCTGCTCCTTTCCATCCTTAGGTCTCCTACATCTGAAAGCAGCGCCATCTCTGTACAGTGTCCCTTATTGAAGCCTGATTGATTGCTCTCAAGGAGGTTGTGCAGAGTAAGGTAGGAGGAGAGCTGGTCAAAGATGACAGGCTCCAGGGTTTTTCCAATGAAGGACAGGAGAGATACTGGCCTGTAGTTCTCCAAAAGCGCAAGATTCAGATTCAGGTTTCTTTAACAGAGGGGGAATGCCGGCCTCCTTAAAGGAAGTAGAAAATGGGACCGATTTAAGAGATGAGTTGATGATGTGGGTGAGATCAGGGATAACTGATCGAGAGCTGGATTTTGGAGAAGATGAGGGCAGGTAATCAGGCGGTTCGAGGGGATGATTCTCGCACCGTCGTCCTCAGTCAACAGAGGGAAAGACTGGAGAGAGTGGGTCAGAGGTGTTGGAGCATGGTTTCTTGAGACAGAGATCAGTCGTGGTCTGGTTGTAGAGAGTTCGACTTTTAAGCGGATGTTTGCGGGTACGAATCTCAGGGCCAGCAGACAATAACAGAAGATCTGTACTGCATATCAGCTTTGCCATACAGATGTAGCCCTTGAGAGCTAGAAAGGTGCATATGCAAACTACACACATTTTTATGAAACAAATATTTATATGAAATGAGCTAGGTTGCACAGAAGAAAGTCCAGGGTGTAAGCTGCCTTGAACAGTTTCAACAGATAGGACGTTTCATTCTGCCTAAGTGCACTCTATCTGCCATGTGCCTTGCCTTGCGTTTTTTTTTTTTTGTTCTTATTAACCTTAATTTTTATTTTAATTGATATTATATCTTTCTTCATATTCCCTTGTTGTATAGTGGTATAGTTATATCTTTTTATCTATTTACTGTTAGGGTTATCTGTATGCACCGGGGGACTGAGAGTAATGCAATTTCGATTCTCTGTATGTATGTACTGTACATGTGGAAGAATTGACAATAAAGCAGACTTGAACTTGAATTTTTAACTAACGTTAAATTAAGAAGATTGGTTAAATTTAAAACGGAAAAATAAATTACCAAAGATACACGGACCATATTATCACAATTTAACAGATTAAATTTTGTGTGCTGTGTATTAAAAAAATATTCTGTTTTACAGATTAACATCTCTCAACTTCTGTTTCTAAGTAAAGTTACTTCACCACAAAAAATTTTTTCAAAAACAGTTGTTTTGTCTTGTAGGCCATAACAGAGATGGAACTTCAGTCTCTAAAGCCCAATACACTGTACAGAATACGGATTCAGGCCATATCTTACTGGGGCCAGAAGCGACTGAAGAGCGGCCGAGCTCAGCTCTCTTTCACCACTGCTGCCGTCACTGGTAAGATTTGTTGGCATTGGAAAAGTCATAAAAGTTCAAAAACTGTAATAGTTTCATTTGTTTTAACTTTATGTGGTACTTTTGACATTTTCACAAAGTATGATTTGAAAAGGGTGTAAAATGGGGGTGTCAGGAATAAAATCTTTCACTTTGCCCCCTCCTGTACCATGAATAAGTTTTGCAGTTGATAATTGTAGAGCCATTAAAAACACACAAAACCTTCTCTGGCAAGTGGAGCTTTCTGGCAGAAAGAAGTTGTCATCTTATGGTGACTTAGATTCTCATACACATTGAGCCAGTTCACTTCTCACCTCTAGCTCAACATTGGAGACTTGCCTCTGTTGTTGGTTTTGCTGTTTTACATTAGACTGCCTAAATCTTACAAATAATTCTGCCAAAACTAGCCAATTGCATCTGTAGAGTTCTTTTGGCTCTGTTTAGTCTGTCTGGAGCACAAAATGGCATGCTAAATATTCAGACTTATTCTGTTTTTCAACTAATTAAATCTATTTCTGGTTATTCAATTATTTGTTGTACTCTGTCACGACACAGGACAGAAAATACAAGGGCTTTTAATAGGGGAAACATAACAAGGGATAGCGACAAGGGGCAGGTGTGGGGAATGAAACAATGATGGGAAGATAGACAGGATAACGAGGGGGCGGGGTCAAGGGACGAGAAAAGAGAGCACATGGCATGTCATAAGAAACAATGCCATGTGAACTCACAAAAAACACAGGTCTGCCATGATTCTGCCAAAATCAGGAAAAACATGACCAAGAGAGGCAGAATCATGACATACTCATGTGTTACTTTTCGTCTGGGGTTTTTAGTGTGATTTTAGTCTTCTCATTAAAACATCAGTTATAGGAGAGGAGTAAAGTGGTATTTGGAGGGCATATTGGCAAGGGATTTGCTTTAATTGCCCACTCAGTGTCACAGTTGTGTATATTAATCAAACCAAGGAACAAACAAATTTGGGAACAAAAAAATTTAAAAATCAATGATCAGGAATCTCTGGAACATCAAAACTCACACAAAATATAAACGGCTTTAAAAAATAAATGGAACACTTAAACAACAAAATATTACTTCTGTGAAATCAAGCTGCCCACTTAGGAAGCATAACTGATTGACAATCAATTTAACAGGCTGTGGTGCAAATGAACTTGACAACATGTGAAAATGATTGGCAATTAGCAAGATACCTCCAACAAAGGATTGGTTCTGCCGGTGGTAACCGCAGACCACTTTTCAGTTCCAAAGTTGTGCAAAGAGGAACAGGAGGAGCACTACCAGAGTAAAATTACCTCCAGAAGGTCACAAATGTGCATTTGTTTTCCCATACAGTCAAAACAGAGTTCATGAGGGTTGGTATGAGGGCCTGATATCCACAGTTGGGGGTTGTGCTTAAAGACCAACACTGTTCAGGACGTTTTACTTTTGCCAAAGAACACCAAGATTGGCAAATTCTCCACTGGCACCCTCTGCTCTTCACCAAAAAAAGCATGTTCACACTGAAAACATGTGACAGACAATGCAGAAGCTGGATATGCCATGGAGAACATTCTGCTGCCTGTCACATCCTCCAGCATAACAGCTTTGGAAGGGGGTCTATAGTAGTGGAGATGTAATTTCTTTGGAGGGCCGCACACTTTGATGTGCTTGCCAGAAATACCCTTACTGCCATTCGGTACAAAGATGACAACCTCAGACCCTTTTGAGACCATTTGCTGGCTGGCCCTGGATTCCTCTTATTGCAAGACAATGCTAGACCTCATGTGGCTGGAGTCTTTTAACAGTTCCTGCAAGTCAAATACATTGATGCTTTGGAATGGCCAGCTTGTTTCTACACCTGAATCCAATTGAGCAAATCTGGTACATCATGACTTGGTCCATCCATCAATACAGAGCTAGCCAAAGGCATTAGCGAACTAAGCAGTACTTAATATTTGCTGACAGATAATTAAGTAAGCAAGAAAGTTTATGTATTATCAAACATTCGTAAAAAATTTTTTTACATGTACATTTATTCATTTGGCAGACGCTTTATCCAAAGCGACTTACAAGTAGTGAAGGTCATTGCACACACTGTAGTGAAGTGAAGTGACATGTTCATTTAACAAGGCTAATTGTTAAGTACTGTGCAGTGGCAAATTATCGCTGCCTTGCTCTAGGACACTTCAGTATATGCCTAAACTGGTTCATGAATGGATCCTTTTGACTTATTTCTATGTCTGAAATATTGTAAAAAATATGAATGTAAATGAATGTATTGCATAAATATGTATAGCACAATGAATGTATTGCAAAGTTTTAAGTTAATTATTTTATTTGAAGATTAAGGATATCTGAAGCTATTCCAAACAATAAAGACAATTGGCCTATTCAGACTTAACCCAGCTAGACCATACTGGTAAATAGGCACTATACCACCGCTAGGTAGCATAAGTAGGACCTTTCCATCCAGCTAAAATGACCCTGCAGTCATGTTAACAATAAGGCACTAAAAACCTAACATCCTAGAAAGTACGCTTTACCAGATGTGAAGCTTGTGTTATTCGACCTGCAATATCATTTCAGTCAACTGTTTAGGTGGATGAAACAATGTTATCAATGTTATTCCTGGGAATGTGGAATTTTCCAGATGTCAATGGATAGTTACATTATCTCTCTCTTATTCCATGGATGGACACAAGATTAAAAATAAAATAAATGTATTTTTGATTCTAGCTTCCTCAATTGGTTACATTTCTGGTGAGTTTTCCAATGAGCTTCCTGTATCCCATTCTTCGCCCAGTATCCTGAGACTGGAAGCGTCCACCCCTCAATACCACAATAACCAGCTGCAGGTCAAGGTCTTCTGGAAGAGTCCAACCCAAGGCAAGTGAACTTTTATACAGACCAGCAAACAATCTGAAAGAACATACAGGGTTTCTTACAAAGCAAACATTGTCACGTGACTTCACTAGTTACGTTAAGAGTTTATGTGTGTTGGCATTCCTTTTAGATTCATCTGTGTCATTAAACAAAGCCTAAATAAAGCAATAATTTATAAAAGAATGTTACCAAAGACAAATATTCTTCATCCTGTATTAACAGATGTGAGATCTCCCAGGTATCTAACTAGACCCTGTCCAACAGATCATTCAGAATTTGCTTTGGGTTTGTGTAAAACAAAACATACTGAACTTAGGAAATGTGACATTTTAAATGAAAAGATTCGGGTAAAGCCATGAGCAGCTGTGAATAGTGAGTGCTGATTTACTGTTATCTTTTGGAAAGAAAGCCATGAGGAGTGATGAAGTTAATAATTGAGGTACGTGAGTAAAATCAAAAGCAGATGGAGAGAAATGGCAACCAGACATGCTACGGGAGATGGATTTGAAAAAGATGTTGTGTGAATGCCGAACAGGAACACAAGGGAGTTGGTTCCTGAAATGAAATGTTCTTGCTGCTTGGGGCTCCACCACAGAAATTTATTTTGACAGTAAACATACAACCTAATGTAATCTAGAATGTGTTATAATATAGGACATACTGTTTTGTTTTCCCTTATAGAAAGCCAAAAGGATTCCATGTCATATCTTCTGAGATGGTTTCCAGAAGTTTGTACAAATAATGTGACAAAAACGGAGAAAAACGCTACAGTACAGGTACATCTCATTTTATAGCAGCATCCACTTGCTTTACTTGCTTTGTTGGTAGATTGTCCAGTGGACTGTGTGGATGTCCTGTTTTTTTTTACCCTTAAATTGTTTAACACTCTTTTTAAATTTACTTACTTCCTGTAAATACACTTGGAACCACTTTTAAAATAAGTGAAAACTAATCCATATTGCTTTTAATAAAACAATGTTAAAATGATAAAATCTTGGGCACAGGTATCTAATAAATAATATAGGATAAAAAATTGATTAACTCTGATTGATTAACTCTGATTAACTGCTTTCCATTTTTATTTACCTTCTTTGGATGAGGTACATGAGCAACCTGACTTCTTCTGTAAAAGTAATAGGATAATTATATAGATTATCCTATATTATAGAGGTAAAATGTAGCTGATGGAACATTCAGTTCTCTAAAGATCCATGTAAGCATTTTAGATATCATTGTACAATAGTATTAGAAGTACATTCTAAGTCTGAGAAAAGTGTTATCTGAACAAGTAATATACAAGCTGCTTTTGTTCTGACCAACTGAAAATATGAAATGACATTAGATGTTCAGTAGAAATAGCCATCACTAAACCAACATTTAGCTTGGCTGCTTCATTAATCCGTTTATTTACTATTAAGTAAAGTTAATCAAACTATACTCACTGTTATAACAGAGTGCCCCTTTTTTCTTCTCAGGGTACACATTTTGTGATTACTGACCTGTTTTTTGCCTGTAAGTACTGGGTGTCCGTGAAATCTCTAACAGAAAATGGTCATGATGTCATGATCTTTGTTCCCACCCCACCTTGCTCATCGTTGATGAGCAGACGAAAGAAAGAATCTGCCTGTGTTAGAGGTGGGCATGATATCTAAATGCATGTATATTCCATTTTTCGTATTCTACATTTTTAGTTTTTGACATCTGAATACTATTTTAGCATTTAAAAGTTAAACCCTGACCTTGAATATCTTTTGTGTATAAATTTCCCCAATATATGTTTATAAAAAAAAATTCACTTGTGCAATTTGGTTGTGTGGTTTTATTCTTTCCTAGAGCGCCTTCTTACGGTGAACAAAGCACTGCAGTGGCCAGAGAAACTGACAGCATTGTTTCAAGTGTTGAACGGCTCTGTTCAGGGGGTATTTAGCTGGAAGGTGTCTCCTGAGAGTCGGATACAGCTGCCAATCACAGGTTTCCGCTTCTCCTGCACCAAAGTATCCAAAAGCAATAGCACAGCACCTGTCTCCCAGACACATATCCTGCCACCTGTAAGTCCCATTTACATTCTTCAAATGCTCAAATCTTTGTCATATATACTTGAATCAAAGTTACTTCATTCATAAAACAAATATGCCACATAAGCGGCTTAAGTAGTTGAATAAATTATTCAAACATAAATTGGGATAGCCAAAAACATTCAGAGATGAAGGCAGAGCATTACTTTTATTATCTTCAGGGGATATTCTATTTCTTCTTGTTCTTTGTGCGCACAACTCTTCACAGACCCATGAAGGAGGGCTCAAATCGACTGGCTTATTCGCGTCACATCCATTAAGACTTTTTACAAGTAATCTGAGGTGCAGAGTCTGATTAATAGACAAAAAATTACCCAAAAATCTTAACACTTAATAGACTTAACACTGTGCCCTACTTTTGCAGTTCGTAGCTCAGAGCAATGATTTCATAGAGACAATTGATTTAGCATTTTTGAAGATGCTAGAAGGCTCTGTGAAAACATACCTCTTGTACCTCCGGGGCATTAGAGCCACCTAAAATTTCCCGTAATGGGGAACTTTGAAAAGTAATAGCTCCTAGCAAGGATTTTGTAGTAAAATGTGGTTTACCACATTTGCAGAGGCTGGCAGGCTCTTTAAACATACCTCAAAATGAGTTGTAAGTTGTACCCTTGGGCCTTGAAGCCACCCAAATTCTTCATAAACTTATAATGGGAAAGGTAATCCCATAAACTAACATTACACATGACAGTGTCTTAGAGATTTTACTCAGGTAAACAATGATAAATTATATAAAACTGATAATCTTTGCAACAACGTGAGACAAGGGAATGGGCTCATTTTACTTAAGCCATTATGACTTGAAGTACTGCTGATCGGCAGGTGGCAATTCATGCCCATAGCAACACATTAGCTTAGCAACAGTTAAGCAAGAACTATATCTCTGAATCAAAACGTCAAAGAGAAACGGGATGGATGTTTCACTCGTGACTTGAACAATTGTTGATTGGCATGTGTCAAGCCATGCCCATAGCAACCAGATACATTAGACTGTGAAGACACAAACCTCAAATTTAAAGTGATGCTAGAATTTTCATTTATTTTAGAATTCATTTGTTTGTTTTCCTAGGATCAGCTTTCATTTATCATGGACACGCTCCAGCCTGAGAGTGTGTATAAAGTTCAGGTTGAGATTGTGTCTAATGTGGGAAATGGACCATCAGTGACCAAAACTCTGCACACTCCTCATCTGAATGGTACGCTACACTGAGGTATGAGTAAATGTTTATTTTACACATAACCTTTGCTTGAATGTGACAACTCTGATAAGGTGGATGAAAATTGGTAGACACAGATCACTTTATGATATCTGAGAAAATAATAAGATTTATTTTTTACAGACACAGAAAAAATGTGAAGAATTAGGCTGCTTTACTCTCCAATATCATCAACACGAATCTTCATGCTGTTCTGTAGTGTCATGGAGATCACGTCATGAAATACAGCTTTGTAAAATACAAACTTTTCCAATGCAGTTATTGTAGCAAAATGTTTTTAAATGAAGGGATTAGACCAGTGTAAAGCCCTGCTTAATAAATGACCTTCTTAATGTACAGGACTGATGTATTTTGTGTTGCATTGTACTCTTTTTATTATATTGACAATTAATTATTCATATAGATGTTTCGTAAATGTGTATCGCTTAATAGTCAATGTAATAGAATATACTTGCTGTTAATCTCTAGTATGTACCAGCTCTGTTCAGAATAATCCCAAATGACAACGTGTTAATATTAATGTGAATGTATGCCATTAGTCATCTATTGTAAACTTTAAAATATACTGGGTTATTTTATTTATGACTGACCCAGATATGTGTTTATTTAACTGGCTTGAGATCCTTTATATTTTGCTGCAGTCGTTGTATCCCTCTTTTGACCAACAACTGGTTTAAAATAAATCACTATTGGTCTTAAATACCTAACATGGTGACATACACTGTGCCTTATACTGTGTCAGTAATATCAGGCTAAACAAGACTTAGCCTTTTAAAATCTGTTTTAGACATAAAATGCTTTTGATTGATGTACAATACAACATTCTTTTATACCACAGGTTGAGTGAAATTTGCTTCTGTATTTGTTTAATGTTAAATTATTTTTTAAATCGTTTTTCAACAGTGTATCTAACAACCACATGTTTAATTGTTTGAAGTGTACATTCGGAAATCTCAGGGACCTTGGTTTTATGTTTTTACAATGATTCAAAGTTGTAAAAGAAGGAATTTTTCCCAGTCCTGTTACCAAAAAATAAGTTTAAAAGGATATTCAAAATACAAGTAACTAATTATTTTATCTTCCACAAAAGTGTCCATCGTAAAGACATATCCATAGCAGTAACAGGACTGAGTTTTAGAATGCGAGGATACTAAGCAAGTTTCAGTGATGGAGAAAACATATGTTGTTGTTATCTACAAATCATCAAATATATTGAAAAGAAAATGAGAAGTTCTACCTTTGGTCTCTTACATTGCCTTCTAAAGATGTGGATGCCACTTCCTGCTTAAAAAATATCAATTACAATGTTCCAAGTTAATCAAAGAAAAAATG
This sequence comes from Triplophysa yarkandensis, assembly GCA_033220385.1. Classification (NCBI taxonomy): domain Eukaryota; kingdom Metazoa; phylum Chordata; class Actinopteri; order Cypriniformes; family Nemacheilidae; genus Triplophysa; species Triplophysa yarkandensis. The sequence goes on from CM065674.1 coordinate 10,725,736, forward strand.
TGTTAGGGTAATAAGTAATAACAGTTTTCATAGTGAAAACATGTCGACATGATAAATAATTATCAAAATTTTTGAAAAATCTGAAAATAGGAAATCATTGGTGGGGTATATAAACGCCTGTTAATTAGAAATAATACATTTCTGATGGATTTCAAGAAAATTATTTTCTAGCAAATTATAGAAGCAGGGTGTGGGGACATACACCAAGTGATATTCTTTTGTGTTCTACATAGTTTTCATAAATGATAATATAAGTATATTCTTTATTTTTGCAGCTTTTTAGTTATTGTAAGAATTACATTGGTAGAGGTGCCAGGGTATTTAGGATACAATAAAACATAATTTGCGAGGTCTACAAGTTGTGTATAGAGATGTTCCTCAAGATCTATTTTAAGACTATGTATGCTTATATTAGTTCGCATAATAACAGCAGAATAACAAAGAGGAACGACGACAGCCTCTGATTACTGAAAATGTATTAGACAACATACTATAAGTGTTAACCTGAGCTATAGGATAAGGCATTTGACCTTAACTGTCTATCTTAACTGTGCTTTCTCTAAAAATTCAGACTAAAAAAATCAGCAATTAGGAATACAATAAAGGCGGATTCCTTTGTGAAAAACATTTTACGTTTTTTTTTTATTTACCAAAAGCTATTTTTTTAGCAAATAAAGAATAGGCCTTCTGATATTCTGAGAACGCAAAAAGATAAAAGTAGTTATGTTAGCTAAGTAGCTGGTAAATACCTACCAGTCTACCTCCCAGTGTAGGACTATGACATCAAAGTACTGCGGAAAGACATCTGTTGTGTATGTTTTCGGACTGCTATTGTGAGGGAATCATCCACTGAAACCGGGCAAACATGTGCTACTGCACATATGTTTTCTATAGGCCCTCCTGTGAATGATGTCGCCACTGAGAGTGCATGCACCCCAACAGGCAATTGCAAGCCTTTGCTTTTGTGTGCAATAGAAATCGTCCGTAACAGTGTGCGAAAGGCATTGTTTGGACAGTGGCCAATCCAGAACTGGTTTGGGAAAACAAGTAAACAGAAGATCAAAAACACACCAGTATTTTATCCCCTGCTGCATTTGTATGTTTGCCCACTGGCAATAAAATGATCAATCTATTAATTTAATAATAGATTTATTTTAACAATGAGAGACAAAAAACAACAAAAAATGCCTTTCAAAAGAGCTCATTGTCATTTTAAGTGAAATGAGTATTTGTTCCTTATCAATCAGCAGGATTTCTGGCCTTCTTCAGATAACAAGATCAGATTTGAAGCAGTCTTTTAAATGGAGTGCTGCTTATCACAATTTTTGTACCTGTATGAAAGACACCTGTTCACAGATGCAAACAATCAATCAGATTGCAAACTCTTCACCATGGCAAAGACCAAAGAGCTGTACAGTAAATTTGGGAAAAGATTGTAGACAGCAAACAGCTTGGTGTGAAGGGGACAACTGTTGGTGCAATTATATGCAAATGGTAGAAACCCAAAACAACTGTCAATCTCCCTTTGTCCGGGACTCCATGCAAGATCTCACCTTATTGAGTTTCAATTATCATGAGCATGATGCAGAATCATCGCAGGACCTGTTTTTGCAGAGTTGGACCAGACAACATGGGAGGTCCTTCACGTCAAACCAATCACAGTACATGCATAATCATGTGACCTCTTTCAATTTTAGCGCCCTGCGTTCCAGCTTCCCTGCCTTCCTGCATTCATTTCGTGAAGGTAAGGCCATAACTTTAAATCGTTGAATTTTAGACATGGTATGCTCAGAATAAGGTGACCTATTGATTTTTATGTTATGCCAGTTATTTACCCACACTAGAATTCACTGCATTACCTATGTGAGGCATTCATTGTCCAAACCCTGTAATGTCGCTTCAACATTAAACTGCCCAAATGAGATAAAAATCAGCATCAGGTTTGGACGATTAACGCCTCACATGGGCAATTTGGCTAATGAACCACCCTTGTTGTTCCAGGAACGCATCAAACTCTGCAAAATCCGGTCCTTCAGGAATCATTCCTTAAGACTTCGAGAGAAGATCGGGGCCATGTATTGTCAAATCTTGGGTGTGAACCTCCTTTCCTCAGCCAGAGCATTAAAGCTGGTTCGTGGATAGGGGTTAGAGAGTTGGACTTGTAAGCAGATGGTTGAAGGTCTGAATCCCAGCGCTAGCAGACAGTGACTGAAGTGCGCAGGAGCAACCCACCTTAACCCCATTTGCTCTGCAGTGATAATTGGCCACTGCACAATACTTGTAAGTTGCTTTGGATAAATAAATGTTAATGTAAATGGAGGAGTTTCCCCGTATGACATTAACCCAAAACACACTGCCAAGGCAACAAAAAAATGACTCTGGAAAAGCACTTTAAGATCCTGAATTGGCCAAGCCAGAGCCCACTGTTTGCAAGGAAAATGTAATTAACACAAACTTTTCCCATAGGTGCATCAAAAGACATCCCTGCCGACATGACCCGCTCAGCTCTTCAAGGCAGATGGTAAAATATGTTTGCAGCAATGATAACTATAGGACCTAATATAAAGTAAACGTTTATGTTCAAATGTTTCCAAGAGGCCACACTCTTCACACATCCCATATTCATGTTTCCCCCTTAATGCTAGTGTTGAGTTTAACACATTTTGTGTGCCCCATCCTTAATCTAGGGATCATAATTTTGTCCTTTTTATGTATTCCTTAAAAACACAGTTTTTCCCTAACTGATTTCACATTATACCTCCTACCAGTACTGCTGTTTTCTATCTTTGTTGCCGTACTCTTGTTTAATTCTTATTGATCACTGATCTTATCACACTTCTTCCCAGTGGCCCTTAACATCTATCACCTCTTTCTTTAATGCCTCCTTTGCTAATTTATCAGCTATTTCTCTTCCTATTAGCCCTTATTCCTTCAATTTTCAGTCTATATAGCAATGTGTACATTTCCACTAGGATATCTTCTCTTTCACTTTTTGAAGACAATCAGTTGAGAACACAGACAATGTGTTACTTAGACTTAAACTTATTTTGGTCTTAGATACTGGAATTTATAGTCTAGTCAATAGTTTTTGTTCAACTGCATCCCTATACCTATCTGTATAAATATTGAAGTGAAGTGACATACAGTTAAGTATTGGGTACCATACTCAGAATTCATACTATGAATTTAACCCATCCAAATTAGTGAACACGAAAACACATTGCATTGAACACAAACACCAACATACACCTTGACTAGTGGGCAGCCATTTATGCTTCGGCGCCCGGGGAGCAGTTGGGGGTTCGGAGCCCTGCTCAAGGGCACCTAAGTAATGGTATTGCAGGTACGAGATTCGCACCTACAACCCTTGGGTAAGGGAGTCAAACTCTTAAACTACTGGGCTATAACTTTCAACGATGTACAAAAGAATAATAATTTCCAATTATAAAAACATCAATCTCATAACAGTCTAACTTCTACTTTTTCCAGATCCTTCAATAATCTCATAACAACATTAGGTTCAGAGGTACTCCACATTGGAATTCCACTTAATGGCATATTTGGAAAGATTTTTTCCATGTATACAACCCCCCTAAATGTTTTTTTTATCTAGATGACCCCCCTAATCCAATAAACATTGCCACCATTCATTTAATATTCCCAGCAATCATTTATTGTTATGTGTGTCCAATGATTCTTATTATTACCCTTTTAATCAGCCCAAGACATAATCAGAAGCTAACTCTTCTTAAATCCTTAGGTTTCCTCCCCATTTCTGATCTGGATACAGGCTGGATCTGGTGGCTTTATTGAATTTTTCCCCATTTCAGCCCTAATAGTATCAAGAGGAGTAGACGTAATTGCTCCAAAACAGATTCTTAGTGCTTTAGATTGTATGTTATCCAGTTTCCATAATGGAGATTTTGCTGCATTACCATAAGCAGCACAAAGAGAGCGGATGTCATAGTTTCTGTTCAGTTTTGGCTCCATGTTCCAGTTTGGATGTTCACCTTATAAATGTCATCGGTTATTGATTGTTTCTGTTAAATGTGTCTTATCTGTCATATCGTTTGTTTCCCTGGTTATTAATTAGTTCACACCTTTTTCTATTTGTTTCCTTGATTGTTTTCATGTGTGTATACAAGCGTTGTGTGTTTCTTGGTTCATTGTCAGATATCGTCTATGGGTGCATGTAGTTGGTTTCTCTTGTGTTTTTCGATGGTTCCTGATTAAAGTACATATTTTTGTGAAATACTGCTTCATGGTCATGGCTCCTGAGAACTACAGTTATGATAGATTACCAGACTGAAACAGTCAGCAGTATTTTTCCTTTGCAGCAAGAGTTCTTACAAGAAACAGGAAGTATGGCCATGTTACTTCGGTACTGTCAACACTTCACTGGCTGCCTTTCAAACATCGTATAGATTTTAAAATCTTGCTTATTACTTATAAAGCCTTGAATAGTTTAGCACCTCAGTATTTGAATGGGCTCCAATAACATTATTGTCCTCCACATTCGCTGCGTTCTCAAAACTCAAGCAACTCGATAATACCTGGAATTGACCAACTGGTTTCGTCTGGTCAGAGGAGAACAGGCCCCCCAACTGAACTTGGTTTCTCCCAAGGTTCGTTCTACATTTAGTCACCGATGGAGTTTCGGTCCCTTGCCGCTGTCGCCTCTGGATTGCTTAGTTGGGGTCACTTCATTTACAGCTATAACGTTGACTTGGTTTAAAGTGATAAGAGATGACATAACTGAATCGAAAATGAATGCACAGACACTATTTAATCTGAACAGAGATGGCATCACCGAACTCAATGATGAACTATCGCAACAAACTTGCCCGCCGTCCATCTCACCTGCCTGAATTAGCATCCATTGCAATAGTGTACTTTTTTGTACTTTACCATCCATTGCAATAGTGTAAGTTATGTCCATCTGTTCATAGATCTGTCTATAGTGTACATACACTATAATTATGTCCATACCTATCCTATATAATAATTGTACATTTTGCACATATATTCTGTACTTACTGCTTATTGCACTTCTGCTTAGATTCTAACTGCTTTTCGTTGCCTTGTACCTTACATGTGCAGTGACAATAAAGTTTAATAATCTAATCTTTTGTGGAATACTGCCTCGTGGTCATTGCTCATAAGAGGTATAGCTGTGACAGTGGGTTTGCTTGTAAAACCAAAATTTCTTTTGGGCGCCAGCAGCTAAGGAGTGCTACGATAGAGGGATGACAAATTTACACTCCTTGGGCTAGGCTTCGTGACAGTTTTAAAAAAAGTCACAATTAAAATGTGGACCAGGCTTCGAAGCTGTATTTATTGTTGTACCAATTCATCTGCAGGGCTGTAATGATCTGACTGTTTTAAGTTCAACAGTAAGAAAAGCACAGTCTATTATCACAATAAAGTAATCAGCTGTATTCATGCATGGCAAACACACTTTTTTTTTTAAATGACAGCAAAAGCAAAAAGAGGAAATTTGACAGAATCATGCCCTTCATGCGGGCAAATGCAAATGTCGATGAAAGTGAGCAGTGAGCGATAAAACTGTGTCCTATACATTAAGAACAATCAAAAAATTTACAAAATGTAATTTTTCTAAATGAATGTGTTATAGAAATAAAACCAAATATATTTAATATACCCTTTGAATGGCTGTAATAGTTTAGTCTCATTCTTTAAAGATACGCGCTTCAGCACAGTCTGCAACTAAACAGTGTATTAATGAAAAATACTCCAATCTTTTTAATAATGTTACTAAACACAATGTAATTGATTTGACATTTAAAACAAAACTGAACGATTATAATGACTGGAACAGCAGTGACATTTTTGGTTTCTGGACATCATTTGTTTGTGGACTTGTGTTGGGTTGCTGCCTGCCCCAACCTTTGCCCGTCTTTTGGATTCTGATTGTTTGCTGCCTGCCCCTACCTCCGCCTGTATATCTACTGTGATTATTTGATGCATGTCCTGACCTACTGCCTGTTATTATAAAATAAAACTGTGTTTAAATCCCTAACCTCTATGTGTCTCTGTGCTCAGCCTAACAGTATGAAAACTGTTTTTCACTTTCCACAAGAAAGTGAAAGTCTTTTTAAATGATTGCTAAGCTAATGTGTTTGGTTGCTATGGGCTTGTCTTTTTAGGTTCATGATGATCCTTATAATCTTATTAATTGCCTAAGTAAAATTAGCCTACTGTCTCTACAACACTGTGCTACAAATGTATATATCTGGGACTTCTATTATGGAAGCTTATGGGATCAGTTGCTAGGCTGCTGTAAATGGTTGCCAGGGATTGTGGATTGATTGCATCATATTGATCCTGAGCGACTGATTGATTGTTTGAGTAAAATGAGCCAATACCTATATCTATATGACACTGTAATGAAAATATATCGCATCTGGGACAGTTTTTTTAATGGCAGTCTATGGAATTCCCTTTCCCATTATAAGTCTAAAAGGAATTTCGATGGTTCTAACGCTCAAGGGGTACATCTTACACCCCATTGTGAGGTATGTTTTTACATTATGAGGCCTGCAAGCCTCCTCAAATGTTGTGATCAACATATTTCCTTCCTCGCTGAGGAGGCCCTTTTACTGTCTCTTTAATTTGTTCTTTCTCAGTTGAATTTCTTATTTTTCTGTCCCAAATTTTCTCTCTAGACTTGCTTAAACAATTGTGATGGGTATCCCGCAACCTATTCAGCGTCACCCAGGAAACCCACGAGATACACCTGGACCCGATCATCCTCATCGAGCTCCCCAGCTGCAGCTACTTCCCAAAAGGGAATAAAAGCCATGCAGCCATCGAGATCGGTGAGGAATGTTCAGATACCAGTGCACCCCACTAATCTGTCTTTTTCCACTTCTTTCTTCCTTTCAGAGAGCAGCGTGTGAGCACCAGACGTCCAGTCACCTGTTGACTGCACCCCATGCACTCTCTGTACCACGGGACCGCTACACCCCAGCCGGTCAGCGAACCCAGAAACCACGATCGCACTTATTATCACGTAAACTTTTGTGAATAAAGTACCCTCCGGGGCACTTACCTGGAACATCAAGTTCTAATTGTGTCAGCGTCTGTGTTGTGATTGGACATAAGCTTATCGTATGTTGCCCAGAAAAGCCAAGCCTCTTACCATAATGTGGAGATTCATGCTCTCAGTGTTATTGTAAACATGTCTTTAATGTTATCAATTTCATCCGGAACCAGACCAAGAGACATAGATGTGAAGATCAATTAGAACCCAAGCAAGCAGGACTTTTACACATGCCTAAACATAGTCAAAGTCAAAGTCACTTTTATTTATAGTGCTTTTAAGAAAATACATTGCATCAAAGCAGCCACATTTTTTTTATTAAAACAGTGTGTCCATAATGCAAAATGATAGTTAAAGGTAGTTCATCTTTGAGTTCGTTGATGTCATCACTGTTCAGATAGAATATTGTCTGTTTCAATTCAGTGATGTTATCTCTGATCTGTTTAAATAGTGTCTGTGCATTCATTTTCAATCAAGTAAACAAAATCGCTGTAAATGAAGTGACCCAAACTAAGCAAAAGTGTTCCTGGTTCCGGATTACCTAATGAATGCAGCCTAAAATTCCTTTTACGAATGTGGATATTAGAAGCATGTTAGTATTTTTTGTGTGTAAGCCAGGTTAAAGAGATGGGTCTTTAATCTAGATTTAAATGGCAAGAGTGTATCTGCCTCCAGAACACTTTAAGGTAGATTTTTCCATTGTTTAGGCGCCAAGTAGAAAAAGGATCTACGGCCCCTAGTTGATTTTGAGAACGCAGCAAACGTGGAGGATTATAATGTAACAGGAGCTCATTCTAATACCAAGGTGCTAAACCATTCAAGGCTTTATAAGTAATAAGCAAGATTTAAAAATCTATACGATGTTTGATAGAGAGCCAGTGCAGTGTTGACAGGATCCGAGTAATATGGTCCTGGTTCTTGTAAAAACTCTTGCTGCAGCATTTTGGACTAAGTGTACTTTGTTTACAAAGCGTACAGAATATCCACCCAATAAAGCATTACAATAATCCAATCCAATGCATTGATTAACATTTCTGCATTTGAGATGGAAAAATGCAGTTTTTCAAATTCTGAGAGTTTAGCGTTAGGAAATTACTCTTCATCCAGTTTTTATATTAACTATGCATTCCATTAGTTTTTCTATTAGTTTTTATTGGTGTGTTTAACCAGGCTGCGAGATACAACCACGGTCGGATAAAAGGAGAGAAGGTAATTTGTAACTCTAAGGAGAGCAGTCTCTCTAAGGGTTGACTTCTGACTGGTAATTCTCAAAAATAATATTTTTCTCTTAAAGAATACCACTGAGGATACTACCTTTTCTAGTATCTTGGACAACAAAGGGAGATTTGAGATTTAGTTTGAGTCTATAATTAACTAGATGTTTGGGGTCAAGTTGTGGTTTTTTAATGAGAGGCTTAATACTAGCCAGTTTGAAGAATTTGGGGAAATATTCCAACAACAATGAGGGGTTAATAATAGTCAGAAGAGGAGCTATGACTTCTGGAAGCACCTCATTTAGGAACTTCGATGCAATAGGGTCTAACAATCATGTTGTTGCTTTAGAAGTTTATACAATTCTTCTTCTCCCATAGCAACTGTTCCTCAGGGAGTTTAAAGCAATACCGTAGTTGACAGCTGAATGGTTTTAATTTGATCTCTAATAGACTCAATTTTAGAGGTAAAGTTCATAAAGTCATTACTGCTGTGATGCTGAGAATTGTAAGCACTTGAGGCTGTATTTTTGGTTGGTTTAGACACTGTGTTGAATTAATAGTTGGAATAATGTTTGTTTTCTTCTAAAAGAGTAGGAAAGTAGTCGGATCTAGCAGTTTCTAATGCTGTTCTAAAGGATAGGTTACTTTTTCACCAAGCAATACAACATACCTCTAGTTTTTTTTTTCCTCCAGTTACGCTCCATTTTTCGGGATGCTCTCTTTAGGCTGCAAGTACGCTCATTATACCATTGTTTAAACTGTTCACCTTGCCCTTCCTTACAAATAAGGGAGCAACAGAATTTAAGTGCAAGAATAGAAAGATTCCATAGTTTTGATTATCCAGTTGTTCTGAGGATTTTTATATGCTATGGAATTCGGATACACTAGGAAGATAACTTACAAAGTTGTCTTTTGTGGAAGAGGTGATGGTTCTATCATACCTGTAAAAAGAAGTAGAATTTACAATTTTTGCAATATGAAGTTTGCACAAAACTAAATAATGATCTGAAATATCATCTCTTTGCTGTATAATTTCAATACCATAAAGATCAATCCCATGTGACAATAGTAAATCCACTGTATGATTTTGACAATGGGTGGGTCCTGATACGTGTTGTCTAACCCCAATAGAGTTCAGTATATCTGTAAAGGCTGATCCTAATGCATCTTCAACATGGATATTAAAGTAACCAATTATTAACACTTTATCTGGTGCCAGAACTAGCTCGGATGTAAAATCCCCAAACTCTTTAACAAAGTCTGTATGATGCTCTGGTGGCCTGTATACAGTAGTCAGTATAAACATCACAGGGGATTTATCGAGAACATTTGTTTCTGTGGGTAGTGTTATAGAAAGCACCATTACTTCAAATTAGTTCTACTTGAATCCAGCCCTCTGAGAAATTCTGAAAATATTGTTATATATTGAAGCAACCTGTCCCCTTTACTTTTTGGCTGCGGCTCATGTTTATAACTTTATTTACATGAGTGGACTCATGTAAATAAAGTAAAGAACAGGTTTTAACAATGTTTCTGTCAAACAAAACACATCTAAATTATGATCAGTGATTACATTATTTAGCAAAAGTGTTTTCAAAGAAAGCGATCTGATATTCAATAAGCGAGGCTTTATCATTTGTTTTCGGTAGTGCATCTGTTATTTATTTGTTGAAACTCAATTAAGTTGTTACTCTTAAACGGGATTGTAAGTTTTTTGTATTTTCTAGTTCAGGGAACATACACAGTCTTGATGCGGTGATATATAGGTGAAAGAATCTCTATGTGCTGAGAATTAACTGACGTTTGTGATGTGAGACAGCTAGCAGATTGTCATTTTAGCCACTTTGTCTGCTTCCTTCTCCGTAGAGGATGACCATGTGCCCGTTTTATGTGCTACTGTGGGTGAAGGTGAACCCTGATAGTGATGTCACAAAAGTAGGAAGTAGAGGGAGGAAGTCCAAACCGGCTTTTTGTAGGTGTTTTCTGTTCAATGAAATATCTTGCATGGCCATAGTAAACTTTAAGTTTTATAATTTTACAGATATCACTTTAACTCTAACAGCAACATTTTAAACCAATTAAAGTTTGAAATATAATTAAAAAAATTATAAATACTTAATCTGAAATGTATTAATTCTCCTAGATTAAACTAAAAAATACCTGTCACCACCCGATGGCGCCGCTGATTTGCCTTAGTGACGTCTTAAACATGCGCCACCACGGCTGTGCGACCATAACAACCGCTGGTAGTATTTACGTGCACAGATAGTAATGATCAGGGGTATTAATCGGAAATAGTTGAAATCGCATTATAGCTTAAATACACATCATCATCATTATTATCCTCATCATCAAATGACGGTAAGAATATAAAACACTGGTACTCGTCTACAGCAGACAAAAGATATCAACATCCTCTTCATAAGACATAGTGTCCATGAGGACAGTGATATTCAGTGTTTCAGCTTTTTAAAACCTTCATCTAATCTGATACCATTATTTAATTATAAATCCTTTCAAAGTTAACTGTTTATTTATAACACTTACAACTCATACTATGATAAGGTGATGTTAACTTTTTAAAGGCTTTAGTATTGGATTTTGTTTTATTTATATCGTTGTGGCATTGCCATGTATGATCATATGCTCTTAAGAGTATTATTTAAATATAATGGTATACCATGGTAGGCTTATAAATATGTTGAGGCACCAGACAGCATGGCCCATCATCCATAATAAAGCCACAGTACATGTGATTTCAGACGTTTTTTAACTACAGTCACTTTTTACTACTGCCATCCTAAAGCACACTCCGTTACCACATTACTTATATGAAAAGTTTTAATTGTAGACATGTATAACATGGTTTTTGTCCCCGTTGTTTCCAAAAGGTGATTTCAGATGAAATTGTAAAAGTAATATAGTATCTGATCTGATATTACTAGTTTGCTTTATGATGTCTGTATTAAAAAAAGAACTGTAGTATAAAATAGCATCTGTTATATCGTTAATATATACGATATATCTTACTATGATATATTAAGGTTAAATCACAGTTATCTACACAAAACTTTTCTGTGCATATTCGTGTTATTCCATACTCCATATATGCTTTTGAAATGTTTTCATTAAACAGTTCATTTAATTTTATGTAGGCATTAGTCGTGTACCCAGGTTTTGACACTGTTCTGTTATCCTAACATACTATTTTCTTAAAAACCTTAACTATTTCTAGTAATATAATTAGAAGAGTATTTTAGCCATGGCTGTCCAGTAAACTTTATGAATTTTAGAATTCATTAGGTCATTAATGAAATAGGCTAGTACACATTTTGAATAGTAAAATACATGTGTAATAAGATGCAGTGTGGGACGTTTTATTTTGCAAATGTCACCCGTTCAGTGGAATTAGCAAGAAATCTTTGTTAATGCACTGTTTGTATCTCATCTCAGATGACTGTTTCAAACTTCCTTTCATTAGCAGACCTGATTAAAATTGGAAAAGGAAAAAACACACCAGTCCAACTTTAAAGAATTCCAGTCTCTGTTTTCCAACAATGGACTAATGGTAGAAAAACTGAAACAGGCAGGAATGGGGTAGAGTCGACGATGAGGGTCCCGGCACTAAACAGCTCTTATCTGCCTGAATCTGGCTCAGGTGAGATGCCTGAGAATGGACGTTCCAGGAGGAAACGTGTGCCAAAATCATGCGACTGCTGTGGGCCAAATGGCATGCACCACGTGCCAGGACATGACCAAATCACAAAGAAACGTGGACGCAAGAAGAAAGAAATGGTTAACCACGAGAATATAGCTAAGGAGGAAGAGGTTGCCTCCTCTGAGATGGAGTCGGTAACTTTGGATGCAGACACAGTGGCTGTTTCTGAGATGGAGGAGGCAGCATCTCCAAAAGGAAATCCAGATGTTTTCCAGACTGAGCGAAAGATTGTTTCTGCAGTGAATGACGCCTCTGTTGTGGTTAACGGGACAGAGAAAAGACTTCAAGTGCACACTAACTGCCTAGATCCTCTACTCAGTACATCAACTAACACCAAAGAGCTCAGCTCCACTGTGCAGGACCACTCTGAAACCTGTGCCACGGTGGACAGCGCTAACATACAGACCAGTTCGGCCACACGTAATGACTCACAAAACCCTCCAGAATCACAGACAGGTGTTACCACGTATTGTGATGCTATGGAAACGGAGCACACAACATTGAATGCTGATATCAAAACCAGCATATTTTGGGACCACCTTTACTGCAGGTCCCTTTTAGGAGAGACCAAAAATGTATGTACTGATATGACAGGTGACCTATCTATGCTGACTCCTGCTGAAATCACCACAGAGGGAATTGTAGAGGTTATTCATGGTACAAAACATCTGGGTTTTACTTAACATTTCATGCATGCTGTAATTTTCTGTCTGTGACTTTTACATTTTTTTTTTTTATCCCCCAGAATTCCTGGAGCAGTTTTATGAGAAATACGGAAGTTTCACCCCGTTAATTGACACAGACGTCCTTGACCACCTAAATAAGACATTTCAGTCGGACCTGAGTGACAGGTAAGTTTCGTTTTATATTTGTAATTGACCATCCTCATCGTGTTGATGTGTAATCTGCTGAAATGCTAACATGATATGTGTTTGTCTCCAGGAAAAAACACATAACAGCAGAAGTGGCCAAGTACAAGGCTAGTCTGGCCTGTGCTCCTATGCATTTCTTCCAAGTGACCTACAACAAGCACACACTGACCTTAGATGACCTTTCAACCCTCGATGACCAAAACTGGGTCAATGATCAGGTGAGTTGTATCTTCGCTATTTGTATACACACATATACTGTTTGAAAGTCATCCATCATTTAATAAATACATGTTTAATGGACTTTTGCAGGTAATTAACATGTATGGAGAATTGATCATGGAAGCTACAAACCACAAGGTGAAAGCAGTGGACATATATCTGGTTATGAGGAGAAATACATGTAGTTTTACCTTTAAAATGAAATCTGTGTTCAATAGAGACCATCAGAAATCAATTAACAGTAGCTGATACAGTTAATACAGTTGTTAAAACAGAAATGTAATTTTTTTTGTATTACTGTTCTGCCACTGTTGACTCATTTTGAACAACATTACTTACAGCTTTATTTTAAACATTCCTTTTTATTTCTTTTTTTTATAGGTTCATTTCTTCAATAGTTTCTTTTACCGGCAGTTTGTAGCAAAAGGTTATGAAGGAGTCAAACGATGGACCAAAAAGGTAAACCTCACCAGTGTGAGAACAGTTTTTTAACCTTGGGTCTGTTTGATTAGTTTTGGTATAGTCAAAGAATAGATTTAGATTGATCTATTCATCAGATATTGGGGTTGGGATTAAGTACCGTCCAATCTTCAACAGTAAAATTTTCGACAGCCAACCCCTAAAGATTATATAACCCTGAAAAGGATTGAACACAAAATGTTGTGCATAGCTAAGAATTAAATTGGGAAAACCTCTGATGGGTAAAAAGCTTTTTCTTTTGCAACATTTAAAGGTAGAGTTCTCCTTAAAATGAAAATGTATTTTAATAATATCATACTTCCCCACAAAGACAAAGGTCCTAAAAGCATACAAATGGTTTGGTTTTTGAATTATTTAGTGATGTTTCTGTCTGCATCCAAGTAAAAGTGAAGAGTTTTCTGTTTATTACAACTTAGACATGTCAGCAGTACGTTAAGGTTAATACATGTTACATCATCAAATAATGGATTGTACATCATTTTCAACAGAATCAATTTCTATGGCTTCAGGACTGTCCCTTGAAGTAAAATTTTTAGGACTGATGCTGTTTTATCTTCAGGTTGATCTTTTCTCTAAGAAATTAATCCTGATTCCTCTCCACCTGGAGATCCACTGGTCGCTCATAGCTGTGGAAGTCTCCAAACAGAACATCAACTTCTATGACTCCCAGGGAATCCTATTCAAGTTTGCTGTGGATGTGAGTACTCTAAGTCTTATTGAAATGGAAATCCTTACACAGAGCTGATGTGTTACTCTTATTCACAGCATATTTTAAAATACATTCTGGCAGAAGCTAAAGAGAAGAAACAACTTGACTTTGAAAAGGGTTGGAAAATGGTTATCAACAAGGTCTGTGATGCCAGCTGACGTTAAAAAGCCTATAACAATATCTGTTTTGCTTTCATTTGGTCTGTTTTTTAATTATTTTGAACCTTTCCTCAGACAATTCCACAGCAGAAGAATGACAATGACTGTGGAGTTTTTGTCCTGGAGGTAAACACATATGAATATTAGAGAGGTCATATGACAGTGCTTAAATATTTTTTTGTATTAGGTGTAAAGCAATGTGAATACATGCTTGTAGGTTAAAAATCAGTTTACGCATAATGTAATATGTGGAAGTTTACTAAAAATAGCTATTTATATTGTCTATACATGTTGCGCATGTCTTGGTATTAGTTTTACATGAAACAACATTCCCTAATAGCACAAGCACATGATAAACATACTTAACACTTGAGTTACTCCATAGCAAACTCTTTAACAATCGTCCTGGGCTTGTGTACGATAGAATCCACAACACTAAAATTAAGTTTAAGATTATGCCTTCTTTACCTATGTAAACATTTGGGCAGGCTAATTCAAATCGTCAAATTTACTGACATTGAACATGGGGGCGTTTGTAAACGAGTCGTTTTAGGCAGGTCTGGGTGAGTCTTTACTTTTTTATAAAGGATAAGGTAATTTCTTCTGATACTTCAATTTTTGCTACTTTACATGTCTTATACATGAATGGGCAACTTATAAAACGCCAAAAAAGGAATAAAAATGAAGGCCTTATACAGTACTCAACACTACATTGAACAGACAATTAGCCAGATTCAAAGATAAGTTGCAACTGTAGTTTTAAAAGAAGTGTTTTCAAATTTGTTTTTTCTTTATTTGCAGTACTGTAAGTGCCTGGCATTCATTAAACCACTGTTGTTCACACAAGATGACATGCCACGGGTCCGCAAGCGGATCTATAGAGAGCTCTGTGATCGCAGACTATCTGATTGTTCACAACAAGACAAAGCCACATAAAAAAGCCACTGGTGTCTGGATGGCGTGCAAAGCAGGTGGGATTGGATATCATCTAAATGTTTGGCCGGTTAGAGCTGGATGGATGAGCCTGTACGAGCCGGTCCTTGCCCATTGGCTTACAAACTTAAAAACCTTGCCGGAGCCTGTGGGCTGACTTTACCTCTTTGCTTGATGTCTTCTATTCAAATATGCCTTTTCCTCAACCCTGAATTTATAAGATGCTGTGACGACATCCCAGATAAGCTGTAAGTGCTGAATACAACTTACTAAAAAAAAAGAAATAGATGGTGAATAGAAAGATTTAACCTGACTTTAAATGTCGATCTTTCTCCCTTTTTTGTTTTAAATGTCATTTATTTTCATTCATTTTTGCAGCTTACAACACAACCCATGTGCTTTGTTTGTATATAATGCATTTCTGCTCTGCACCAAAACTTGAAGGAGTTTAATAATGTAATAAGCAAGGTACAAAAACCATTTACAAAGGCAAGCTTTTAATGAATGTACTGTTAAACAAATGGAGGATTTTTCCTGTCTAGTTCAGTGAATTTTCCACTTTAATTTATTCTCTGCTAGAATATGATAAAGCCTCCATCTCACAATAGAGTCAGAATCGTATTACTCACTACAGAGGTCCGATATCTTAAAGATATCAGGTCTTCTGTTCTAAGCCATTGACGAGTAATTTGATATTCTATTAAACCTCTTTTTCTTTAATGGCAGTGGATAAGGCTGTTTTGATGCATATAGTTTCATTATTCTTTCACGTTAAAAGGTTATTTTAAATTAAGAACAGGGAGATGCTTTATTTATATATTTTGCTTTTTTTAATAGGGAAGAGAGCATATTTCATTTCATGGCTTAAGACATACACTGCATATGAAGCTGAATTTCACCATGTTGATGATTGCATTTGTGATGTATGATAGAGTCCGTTCATGTTATTCTGTTAGATTTTTTTTATTACCCTAAAATAATTCTGATATTAGGACAGTAAATGTATACTTTTATCAGAAACAAACCATTTCAAGAATAATAGCTGAATACTGTCAAATTACTTGAAATGTACCAACGTCGTGTAACCTCGAAGTGAGTTTCTGACTACTAGTTTGACATTATTTTAAATATGGCATAAAACCATGTTGAGTAACGTGTGATGTTTCTGTCCTCTGTTTGTTTGCAAATGTTTAAGCATTTTCCACCACAATCGTGATGAATCACAGGGCATGAGTTTCTGTTTAATTTCAACTAAAGCTCAAAAAAAAAAAAATGGTATTTTGTCAAAAAACATTTTGAAACTGTGCAGTTTGACTGCTTTTCAACAATTCTTTAACAAACTACTTATTAATGTACAATAAAAATCAGTCTAAGTTATAGTGTTGTGTAAAAGTACATGTAAATGTGGAAATATTGCAGTTGAGAAGTTGGGGGTCTGTTGCCTTGCTCAATGGCATCTAAGTCAAGATATTTCCGTCCCAAGACTTGAACCTGCAACCATTAATTAATGAATGAATGAATAATGTTTACATACCAATTTTGGTTCTTTTGCCTAAATGAAGTCTCTAAACGCACACTATTTACTCTCCTACAGCTGATTGGCTGTTTTAAAAATGAGCTTCAAATTAAAATGTTTAGCATACTAAGTAAAACTTATACAGTGCATAGAACAGTGTCTTTTTAATTCAAACAGAACCAAACCCAGGAATGAAAAAGTCACTCAGCAGCAATCTGAAGAAACATGTGAAAGTCAGGCTAAGTTCATAATAAATTAATTTCAACCTGTTTACAGTGCTCCACATAATGCAATGTTTGAAGACCAAGACCTGAAGACCAGTTACAACCAATGTTGTAGTCAAGTCCTGCTTAGTCAAGTCAGAGTTCACATACTTTTCAAAAATATAATTGTTTTTGGAAAAATAATACCGGCAACAAACTCATAGTGTACAGTAAATAAACCATGATATACACTGTCTTTTATTTCTTTAGTCCGATATTAGTTTAAAAAAGGCTACATTATTATGTACTGTAAAATTACAATTATGATTTCCCCTGAGCAAAGATAAGTCCAAAAGATGTAATTTTTACATCTGTCATGTTATAAAGATGTACTTTTGGCAAATATTGTTTATGCATCTTTAATAATGTAATAGATCGAAGGATCTTATTGACGTAAAAGCAACCTTTGTCTTATGTCATTCAGACTTAACAGACATATATTTTGTGTAGCATTTTATTTTTATACTGTTCTTTTTAATTACTAGACAAAATTAGAATGTGCACAACTCCGGATGAATTGAGAACGGGTTAGATAAAGCTAGATGGAGTGAGAGTTCTGGATGGAGCTCTGTACAGGATTAGAACTCTATACAAAGTTAAAATCAGCATCTCAATGCAATTTTTTCTTTTCAATAACCTATGCTAATTTTATTATTAAATCCTTATGTCTCCTGAATGCTGTTATTCCCTTCATAGCTGGTAATGGAATTGAAGTATTAACTCAAAACGTAATAATTCGTGAAGGAGAGATGGTTTTAGAGCTAAAGGATCTGCAAGCCATATCCATATTGGATCTATCATCAGGATTGGAAGATAAATTTTTTTTATCGCATTCATTACACGGAAATAAATAATTTGAGACTCTTTGAACTAAGTTAAGTTGAACAATTAGAATGCGGTAAGATCGCAAAGCAATCATTAAATCAATGTTAATAACATTAAATAAATATCAGTTTAGTCCCACAAAAAAATCCAATATTTGGATAAGTTTAGTTCTCTTGATCCTCAACGTTTGTTAAACTAAAACTAATTATTTTCTGTGCAATATTGTTTTTAAAAACACTTGTGCACTGATAACGAGAGATGCTTTCACCAAAGTTACG
Organism: Triplophysa yarkandensis; assembly: GCA_033220385.1. NCBI lineage: Eukaryota > Metazoa > Chordata > Actinopteri > Cypriniformes > Nemacheilidae > Triplophysa > Triplophysa yarkandensis. Next base: position 10,743,984 of record CM065674.1, read on the forward strand.
TGACGTTTATAAAAAAAATGTCAGACAGTAATAAAATTTTGTAGTTAGATCTGATACAGCAGTAATTATGCTAACAAAAAGGATGCATACAGGTACTAGTATACTTTACTAAGAAAAATATGTTGTCATAGGTTATCTCTTTGTTTTAATTTTATTTTATTTTTTTTTTATTTTATTTTATAAAAGTTTTTATTTGTGATTTTCTGCAATCTCTTGGTCTGTCTTGTAGCCGTTCACACACATATTGCACCAAATACAAATGTGTGAATATAGAAAAACATACAATAATGTTTAAAAGATCTTGATACAATCAGTTTTTGGGTGCATGATTTTTCACAAAAATCCATTTTCCAGTTTAAAGGGTAGAGTTCGCCGAAAAATGAAAATTATTCTGTGATGATTAACTTACTCTGTAGTTGTTCCAAACCTGTAAGAATGTCTTTGTTTAGCTGAACAGAGAAAGAAACTACCAATGCTTGTAACCAAACAGTTCTCTGACCCCATTGAGTATCGTAGGGAAATTTATGTTGTCTGTTATCTGTATTGTTCAATTTGTTAATGCTGTTGTATCATCATGCAATATGGTTCACTTCAATGATGTCAAACAATTCAGTGGAGTTCATTGTAAAGAACACATTGAGAATAATGCAAAGTGCACAAAGATTAAAAAACAAATTTCAATTTATTAAAAAAAAAAAATTGGCTACACTGAACCTGGCAAGTTTTGGTCTGATACCAGTGTGTACATCAGCATCAAAACAGCTCATTCTGGGAATTCTCAAAAACTACCATTTTTGAAGTCTCTCTGGTGCCTTTTAAAGCTGAGCTAACTTCCCATAACCACTCCTTGGCAGGATCATAATCTTGCCTATATTCATTTCCGACCTATAAAAGGTAATTAGAGCAACCAAAATGTTCAAGATTTCTGCACAAGTTTTCCATAACCCCCCCTCGCAGGGTCATAATCTTGCCTGTATTCATCTCTCACCTGTAAACACAGAATATAGACATGTGAGGACTGCTGCAGCTGGTGACAATTCATAAACAACAAACATCTTACATTAATTTTTTACTCATGTATATGTTTTTTTAATTTTCTTAAGAAAAAAAATATACTTCAGAGAGCAAGACATCTGTGCAGGAAAAATTACTGGTATGGCAATTCTTTTTTACAAATGGTGCCAAGTATTAAATGAGAATAAACAATAGAATGATAAAAGCCTTTGAGGCCAGTGGTTTTAGTCTTTAGGAGCCCACTGAATGGAATAATATTCTTAAAGCCTTAATGATTACCAGCAACATCTAAAAATTAAATGCCATTAACATCACATGCATCAAAGTGGGGAAAACTACAAAGTAAAGAAAAACTGTTTAATTATATGACACATTCTCTGAACACTTACTTGTCCACCTGATTTGCCCCGTCCATATTGTCTGCCCTCTTTAAAGCCAGCATCCCAATCCGTTCTGATGATCCGATCATCCAACCTGGAGCCATTAATAAATCTCAATGCATGTTCAGCATCAGCACGACTGTAATATCTTGAAATTGATGAGTTAAGAAGTTATTTATATGCAACTACAAAATTCTTCACACAATACAAGATCATTGTCGTTTGCTTATGTAATTTAAAATATCTCCTTTTGTCTTGTGGAGAAGAAAGTAATCGAGGTTTGGAAGGAAATTTTGATAAATGTAGATAACGAAATATGATTTTTTTTTAAAGGATACTCGACAAAGCAGAAGCCACAGGCAGTCTTCTTGACTTTATCCAGACCAATGACGATTCTCTTGACATCTCCACTCTTGGAGAAGAGCTCATGAACCTGCTCCTCTGTGGTGTAAAAGGACAGATTGCCAACATACAGCGTAGAGCTCTGTTTCAACAGCTTCTCTTGCTCATAGCGGTTTCCCTAAACACATTTAAACATTGTATCAGCCTAACTTGTCAAGATCAAGGTTGAAGTAAACTTAGCAATCTTAAATATTAAAAGTGCATTTATATCCTTATTGCATCGAGTCATGAAATACCTTTAATTTTATTTTATTTACTTGGCATGAAATAACACTTTGCGGCTTTGGAAAAAAAGCAGTTAAATTGATTTTGTTAAAACATTAACGGGGTTTAAAAAACGTTAAATATATGGTATTATAGCAGTTGTGAAGACATGATCTCGCACATGTTTTGATGAATGAATGAACGTATGAAAACGTCGAACGTATGTTTAACTTGAAGAATTACCTTAAAATGCTGGTCTCTGTATTGACTCACTTCAACATAAGAATCGCTAAAAAGCGCGTTTAATCTAGCAGACATTATTAATTAAAAACAAAAACAAGCAAGTCGAACACCTCCTACTTCTTCTGGAGTTTAATGGCGGTTGGCTGAACAACTTAAATCGCGCGTTTCCGCCGCCTACTGGAATAGAGTGGTGGTACATGGTGTTATTTTTTTCCTTTAGAATGGAAAAACTATTATATTGGACAGAAACATTTTTATTTAAAATATTTTAACATAAATAATAGATTGTTTAGAGACTTGCAAACTGAAAAAAAATCGTTTTTGTTTCTTGGTATCGAGTTTCAAGACGGTTGGCATGCCAACCTCTGGCCCATTACCGCCACCAGCTGGACTGGAGGATCAAGCGGTAAGGAAAACGATCACACGGTCTCTCACACACATGACTGAAAGTCTTAAATCCTTCCTTTCTACTCCTTGTACTTTATTACTTTATTGTCCCTTTCTGAGATCATCTTTTTAAATATATAAATCTGTAAAAAAATTACAATTAACTTTTAGTTCGTTCTTAAGTTGAATAAAAAATAAGAATTTTTAGATCGTAGGTTTCGCATTTAGAGTGTTTAATAACGCTTTATTATTTTGTCCATGTAGATTTGGTTCAAGTAAATCTCGTTATTGTCTCGCGATAGCAGCTTGACGTCATGAACTGTGTCGGGAATGGACGCGCGCACGAATGGTGGCTGCTCTGCTCGAGCGACGAGAAAAGCAGAAGAAAAGGCCAAAATAATTCAGCGTGAGACACATGAACAGACATCAAAGGCGGTACGAACAGTTAACATTTATGAATATAACATAAAAAAAATATTCAAGAGTTATCGCAGCTGCTAATAATGCCAGTCAGTCATTTTCATTTCTGTAGTAATGTATTAGTTATTGTTTCCAAAGTTACTAATGTAGAGCAACAGAAACTGCTGCCACCTTTGACTGTAAAAGGTTGCACATATTTACCTTTATGTCTGTATGTAATTATAAAATCCAAAATTGCCTAATTACGTTACACTGCATTTTTATCAATAACGTTGTGTGGGATGTGTGAATTTGCTTTGCAAATGCAATAATCTACCACAAGTTGTTACACACGATCACCATTACTCTAAAATTGTAGGTGTATATGATTCAAATACAATGATTAATTATTTCTAGGAAATAATAATGTATGCATAGCTTAATATCAGCTGCCTTTGATTATGAGTAACAACAGATATCAAAATGATCTGGTATTTTACTGTGAATCACACAGAGACCTTTCTACACTGTGTGTTCAGGGCACTGGGAATGAACTAAACTGTTTTATCATCTCTGTGATAAAGATCTCCAGGATCATGCAGAAGTGTGAGGCTGAGCGGACACAAGAGGAGTGCTCACTGCTGCAGGAGAATCCGGACACAGTACAGGAGCTAAGCAGAAGACAGACACGCAGACACATGCTGAAGAGAAAACAAGAGGAGGTGCAAATGATAAAGACATGGATGTATAAAGTCTTAATTTCACCGTCATTGATTGTGTCTGTGATGATCTTCTAGGTCTTTGACGATGCTGAGAACCTGAAGACTAAAGTGAAGCAGCTGGCGAAAGCCATGCAACAGGCCAAGCATGTGGTAATTTACACGGGAGCAGGAATCAGCACTGTAGGTTATTCATCGCTGCAATCATGCATGATGTAGTTATAAAAACATATGAAATGTTTTTCAGACTTGCACAGATTTATGATTTTATTTATGCTTTAATAATGCATTACCAGTAAAAAAAAATTATGAATTGGGATTAAGATCCATGTCTTATTTTTCTTTGTTTGAAAACAACAGTCAACTGTTATTTTCTTCCTCAGGCCGCCTCAATTCCAGATTATCGTGGGCCAAATGGTGTGTGGACTCAGCTTCAGAAAGGCCAATCAGTCAGGTGAGGTCTCCAGTATCTTTGGCAATGATTAAGTTTCAGTCAAGATTCAGTCTGTTAAAGTATGGAATATGTGCTATTATGTTATTTCTTTTGCCCTGTTGCAACGTGTTAACATCTGTGTGTAAATGTTAGTACGTCAGACTTGAGTCTAGCTGAGCCCACACTCACACACATGTGCATCTGGATGCTACACAAAGCGAAAATGGTAAGCAGTGTCACATGATGGCTTTTAAATGTTTGTGAAAGTGCTCAGTTTTAGTATGAGAATAAAAGTCTGAATCATTGTAGGTACAGCATGTGGTCTCACAGAACTGTGATGGTCTTCACCTGCGCAGTGGCTTACCGAGAAACGGTCTCTCTGAACTTCATGGGAACATGTTCATTGAGGTCTGGCAGAGTGATCAAGTTAAAAACACAACTTAACATATAACAAATTTGACTAGTTATGGTTAAGGATCTAAATCTTAATCAACCCTTACTTCTGCTTGAGTAAAAATCATTTTTTTTGATAAACTACAAACATATACAAAAACATACAGTACATTGCAAAAACAGTTACTGAAGTGTGTAACTTGTTTAACTTTTCTGACTCTTACAGGTTTGTGTTTCCTGTTCTCCGACACGAGAGTTTATAAGATTGTTTGATGTGACGGAGCGTACAGCTCTTCACAGGCATTGGACTGGACGTCTGTGTCCACACTGCAGAAAAGAGCTCAGAGACACAATAGTGCATTTTGGTGAACGTGGCACTCTTGAACAACCTCTTAACTGGAAGGGAGCGTCGGAAGCCGCACAAAAGGCTGACATGATCCTCTGTTTGGGATCCAGTTTAAAGGTACGTTTGTGGAAGGCACAATTGTTTTGCCTACATTCCATGTATTTTCACTTAATGAATTGCATGCGTTTCTTTGTCAGGTACTTAAGAAATATTCCTGCTTATGGTGCATGAAGAAACCAGCCAATAAAAGACCGCAGCTGTACATTGTTAATCTGCAGGTAATATTTCCATTCATAAATCTGCTCCTACCTCAAATTTCCTGTTTCCTATAAAATAAAAATGTTGGTGTCTTGCTGGTGTTTGTGCTGTATATGAGCTAATAAGATTTGTTTAAGTACAACAACTGAAAGTGAGGACAATATAACATTATGAAATAAATGTATTTCTTTAAAATACCCCTGCCACTATTATTAGCCCACTTCATTATTATTTTTTCTACTGCCATTTTCAAGAAAAATACATCAAAGCCTTATATATAATGCATGATGAGGTTAAAGAAGTGATCTTTGACTAATCATCTATACAGAATTTATGTAGATTCTTTAAATGTTGGAGCTCCCTCTTTTGTAGTTTATCCTTCTCATTTTCTATAGGGTTCAGGTCATGGAATTGGAATGGCTATGACCTTGATTTTGTGCTCAGTTAGTTTTTCTTTTTGTAGATTTGTATGTTTGTTTTGACCCATTGTGGTGATGGAAGATCAACCCTGACTCATAATAATGTTTCTAGCAGAGCAAGTCAGGTTTACATTCTTTATTGGTTGGTTTTTAATATAATGCCATGCCTCTGACCAAAATATCTAGAACCACTGGTAATCTGGTAATATATTTAAATGTGGACATGGGGAACTTTTTTGTCCCTGTATTTTTGCTGCAATGAAAACTATTTATTATTTCACATGGTCAAAAAGCTGGTCCTGTTTAAAGTTTCAGTATGGTGAATCAATATTGTGAAGTTTGTTGGTGCATGAGCGCAGAATATTTTTTTTAATGATGTCCCATACTGTTTGTGATGGAGGTACAGTTTTCCTCTTTTTATTAAATGTTTAATTTAATAATCTTTACATTTTAGCTGCAATTTTCCATCTGTAATCTTTGGCAGCACAAATTATTCTCTCTGCTGTGCATTAAGTCCACGCACAACGAGCACTTGGCCGTAAACGCACACATACACATTCTCTTTCAGGCAAAATATTATCCTATCCATTTCATTAGAAATTCTTGATAATTGTCCTGAAATTAGTTAAAATTGTTTTCCTTCAAAGCACTTTGTATTTTGTATTTTGTATTAGCTCAACAATCTTTTGCTGAACATCAGAATTATATTCATAGGTTTTACCCATTGTGAATGATGGATAAAAATGATGTCATAATAGGTTTTGGGTTAAGTGTAAGTAATATACATTCTCCTGTGCAACAAGAAGTCATGACTAGACACCATCATGGTTTAGTCACCTTGGTGTGATAAGAAAATATAAAAACCAATTCGAATACACTTGAGAAATAGTTAACTCTGAAAATTTTTTGGGAAGGCCAATAATTTTGGCAATGGTGTATTATGTAAAACATAAATTTCATAATGTGAAATTTCCCTCCACTTACAGTTGTTTTACTTCAATGAAACATAAGATTTTTGTAAATTGTACAAATAGAAGATCAATTGTTGTCTGGTGGTTAGAGAGTTAGACTTGTAAGCAGCAAGTTATTGGTTCTACTTAAATTTGCCAGCAGACAATGACTGACGTGACCTTGAGCAAAGGCACCATACCCCCATTTGCTCTACAGTGATTATTGTATAGTATTGTATAGTATTTCTAATAAATACTGCAACATTTTGCACTCAGTATTTTCTTATGAAAACGAGAATATTTTTCAGTTTTGATTGTATAGTGCTATAATCCAAAAGCTTTACACTGTTTTCCTTTCTGTCACAGTGGACACCAAAAGATAACCTGGCTACTCTTAAAATAAATGGGAAGTGTGATTTTGTGATGCGTCTTCTCATGGAGGAGCTGGGGTTAGAAATTCCAGTCTACAGCAGGCAAGAAAAGTCCTTCAACTTTCCAATACACACACACACACACACACACAAACACACACACACACACACACAACCACGATTTGTTATACTTTGACATTGAAGTTGTTGGAGTAAAACACCAAACCAGACAGGTCAAAGCAACTGGGCCACAGAAAGAAAACACCCTGTATATATGGCGTTTCTATCTCAGGACACTTTAAACGAACAAACATACACACACATGTTAGGGCAATTTATTGACTCTGATTTACCTCATCTGCATGTTGATAGAATGTGGGGGAGGGATTGGAGTACAAGAAGGAAGCTAACACAGAGAGAACATACAACACCTTGTTCAAAAGACCCTGTTTACTGACATTGACACACGGTAAAAAAGTTTAACAATATGTTGTCATCTGTTTGAAAAACTTTGAGGTCTTTAGTGGTTCTCTGCTAAAATGAATCCCTGGCTAATTAAGAATGATGTGAAAGAAGCATGGAGAATCTATCTTCAAAATCAAGAATGTTTGTTGGAAAAATTGAATAAGTACAAGGATTAGGATGGCTTGAAATTCTTGTCACATCAGATGTTATTGAAAAAAAATGAGCTAGGTGGTAAATTCCAAAAACAATTTCTTGAACAAACAGTGTCTACAGATGTACATACTGTCACATCTTCTGTAGGGTTGCCATGTTTTTTAAACCAAACTAGCCGAATAACACCAAAACTCAAAATATGCCTATTCCATGTGTACAATACATATTTTACATCAATCTATGCATTTATACAGTTTCTATTTTTAAAAACTCTATTTCTTAGGATTACGTTTTCATAAATAAAATCATCTTACTTTAAGAATGACAGCTGATGAACATTAAAAAAAACATAATAAATGCCAAAGCATATAAAACATATATATAAAAAAAAAATTATTTCTCTTTTGGGGAATCATGAAGATGGGGCAAATACATTGTGAAGTGTCATAGGCATTGGTTATTAAGCAAATAATATATAAGCATGCTAAAGTGTAAAAAAAAAAGTGTGTTAAAGTTGAAAAATGTTCATCAAATGTTTATACTTGGACTATTGAGTCCCACAAGTAAGCTGCTTTGATGCCTTATTATTTTAAATACATTCTGCAACTTGATAATATAGTTGGACAACACAATGATAATGGCACACAGCCGTTACGTCTCTGCTGATTCTGAAACTTTTAATGTTTCCTTGTTTCTTTTTTGCTTCGATTTTCTTTTCTTTTTTTTAGATCACAAGACCCCATATTTAGCTTGGCCACACCACTCAGTGCAGAAGAGGAGGACAGTCATACTCGTAAAGAAATATCATCCCATCCTGCTCTAAAGGATATTTCACAAGATCCACATACCCAAGCTGAAGCCCCACCACTTCAAGGAGGTTGGTTCGGAAGGGGTTACTCAAAAGCAAGAAGGAAAAACAAGACCAAATAGTTCTAATGGCAGAGATGTGTCGCAGCTGCTTAAATTGCTATTTTGGCTCAGGACGTTCTGGTTGAATGTTTCTGATAAACCGTTAATGTTGTTAATGTGAGGTTATGTATATTAGTGATAAAAATTTATTTGGCTTAAAGAGGAAGTTTTGGTTTGGAGGAGGGGTGCTTTACTATAATGTGCACTTTATCATTACTCTCAGGTTTTTCCAATAGGAAATACATGGTCAACCACCACATTTATAAGATCAAATGAAGTATATTTTTTTCTGTGAGAAACAAAACTATGTTCTTAAGTAAAACAAAAGCAGAATGCAGTAAAATGATTATAACGTTTTTAAAACTCGTGTATCACATTAAAATACCTCTGATGTCATAAACAGCTTGTATTTATAAAACTAGTTTTTGAATATAGTGTGCATCTTATAGACTACTTTCCTTACACTGTGGTACTTCTTTAATAAAACAATACCAAAATTGCTTTTTGGTGATGGAACCTTAAATATAGTTTACATAAAGTCTTTGTAAAGAAACAAAACATGTATTTTAATTATATTAAATGTTTTTATTGATCTAATGGTGCTATAAAAGATACACGTTTGCATACAGTGTAAGTATGGTGTTTTTTAGCATGTGACATTTTGTTAAATGCAACTTGACCAACTTTTTTGCACAGTTCTAGAAATAGGTTTAAATCACAAGAATCTTGCATATGTTAAAGAACAGGATTGCTGAAGTACCAGTTCCTTGTATCTCCTTTATTTTGTACTGAATATTGTGTTGGAAATGTGCTTCAATCCAGTTTATATGGGTATTTAAAAAGATTGTATTTTTGTCTAGATACTAGTGAAACATTGAGGAATAAACAAGACATACTTTTTTTACAATAAAAGATTAATTTTAATTTTTTTTCAACATTTAACATCTTCAGATGCTTATTTACAAAATTGTATTGGCACTTAAAGATTACAATGATCATTTGCCAAAGCATTTCACATGTGAACTTTACATTCACAATGTTCAGAATAAAGAGTCAATGTATTCTTGTTACTATTTAGCTCTTGGCTTTGAGCTTTTTTAGTACATTGATGAGCTCTGGAAATGTTGTGTTTTGGAAGTGACCGCGATCAATGTATTTTTTTAAATCTGTCTTAAGTCCATCAGCTACTTCTTGTTGCTCCTCCCATGGCAGAAAAGGGTCGTCTGTAGATCCAAACTGAAGAATGTACTTAGCGTTCGATCTGATCTTTTCCCACTCCCACGGCCGGCTGAAGTACCCTGAAAATAATGAAAGAAGTATGTTTAAAAACATAATTCAGAAGAGAATGAGAGAGAAAAAAACTTACCACTCTCACGTTCATTCTCATCTCCCAAATCTGATGTGTATGCACCCACCAGAATCAGGCCAAACACTTTGTGTGTTTCTGCATACCTAAATGAAACCAACACACATTTTTCTAGCTTTATCCGTTGCTAACAAAAACAGTAAAGATTTCCTTTCAAAACACTTAGGACTCGTTAGGTTCTACTACCAATCCCATGCAAAACTTATAAATTATTACATATTTTAAAGGGATTTGGTTGGATCAGAGCCATAGAACTCAGAAAAGCATAAGCAATATCTTTTGATTGAAGTAAACTAACTAAATGTGTAGATTCGTTGTTAACTATATAAATAGTTTATTATATAGATAAACTGTGGTTTTTATTTTATTATGTTTTTATTGTATTAAGTTAGATGCATTTAAAAAAACTATTGTTTAAAAAATATTTACTTGTTTTGAATTGGAAACAATGATTTTCATTCGTGAACAATTGGGTGATATCTGTTAGATCAGATTAGTTTTAGATCCAATTCACATGTGATTTTGGGTGAACAAATCATGTTGTAAATGTTATCACACAATCCAGAGATCCCAAACTTGGTCCTTGAAATCCACTGTAGACAAGCCTGCAGAGTTTAGCATCAACAACTGAGGCATAGGAGAAGAAACTTTTAAGGAGGTTATGTTGAGGAGGCACGTTGGAGCTGTATTGTAGGACAGTGGACCTCCAGGGTCGAGTTTGCGGACCCCTGACTTAAAGTGAGTCGGATTTTTACAAACGAATCATCTAGGATTAATGATAGAACCTCATTGCTGCTGCAGCTCCTGAACTGTGCCCGATTATAACCGTGTCTTCATCACATCTCAGATCTTTCTCCATGAACGGGAGCCAGATGCTTTCTTTGGCAGTTACTGTGAATAAAAGTCAACGCTCATTTAATGCTCAGTAATGGTCATGATATTCGAGTGAGTCATGTTAATGTGAATACCAGGATCAGGCATATTCTTCAGAACACATGATACATCTGACATCTGAAACGTAAGAGATAAATACCGTGAAGGTGTATACAACAGAACCGATCTACAAGTATTTGGTGAAGCAGTCATCATACCTCGTTTATTCGTTTCTTTAGCCATCCGTACCAGTTGCAGTGCTCCATGTTCCCTGCACCATTTCCTGGGACGATTACAACTCTCTTCAATGACATTTTATAACTTAAAGCGTGCAGCCCAACATAAACACAAATCCTACATTCACATGACCATCACAATCGAGAAAGCGACGGAAAGGTTTATCACACACTGTGTTCACGTGTGCCCCCTGCTGCCAGTCCGCCAGACGCAGTTCTGCAAAAATGGAAATTGAGGGTTTTCACTGACGTCACGTTCTGGGCGGTAACACGGATGCGCGGCCATTATGGAGGCACTCGATGTAGCCAGGCTGAGTTTGGAAAGATGATTCTGTGTGATAATGATAAATGTCATGTTAAGTGTTTTCACTACTCGTGTATTAATGTTAAGATTGCACTAAAGGGAAAATTGTGTTGCCCACAGTGACAAAAACTACCTGCCAAAACAAGGAAAGAAACTTCCAAAGTAATAAAACAAAAATAACACTTTTTTTACTTGGCTGCTGTGAAGTTTTGCTCTTCATGCACTTTGTGTTAATGTAGGTTAAAGTATATTTAATTCATTTAGAATTTCAAGTTGGTGAGATTTTTGTAAAGTCATGCTGACAAAAAAGAAAGTTATACTCAAGTTACACACAAAAGTGTGATTACAGTGTATTGTACTATATTATAATGTGTAATTTATAGTAGTGTATAGTTTATAAGTGTTGTGATAAAAGTGTGTTTACAGTGTATTGTACTATATTATAATGTGTAATTTATAGTAGTGTATAGTTTATAAGTGTTGTGATAAAAGTGTGTTTACAGTGTATTGTACTATATTATAATGTGTAATTTATAGTAGTGTATAGTTTATAAGTGTTGTGATAAAAGTGTGTTTACAGTGTATTGTACTATATTATAATGTATAATTTATAGTAGTGTATAGTTTATAAGTGTTGTTATAAAAGTGTGTTTTTACTTTAATAAATCTGTTTTCTGATGATAGTGATATGCTGTGTGTTGTCGTTCAAAACAATAACAATGACTTTATGACTGTAAATTAACAATCATTTATAGATCATTTAAGGTTATATAGACAAGTCCAGACATGGATTAATTTATATTTTTATTTGAAAAGTGCATATAAATATAAACTTTAGTTAAAATCAACCACTGATGGACAAAAGTTCACCAGAGCACAACAGTCCAATCTTATCTATGCTACAATAGCCATCACTATCTTTGCACATCAAGAAATCAATCTGCAATATAATATTCAAATGTTCTTCTCGATCTGTCCTATCAGTACAACCTGAAACACAGCAATAATTAAACATTTTCCTTGACGACGTTCAGGACATTCTTCAGTTTCTGTGCTGTGTTGTGATGCGGAGTGCCTCCAACATGGCGACTTCCGGTCTGAGGACGCGTTGTGAAAACCCTCTATATGTCCCGAAGGGAACAACCAGAGTCTGTGTATCATGCGTTCGACTACTTTTTCAAATTCAAACCAAAAACAATAATCAAAGAGCTTGTTTTTCAATTCTTTGTTTTCTCAAACAAAAGAAAAACACGAATAGTGACTCTTTTTACGATTTTCTGATCATGCACTCGGATCAAAAATAGAAAAAAAAACCAAGACAAGTATCAATTTTTAATTTACCCAAATTGGCATGAGACATAACTTCTAATAGAAGCACGTTATATTATTGTGCATCTTAGAATGAGCAATCTTATACTGTAAACACAAACAAACGCACATGTGGGAATATATACTACTTCGACAATAATATCTGCTTAGCCTACTAGGGAAATGTGTAATTTAAAAGAATTTAAGTTATATGTACAAGTAATGGATCTTCTAGCCAAAATAATGCTGTTAATAACTCTAACATTAAGCAGGTCCTGTATTTTGTTTTCTCATTCTTGCATGGTTTAAATCCAAACAGATGTGTAAGTGCTTTGCTTTTGCTGGACATGCATCTTTTGTATTAACAGGGATTCTAGGGTCTCACCCCTTAGAAAACGTTAGCAAATAAAGATAATTAATTTAGTTTAAATAGCCGACTATTTGGAGTGACATAGTTGAGGGCTGTATTAAGTCACTTAGTCATTGCCAAGAAAAGCATTCTTTCTCCTGCACAGATGAAAACTTATTGTTTTCCAAAACAATAACTTATTAGTTGTATGGGACTCGAGTGGATGTGGCTGCATCCATGATTGCATCCATGATTCCTTTGGGCCTCCTACACATGACAATGTTTCAGTTGTGCCTAAGAGCCTGGGATTTCATCCAATGTTATGTGCCCAGAGGCAAAACATGGGAAGCATTTTAACATCAGGAGTGAACAGATCCAGGTAAGTTTATTTTGATTCTAGCTTTAAGTTTAACTCAGCGTCGTGTTTTGTTTCTGTGTTGTTCATCTTAGCTTACGCGCTAAGTTACGTTTGGCTTGTGTATGGGACTTGAAGGCGTGTCCATAGCCCGGTAAACTATTTAAACCGTGTAGTCATTCATTCAGTAGGAGACGCATTTTAACATCAGAAGTGAACAGAAACAAGTACATTTATTTTGATTCTACCTTTATTGAGTTTAACTCAGCGTTGTGCTTTGTTTGTGTGTTTACTGCCGTGTCACGTGGTATAGACGTGTTGTTCTGACTTGGAGCCTTGTCCTGCTGTTTTGAGACATGTGATCAGAAAAATACATTGGTTTGCACATACATTATAGCTGTTGGGTTGCTCTTGTCTTTCATATGTGTTGTGTTTGCTCTTTTTTTCCCTTAAACTTATTTAACTTTTACCTTTTATAATGGGTCTCACAATTCCTATTGTCACTAACAACCGTAAAGCTCCTGGGTTACATCTTAGGACATGTAGCACTAATAACCTGCATACTATTACTACTTCTACATCACACTCACTTACTATTCCCATTGGTTTATGGAACTGCCAATCCGCTGTTACCCAAGCTGACTTTATTCCTGCCATGGCTAAACACTCATGTCTCTCTGTTCTAGCACTTACTAAAACTTGGTCAAACCGGAGGTACGCAGAACAACCTCCTAGTTAGCAACCAGTCGGGCTTCAAGAGTGAGCACTCCATGGAAACTGCTCTGCTTTCGGTAGTTGAAGAGCTAAGACTTGCAAGGGCAACCTCTAAGTCATCCGTTCTAATCCTGTTGGACCTTTCTGCAGCTTTAACAAATCCTAGTGAAGGCCCTAGTCCTGTCTTAGCTGGATAAACGCAATGCTCTACTCGCTGGACTGCCGACTTCCACCACCAAACCTCTGCAGATTATTCAGAATGCAGGAGTGATATTCAAGGAACCTAAAAAAGAGCACACGTCACACCTCTCTTCATCAGGTTACACTGGCACCCTATAGCCTTATCAGCTACAAAACCACCACAGGTATAGTACCCCCGAACATTCATACGTGATACAGATGTATGTGCCTGCCAGATCCCTTCATGTATGATCAACGTTTTGGTACCAACTCAAAAAGGTAAGGAATTGCTCTCACCCACCTTCTCTGCGTCAGTTCCAGGATGGTGGAACGATCTGCCTGTTACAACGTGTCTGGCAGACTCTGTCTCCATCGTCAAAAACCCCCTCAAAACCCATCTTTTCCATATGTATCTAATTAACAAATAAACCTTCTACTCATAAACCTCCTTTAACATCCTCACACTTCTATATTTTATATATATATATATATATATATATATATATATATATATATATATATATATACATATATATAAACCTTTTTCTCTTATGCTTCTTTTGTAAGTCTTTTATTTTATAACTTCATTTGTAAGTCGCTGTGGATAAAAGCTTCAGCTTAATGACATATTGTAAATTTAAATGTTAAAGATTTGAATCAATTCTAAAGATTTGAGACCCAAGATCAGATACTTATCATCTACTCTAAAAAGCTCTCTACACAGTCATCAACAACTCCAGCCATCCCCCTCTCCTCCCGCCCTGCACTGCCCTGTGAGGATAATGTGCGCCCGATCTTTAAAAAGCAAAAAAGAAGGAAAGCACCAGGCCCAGACGGTGTTTCACCAGACTGTTTGAAAACCTGCACAGACCAGATGGCTTCTATCTTCGTAATGATCTTGAAAAGATCACTGGAGCTGTGCAAAGTCCCTTTATAGTTCAAATGCTTCACCATCATCCCTATCCCTCAGAAACCAAAGATCACAGGTCTCAACGACGACAGACCTGTGGCTTTAACATCTCTAGCCATGAAGTCATTTGAAAGACTGGTTTTGGTATATTTGAAGGACATCCCTGACCCCTTGCTGGAGGCCCCTTCAGTTTGCCTAAAGTGCTAACCAGTCTGTGGATGATTTAGTCAACATGGGACTCCATTAATCACTACATCATCTGGAAAACCTACGGACTAATGCTATTATTCTATTCGTGGACTTCAGCTTTGCCTACAACACCATCATCCCATCACTGCTCCGGACCAAATTGTCCCAGCTGTTTCTCCCTAGCTCTGTCTGTCAATGGATCTCTAGCTTTCTCACACACAGACAACAGCTAGCCAGCACCATTGACCCACAAGGATGTGCCCTCCCCTCACTGCTATTCTCCCTGTACATAAACGATTGCATTTCTAAAACCCCTCTATTAAGCTCTTGAAGTTTGCAGACAACACTACTGTTATCAGACTCATCTGGAATGGTGACAAGTCTGCGTATAGATAGGAGGTGGAGCAGCTGGCTCTATGTTGCAGGTACAACAAACTGGAGCTAAACATGCTCAAAACGGTGGAGATGATAGTGAACTTTAGTAGAAACCCCCCTGCACTCCCCCAACTCACCATCTTGAACAGCACTGTGGCTGCAGTAGAGTCATTCAGGTTCCTGGGCACCACCATCTCTCAGGATCTGAAGTGGGATGCTCACATTGACTCCATTGTGAAAAAGCCAAGCAGAGACTTTACTTCCTTTGACAGCTGAGGAAGTTCAACCTGCCACAGGAGCTGCTTGTAACATCTACTTAGCTGTAATTGAATCCAACCTCTTCGCTTCCTTCTGGTTAGGCTCAGCCTCCAAAACTGACCTCAGAAGACTTTAGCGAAAAGTCCGGACTGCTGAGCGAATCAATTGCACTAATCTTCCAACACTTCTTGAACTATACTCATTCAGAGTGAATAAAAGGGCTCACAAAATTACTCTGGACCCTCACACCCAAAACGCTCTCTGTTTGAACTGTTATCGCCTGGTTGGCGCTACAAATAATAGAAGGATGCAAGCATCTGACATCATTAAAGACATACTTGGATGCATGTTAGTTGTGCCAAATGTACTTCAGAGGAATTCTACATATAATGCAATGGATTGTCTGAAAACCTGAATTGAAGAGAAACCTCAAGAGCTCCAAGATGTGTGTGAGAAATTAGTTATTTTATGGAACACAGGTGCATTTTTTTGATTGTATTTTTAATGCACAGAGATATCGTGACAAGATCCTTAGGCCGATTGGTGTGCCATTGGAATGCAGCTGGAGGAAAACGAAAATAGAGGTATTTCATATTGCTTTGAGAGAAAGTTACCTATCCTTCGGAAAAGCATTAAAAACTGCTAGATCTGACAACTTTTCCACTCATTAAGAAGAAAACAAACATAACCCCAGGTATTTATTCAACACAGTGTCTAAACTAACGAAAAATAAAGCCTCAACAAGTGCTGACATTTCCCAGCATCACAACGGAAATGACTTTATAAACTATTTTACTTATGAAATTGACACTATTAGAGATAAAATTTTAATCAATCAGCCGTCAGCTACAGTATTGCATAAGACAGTGCACTTTAAACCCTCTGAGGAACAGTTCCACTCATTCTCTACTATAGGTGAGGATGTAAACTTGTGTAAACTTGTTAAATAATTAAAGAAACAAAATGTAATGTATGTTAGACCCTATTCCCATCTAAACTTCTAAAAGAGGTGCTTCCAGGTGTTACTTATAGGAACTAAAAACTCTGCATGTAACAACCTAGAACATGGTCTAGGATTTGATGGCTGCTCTGTAAACTCTTTGTCATCAGTTATGAACCTAAGTGTATTATTTAAAACAAACCTTTTCTTAGAAAACCCTGTTTCTAGCATTTGTAAAACTGCATTTTTCCATCTCAAAAATATATCCAAATTACAGCCTATATTCTTTTTTTCAAATGCAGAAATTTTAATCCATGCATTTATGACCTCAAAATTGGATTAAAGCAATAATGCTTTAGTGGGTGGATATTCTGTACGCTGAGTAAACAAATTACAGCTAGTCCAAAATGCTGCAGCAAGAGTTCTTACAAAAACCTGTCAACACTGTCCTGTCAACACTGCACGGCCTCCCTATCAAACATATTATAGATTTGAAAATCTTGCTTATTACTTATGATTGGTTTAGCAACACAGTATTGGAATGAGCTTCTGTTACGTTATAATCCTTCATGTTCACTGCATTCTCAAAACTCTAATAATACCTAGAATATCAAAATCAACTGCGGGCCGCAGATTCTTAAAATTTTGGAATAACCTACCTAAAAGTGTTTGGGAGGCAGATACACGCTTGCAGTTTAAACCTAGATAAAAGACCCATCTCTTTAATCTGGCTTATACATAAAATACTGACATGCTTCAAATATCCAAACCCGTTAAAGGATCTTTAGGCTGATATACTTGCTACATCATTAGAAAAATAGCATTTATGCTAATATTAGTCTATTTCTCTCTTCTTCTGAGCTCACCAAAGCCACCAGATCCAGCCTGTATCCAGATAAGATTGCATTGCAGTCACCCAGATCCAGTACGTATCCAGACCAAATGGTGGACCGGGAACAAGAAAAGCTGCCACCAGCCATGAAGACTGCGGAGACCAGGACAACTAGAGCCCTTGATACAGATATCCTGTAAGATCTTGCCTCAGACGACCATCGGATTCTTCCCAACTTTGCTGCTGCCTGGAATTCACCTGCTGGTTTCATCTGCTGAGAGGAGAACTGGCCCCCCAACTGAGCCTGGTTTCTCCCCAGGTTTGTTCTCCATTCTGTCACCGATTGAGTTTTGGTTGCTTGGGCCTGTTGCCTCTGGTTTGCTCAATTCATTTACAGTGATATCGTAGCCTTGATTGAAAATGAATGCAGATACACTAATTAAATTGAACAGAGATGACATCACTGATTTGAAACTTATTGCATAGACACGGTTTAAGCTGAACAGATATGACATCAACGAATTCATGATGAACTGCCTTTAACTATCATTTTGCATTATGGACACACTGTTTTACTAACCAATGTTGTTCAACAGCTTTTACGCAATATTCTTTTTTGTTTAAAGCACTATATAAATAAAGGTGACATGATTTGACTTGAAATGACGCTCCCCCAAAAATCTTTTACCTGGCATAGTTTAGGGCTAAGGGGTAGGATTGGGTTGGGACCTTAACCCATAGCAAAGCCGTCTCTATTAACATTGACATGTCAGGTAGTTTTTTTGAAGAATTTGAATTGATGATAGTCATAATGGAACTTTTCAATTTGATTAAAATGATCACTAAAATACAGAAAAATTCTTCTATAGTAAAGATTTTTCGAAAACCCATTAAGACAGAAAAAGAAAAAGAAGTATTTAAATAAAGACCCTTTAATGCGAAATTAAACAAAATCTACTTGCAGCATATAATGATAATTTTTTTGTATTTAAGCGTTTTTATTGCTTTATAGTGATAGGAGAGTGGAGAGGAAACAGAAAGCATGTGGATAGTACCTTTCCATTTCCATGTTTAAGTCATATAAGTCCCGTATTTGACTTGCTACACTTAATTCTATATTATAATTCTATATTATAATTTACAACATCATGTCTGGTGTGGACAAGTTGTCATGCTCAACAGCTCAACATTGTACTCTGAATGTCTTGGTTGTATTATATTTAATCATTTTGCATCATATATGAATAATTACGTTGGCCTGGAAACATTATTAAATATTTTAATGTAATAGCTGGTTTAATTTAATTAAGAGATACAGGATTCATTCCATTATCAAGCATTAAAGTACCTCTGGTAATGTGTGGAAAAGCAACTTTATACTATTCTTCCCTACAACAGGATGCTGTTCCCTTCAATGAAGGGTCATTTGACGCCACCCAACCACAGACAAACAAAAACAGAGATTGTCTGAGAGCTTGGGACTAGCTCCTGCCCGATATAGCACCGGCGCGACTTCCCCTAGAACATCCTGTTTGTAGTTCACAGGAGCTGTATCCTGTAGAGTTCATACATCTACATACAGTATGTAAATGCTCATGGCTAAGGAAGGTGACGGCTGCACACAGTGTGATATTGATCAAGTGTTTTTGTGGTGTTAAGGAACACTTAAGTCAAGATCAATGATGGGGTGTTGCATATTTATCCATCAGAAGGTAAGTGATTGACTACATAAGAAATTATATCGCAAAAAATGTGGATTCACTTGAAATCTTTGAAAATGTGCCTCCTTTATTGCCTCAAATTAATACACTCCTACATAATTTAATACACATAGCTGGCACTGAAAGAAATATTTGACAATATTATTGATATTAAATATATCAATTTCTCATTTTACAGCTGTTTGTCTCCAGGAAAATTACAACATTTTAGGGCACCTCTCAGAAGTACTTGGATTTTTCTAGCATTTTAAGAAGAAGTATTTGAATACTTTAGTGAAGTATATTTGCATAATTGTTGAAGATATTTGTCTCTCAACTGTTAGATATTCTTTTATCATTAGTTTGAGTTTGTAATTCAGTTGTTTGTGTGGCTTTCATAGTCCTATTTTAATTACCAAAGCACATGGCATAGGTTTCCTCAAGGCATGTCCAAATCCTCTTTTGTTAGTTTAACGACGGAAAACATTTAGCACGCATGAGCACATGATTTAAACGGATTGTCCCGTTGCTCTAAATGGTTGAAGGGTGTCTTTTATGCGCAACTTCAATAAACCAATCAGAGTGTCATCTCCCATTCTCTTAAAAGGCCTGTTGTACTTGCACCATGGTGGATTTGTTATCTACACACCAGAAACTTTAAGAGCAGAGATTGGATGCTTTTACCATAAAAGAAATGCAATTCATCATGCACAAGGTTAAAGTGCAAAGGCAGTGCACTTTAATTATTATCTACATAAAGTGCACAAGCTGTGCACATTATTATTCTGTAGATGCAGAAATGGTTTAGTAGGGTGTTGGGAATTTAAAGGTATGGTAAAAATTTGTCATAGATAATTAGCCTTCTAGTTGTAACTTGTACAACTTGTAAGCAGAAGTTTGCAGGTTTGTATCCCAGTGCCAATGACTTAAGTGTCCTTGAGCAGGGCACCCGTGAAATAAGGCCACTGCACAATACTTGTAAGACACTTTGGATGAAAACGTCTGGCAAATGCATAAATGTGAAAGTAAATGTAGACGTCAAAAGCTGTTATACATTTACAATAGCACAAGCAGTATCCTAACAGTTAATTATCAAAAAGCGCTTTATCATTAATGATTAATGAAATCCCTTTTCCCTTCTGTTGCTATAAGTTAGGTTTAAAAATAATTAGAGAGTTAGTGGTATGATGTACACATCGGAATCTAAAGATTTATCTGCTCTCATTTTCTCTTTACTATACATGCTTGATTTCTCTACTGAATAGGTTTAGATGTCAGTGCACCATACTCAGGGATATCAAGTCATTTTGTCCATCTATTGAGTGTGCGTGTTCAAGTCGGCCAATCTGGTTCCTTCTGTTAAAGTGTCCCTCGGTTTTAAAACCTAATTCTACATTTTGTGTGTGTTAGTAATTGTAAACAAAAAGTCATCAAAATGTTTTGTATGTTGCAGTCTCCTATAAAACTTTGTCATGTTATATAATAAATTACAACACTAAACACAACAGATATCTAACAGTAAAAGCTTATAAAAACTGGAGGAAGTCAATACAAGTCACCTTTATTTAACGCTTTAAACAAAATACGTTGTTTCAAAGCAGATGAACAACATTGGTTAGTAAAACAGTGTGTCCAAAATGATTGTAAAAGGCAGTTCATCATTGAATTTGGTGATATCATCTCTGTTCAGTTTAAATAGTGTCTGTGCGTTCATTTTCAATCAAGTCACAAACTTTGCAAGCCAGAGGCGGACTAATGGAGAACAAACCTTGGGAGAAACCAGTCTCAGTTGGGGGCCAGTTGTCCTCTGTCCAGACGAAATCAGCAGTTCAATTCCAGGCAGCAGCAGAGTGTTGTTTGATAGGGAGCCATTGCACTGTTGACAGGACCGGAACAATATGGGCATGTTTCCAGGTTCTTTTGAGAACTCTTGCTGCAGCATTTTGGACTAGCTTTAGTTTGTTTACTAAGCCTACAGAACAACCACCCAATAAAGCATTACAATAATCCAACCTTAAGTTCATAAAAGCATGGATTAACATTTCTGCATTTGACATTGAGAGTATACTAAAACAGAAACAATATTTTAAAGAAATACTACCGAACTGCAATACATGCTGGAAACTCTTCTAATATTGTGTAAAATTAAGATTACAGCTTTTACACATATTGGACAAAGACTTGAGAGTCCAGTAACCAAATAATTGTTGTAAGTAATAGAGTAAGTCGGTTTAATACACAAAGCAGTAAATTAATTTCTTCAACTAAAAAGTCTTTGTTCATGTTCAAGTGTTCTTTTAGTGTGAAGCATAAGCATTCGTGGTCCATGAAAAAAACAGATCTGCTTCCAGACATTCATGTGTTCTATTGTTCTTGCTCTTGGATCAGGATGTAAACATTTACTCTACACAGCAATGGTCGTCATGGAGAATAAACAATGATAGAGAAAAATAATGCAATCAGTAGAGTTGAACATAAAGAGGCAAATGACTATCACTAACAATGAGTAATAAGTAGCTATTTTAGTGCGTCCATTAAATTTATTAGACAGTTATTCATCCAAGTTTTGTGTTACTTTGGAATTGTGTGGACTGTTGGGGTGGAAATAAGGATCTGCAATTTTTTATATTTTTATTTTGCTAGAATGTGATACTTTTTACAAAGTGTGTCATCACAAAAATGTGTTAATAAAGTGTTAAGAATAATTGTCTTTTTGTCTTTACAGAAGAAGAGGAAACAGAGTAGAGATGTGGATTCAATTAGTCTCTGCAGTTTGGACATCAAAGTGAGTAAACAAATGTTGACAAACTACAGTGCTTATCCATGAATGCTGTTCCCTGTTTTTGATGATGCTAATTGAAAAGCCTGTATGCCTGAATGCCCATACCGCATAAGATTCTTTGCAGCACTGATTTAGACAGTATTACAAAAGAATGGTAAAAGCTATTACTCTTACATGAACTTTACATTTTAACCAAAATTCAAGTTGCTTTGCTTTTTGTTTATTGTTGGAAGCTCCATTTCACAGTATTGGATGTAGTAATTTAAGTCTCATTAAGGATTCATGCGTAAAACATTGTTTACGTGTGTTGTATGTCTACCTGTGTTGTCAGTTTGATATGTGTAAAACCTTATTCGTATGCAAGTCTTTTTATACATGCATAGAAAACAATGAATGTCCGGAATATCAAATTACATTAACATTAATTACAATAAGTTTCACTAATGCTCATTAACAGGCGGTTATGATTTGTTTAAAAGTAAGCTTGAATCGTATTGGCTGAAGGATAACAAACGACTTTTGAAGGGCAGAACACTGCCAGGGAGTCTTTAAAATACACACACGTTTAAAGATTTATACATTCACATTCCACGATGAACTTGACATTTTTAAATGTTCACAAAACATGTAGGTGTACATCTGTAAATTGATTTTACCATTTGTGAAACTTATTTTATAAGAATGAAATTTGATTTAGTGTACAGTCATTGTGTCATATGATTCTGTTGTTATTAAAGTCTAGACATCGCATTTTATTGCCATTCTGCCCTTATTGCTTAGTGAATCTAAAATATGATCCTAAAAACTTGTAGTGTGTGTTCGATGGGAATGTATTTTCTCGAGCTCTGAGTAAAACCGCATAATGTTTAGACTCTAATTAACTTAAGTGACATCCAGTTCCTAAGCCATAGAGTTTAACATGATGTGAGAAGGAAATTTGTGAGGTCACATACAGATATTGGACAAGAAGGCCTTGCTCTCATTCTTCACTACATCATCCCAAAGGTGTTCTATGAGGTTGAGGTCAGGACTCTGTGTTATATTATTTTATTGTAAAAATTTTACCAATTTAAAATATTTGCAGGCCCATAAATTCTAGTAGAATATTTGGGGTACCAAAAATAATGACCAGGGTGTATTGGAGAGAAACATTTTTTTTCATAATGTGATATTCCTCCAATTTACAATTGTATTTTTAAAAGTTGGATTTTTTTGAAGATCAACATCATCATATACAGTCAATGACAAAATACTTTATTTTCCCTCTTGGTAAATATGAGCAAATATATGTTTTCACTGCTGCCTTTGCTCATATGTACCAAGGATGAATGTATTTTGTCAATGACTTTATATGATAATTAATGTAGTATGCAGCAAACGTTGAAAATGTTGCACATAGACTTCTCCCATAGTTTGTGTGACAGAAATTAATATCACAAAAATTATGTGCATAATTTATGCAATGGGTCAAACACAGGTATTTGGGTACCATAAATAAGAGTTTTTATGAAAGAAGTATATCATATTATAAACTTTAATCTGTTTCATCGTCTGCTCTGGAAAAAACAATGTAAATTGAGCAGGATAGTTTTGTCAATTATATGAAGCACAATTACTGTATGCTGATGTTATGTAACATCCTCTGGTTCTTGTGAGTCACTAGCAACATTCACATGTGCACAAATAGTCAAAGCCTCTCATCTTCAATGCCAGCAAAAAAATCTTTACTTGTTTAACTGCATTACTTCTATTTAATGCTATTCTGTTCAGTCACAATGATCAATCACAAATGATCAATTTAAGTGCAGTGCACTTGGCTTTTGAATTTGATTATTTTCAGTGCAAATAGTTTCAAGCTTAGGTGCTATCCAGAGTGCCTTACATTGCATTATACTTTACTTTTGATTTTGCGTATGTGCAATTCCTGGGATCAAACCCATAACTTTTATTGCTAGTGGCGTGCAACAGAAACTACTGGCAACTATTTCTAAGTATACATGGCATGCATTGTCCAGCCCCAGGAAACATCACAAGTAAGTTCCTCAAGGGGCACAAAATCGTTGTCACCGCAGTTGTTGGCACCTACCTCTAGGTGTGGTTCAATTGGGATGCTCATGGTATGTGGTGAGTAGAGCAGGGTTGAGGATGTCATTACGAGGAACCTTTGATAATTTCTCTGGGTTGGAGCCCTTACAGTTGACCAGGTTTTCTAGATGACCCCCATTAAGACAAGAATCCAAGATCTCCCATACAGAGTAGATGGTCTAGAATTCAACTTCCAGACTACTCGGGGTTCACATGGGGCTTCAGGCTGTGCAGAGAAATCAGAGAAGGACGAGGGAAGGGATTCAGAAGGGACATATGGAAGGAAGTCGATAGTTTTAAGAGGTAAGTAACAGGGTTTATTTGTCTACCTATGGGAAAGGGACCAATCCATTGTTGAAGGGCATCAGTAGAAATCATTTGATGACGTTTGGGTCTCTGGGAGTGGTGGTGAGTTTCGTCCCAGACCTTCCCAAAATCCTGGAACCAGTGGATGATTTATAGAAACTCAGACTGTTCCCCTGACCAGGGAGTACCTTGTGTTTGGTTGGTGAAAGGAATACTGTTCATACTCTGGAACTAGCTCCAGGATTCCTGGTGGTCATGGCAGTATATCAAGGCATATACACTATACTGCCAAAAGTATTAGCTCACTTGCATTGAATCCAAGCCAAGTTGTGCAGGTGAGTTCAAATGGGGCGTGTAAATAATAGATGCCCAAAAGCCATGCAATACAAAAAGACCTTCTGCCACTTAAAGAAGAGAAGGCTTGTAATGCCCAGTTCTATCTAGATCCTCTGAAGCAAGCAAATAAATGGCTTCCCAGTAGAGTATGTTTTTACTTTGCTCTAACTAAATCATAAACCACGCTGAAAATATATCAGATTTAGATAAACATAAATATAAATAAAAGAGAATTGGAGTATTTACACATTTGTAATGTTTTGTATGTTTATATTCTACCTTGATGCATGTTCCCGGGTGTGTGTTCACAGTGTGTGTTTGTTATACGTGTGTGAGTGCATTTGGATGGGTTAAATGCAAAGCACAAGTTCCAAGTATGGGACACCGGTTTATTTATTATGAGCTCAATCTTTAACATCAAAACACTTGCCTTCCCCCCTTTTTAGTTAACTTTGTAGGAGGCAGAGCTAAAAGTGGTCTAATAAATATCAGCAGTTCTTCCCATTATTTGGCAGAACTTTTAGATGTTCTTTGAGCTTCTCCACCGCACACCTTCACAGTGCACGCTTCCACCTCCTAGCGAATGTCACTTCTTTAAAGAGCTACAGAATAGAAATTTATACCCCTGTTGTCAGGATGGTGGCGAAGAATTATCCTATAAACCTTCTGATTAGATGCGCTGCAGGCAGTCTGGAGGTGATTTCACTGAAAATTAACGATGGTTTTACCTAACCAATTTGGGGCTTTATTTTTAGTAAACCACCAATGCTGCAATATGGCTGTCTTGATTTTTAAAAAGAAGGTTCATCAGATCTCTTTTGTGTTCAATTAGATTTGCAATCATATTGATGAATGTTGCTGTATGATTTTTTTATGTTCTTCTGTTCTTGGTCTTCACAAACACTACTGTCAACTGTTTTGCTCAGACTTTGAGATCCTATTCTGTGCATGTTTTTGAAGCTTTGATTATGTTTACAGTGTGTAATATAACATGTGTTAATTTTGGGGGGAAAAAATTATTTTTCAAATATATCACCACTCTGTCTAGCGCTTTTTACTCTGTCATGAAAACGGCTGATATTTTCCCGTTCTGATGAAAGTCCCGCCTTCAGAAGTACATAACGAGTTTTGATTGGGCCATCTTTTCCTGTGTTTCGACAGGAAACTAAGCACAGGTAGCCCAGAAAGATGACACGCTTACAAAACACATGGAGATGCACACGCTTAGTTATAGTAAACTGATTCCGCATCTGATCCTGTCTCAAATTGATAATATTAAAGATATAATAATATGAGATGGAATCAGACCCAGAGAACATATATGAAGAGGATGGAGTAGAATCTGTACAAGCACAACTTTTGAATACGTTTAATCATATAACATTCGCGTGGCTGTAGCTAAACTGTACCCCAATCTAAACCAGTATGGGTTTAAACATTAAACATTAGATATAATCAACAAATAATTTAAACTGATTATTACAATCAACAACAATCGATGGTGTCCAGTTGAGTGACTACACTTTTTGTCAGATTAGTTTAAATTACCAAACAAACAAAGTTAAACAGTGTTGCCCTTTGTGTTATATATTACACAAACTGTTAAACGCCCCACTTTAAATAATAACATATACTTACCGGTTGTGGTCCATAAATAAAATGAATAAAAAGAGGGAAATACTCCATCTTTCAAAAATAATCCTTGTGTTAATCCAGTATCAAACTGATTGAGCTTTGAGGAAGCTGTCCTCAGTAAAATGTGCTGCACATAGTTTAAGGAGTTGATTATAATATACGGGAACCGAGTTAAACATAAATTGTCATCATTGATCCCCAAGTACAACGTCCATTGGAAAGCCAAAAAAGGTAATTGAACACTGGTATAAAGATAACAGTGTTTAGACAACATGGTGAAAAAACACAATTTTATAAACAAAACTCTTCATCTGCTCCATGGGAGCGCAACAAGACCAAGCCCCCTTGTGTTTCTGTGGGTGAGGTTATGATGTCACCAAAGTAGTAACTAGAGTGGTGTAGTCCAATTCAGCCAATTTTTGTAGGCGATTTCAGTTTAATAAAATATCTCGCTTGCCATTGAACTTTGAGCTTTATACTTTTACAGATTTATCTATGCTTTAACAACAACATAATACAATGATTCCAGTTTGAAATATGGATTCACGTTGACTCTGACCTTTAATGTTGCCAAACATGATGCAATTGTAAGACATGGCGAAGACTCCGTGGCCTTGTATGGAAGGTCGACAGGTCCGACAATATAGAAATGGCCCTTTCAACACTCCTTAGCTTCAAGGTCTCTCACGCCAAAGCTTTACTCCCAAACCCCTCTTAAGATTAATCTCTACTGCAGGGATCCTTCCCCCCCCCTGTGTCTTCCCTGTGTCATGCCCTGTAGAGCCTCCAACAAGTGTACATTTATTGGTTTTTATGCATGATGTCTTGAGTGTTTCACAGCTCATTCACATGTTTCTGAACATTAGGGGTGAGGTAGACATTGTATAAAAAAGACTAGTGTTCTCAGTGTTGTCATTAAAAAATTATTATATATGACAAACTTATTTTGACAATGGCTTCTTTGGCTCAATTCTATGTAAATGTGACCTCTTACATTTAAAACAACATAATAAAAAATAACCTTGTAGTATATTTTGTTAGGAACACTCCTAACTATACTTTTAACTTTCACCCCTACACCTGGTTGATTTTTTTTACATTTTGTAAAACTAGCGCAAAAAGATATTTGCTATGCGCAGGGGTTTGTCAAAAGCTTTATTTCACTTGGAATGAATGTACTGTAAATATAACAACATAAAAAGCAGACTTTTTTAGTGTTAACATTTGCCATTAGCCAATGTTTTTTTACCTCAGCAGTATTCACACATCCTGTTCTGTTTCCGTGATTGTCTAAGTTGAAAATAATTAAGGAATAAATGTTTAGGCTGTAGTTTCTATTCCCCAACTGATTGTTCTGAGAATATCACAACCATTATTCTGATTCAACACGGAAGTTGACCTTCCATACTGCTGTTTGATTGCTGAGCCACAAACCTGTCAATCGATACACATCTGCATTCATCCTTGGCTTTTGGTAGCTTTGTCGGTATCTTCTAGTATTAATGTTCAGTGTACTTCAACTATAACAGATTATTTAGGAGTTATTTGTACTCACATTATTTTAGTATATTGTTAATGCTATTCCCACTGGACCATACCACAATTATTGTCACTGTATACCGATTACTTAAATGGCCTGATAATTTAATTTTGTGTTATTTGATAAGCTGAAAGAGCTAGAATATAGGACATTTGTTAGAAACATTTCTGTTTTGTCTACATTGTGAATTTCAATTTATGTTTATTTTCTTCTTATTCATAGTTTTATTCTCCCTTATTTAAGTATAAAAAAGGACATTCTGTGTCTGTGAAGGAACATTTGCAGCTGGATACATGATGGACGGGTGGGAGAAGAGGCACATTGTGTGCCTGGCGACTCTGTCCCTGGAGGATTTACCTATTCGGAACTTTGATAACAGGGATTCTGCTGATTGGAATAGGTGGGACCCTGTGGAATTGAAGATTGTTAAAAGCAGTCAATGCTCAAAGCCCCAGCAAGTTGACCGGATGGATTGAGACAGTGATGGGCAGAGATGTAAGTACCCTGAGTACCCTGTGGCTATGGATCGTAAATTGGAAAACATCGTGGTGGTTATAGACCGTAAAATTTAA
Source organism: Triplophysa yarkandensis (assembly GCA_033220385.1). Classification (NCBI taxonomy): domain Eukaryota; kingdom Metazoa; phylum Chordata; class Actinopteri; order Cypriniformes; family Nemacheilidae; genus Triplophysa; species Triplophysa yarkandensis. Next base: position 10,772,574 of record CM065674.1, read on the forward strand.
AAGAACGGAGTAACTATGGTGTCTATGGACCGCAAAAGGGAAAACAACGGGTTGAATATTGTGGCTATGGACCACAAAATGGAAAACATGGATCGCAAAATGGAAAACATCTTGGAGAAACTAACAACTTTGCAAAGGAATTTGGCTGAAATGGTGACCAGTGATGGACATTAGATAACTGCGAAAACTAAGATATTGGCCTAAATTTTAAGAAGTATCTTTTGTTTCGGCTTCAACCCTTTCACACTCTCTGATTTACTCTCCCCATTCCAAGGACATTACCTATACCCTCATCCCACGCCTTCACATGCTTTTCACCGCTGGTGTGGGCAGGCGGGTCTGGATCCAACGCTTTCATAGCTGCAGGGTATCACCTCAACATACCCTGCCCCCCTCGTCATTACAATGTCATGTCCAGTTTATGTGCTTGATGCTAGGGCTTTTTTGTCTCCCGGGTCTCACACTGCCCTACTGAAGGACCATCTGAGAGGGGTTCTTTTTTGAGCCAACTTTCCTAGTTTATCATTTTGTTCCTTTTTCTCTTTACACCCTCTCTGCTCTGTCTTCCCTTGAATGTGATATGTGTTTATGGACGGAGGGGAACCATTTCACGGCATGTAACAGTGTCTGTGACAAATAAAACATTGAGATTGATTGATTGATTGATGTAGGAGAGTTTAACTTGCTGTTGAATTAAACAGAGGAATGAGAATATACGTATATGAGAATAATAGAGTAAAACGATGGCTCTGTCGGGCAGGACATTGCAGTTCAAATTGATTCTGCACTGCATCAAGCAAGCAATCTTGAGTTCTGAAAACAATGTCGAAGAAACTTGTCATACTGGAAGACCTGGGGCCTCATTTATGAAACTGTACGTAGGATCCTTACTAAAACTCTATGTACGCACAAAAGCGAAAAATAGCGTACGCAAAAAAATATTCAGATTTATAAAACCATGCATACGCACACCTGCACGCAATTTTCACTTTATAAATCACAGCCTACCTGATAATTTGCGCATGCCAAAAAAATCATTTACGGCCCTCTATCCGGCCACATTTAACCATATATAGACAATGCAAATTACCTCATTGGCCATGCATATTAAAAGGAGCAAGGAAATATAACAATATGTGTTTTTTAAAAACAAAATCATGACTGCAATGGAGAGCAAGGGCAAGAAGATAATTTCTCTGAGGCAGAAATAGAGATTCTTGTGAGTGAGGTGGAAGAAAGGAAGGTTATTTTGTTTGTGTTACGGTTGTGCGGAGAAAGAACCCAGATGCAGGCAGCAGAGTTGCTATTAACAAAGACTTTAATAAACAAAGAAAAACACCCACAATGGGGAATAGGATAACTGAAAATATAAAACAAACAACTTCCCACGAGGGGGCAAAAACAAAACAGATCTTTAGCTAGCAAACAGACACAGGAGAAACTTAGCACGGAGGAAACTGGCATAGGAATACAAACAGCTATGCAACCTCATAACTAAGAACAAAATACGAACCAACCAGCAAAGAACAGAAAACACAAGGGGTTTAAATAGGGAAACATAACAAGGGATAACAACATGAGGGCAGGTGTGGGGAATGAAACAATGATGGGAAGATAGACAAGACAACGAGGGGGCGGAGTCAGGAGACGAGACAAGAGAGCACATGGCATGTCATAACAAACAAAGCCATGTGTCTCACACAAAACACACGGGTCTGCCATGACTCTGCAAAATCATGAAAACCATGACCAAGAGAGGCAGAATCATGACAGAATCCCCCTCAAGGGGACCGACAAACAGAACAGGACATTAACAAACACCACTAGCACACAGACATTGTACTGTCATGACCTGGTCTGCAAAACTAGAGGATACTTTACAAGGACCAGATCATGACAGCACCACCCTTTCAGGGAACAAAACCTAGTGGCCCTGAGGGGGACAAGACTGGGAGGACAAGGCAGACAGGGACAGAAACAAGAACAACATCCACACACACATAACAGAACAAATAAGGGGCAAATCAGACAAACAAAATGAGGGTTCAGGTGATTCAATAAAAATATTAAACAAGGGAGGGGAGGAGGGGGAACAAAAAGTCCAGGTCTGGTCAAAGGTGCAGAGGCCGCCAGGAATGCCTACGGTCTGATCAGCCCTGAAGCCATGGGGTATGAAGGGGCACTGACCGGTGCTGAAGCCGCCAGGGATGCCCGCACTCTGACCGGCCCTGAAGTCATGGGGCACGTAGGTGCTCTGATCGGTGCTGAAGCCGCAGGGGATGCTCGCGCATGACCGGTGCTGAAGCCAAGGGGTAAGCCGGTGCTTGGACCAGCGCTGAATCCACAGGGTAAGTAGGTGCTCTGACTGGTGCTAAAACAGCAGGGGATGCCTGCACTCTGACTGGCCCTGGAGCCATTGAATATGTCGGTGCTCTGACCGGGGCTGAAGCCATGGGCAAAGAGGTTGCTCTGACCGATGCTGAAGTCGCAAGGGATGCCCGCGCTCTAACCGGCCCTGAAGCCATAGGGTACGTAGGTGCTCGGACCAGTGCTGAAGCTGCAGGGGATACCCGCGCTCTGACCTGTGTTGAAGCCGAGGGGCAAGCCGATGCTCTGACCTGCGCTGAAGCCGCAGGGGATGCCCCCGCTCTGACCGTTCCTGAAGCCACAGGGGATGCCTGCACTTTGACTACCCCTCCGCTTCTTTGAGCAGCGGGTTGGTCGAAGGTTGGGCCTGAGGAGTCTGACGGAGTCCCAGGACATTCCTCCTCCTTGAAGGGTGACAGTGGGACCGTTTGGGCTCAATACGGGTTGAGAGGAGCTGACGGCACTGGTTGTAGGAGAAGCTGAGTCTCTCAAGGTGGCGGTAGCCAGGCATGAGGGCAGGTGTGGGGAATGAAACAATGATGGGAAGACAGACAAGACAACAAGGGGGCGGAGTCAGGAGACGAGACAAGGGAGCACATGGCATGTCATAACAAACAATGCCATGTGTCTCACACAAAACACACGGTTCTGCCATGACTCTGCAAAATCATGAAAACCATGACCAAGAGAGGCAGAATCATGACAGTTTGGTGGAATTACTAATAAAAATTATATTCAGAGTGAACACACATCACTGCTGCGGTAAACAGAACCGATCCAGATATAAAAGAGAAGTGGTCCGATCTTAAGATGGGAATAAAGAAACGGCTTGCCTCTCACCGACAGAATGTGTCGGTGATTCGTCGGGGCAAAGGCGCCCCCGATTCTCTGCCAAACCAGTGTGTGTGGCATTGTGTCTGAGAGGGAGGGAGACACACATGTGCTGATACAGGGGAACCAGGTAAATAACTTTATTGCTTGTGTGCTCAATTAAATAAAATACATTGTTAATAAATGGTTAAGTCCTTAATCTTGCAGAGTCTGTTGGAGACCCGTGTGATGAAACTCCCAGCGCAGAGTCTGCAGGTGCTCTGGAGTTTCCTGAGGTCCCCAGCACAAGTACCGGAGTCCCGACCGTATGGCACAGCTGGAAGTGGACGGGGGCTGACTGAGGCTGTTCTGCAGACCCCGTTAATGCAATTACTGTCATCGCATAAGCTTAAGGAAATAAAGGTTGTGCTGGGTGACATTGCATCTACATTAAAGGATCTTGTTAAAAATGAACCTTTGCACTGTTGTTCTTCACAAACGGCGCATTACGTCCTGACGGAGTCTTGCTCCCTGATGATGTCCTTCTTATTGGGAGGGGGGGTGTGGGTCAGGCTCTTCATGCTCGTGTTGTGGGTCAGGCTCTTCATGCTGGTGTTGTGGGTCAGAATGGAAGTGAAAGAAATTACATTTACAATACTTTCAGCATATAGTTCCTTTTATGTCTTTAAACTAGGACCCATAATGGTGATTTAATGTTATTTGTATTTTTTGTTGTAACCGGGACCTATGAGCAACTGGTAAATATTGTAAATATTGAAATATGTCAAAGTAAATTTTGCCAAGGGTTAATTCCATTCATCCGCAGTCAGTTCCTCAACTCACCATCATTGCCGACAAACTGCTTTGTCTTTAAAATGTGCGTACGCATGGGTCAGAGTTTGCGTGTAGGTGTGCATATTTTTCTTTATAAATCCCAACTTTTGCGCAGGAACTGGCGTACGCATGTTTTCAGTTTCCGTTTTGTGCGTACGCAAGCTTTATAAATGAGGCCCCTGGTCTCGTGTCTTAGCGCAGCATTCAGCCCATTCTTCAAGAGGTTCTGTAGCTATATTAGCACATGCAGAAGAAGAGGCCGCAAAGATACGACTGTCATTTTCTCAAAAGGAAATGAAAATAAAACAGTAAAAGCACATTTGAAAACCTCTATGGTCACGTTAAAGCAAGAGAAAGAAACTACTACAGGTGCAGAGTTACTTGGCTTGCGGTGAACTGATCTCTACAGGCCTGCTGAAATTCAATGATAAACCAGAAAGTTAAAGAGCTTGGCGTTGTTCATTTAAGAATACTTTCAGAGATTTAAGCCTCACATATTGTGAAGAAGTTCACTTCGTTGTCAAGTGGCTTGGAAAGCAGTCTGCTGAACATGTCAGTCATATCTGAATTATCAACAAAGAGGATTGGAAATGATTTGGGCAAGGTTAGAGGAGTGCTATGGTTCACCTTAGGTGATAGGGAATTCACAGTTTGGCCATCTTTAGAGTTTTCCCAAACTAACAAAAAAGATTATACAAAACTAAGAGAGTTGGGTGACTTACTCCAGGTGGCAAATCTCTGGAGGGACTTCCGGTACTTGACACTGCTTGTGGAGTAAATCTTGTACTTGAGAAACTTTGTTTTGGACTTCAGGATAGAAGGTTTTCTGTGGTCTCTGATTATAAACTAAAAAACAATGTCCCATTTCCTGCCTTTGATGTGTTTGTTGGGTTCATTCATCAACAAGCAAGGATCAATAATGACCCAAGTTTTAGTCTTACATCTCATGTAAATGGTCCTGCCAAGTTAACATCATGGAAACAGCTTGAACAGCAGGAGATTTCAGTTCACAAAACAGATGTGTCACCTACTGTCTTCTATAAAAGAGACAAACTCTCTTGCAGTGGCTATGACAAGTTGTGTCCTATACACAAAAAGACACATCCTCTTTCTAAGTGCTGTATCTTTCGTGAAAAGTCTTTGGAAGACTGAAGGCATTCTTGAAAGGAAATGGAATCTGCTTTAGATGCTGCAAAAAAAATTGCAAGGCCCATGTTAAATGCGCAGATTGTGGTAGAGAGAATCATGACACTTCCCTTCACACTGAACAAGCACCTATTCCACATGACATAAGCCCCATCCCGAGTATGGCGGGGAGGGGGATCCCTTATCAGCATCTGCAGTCTCATCACATTGCACTCAAGTCTGTGGTGGGGAATAGACTGACAGATCATGCTCAAAAATCAGTCTTGCACACCAATCAGACCACTTAGGTGATAGGGTGTTTCAAGTGATAATGATAAAGTAGCTCTATCCATTGAGGATGACTACTTTCTGGACATTATGAAAGATTAGTTTCAGAAAAATGAAAACAATTATTGGGTGGCACCACTGCCATTTAAAAATCCCAGACAGCGTCTTCCTGAAATAGGATTAAGGCAATGAAACGACTCTCATCAATCTTGCGCAATTTTGGGAGGCAACAACGGATGAGAGAACACTTTGTATTCTTCACGGAGAAAGTCTTTGAGAACGGACACGCAGAGGTGGCTCCACCTTTCAAAGATGAAGAGGAAAGATGGTATCTCCCTATCTTTTGAATAGATCATCCAAAGAAACCTGGACAAATCTGGGTAGTGTTTGATTCTAGTGCCCAATACAGTGGTGCTCCTCTCAATGACGTGCTGTTAACAGATCTAACTGATCCCAACAATTCTCTCTTGGGTGTAATCCTTAGATTCCCCAAAGGGTCAGTCGCCATAATGGCAGATATCAAACAGAAGTTTTATTGTTTTCTTGTTAAAGAAGAAGACAGGAACTTTCTGAGATTCTTATGGTTCCAGGACAATGACCCCAGGAAAGATATTGTGGAGTACCAAATGAAGGTCCGTGTCTTTGAGAATAGCCCTTCGCCCGCTGTAGCCATCTATGGTCTTAGAAAAGCTGCCCATCTGGAAGAAAAAGACCAGGTTTCTGAAGTGCAATAGTTTGAAGAGCATGATTTCTATGTAGACGATGGGCTAAAGTCTCTTTTCACAGTAGAACAGTGAGTCTACTGGAACACACACAGACAATTCTCACAAGATCGAATGTGAGGTTTCATAATATTGCCTCAAAAAAGAGAGAGGATATGGATGTGTTTCCATCACAAGACTATGCTAGCTATCTAAAAGAACTTGATCTTGAGGAAGATAACCTTCCAATTCAATGCAACCTGGGACTAAACGTGGACCTCAAATCAGACTGTTTTGTTTTTTCAGTACCTGATGGAGTGAAGCCCTTTACATGTAGATGAGTCTTGTCCACCATCAATAGTCTGTTTGACCCTTTAGGATTTGCGGCTACAGAAGCCATTCCAGGGAAATTTATTTAGCGCTTTTAACATTGAGAAGCATTAATTGGTAGTCTCCTCTGCCGCAGAATAAGCATGGTTCGCATAGCGCAACTTCCTGCAAGAGTGCTGGTTTGAGTCTTGGACTCGTGATCCGAAGGTTGCTGGTTCCAGACCCGTGCAGAGGACTTCCCCACCCTGGCATCACAGCTGGATGACAGATATCTGTCAGGTGGCCCATCGGATGCAGCCCACAGAGAGCCCCTACCCTTTTTTCCATTTTAAGCCCCATTCCTCCCATGTCTTCGTACCCTTGACATCTATGTTTTCGACTATCGTGGGTGCAAAATCAGAGTGCTATGAGACAATGCCCCAGAATGAAGAGACGCTGACAAGCTATCTCTCCCCGGGACGTCATCAACCCTATCCTCCCCTCCAAACCTTGCAGAGTAACATCTAACTTGTTAGGAAAGGTGTTTAAGGCAGCGGGTCAGGCTGGTCATGCCCTGCAAACCATGCTGGTAGTTCAGACTTACCAGGCTGACCTACTGAAAGACCTGAGCACTGAGGGCGCTTCTCTTGCAGGAGTCTTGCAGGACTGCAGCCAAATACCATCTCCCAACAACGCAAAGTTCAAAAATTAATAACCCTTTCAGATAACTTGGCAGTATGGAAACCACTGCTAGTCATCACTCCTTGGGTACTGAAGACCATAGACATAGACTACAAGCTACAGGATTTGGTTTGCATATCTGTGTTTCAATGGTATGGTCTTCACACCGTAACATGGAAGGCTGACAAAAGCTCAGTGACAGGAGCTTGCGCTTCAACATTAAGATGTCGTCCTAGCTCATCTCTGGTCCTTGGCTTTAAGACTCAATGCCAAAAAAAGCGTTCTCTCCCCTACAGAAAGGACAAAATATCTGGGAGTGGTATGGGACTCGAACCCCGTGTGTCGAGACCATTTTAAACAGGACTGTCCGGCTAGGCCAGAAAAGCACAATTATTTGCTGTCTAAGTATCCTAGGTTTCAGTTTTGGCTCACTGCCAGGGGATTTTATCCAAGGACAGATCCCCTGAAGCAAATAAAGGTGACGCGCAAGGGGCTTCTCAGCCTTTTTATGTGGCTCTTTGTGTTTATGACTTTGGGTCCAACTCATGGTCAGTGTGTTGGTCGCAAAATGCTCACAATGCCTCCCTAGGGTGCGGTCTTAGAAATCGGTCGATCCTCATGGACCTGGAGAGATCATCTTCTACCATGGTACATCAATGGCCTCAAAATACTTCCTCCTCAAAATACTTCCTACTTCCAGGGCGGACTGCAATCGCGCCGTCTGAACAGACTAGCGCAGCAGATTCTGCTTTGGGCACAGGACAAGTTCCTGTCCCTCAGGGCATTTTACATTACAGTGCATATGCATGTGTGATGTAGCAGATCTGTTATCCAGACAAGCTGTGACGAACAGGGACTGGAAACTCCACACAAAGTAATCAAACAAATCTGGAAAGATTTTATCGAGCATCTTTGCTTCACAGTAGAAAGCACAATGTCTCCTCTACTTCTCTCTGACTCCTCCAGGTCCTCTGCGTCTGGATGTGATGGCCCATGCATGCCCAGCCTGTATGCATTTCCTGCGAAACCCTCTGCTCCTGGGAGTCCTGGCCAAGGTACGTCAAGAGGGCTCTTGCCTCTTATTTATAGCATCCCACGGGCCGACCAGAGTATGCTACTAGGATATAGTATCCCTTCTCAACGACTCACCTTGGGCGATTCCAATCAGGAAGGACCTTCTATCTCAGGCACAGAGGACTGTGTTTTATCACGGCCCAAGCTCCGGAACCTCCATGCCTTGCCCCTGAGGGGGAACACTTTAGAGATTTAGAGATACTGGAGTTCGACCCAATGTAATAGAGGCCATTCTTAGGTGAAGGTCAGGTGAAGATCATGGCACACACTCAAGTGAAGTGAAGTTACGTGTGGCCAAGTATGGTGAATCTGTGCTCTGCATTTATGTAGGTTACACCATCCTAGAGTTTGCCCCGGGTTTGGTCAAGGCCATTCTGCATCATCACCCTAACTATCTGCCAAAAGTTTCTTTCTCCACGATACATCCGGTCATTCTAGAAGCCTTCTGTCCTCTACCATGCCCTACACCAGAGCAGGAAAGGCTTCACTTACTGTGTCCAGTGTGTGCTCTACAGACTTGCATCCATCTCACCAGCCAGTGACGTTAAGTCGGAGCAGCTCTTCATTTGCTATGAAGGCCGCAACCAGGGAGTGGCTGCAACTAGGCAGACTATATCAAGTTGGGTGAGGGATGCTATTGCCCTATACTACGAGACATGTTGTAAAGTCTCGCTACTTGCATCTTCTTTGGCTTAAGCTTAAGGGGACCCTTGCGACAAGTGTGATTATGCAGACTGGTCCTCTCCACACACATATGTCAGATTCTTTAGCCTGGCTGTACATGTTAAACCAGGCTCACGTGTTCTGGAGTCAAAATCCCAGGGTCAGATCTGAGACCTTTCCCAATGCCTGTGCACGCTTACACAGTTTGGGGGTTCCAGACACTGCCAGTTGGTATTCTCAGGACACTTCCAGTTGGCATTCTCATTCCCATTGCGTTTGAAACATAGCATCGAGTTTAGCTTTTGATAGGGAACATCTCGGGTTACTTGGCTGTAACCCTGTTCCCTGAAAATGCGGGAACGAGATGCTGCGCCTTAATGCGTGTGTGTTTGTGTCTGTCTGTCTGTCTGTCTGTCTGTCTGTCTGTCTGTGTGTGTGTGTGTGTGTGTGTGTTTGTGTGTGCGTGCGTGCGTGCGTGCGTGCGTGCATGCGTGCGTGTGTGTGTTTCCTAGTACATAGTGACACCCACCGAGGACATTTAAGCCAATTCTAGACGTGTTTGGCACAATTGCTTCACAAATAATATGTTTTCCCATAGCATTTGAAATGCAGCATCTGGTTCCAGCTTTTTCAGGGAACAGGGTTACAGCCAAGTAACCCAAGACTTTCAGCACTAATGTTTATGGAAAGTCGGTTTAGCAAATATTTCTCTAGGCGTAACCCGTACAGACGATATAACATCTGTGCGCATTATTGCGCCTTAAGACATCGTTTCATATTTCTTTATATTTTACGCCTAATATTTATGTATATTAAGCATTTTGGTTATAAAATAACAATTTAGGAAAACCAAATACATTTATTTAAACTGTTTCCGACACATAATCAAAACATCAAAATATCAAAACCATTTCTATTGTAAGTTTACCTGATTACCTAACTGCAAAAGCCAAGTGACTTTTAGGGTACAGGCATTATATCGTTGTTATGCTTTATATCTAGAGAATTTTTTACAATATTCAACACGGAAGCAGATCACTCTGTTGTAATTACCACAAGGGAATTACAAATCATTTCCCACAATAAAAATACACGCAGCGAACCTTAAAAACAAACTTAGAAACCTTTTTCAACCAACACAGAAAACCCAAACTGACAATAAAGTTATTAACCCTAAAAGCAGTTGTTCCGTACAGCAATAGTGAGCAGGGTGTCTGTTTTTTCAAATGCTGAGTTGAACTATTTATTATTTTGAATCCAGGGCACTGTCTAGGATGCATATTAAGATATACATAAGCAAACGTAAGAGGGATTACTGTAATTGTTCTATTGTTTGTATGAATGTTTTTGTGTGTATACTGTATATACAAAAACACTCATCGGCCACTTTATTACACTCTCAGTCTGGCCAGTATAGCAACTAGTTACCTTATTAATTGCACTCTGTCATCAAGACTTGTGCAAGCTATGTAACATAACTATTAAATGGCACTGCAGGGTCATTTCGTAGGACTCCCAATCTCATGGCTTCCTAACAAGGATGTCTCATGTGATCTTTTTTGACTGATAGGAAATGAGACATTAGCTAATAACCTAATATCTTTTTTTTTCAGGAACCCAGCACCAAAAGGGTAAAGCCTCTGTCTCGAGTGGCATCACTGGTGAACCTCATCCCTGTGGTTAAAGCTACTCCTCTCATGCGGTTCGGACAAACACTACAGGTGCAGACATACACTGAAAAAAATATAAATGCAACCTGTTTGTTTTTGCTCCAATTTTTTATTAGATGACCTTAAAGATATGAAACATTTTCTACATACACATAGTGACCAAGTCACTCAAATATTGTTCACAAATATGTGTAAATCCCCTGAAACTTAACAATAGATGAACACTGTTCAGTGTGGCATCATTTAGGTGAGCGGTTTTCTAATGTCAATGTTGTGGATCGAGTGGAATATGGTAGCGGTGGTGTTATTGTATGGGCAGGGGTATGTTGTATGTGTATTCTTAAATGACTTTTAGAAGTTTTAGTCTGCCAGTCAATATAACAGTGACATTCTCCGACTTATTACAAGGACACACGTCACAAGTGCCAAATATTAAACTTAGACTAATAGTCATATAATTAATCAAAAAATAGCATAGAATGCAAACCACCTAAATTTAAGGCCAGAAGTCGAATAACAACAGAGGCTGACCCAGACTAGACATTTGTAGTTGACTAGTTTTCATTAATTTAAGCCATTAGTCGGTTTTATTACAATAGTTACGGCACCCTTAACAATACAGTAGTCATTAATCACTGCAGAGCAAACAGGAGTAAGGTGTCTTGCTCAAGGCCACTTCAGTCATTGTCTGCTGGTCCTGGGATTTCGTACCTGCAACCTTCTGCCTACAAATTCAAGTCTAACCACCAGACCACGGCTTACCACCAGATAGATGGCTTAAGAAAAAAGACACTTTTTCTAGGTCTATGTGCTCTGTAGTGCAGATTGGGTGGTAACAGTTTCAAGAGAGAGTGTGCTGGGTGTGAATAATCCAGAGTGATTTTGCGAGCCCATTTACTTCCTCTGGATGAGTACAGTTCTTGAAGTGGGGGTAGTGTAGTCCAAGTCATTCGCTCAGCAGTCCGATTTTTATCATAATGAAAATTGCTACAGAATAAATACATTTGTACTGTTCCCTTCAGGATCACACAACCAACCAACATTATTCATATTTAGACAATTATTTAATAATTTACTTGATATATTTTAGCAAATTCTCACTCCTATTGTTTATCTAGCAAAGTTTAAATGTTATTTATAATATATTACGTTTGTTGGATTGTATTTAAGGGCTCTTCATAAAATGTCCATCATTTTTGGGGTTGTTTGTAATTGATAACTTTGAAAACACCTGCGCGACACATTGTACATTACATTGCACATTTAAGCATACATATTTGCCTACATATCTGTGCATTCATTTAAACAACTATATATGTGTATATATATATATATATATATTTACATAGTGCATTATTATTATTTTTTGCATAATATTTTACCCCTTCATGTTTTCACTATAAGTGTATCTTCTTCGCCACTAGAAGCACTTGACTCGAAGTCAAATTATTTGTATAAATAAATATTAATGAAGCTTCTTCCAAATCTGATTCTGATTCTGAACCCTTCATCTCTGTTTTTCAAGCCTCTTACTGGTATTAAATAAAGTGTTTACTGTACCTCTTTGAAATTAGCATACTATCAGTTCCCGCAATGAGGGCAGATCTGAGATCATAGCACCACGACCATGGAGCAGACAGACGGCCCCTGTCATTGCCAAACGGCGCGACAGTAAGCTATGGAGTGAAACGTTTGATATGGGGCTGGGACATATGCTGACATCTAAAGAGATCAAGAGACAAGAGGTGAGATCACATCAGTTAAACTTCACAAGTTGTATTTTCAATGTTTTTAGGCCTTTAATTGGACAGGACAGTGAAGAGGAGATAAGAATGCATTTTAGACAGGAGATTGGGACCAGCAAAGTCACTCAAGACTGATTCAGGGAATTAAACTAGGGTTTAGCTGCAAGGGCACAGGGTCTTCATGTCAGCACTCTAAACAAAAAGACTATTGGTTCCAATGAACTTCACACTTATTTTGTTTAAACACTGATACAATTCTGTATGTACATGGCAATGTAAATAATTTGGATAGAATATCTGTTACTATGTGAAATGTCAATTAATCATTTTAACTTCAAATATGTCTGTCAATCATGATTTACCAACAACGTTAATATTAAAATATATTTTAGCATGCTTTATTCATCAACACACTGTAAAAAGTAGGTTAAGAACAAATTCACATGTGTATGTAGGTATTGTGACTTATTCATAAAAAAATTCAAAGAATTTTGTAAAGTTATTTGTTTTCATAAGTTTGTGTTTTCAGTCCCCAGAATGCACACCAAATATTCTGTTAACTTAATAAAAAATGTATACGTTTTTCATTAGATTTTTAAAAAAATGTCATGACATGACTTTACATATAATAGACATAAATATGATGTTTTGAAAAGATTTGTAAACTTGCATTCTGAGAGCTTGCAATTTGCTAAGAGAAGCTGTGTGTAAATAAATGTTAAACACAGCAGAGTTTAAAAAGGTTGTGCTGTTGGATTTATTTTTGGGGAAAAAGCATAGTTATGTCTTTTCATTTAAAGATCACTTTCAAATCACTTTAAAATCAGAGCCATTAAGCCACCACCTATGGTTTCAACCCCATAGCTACCCCCTAATACCTCCATGTGGAAATGCTTGAGCAGAACCCTCTAGCAGTAACCTAAAGCATCTTAGCAGAGTCTTGTCCTAGTCAGGTTAACTTGTCTTTTATGGTGTTAAATATATTTTCATGACACTTTTGGGAATATTTTGGGAACTTATTTAATGTGTGATATTTTTAAGAAACTGCAACATTTACTAAATCTACCCCTTATTTTTTGTCATTTTCTTCTGTAATCTATTATTCAGGCCATCTTTGAGCTATCTCAGGGTGAACAGGACCTGATTGAAGACCTAAAGTTGGCCAAGAAGGTAAACTGTGTTTTTCATGCTCTACTAAATCACTCAGCACTTCTCAAGTCTTTGAATAAAGTTTTCATAAAATCATCATCTCATGCTAACAGTTCATTAGTCATATGCCCTACAGAAACAAGCTTGCCTATATCTCCACACATGGTGTGGTGTAGCTTTTCATTATACACTGCCTCATTATGGAGCGTGGACACTATGTAGAACAATGTTAATTTGAATTATTTATTTTTTTAAACATTGATGAGAAAAACCTAAGCTTAGAGTACTGACATTGTAGATGTGTTATATCTGCATTCTTTCCGATCCACATAGTGCAAGTTATATATAAAAGCTGTTGCATGTGATTTGATGGATATCAATAAGGAATTTACAGGGTTCACTCAGTTAATGGGAAAGTAATTGACAGCATTATGTGATTGCATTTATTTCACAAAATAAACAAAGTTATTTGTGTTATGTTATTAATATCTGTTATTTGAAGATGAGAGCTGGGAATAATAAAATAATTTCCCTCATATGAATATGCAATATTAACATTAAACAATTAAGAAAGCATTGTATTCTAAGTCCTTTAAATGTGCACATGTGAACATTCCTTACCTCTTGGACTGAGTAACCTGGGAGGCCTCTCGTTGCTGCAGCAGCAGCTGCTCGACACACCATCCAGAGGAGAGCGTCAAAGGCTGGTGAGAGGAGCGACAACCCTTACTGCTGACACTGCGGCACAACGGCTCTAAGGTCAGGTGATGCTATCAGCATTCCCCTGGATGTTTCCCGTCAGGGCCACTTCCTCTGGCGAGGTGGCTGCTGACAGGACGGCTTGGTCTTCTTACGCGGGGCCGAAACCGCAACATCATGATTTCACGTGGACTTTCTCAGGGTGCTGGAAACCCAAACACGTGAGGCAGACCTCATGAGAATCTCCTTCATCACAAGCAGGTTACACCCTAGAGTACAGCGACGTCCCATTACAGAGCCACACGCTATGCCCAGATTGGACATTTCTGAGGAAATTTGCTCTTTTAGAAAACCACCTCAGGTTATGCTGAAACGCATAGGGGACGTCACACTTATGGGGACCATCCGCTGCTCTGCGCTGTAGATCCAGCATCATGTAGAGAATATTCGAGATTTGTGTGTCAATCCATGTGCCCTAAAGAATGAACAGTTTCTTTAGCTGATCATGAGAAAAGCAGAATATAATCGTTGATATCATGCTTACTTGTGCTGTATGAATGTGTTAAGTAGTCAACGGCAGTTATTTGTCTACAGGCAAAGTATGTTTTAACATTCAAGGTGTTTATTTCAACTTCCCACATATTTTAAGTGTTTTTTAACAGTTCTTTCAACATGTTTCAGTGTTGTTTGTCTGACATGAGATGTGGTTTCAGGCATACCGAGATCCTATGCTGAAACTGTCCATAATGACAGAGATTGAGCTCAATCAAATTTTCGGCACGCTGGACTCCCTCATACCTCTGCATGAAGGTGGGTAGTAATGGATGTTCACTTACTTTGGTGTTGATGTGTTAAACTGTACCCAAACAGGAGCAACCTATCAAGATTAAGTAAGTCACTGGTTTAGAATGAGTTAAAATAACCAATATAACATAATAACCAACAGGATATTACAAATATTACATTTATTTGACCAACATGAATGAATTATCTTGAGCCACATGGTCGCAATGAATGCTTTGAGTTTATGATAAAATTTAACACTTTCACACTGTTAATTAATAGACATAATTACTTAATGTTAAGCCACCGAAATAAAAACAGCAAGACCAAACATTAGATTAACAGAAAATGTTTTTTTACTCACTTTATGAAATATTAATTTAGGCCTTATTAGTAAACATTGTTTCCATGATCCACTTGCACATCAGAGGGATGGGTCAGTATATTTGAATCTTATTTTTTAAACAATAAGCATAGTGGAAAGTAAATATAGCATTTTATTATACAGGAATAAATCAATAAAGTATTTGAACTTGAATCTCTTATGGTGTAGATCTGCTGAGTCGACTGAAAGATGTCAGAAAGCCGGACGGCTCAACTGATCATGTGGGTCATATTCTAGTGGACTGGGTAAGAGCATCTCACTGTTCATTAGATATATGCTGAGTAGAAATGCATTTTCTGGCTTAAACCAAAAATAACTCACACCTTAAGTTACAATTAAATACTGCATAGTGAGAGATTGTCATAAATCTCATGTTTTAGAGACAATCCGTTGCTAAATCAAATAAGTATCTTTAAGGAAAAAGCGAATGATTAAGAGTGATGACACAAGGAAAGCATGATCTGTGATCCTTTGGCATATCCACCAGTATAACAGATTGTTTAGGTCTTTTAAATGTATCATAACACAAGAGTTTTATGATTTTTTAGGTCCATTAAAAAAAAAATTTTTGGTTATGTAATATATCTTCTGTTGTCATCTTAAACTGTTTCATGCATCCGTTTTGGATTATATGGCTTCACACAATGTGCTTTAATATTATCCTTGGATTTATGTTTGCTTTTGTGGAAATCCATCAGTGTTGTCTAGTCTATGTTTTGTAGCTGCAATAAATCTTTCCATATGTTGCAGCTTCCTTGTCTTGAAAACTATAATGGTTACTGCAGTAACCAGGTGGCAGCAAAAGCTCTACTGGATCATAAAAAACAGGACCATCGGGTTGATGACTTTCTGCAGCGGTGTCTGGAATCGCCTTTCAGCCGCAAACTAGATCTCTGGAACTTTCTGGATATTCCGCGCAGTCGACTGGTCAAATACCCCCTGCTCCTAAGAGAAATCATAAAACATACACCCAACGACCACCCCGACTGCCAACATCTCAATGAAGCTGTGAGTTCAATAAACTTTATTATCTTTAGCAATTTGTGCACTGTTGCTGTCCTTCCATTTCTTACAAAATTCCCTGTTTATTTCAAAAATATTTATCAGGTTCAGGAGACTTGTGGTTAATCTGTATTGTCATTTGCTTTTGGACTTTTTTCAGATTTCCATGATCCAAGGCATTGTTGCCAAAATAAACTCACATACAGGTGAGTCTGAGTGTCGATACTATAAAGAGCGTTTGCTGTATCTGGAGAGTGGACAGAGAGATCAGTTAATCGACAGATCGAGAGTCCTCAGCTGCCATGGAGAACTTAAGAACAACAAAGGAGCCGTAAGAATTTTGGTGTTATTTATTACTACACATTTAAGTCTTCTCAGTAAAGAAATCAATTTGGTCAAGAATCAGCTGAGCAATGCCATGCTGTTTTATGGATGTGAATAAAAAGAATATTTTTATTTCCAAAAGCAAATATATTTGTTCACAATATACAAAACTTTCTGTTTATATTCTAAAAATCTGTAAAATATCAATATAGTTTTCTATTTTTAGAAAAGTTAAAAAGTGTTATGAATGTCACAAAGAGGACATGGTTTATGGGAGATTCTTCAAACTAGGTAGAATATTTGGGAATTAAAATGTTCAAGAACAATAATGACCAACAAGTAGACAAGGGATAACTCACCATAGAACATAAAAATTCCATTTTTATATGTCTATTTATAAAGAAAATGTATCGTTATGGATGTGACAATGCTGAAAATAGTCCTTACTTAATTATGAAAAATCATGGGCTAAAAATAAAACACAGGACTTAAAGAGAGCCTTCACTTGGGGGTACTTCAACCACTAAATGTGGATATCTGTGCTATAAGTAGAATAATATAATATGATAATAATATAAAACGTATATACTTGGATTTTTCATGGTAAGGCAGACATTTGTATAGAATTTCCCAGCTGCCATTAATGTGCTTTTGTTGCTGTAAATTTATATCGCCATTATGCTGCTGTGACAGTTATTGGAGAGTTAAAGGATATCCCAATTAAGAAGCTCTTGATAGACCTGTGCCACCCATCAAACATTAACAGAAAGCTTAATGCCACTCAAGATATGGTATGTTAAATGACCATGCTTTCAGATACTGTGTTTATCCATTTCCAAATGTAGACTCATCTTAATAAACAATTGAATGATTCCATTATTCATACGTTTTTACTGAACAACTGTTTGCCCCAGTACCAATATTATTCCTCTGTATGTGCAGAAACTGCACGTGTTCTTGTTTCAGGACGTTTTAGTTATCACACGGGCCATCACACATTATGAGCAGCTGTGGTATCAGCTTTATCGACGGCCCATCCCAGTACGAGATCTGGAGTGGGAAGACATAAATGACGGAGAGATGCGATTGGGCGGCTCCATTAGAGGAGCCTTTAGCAACAACGAACGGAGTGAGTTTTATAATGGCCCACTTATACATGATAAAATAACCTTTTGAATAACCCTTTGCTAAGCCACTAAGCACTTAAGTAGGGTCTTAATGGTGAATTAACTTTCTGCAGGACATGGACTATAAAGAATATATTTAAGATAGTTCATCTCTTTAAACCATACCCACCCTTTTTCTAATAAAACGTTTTCTTTTAATTTGTATTATGTTTAAGCTGCATATCACACCTTTCACGTTGCTACTCTGCCTTCCATGCTTTAATTTGCATAATTTAACTATAGTGACAATTTTTTTCTTTTAAAAGCCGGTCAAGTTGTATGCTACAACAAACAGGAAAAAGCTAGTGAGGTGGGAGTGCAAAAAGCACGTTTAAAGTAAATCGTACCATTAGCCGAATGCAAACTAAACCCAGATTTAATACCATCCTTGGCTGGCTCCTTTATAAAGGTCTGAGAATGTTTGAAGTGTTCAAACAAACTTTTGGTACTAATGCTAATGTTTAGTATAATCATTCGGTGAGGTAAAAATTCATTCATCATTAAATGATTTGAGTGTTCAGGTCTTGTAGGAAAAGCAACATATTCAAAACTTTCCTTGGGATAACACGATTTGACTAGTAGTAAGATACTAGTTTGATGAGATAGATTTTGACATTTGAGATTTAAGTCTACTTGAGTTTGAGATTGCAATAAATGTGAAGAGCCATAGTCAGATGGAGCTCAGTAAGGGACTGAGGAGCTGAGCCATTGCTCAATATTGATTTTTATTAATCAAATAGCAGTTAAACCCAAATTCAGAGACAAGCCCCAACATACTTTATTTTTGAGGTTTTTGTCATAATCAATTAAAATTCTTTTTCCATTTCATTGTTTATCACTGTCAACTGCAATCTGTTTTTGAATTTTGAAAATAGGTCTCAGATACTTGAATACACATTATCTCACACATTAAAATAAAAATAAAAACAATTTCTCTTTTATTTTTTTAGCCAAAAACTTTTTTCGAGTGATGTTTCGCAGTGGAGGTCAACTTCAAACTCACTCCTTTCAGGCCAATGATGCCTTTAACAAACAGCAGTGGCTCAACTGTATACGGCAGGCCAAAGAAGCATTGGGATCTGACTTTGAATCTGCCTGCAATACCAAGTTTCCAGCAGAACCTGTGGATAGGGTGGGCCAAAACACGCATCGGAATTACTGTTCAGACTGTAATATGTTGGACACCATTGAAACTGGATTTGGACTCTGAATGTCCGAACATGAACCTCACATGTGTAAAAGTCACCCTGTAGAAGTGAGAAGTGACAAGCACACTGTACACATTCACTAACATTTATGATAATCCCAGCATGCCAGCGATCCTGTTTAAGGTTGTGTTATGGAGACATAGCATATCAGAAAGCACTTTTCTAAATTAACCTTCTTCATCGACCTTCATGTAAGTTTTTCTCCAGACTTTTTTCACTGTTCTATTGTATAGGAAATTGAACCTTTAAGAAACTGACAGGTAATTGATGAGGAGCTTTATGTCACATACTGTGGTTTCGATCTGTCACTAAATTGTCAGGGTAAATTTTCAGATGCACTGCTATCTGCTCAAGAAAAATTACACTCCTTTAACAATGAAATATAATTATTATTATTATATTATTTAATAAAGGTAATGTCCAGGAAAACTGACAAAATGTTTTCACAGCAATGTGAAGTAAATATTTTTTATTGCAAACTCTTTATAATGCGTTTCGTAATAGAACCCTCTCATGGTAAAAGATGAGTAGTTTGGTGATCAAACAGTTGTCAATATTTATGTGTTTATGCTCACCATTATGATTGTGGATTCATATACAATTACCACAGTACACTGCTTGGAAAACATTTTTTTAAAAACATTAAAACATGATTTTGGTGGTCGTGAATTTTGGAAGTCCCAAACGACTATTTGATTTTCACATTAATAGACAGGTTCAATATTTGTCCTGTAAAATTACTAGTTTTGGGATTTTTGGAAACATATCCAAAACATGCCTACAGAACAGTTGCCATTGTATTATGCAGTGAGGTCGTTGAGATGTAGGCATAAATAACATTTCCAAAATTGATTTTTTTTTTATCTGTGATTTTATCATGTCCGTCTCCAGCCCTATTTGTGCATTGTCAGATTATTTTGATTCACTTTATAAAAACTCACACATTATTTGTTTGTTTTTTCTTTTATCTTTATATTACTTCATACCAAATACTGTATGCTGTATTGGAACATTGTCAAATGTTTGTTCAAAGCTTGTTTTTTTTCTCCCAAATAACAATTTGTCCCCGGATAAATGGCACAGTGTTTATTAGTATATGGGCTTTTTGTTAAATTTGTGTTTTGTGATAAATGGATTTTATGTGCTGGATTTAGAAGTCTAAAGAAGAGAAAATGCACAACATGTAGGTGTCTGAAAGTAAACTGGGCTGTAAAAACTTGTTTAATAAATTTAAAATAATGACTAATGGGATGTTTCTAACAAAATTGGAAAAAAAAACATACAAAAAATATTTTTGCATTCTTTTAAGATGCTTAAATTAAGTTAAAAATAATTACTATTGGAAATATTGAGAAATGTAATCAATAATATTTCCACAAATATATTTTCCAATTTTCCATTAAAATTAAACATCTTAAATTATGCTTTTATGTTATTCGCAGCTGACCTCATGCTGTTATAAGCTCTTGAATGATTTAGGACAGCTCATGCCCATTTTATTCCAATGTATGAATTTAACCCTTAAGTTCCATAATGTACAGTAGCCTACTTCTTGCACACTCTGTTTTTTTACTTCACTTCACACAAGTCATTATACACTGGTATGTCCGCCTTGCTTTGCAGCCTTATATTTTCTGTCTGTTATCATCCTAGGATGCTCTTGCATGCCTGACTTGCACCAGAAAACTTATGAATTCAAGAACTCAAGGCTAGCTTATTAGATCATTAGCCAACTATTTTCCCAATTTCCTGGGGAATCTCTTGAGTATTGTGAAAATACAACAAAGAGCCAAAACACAATATCAAAAATAGTATTTAGATGCAATGGACAATTTTAAACCAATAATATGATGGTAATTTGTTATGAATGGATTATATAAAACAGGGGTTTCAAACTTTAGGATGCCAGGGATCCCCAAATATAATGGACCTTTTTATGGGGACCCTTTTTCTAAAATACATGACCATCTAACGTTATAATCAGTTAACAATATTATATATTATTAAGAAGCATTTAAACTATGCTAGGCTAAGATATATGAGAAAAATTGGCTATAATCCGAGAAATGTTTCTTGTAGGGACCTCAAAAATGTAGAAAGACATTAAACATAGTCAAAAGTCACTATATTGTCACATCAACACAGCACATATGCCTTATTAAGTGAAATTCTTGGGAGCTTGCTCCAGAAATTGCAAAAACAGTTAACATGTGACATATAATACAGACTTCAAGCAGGTGAAAATGTGCAATATGCACATACATATAATCAGTACACACAGTGTACTATTAGACATACTCACAGTTGAACACTTCACATTTAATGCAATATGTACATACATACAAATAGCACTACACATTACACACTAAACCCAAAATGTACACATTCTGCATTATGTAAACAATATATGTGCATAAGAATATGCTAAGGTGCAACAGAGTGAACGTGAGCTAAATACAGTAAAGTCATAGATGTGCATCAGATGGTATACAGTAGAAAGGAGTAGGCTGTTGTATAAAGTGCAGTGTGTATTTATAGCCCAGTGTTAAACTGTTAGAGTTAAAGTGCAGTTTTTGGCATGTAGTATAGTGGGAGTTTGCTGTGAAGTGTATTAGTTCTGGCTGTTCATTAGTCTGATGGAAAAAGTTATCCCTCAGTTGACCAGTGTGGGAGCGGATGCTGCGTAGACGTCATCCTGAGGGCAGCCTAGAGAGCAGTCTGGACTCGTGATACGAAGGTCGCTGGTTCGAGACTCGGAAACAGCGGGAATACCACGACTGAGGTGAGTCCCTTGAGCAAGGCACCGTCCCCCCCACTGCTCCCCAAGCGCCGAGGCATGGCTGCCCACTGCTCCGGGTGTGTGTTCACAGTGTGTGTTTGTTCACTTGTTGGATAGGTTAAATGCAGAGCACAAATTCCAAGTATGGAACATACTTGGTAATACTTCACTTCACTACAGTGTATGCTTTGACCTTCACTGGTGTAGATGTCCTGGATGGAGGGAAGCTCACATCCAACAATGTGGCAGTTCGCCCGACCCTTTTCAGAGTTTCCGAACCAGGCAGTGATGCAGCCCATCAGAATGCTCTCTATAGTACATGTGTAGAATGTTTTGATGATGCTGACCCCAAGTAAGCAAGCCAGAGGCGACAGCTGCAAGGAGACAAAACTCCATCGGTGACAGAATGGAGAACAAACTATTGGAGAAACCAGGCTCAGTTTGGGAGGGCAGTTCTCCTCTGACTAGACGAAACCAGTAGTTTAATTCCAGGCTGCAGCAGAATGGAGAAGAAACTGTTTGCTGTGGTCTTATCCTGATGATCGCCAGAGGCAAGGCCATTGCAGGGGATTTGTATCCGGGGCTGTAGATGTCCTGGTCTTCGATTTCCTTGAAGGCTGCCGAGGGCTTTCCTAGTTCCGGACCCACCATCTGGTCTAGATACGTACTAACTCCGGCTGACTGCACTGACTTTCTGATCTGGGTAAAGCCTGTATCTAGTGGCTTTTAGAAGAATCATCTGTTTCCTGTGGTCCCATCCCGATGGTCGTCTGAGGTTAGATCTTGCAAGGGATATGTATCTGGGGTTCTAGTTGTCCTGGTCTCCGCTGTCTTTCAGGGCTGTAGGGGTCTTTTCTCCATCATCTGGTTTGGATACGCATTGGATCCTGGTGACTGCAATGCCCTCTGATCTGAATATGGACTGGATGTGGTGCCTTCGATAAGCTCGGAAGAAGAGATAAACAGACCAATATTACCGTAGATGCCATTCTTCTTATGATATAGCAAATATATTGTGTGTTGTGGAAGGTGTTCCCAGTTCCGATTATCTTAATTAATACAACCTAATAATCCTTTAACGGTTTTTATATTGGAAGCAAGTTAGTATTTAATGTGTAGGCCGTAAAATGGGTTTTTGAGCTGAAGATGGCGGCGCGTGCAGACGCAGCGGCTTCTCTCTGTCCCAACCGTGCGATGACATATCAGTTTAATAAGTGTGTGTCTGAATGTTTTATGTTTGTGAGCCGTCTCAAACAAAAGTACAGTCGACAGGCTTTACTTTTGAGCTGAAGATGGTGGCGCGTGCAGACGCAGCGGCTTCTCTCTGTCCCAACCGCGCGATGACATATCAGTTTAATAAGTGTGTGTCTGAATGTTTTATGTGTGTGAGCCGTCTCAAACAAAAGTACAGTCGACAGGCTTTACTAGACATCAGCAGGAATAAGATCTCCAACGTTCTGAATTTAGAAACCTGGTTAAGCGACAACATTCCTGACTCTGCTGTACAACTGGAGCACTTAGCATGCTATCGGGCAGACAGGGCCCTCGTAAACGCAGGAAAAACGCGTGGCGGAGGAGTCTGTGTTTACATCCGCAACGAGTGGTGCCAAGACGCTTTGGTGTTGTGTAAACACTGCTCACCACTGGTGGAGTTTATGGTCATTAAATGCCGACCATTCTATTTGCCTCGGGAGTGTAGCACGATACTGCTAGCTGCAGTTTATTTACCTCCCACTAACTACAGCAGCAATAGAAAGGAGGCCCTAAGTGAACTGTACCAGGCTATCAGTGAACAACAGACAGCACACCCGGACGGATTCATCATCCTTGCTGTATTGATGATGTGACCCACACATAAAACATCATCACACGGGCCAACCAGAAGCCATGGCTGACAGGCGATGTCCTCAGACTGCTTATAGCGAGAGACACAGCTTTCAGAGCCGGGGATGAATCTGACCTGAAAACAGCAAGAGCCAACCTATCCCGTGGCATCTGGAAAGCAAAACGGTATTACACCAAAGAGATAACCACCCACTTCAGAGAGAGCAGAGATGCACGGAGCCTCTGGCAGGGCATTCAGGCCATCACTGACTACAAGCCCGCCTCACAGAGCTGTGAAAGAAACCCATCTCTGCTCAACAACCTAAACAGTTTCTTCGCACGCTTTGATGAACAAAACAACAAGGCCGGAGAAGACCCCCCTCCCCGCCCCTGAGCCTCTCCACTGTCAGCGTGAAGAAGGCACTTGTCACCATCAACCCCGCGAAGCAACAGGTCCAGACAACATTCCTGGTCGTGTACTGAAGTACTGTGCAGAAGAGCTGACAGAGGTCTTCACAGACATCTTCAACACTTCCCTGAAGCAAGCCACAGTACCATCATGCTTCAAAACCGCCACCATTATACCTTTGCCAAAGAAACCTGCGCCATCCTGCTTTAATGACTAGCACTGACACCCATAATCCATAATCTGATATGACTAGCACTGACTAGCACTGACACTGGCACTGACACCCATCATTATGAAGTGCTTCGAACAGCTTGTCATGTCGCACATCAAATCCATTCTCCCCCCCACCCTGGACCCCAACCAGTTTGCATACCGAGCCAAACGATCCACAGAGGATGCAATCTGCTCTGCTCTCCATCCAGCCCTTACCCATCTGGACCAAAAAGAAGACACATATGTGAAAATGCTGTTCATAGACTTCAGTTCAGCATTCAACACAATAATACCGCAACAACTCATCTGCAAACTCGACAATCTAGGACTAAGCAGTCCCTAAGTGGTGCGTGTTGGAAACAACACCTCAAACAGCATCACACTGAGCACAGGGGCCCTTCAAAGATGCGTTCTCAGTCCACTGCTCTTCACACTGCTGACACACGACTGGGTGACAACCCACAACACCAATCACATCATCAAGTTTGCGGACGACATAGTCTGGTGGGCCTCATCTCCGAAGGAGATATGACTTACTACAGGAGGAAGGTTGAACTTCTTAGCACATGGTGTAGTAACAACAACCTACAGCTGAACATCAGCAAGACAAAAGAGATCGTTGTTGACTTCCGGAGAGGTAGCACCAAACACCTGCCACTGACCATCAACGGGGCCACTGTCGAGAGAGTAAGAAGCACCAAATTAATGGGGTGCACATCAGTGAAGACCTCTCCTGGACCACCAACACCGAATCTTAAGAAGTTAAGAAATGGTTAAGAAGGCCCAGCGGCCTCTCTACTTCCTCCGCAGATTGAGACAGGGAAATGCTCCACCACCCATCATGAACACCTTCTACAGAGGCACCATTGAGAGCATCCTTTCCAGCTGCATCACTGTGTGGGGCGGGAGCTGCACTGAACACAACAAAAAAGCTCTGCAGCGCATAGTAAACACAGACGGAAATATCATTGGTGCCCCACCACCTCCTGAAGGACATATACATCACCCGCGTCATCCGCATGGCGATTTCAATTGTGAGCGATGCAAGTCATCCAGCTAACATTCTGTTTAGTCTCCTGCCATCTGGGTTAGAAGTACAGGAGCCTCCACTCCCACACAAACAGACTCAGCAACAGCGTCATCCACCAGGCTGTTAGAATCCTGAACTCGCTCCCCTCAGTCACAAGGCTGTCAAGGAGATGACCCCCCCTGTGATGCTGCTGCTACCCAGGCTGCAAAGACTGAACCGTCTTGCACCACAACTCCGTTTGCACACCCATGCTGCTGAACTCAACCACCATGCCTTTTCTTTTGCACAGTTTTTGATGCTACATTTTGCACCTTCATGACTTCATTGTAAATCTACCTCATCAGGCCAGTTGTATAACTTACTTCTGATGCCTCTTTGACTACTGTCTTGCACTATAATGCCACTCCTGCACAAAACTCAATGCCTATTTATCTTTGCCTATGTACAGTGACATGTCTACCTACATTTTAAACTATGTCTAGTTTTTTTAATTTTTACAATTATTTTACTTCCTATAGAGCTCTATTTATATGTTATATGTTTAGTCTTCAACTCAATTGTGTAGTTTTTTTAACCAAATGTCTTGCCTTCACCGTGGGATAGGGGGTAACGTAATTTCGATTGCTTTGTATGTGATTGCTCTGTGGTCTCTCTCTCTCTCTCTCTCTCTCTCTCTCTCTCTCTCTCTCTCTCTTTTGTAGAGTGTACCTGCCTCCCGAACAGTATTAGGTAAGTTATTCCATAGTTTAGGCGCCAAGTAGGAAAAGGATCTGCCGCCCACAGTTGATTTTGATATTCTACATATTATCAAATTGCCTCAGTTTTGAGAACATAGTGAACGTTGAGGATCTTAATGTAACAGGAGCTCTTTCAAATACTGAGGTGCTAAACGATTTAAGGCTTTATAAGTAATATATAACTGGTATTATATATATAATATATAATATAACTATATATAATATAAGTAATATATAAAATAACTTACCTTAACTCACTAATGCAAAGGTATAGGGCCTCAAGATCTCTGCCCTCCGCAAATGAGCTGAGACTTGTGGTACCAGCTCAAAAGGGTAAGAAATCTCTCTCTCATACGTTCTCTGCTTCAGTTCCTCTATGGTGGAACGATCTGTCTCTGGCTTCACGCTTGTCAGACTCGGTCTCTATCTTCAAAAAACATCTAAAAACTCATATTTTCCGGCAACACCTTACTCACTAGGAGTACCTTCTTTTCTAACCTACTCACTCTACCAAAAAAAAAAACTTTTGTAACTTCTCTCTCTGTGTAACTTGGTAACATTGTTGTAGCACTTGTTCACCTATTGTTGTATCTGCTATTTACCGCTTCATTGTCTCCTCGACTATTGTAAGTCGCTTTGGATAAAAGCGTCTGCTAAATGCCTAAATGTAATGTAATGTAAAGTAATAAGCAAGATTTAAAAATCTATACGATGTTTGATAGGGAGTTATATGGTCATACTTCCTTTATAGAGCAAGAGCATGAGACAAACCCGGGGGGAAAACACCATAACAATATTCGTCAGCGTCTCTCTGCACATGTTGATTTCAACTTTTTTCCACACGCAAATCTTCCCTTCTGGCGACGCACATCCCCATCTACCGAGTGAGTGACGGCTGGGCTGTTTTCTTACAAGAAAATATCAGTTAGTGCTATCCCTTACCCCAGGGTCACCAATATTCTGAAAAGATCAGTGTGAAGTCAACCTGACCTTAGCAACCATTTGGGGTCTCTGTCTGTATAGAATAAATGTTAGATTTGATTAATCTTTTTTTTCCAATTCATGAAAAATTATTTTGGAGCTTTTACATCCTCCACAGTTCTTTCCACAAAAAGACTAATTCACACTTATCCTTCATCTTCAATACCAGGACTATGGTGAGTTCCTTGAGCAAGGCAACGTATGATGGGTTTAAATTCTAAGTATGGGAAAGCATATGGGACACAAAGTTCAAATTATGGGACACCATACTTGTCCACACTTCTCTTAACTTCTTTGTCGCTGTGTACCCAGCTGATTAACTTTATCATGTTCCACATGTTCATTTTCTATCCCCTATTCCGTCAACTTCCTAATCTTTTCTCGTTCCTTTTTCATATTGTCCCTTTCCATCTCAGTGGTCTTATCAAGAAGTCCAAAATACAACAAAACCAGATGAATCAATTCCGACTTCTTAATACCACTTATCCAACAAATGACAAAAGCTGAAATGACAAAAAATATCAAAAGGGATTTTGCAGTGATTTAGTATTTTGGAGTTGGTCTGATCAATGTGGATGTGAGTGTGGCTTACCATGGCACATTGTGAAAACATTCAAAGCAGTACTTAGTTTTCTTAAAACATATTTTCCCTTATGAATTTAAAGTTATTTTATTTTGTAGAGGGTTGAGTTATATTTTAGTATATTTTTAGTTATATTAAACAGGTTTATACTGGTTTATTTTACAGTTTTAAACAATAGAACATAATGAGCAGGGACTGCTGAATCCCACTTGTGTTCCTCTGGAGGTTCTCTCTGTCTATCTTGCCTCAGATGTTTTTAATGAGGACCTCAGGGAGTTAAACACTATGTATTATACAAAAACCAAAATTCTTTTTTTTAATTCCCTCATACTTTTCTATCCCATTAAAATGAATATGTACATATAAGTTGCTATGCCATTTTCTGGAAGACATATAGAATGAATTTGACATAATTTTACATAACTTACTGAAATTTAGGGTCCCATTTTAACCCAAGACCAAGACAAGCATAAGCGATTAGATATCTGATAGGAATTGACACCTGATGATGCAATTACATGTCTGACATACGGTTAGAGATAGTCCCTAAAGAAAGTGTTTACCTGGAGTGTCTTTTTGTCCGGTTCTCCCCTGACAGTTACAGTCTCTGGGTACGACCCTGTTCCCAAAATGATGTGCATGTGTGCATATGGATAATTACACTTCGCGAGGGTGGAGAACAATAATAACTGACAAATGAACAGCTTGGCTGTGGTGGTTTCATTTTACAGGCTTCAATTTAAACAGTCAGTTTGTTTAGCCGCATATATCTAAGGCCTATGTTCTTTCTGTTTTACTATTTTTTCCTTTATTAAATTACAGTAAAAATACACTTCAGAGTATGTCAACTGAAATGTATTGAAATCATTAACTGCCATCGTATATTTCTGAACACAACAAAAAGGTAAAACAATAAACTGGAATAAAACTATAAATAAAACAACAAGAAGAGCTAAGAGCCACTGCTTATGTGGGTGCTACCATCTTGTCTAGATTATGCCTTTTGAATTTGAATGTTTTCATTTTTGTAAAAAACAAATAATGTAGGCCCCTATACATTAATTACAAAGCATTTATTTTTATTTTTTATAAAAGGAATATATAATATTTTGACCACATACAATTCTTAAAACCTAAAACAAAAGTGGGACATACGTGCAGTGCTCATGGCGCCCACGGGAGGGCACTGCGGTCATCCGTCCACACATGGCGAGTGTGAGTATGTTTTTGTGTAAGCGCGTGCAGAAGACATCATCAGGCTGCGATTGACACAGCAACGGGTGCCATTCATGCCCACATATGCCGGGACCTCTTGAATAAACTGGCAATGGAGCATCGAGGAGAAAAATTAAGCTGTGAAGGGAATCCCTCAGAGCCTCAATTGAGCCAAAATGGCGGCGGCGAGGAAGATTTTGGATGCGCTGGGGTTCCTGATGAAGAAAAAAGGGCTGCAAAACCAACTGAAGAGCCGACACGAGCTTTTCACATTCCGCGAAAGAGCAAAGAGAAGAGAGGTGGGCTGATCCTTTATTTAACTCATTACCAGTTATTATGATTAACGGCTGTATTTCAATCTCTGGTGGTGAGCACCCTACATAGACAGCTTTTCTGGGCATCTCTGATATCATAAACTCTGTATAGGTAGGCTAGACAGGTAGCTGTCTACATGGATGCTTGTGCACAAAGGCATTACAAAAGAGATTCTGCAGCATCTTTGTCGTTTTCTTATAAGTTTTGTAGTGTTTATTGTGACAATGTCTTAGTTAACATGTGATTTGCCCCACCCGTGTGTTCACCTGGGGACCACTTAACACCATTGCAGTCTTTGGGCGTCTGTTTTTATTTGATTTTCAGTTAAAATGAAATCCAAAAAATTGGTTTTATGAGGCATCTAAAACCACTAGGCACACTGCCATGAAAAGGGTTAGTCTCAATACTTTAGGGTCTGAGTTTAATTGAACTTCTGGTTGATGTGACAGGAGTGCTAACATTTAACTTAACTTAATTCCTTTACATTTTTTTACCACAGTTTTGAAAATTCACTTTTATTTCAAAATGTTATTAAAGCATTTATAGATTAGAGAGTGAGTAGGCTCGTTCCTTAAGACCATGATGAGCTCCCCAAAAAACTTTATCACTTCAACGAGCCACAAACAGATGCACATTCAACAGGGCATCTGTCACAATAACCCATACACCTTCTTATATAACACAATAATTTTCATGGATTTTAATTCACCCAACTCCTTATACTTGACACCTGACATTGCTTGGTTTCCACAATCTTTCCAAAGATCCCGCAAACCATGTGAAAAAGTTACAGATACAGTCACATTTTATTTAGCTAAAGATCAGTCATGTGTTGTTCACGAACGAGCCAGCCCTAAGAGCTGATTCTTTGTAGAGAAGAATAAGAGACTAATCTTAATCTGCAGGTGTAGGGACATGATTTTGTTTGGAAGGAAAATGGGACTACGATTATGTGAAGGGGAAAAAGGTCCAATAATAGTGTTCACATTTTTATATGTAATTTGTTTATGTAGAAATGTATTCAATTATTTTGTTATTTATGTTATGAACACACAACGTGGTAATAACAAGTGCTACAAAACTCAGAGTGCCAGAGAGAGGCGGAAAATCCGGATTGTAGTGTTAGAGAGGTGGGAAAATAGCAAAAAATAAAAAAAGTTCCATTGTTTAAATAAAGTTTTTCCCAAAATTAAATTTTTTTGTTGTTGACAATTGACACTTTTCTGTAAAAAAAAACCCCGCATCAAAATAAGTATTTTATGAAAAAAATAGTAAATTAAAAATAAATACACGTCATTTGCAATTGCAAAATTGGTATACAGTAGAAGATGGTACAAGTAAAGAGCCATTTGGGAGCTGTAAGATCCGGCTCTTTTAAGAGAGTTGAGCCAAAACAGCTGAATCTTTAAAAAGGGCCAGACTGGCCATCACTACTAAAGATATGGTCCTGTTTAAATCTGTGGAGACTGGGGTTTCTCCCAACTAATATTCTCCCAACAGAATATTCATTGATTCTGTGAATGTACCACAGATTCGGAGTCTGGGTCTGTGGTCATTAAACAGGATTCTTGTCATATGCTTTATTCCTATTGTGCAGTCCTCATCTACACTATGTGAGAGAGTTTTCTCATTTGCAGGACATGCAATAAGTCAGAAGATTAAAAGAAAAATATGATCATATTTTGTATTTTTGAGTTAGATGGCTTCGATTTTTTGTATTTGTGTGTGTATAAATATAACTATTTACATGGGTCGAATTTGTAATACATTGTTCAATTTAGATTATTTTTAGAATTTTTTTTCCATTCCCTTATTTTGTGTCTTTTTTTAAGTAACGGTTCAGGAACTGTTTTGGCATCGCTACTGTTTTCAAAGTATCGATTTGGCACTGGTATAAAAAAAAAAACAAAGGATACCCAACCCTATCAACAACAACAACAACAACAACAGCAAAAATACTACACAGGAAAGGGTGCAGGTTCACATCTATAGAATATTAATAATTAATATTATCTTCAAATAGTATTACTGATCTCTTTCAAATAAGTCTAAATTAAATCAAATAAAACTGTAAAATTTTGGAAGTTAAGAGTGCATTTTATCTGTTTGATCTATTGCCATTTCTCTATCACCATGCTTGCTGGTTTCATGTTAGTTTGTGCAACACTGACTCTAAGTGGTGAACTTCTGAACAGTAGCGAATGAAATACCGAACTGAAGAATCGTTTACATATTGTACCATTTGAAAAATAATAAATACTTATATACCAAGACATGTTTCTGTTTGGATTAGAAATCCACTACATTTGAATACTGAATGCCGTTGTCACTTTTTATCTGATCTGCGGTACAAAAGTCACTGAAGGCAATCCAATAATGTTTAAAGTGCTTGTCAGATCTTAAACCTCATTTTACATTTCCTTGGTGTGTTTGTGATAGTACAGGTATAGGTTGCAAATCCCAAAGTTCACAATAAAGTTGGAAAGCGTTTTGAACAGAAATGCGTCTTAACCTGCAGCAACTGATAGGCTTTGACGACATTATGGATGTCAATTAAGATTGGTTTTGCACAAGGATCCAGTACTAAAAAGGTAAACCCTGTGAGTGTGTGTGTGAGCATTGGTGCTTGAAAGACGGTTGTAGTTCTAAGTGTGCATCACTCAATGTGTAGACTCTCTGGTAGTGAAACAACAGGCATACCAGCAATAATATAATATATTTTTTAATTTTTACATTTAAATAAAGGAATTTACCAGATGCTTTTATCTATGGCTGCAACAACGAATCAAAAAAAAAAAAAAAATTTATAATCAATTCGTTGTTTCACACTTGTTGGTCCATCATAGACAGGGTGGAGCAAAAATAAAAAATAAGCTGAAATGGGCACAACCCAAGTCATCCAAGATGGGGGAGCATACTCGAGTGTTCCCACTTTTCCCCTATCACACTGTCACGATCAATCTTCTTACATCATTACTATGCGATGGCTTAAGTAAAGATAAAAACAAAGACAAGCATATTCTCAGCATATTTAATCGCAATATTCAATTTATTTATATTAAGTTACACTTCATTGCATAATGTGTGTGCTTCTGGTCATTGTCAATTTGGATGACTCATCCACGACTACCTTTAATGCTCTTGCTGAGGGAAGGAGGTTTTTAGCCAATATCTCACAAAACATGGCCCCGTTCATCCTCTCCTTATTACAGTGCAATCGTCCTGTCCTCTGTGCAGAAAAACACCTCCAAAGCATGATGCTTTCACCCCCCTGCTTCACTGTAGGTATGGTGTTATTGGGATTAAACTCATCATTCTTCTTTCTCCAAACATGTGAATTGAGTAAAGACCAAAAGGTTCTACATTGGTCTCATCTGACCACAGGACGTTCTTACATGACTCCTCTGGATCATCCAAATGGTCCCTGGCAAAAGTAGTGAAGTACGCTTCTGAAGTATTCACTCGCAATTCTGACACGGACCGTGTGAGCAGGCTTAACAGCGGTTTGCTCTCATTGGCTAGTGAGATTTAGATTGACGGCTGCCTTGAATGCCCTTCGGTTGAGGATGTTGATGACGCTCCGTGCCGCTCCTGATTACTCATCTAGGTTTTATGTCTTTTCGCAGCAGTCTCAAATGTGATTGATGAAAATAAGAACAGACTAATGCGTGAGAAGCTGAAATGTTTGACACTAGGGCTGTTGGAACGACTTTCGGTAGTCCAATATAATTCAAATATTTAAAAAACGAATACTAATTGAATGTTAAAACTACTAGAGGTCGACAGATATTGAATTTTACAGATAGCTAGGTTGGACCGTACTTGCAGATAACTGAAATGATTGAAAGTTGAGGGCAGTCGTGGCCTGGTGGTTCGAGTCTTGGACTCGTGATCCGAAGGTTGCTGGTTCGAGGCTCGGAACCAGCGGGAATACCACGACTGAGGTGAGTCCCTTGAGCAAGGCACCGTCCCCCCCACTGCTCCCCGGGCGCTGCGGCATGGCTGCCCACTGCTACGGGTGTGTGTTCACAGTATTTGTGTGTTCACTTACTGGATGGGTTAAATGCAGAGTACAAATTCCAAGTATGGAACACCATACTTGGTAATACGTCACGTCACTTCACTACAGTCTGTGCCTTTACCTAATTAACCAATAGTTTTTCAAATGATTTTTTTACAAATAAAACAAAAATAACTGAATCATGAAAATGTGCTTTGTGAAATAAATATGAATAAATTAAGAAATATTGAGGTAAATTAAAGACATGCATTCAAACTGAAACAAAACGTAACATCCAAAATTAATAAAATGGGCACTCCTAATACAAAAAAAATTTTTAACTTGTGAAACAGGAGAAACTTAACTAGTCCTGTTAGAGAACTGCAAGAGATTCAAGTGTAACATGGTCAATTTATAGTTATAGTTCTATTGTAATATTCAAATTTAAGAAGCTTCATATTATAATGGAGAAAGCAGAGCTGGTGTGTGTGGTGTCCAGTAAGTCGGCTCCTCCTGGCTTCATAAAGCATGCCCCACATTGTCACACGCCTTTTAAAAAAACGAATACAAATGTTCCTGAGCAAATGATGATTAACAGTGTTTCAGCAAGGGAAAGCACCTCTTCCTCCTCACATGGGAAACATGAGATGCATTACTTAAAATTACCTAATCAAAATAGCAAAATATGTGTGACGATAAATTGAACTGAAATCAGACGAATTTCTAATTTTTGTTTCTGTGGGCTGCATGAGTGGCATGTTATTTGCTCTCTTTATTCACAGGCTTTAAATTGGCAACTTCGCTTGCTAACGAAAGCGACCAGCTGGGTAGGAACTAATACAAATTTATGGTAACAATCATGTCATTAAACATTTGGGTCGAACTTGCATGTATTTTTGCCAAATTAATTTAACCGCTTGAGGTACTGCTAATGTTAGCATCCTCTCAGCCTTTTCGGCAAACACTGCTGTTCTTTCTCCAATACAATATCTAGACAACAATTAATGACTTTATATTGACATGAAAACATGTACTGGAGTGTACTTTATACAAACCTTTTCACTGTCTGTGTTTTAAACGTGCCTTTGAAATGTCAGAGCTGTCTGTGTACTGCAGCTCAATTGTCAAAACAAATGCACATGTTTTCAGAGATTTTCGCCTCTAGAGGCCGCTCCCTCCATAGATGTGTTGGCATTCGCACTGTATAATGTTAGGACCATTCACAGCCATTAAGGCATGAAATTCGAATGGGGTAATATAGAAAGATTGACATACCTATTTCACACATAAAGTAGCCAGGCAATCCTGTAACATTTCTAGTTGGTCTTTCTTTTAATTTCACAAAAAGTCATGCTTTTTAAGAATTAACATTTGATTTATACATGGCAAATGTTTTTGTTTAATTATTTTTACATTTTGTGTAAAAGTTGGCAAAAGAAATGAAAAGGAACTATAGATATCATTTCAAACTTTTCTGAATTTAATGTTTTAAAGTTAATGTCTCCAGTTTCCGAATGTTCAAACGCACGTTTGGTATGATCAGCCCATTTTGCTGATTGGCAGGGAGACTAATATTTATAAGCAACACTTTGCCATCAATACTGGATTTACACCAGTCCTAATCCAATCCTCATAAACACTCAAAGACTAGGAACCAGGCACCAAAAGCCAGTACAAACACAAGGTGAGAGTCACGGTAATCAGGCTCATTTGACTTACAATAAGTGAACAGGAACTGGCAGGTAGGGTTGTGCCGATGGACGATATCATCGTCCATTGTGATGGCTGACTGACATCACGATGGAGAGACACCATTGTGGAGCCACGCCCACACCCCGCTGCGAGTCGACACCATAGAGTGTAAAAAATACACACACTAATCCTAATCTCTTCTATATACTATAGTTAATCTAAAATCTTTGTAGGAATTGCTCTGTAAATTAAATTGAGCATATTACTAATGCATATGTGCTATTTTAAATACTAACTGTAGTGTACGTCAGAGACGTGACATGTGTTAGTATGTAAAAATACGCACTGACTGCACTGAAGCGGCAGTTTAAACCCAGAATTCAGCGAACGTCAATTAACTTTTGTCTGGTTAGTAAATACCTTTAAAGACAATTTTCCTTGCCCATAATGTCAAATCAAAAGAAAGAATGAAGGTAATTCAGATAACACAAATTTAGTAAAACACAGAAGAACAACAAATAACAAGAAAACGGGAACAACACTCACACCGAAACCCGGGATTAAGACCATGTTTAATAGACCATGTTTAAAGAAACATCGACATTTCACTTTGTCTGGTTTTAATAAGCTGCGAATTGGAGTAACTACACTCCCCGCTGTGCTGAAGACCCGCTCTGATGGAGTACTGCTAGCACATATGCGCAGATATTTCCGTTCTAATCTGGTCATGAACGGAAGCCTTTTTTCACTTGTTTTCCACCATGTCAGTGGGTCATGATGGTCATTTCCTGCAGGTAAATGCTCATTTCTGACTCGACCCTCTGCTCATCAGTGAGCGCGACTGCAGCTGCTGTGACTGCTCTCTTCACATGAAGGCTGCCTAAACACCACTTTATTCTCCCTTACGTGCAACCTGTTGGAAAGCCCAGATCACGAATTTATAGTTCTAAAGAAGAAAAAAATTATTTATGTGAAAAGATTTATCAAGAACATATTAAAAAGTGCACAACTCTTCTTAAGTGTAAGGACGCTACTTTTTTCCCCCTTACGTGTAACCTATTGGAAATCGCAGATGAGTCATTAGTTGGGAAATAAAATAAAGTAAAATAACGAATAATAATTATATAATAACGAAAAATTAAAAGTAAATTAAATGTTACCAGCCATCCTCCTGTCCTCCCCCTTGCAATTCAGATCAGTATGGATAATATGTGTATGAAACAAAAGAAAAGGAAATCACCAGGTTGACGCTTCTTCATCAGCCTGTGTAAAAAACCTGCACCGACCTGTTGGCTTCTATCTTCACACTGATCCTCAACAGATCACTGGAGTTGTGCAAAGTCTCTTCATGCTTTAAATGCTCCATCATCATCCCAAGATCACAGAAATTCCATGATCCCATAAAACTCACAGCACAGGACAGTGACTACAGACCCTTATGATTTTACATGTGGCCATGAAGTTTAAAAGACCGGTGTTAGCGCATCCATTTACATTTAGTAATTTAGCTGATGATTTTATCCAAAGCTACTTACAAATGAGGTTAACAAAAGAACCAATTTCGTACTAGAGTTAACAAATCAAGCATAAGTGGAATAATGCCAGTCTTTTTAAAAAAAAAAAGCAACATACAAGCCATTTGGGGTTTTTGATAGAAAAAGTTAGGATCCTCAGATGGCTAGAAGTGATGGTCTTTGCAACACCATCCACAGTAAGCAAAAAGAAAGAGCGGAAGCAGACAATCTCAGGGATCAGAGCATGGTCCAACATAAGCGGGGTAGAGAACTGACTGCTGTTGGCTGCAGTTTTCTTCACAAAGGAAGATACAAAATAGTCAGCAGTCAATTTGGAGGTGGGAGGATATGCAGGTGGATAGAGAGGAGACGAGCAGAGAAAAGTTTTGGAAGGGAGATTCTGGTGTTGTAGAACGAGCCAAGGTGACTTGCAGAGAAAGAAGAAAGAAGACTCCGAGATAGAGAGAGAGAGGTCGACGGGATCATTTGATATGAGCTATTTTCTCTCAGCAGACCTGAGCCTGGTCACATGTTCCCGGAGTACATCAGATAGATAGTGTAGAAAACTGAATCACTAGTTACTGATAGTGACGCCATTGTGTGTGAAAGTTATTATTTGTTGTTGGGCAGACATTTCTTACTAAAGTGTTTGCAGGACGGGGAAAAAGAAAAGGCAATTTGCAGTAATAAACCTGAATAACTAAACTCCACTTCTCAAAAGTCCTCTGTTCTTCA
This sequence comes from Triplophysa yarkandensis, assembly GCA_033220385.1. Classification (NCBI taxonomy): domain Eukaryota; kingdom Metazoa; phylum Chordata; class Actinopteri; order Cypriniformes; family Nemacheilidae; genus Triplophysa; species Triplophysa yarkandensis. The sequence continues at coordinate 10,809,584 of CM065674.1, forward strand.
CCCTGAGTGTCTTGGAATATGCACAGGTCCAGAGCTCAAAATTAATTTTCTGCTGATAACGTTAAAGAGTTAGGAGCACCAGTTAAAAGTAGAGAGCATTCACCTTAAAATTAATAATACCATGGCCTGTGTGAATACTTTAATAGCAAATAGTGTTAGTTTTACTACATTTAAACTACTGGTGAGCCTTTATCGGCGTTAACATGCTGCGTTAACGTGAGAAGTAAGAGATAGGCGTTAATCTATTCTCAAAGTTGGGTTGGGTGCTGCGTCTACACAAGCTATGATGACTTTTACCTTTTGATCTTTAAGCGCTTTATCGCGGATGTATACATAACCGATTTACAAAGGTGGGGGCGAGAGCGAGTCTTCTAACCTGTGTGTATGCCTGATGTCTGACGACCTCATCACACGTGACGTGCTAACATGGATGCACCTGTAAAGCCGCCGGGTTAATTTTTAAGAAACTTCCCATTGGAAACCTCGACAAGACTTATGTTGCGTTCACACCAGACACAAATAGAGCGTCAGGCGCGAGTGATTTACATGTTGAGTCAATGCAGAGACGCGAATAGACGCAAGTAGATTTCCTGTGCCTGGACGCGAATCCCGTGAGTTGAAAAAGTTTAACTTTGGCGAAATTTTGCGCCGCGTTAACCAACCTTGCTTTATCCAAAACAAACATGTAGGAGAAAGTCATTAGGGCTTTATGTGGAAACACAGAGCTTTTTAAATCCACATTAAACTTTTATTATACTTTAACATAGACAGCAATAAAAGTGACATTTACTGGATGAAATGTAGTAAAGAAAACAAGTTTTATTTACTCAATTTGAGCTCTATACACACATTGAGACTATAAATAAAGCCGTCACATTAAGTTTAATCGCTATATTTTACAATAAAAGACTACAAAAATTATTTGACGTTTCCATGTCCGATTCGAAAGTGGTTTTCCCACGAGTTCGAAAGCTCTTTGAACCACCATTCATTTGGGAGGAGAAGACTGGTTTCCCGACCTCTACCGAATATACAGGGGCTATGTGTTAGTACCTGTAAACGCTCTGAAGTTACAAATCCCAAAATTGACAATAAAGCTAGTTAGCCTCTTATAAGCCAGGATTGTAGGTATCCAGTTAATTACGTAACGAGTCCTCAGAGACTCATTACAGATGTTATAAAATTCATATGATATATGCCTCGTATTGAGTCATCAGAGACTCGTCCAGGAAGTAAATGATTTCATATGATATCTACCCTGTCACTGGTGGTGATAGAGAACAGAAATAGTATGTCATGGGCCAAGTCTGTGTTTACCAACTTCAGCATGTTACGCATACTAAGCCAGCATGTTTAACAGTCTAAATCAGTCAGAACCAGTTGAATCGTTTCATCCCTAATAGTAACATGCATTGGTTATTTAAATGACTTGAATTGTTATATAATGTTTGGAAATTTAATTATGCTTTGTTGGTTTTGCTTTTTGTTAACAGCTCTATTTCAGTATGTGTCAACGGAATCAAGAGAGTTTGCAGACATACTGCAGATCCTTACCTCCAGTTATAAGGATTCCTTGTCCATGGGGACATTTGTGTACTCCAAGCCATGCCTGGTCCAAAATGAGCAACTGGAGAAAGATGTGAGTCTTAAGATTTATGTATATTGTATAAATGTACAAATCAGAAGATAAAATATACAACCATTGGAGAATAGATGGCTGTGCTATACTTAAAAAATTACAAACTATGTTTTCATGGGTCACATTTTAACGGAATTGTCCATATACTGTATGGCTACTTCAGCAATGAGATTTTAGAAATAATATTGCTATAATATTACAGCTATATTTACATTCAAACTTGATGATTAAAAAGAATCAGAAACAGAATTTGCTTTATTGCAAGGAGTGCTTACACACACAATAAATTGGTCTTGGTTACATATGCTTCCAGGACACAATGTAAAGTGACAAGTAACAGGAAATGAAAAGTAAAAAATCAATATGTAAGTTAAACACACAATGGTGGAAATGCAAAGTGACAGAGATCTCCGGATTGGAATAAATATCTTCAGGGATTTTAAAAATATATAAGTCAAAAGGTGCTATATGTGAAATGTCTGAGGTAAAGTATAACATATTCAAACTAGAATATTATGCACACAATTTGCATCTCCCAAGTCACACCCATTGCAACTAAACATGTAAGCTTATATATATATATATATATATATATATATATATATATATATATATATATATATATATATATATATATTTTACAGAGGCAAGACCGACGTCAGTTTTAATGAAAGCCAAAATATTAAATGCCTCAAATTATGTATTAAGTCATTTGTAATTGGGGTAAAAATTACAACTTTTACTTAGTTTGGATCCATATTAAAGTAGGGAAAAAATCACATAAGAAATATGCCAGCATCATTGTTTATAAACTGGTGATAGGGCGAGTGTATTGGCGTGTGGCCAAGTGCACTCACACTATGAACACACCCAGAGTAGCAGTCAGTCATGCTGTGGCGCCCGGGGAAAACGGTGCCATGCTGAAGAGTGTAGGTGGAAAGGTGTAGGAAAGTGCTGGTTATTCAATCCCTCAACCTACAATCCCCACTGGTTCGGAATATTGAACCAGTGACCTTGGGATAACAAGTCCAACAATCCAACCACCAGGCCACAACTGCCCCAGTTACACAAAGACCTGCCCCTTTTGGACACAAATCAGTACATCTTTTATTAAAATCTAAGAAATGGAGCAATCCTTGATGCATTTTCTTCCAACGGTTACAGTTCTGAAAAGGCGTCTGATAGATGCCTAATTTCAATTTTGATATGCTCATTCTAAGGTCCTATCATTTTCTGGCTGTCTCTAGCCTCCCCAAAAATTGTACAAATTGCATGTATTAATTGACAGTTCCAATATGAAGAAAGGGCATTATTGTATTCTTTTACAAACCCCACAACCATGTAACCCCAGAACCATTAGATATGCTATGATGTCTTTTAAGTTTGTTTCTGTTTGTTTGTTTATTTTAGTGTTTCTTAGGAGTGGTTTCCTGGACATGAATTAACCTAAGACAGGCCTAAGATCAATTATGATGTTTATAATTATTTTATAGTTTTATATTTTCAAAACATGCTTAACAAACATGAAACAAACAAACATGAAACAAAGCAATGGCACTGATATTTTTAAGATATGTCAGTGCGAGCAGTGTTCAGTAAAGAGAGCTCTAGAATTTTTTTTTAGACATGGACTAGCCCTGGTATGTTGCCATAGGTGATGAAAAATGAAGCTTGTGTACTATGTGCAGATGTTTATTTTTTTCTCTTATGTAACAGCCATGCCATTTAGAACAATCACGATAAGGAAGATCCATGGGAAAATTCTTTTGTTTTTCCTCTGCATCTGAAAGATGCTCAATATGACATCCTGATAGCCACTCCGTACACCCTGGCGGTGACTGAGATTCGCTTTGAAGTGATGATTAATACAAAAATGGTTCTACTATCCGGGCTTACTCTGGCCACCCAATAACGACATCAAACCCTCTCAAGACCCTTGAAGACTGGCTCATACTCCCCCCGTCAGAGGAGGAACTGATATCGCACATAGCTCTTTTCCTTAGCCCTCTATAAATCCTGGTTATCATAGTAGACCATGCAAAGGGCGCTATGTCTCCATTCCAGGAAATCACATTTCTTGGCTCAGCAAAATCTGTGCTCACTAAGGGGCACATCTGAGAATTTGGTAGTAGACATGCTGTACCGCAACAAAGTCTTCTCAGATGAGTGAATGCTGCATCCCACACTTTCAGTGGATCCGGAAGCTCTTTTGCACATCAGAGTTAACCTCTTCATCTCCAAAGACAAAGAACGCAGTCCATGTTTTTTCAGAATGCATGAAAAAAGTACAAGAACATATTTTGCTCATGACTAGTCCTTCTACCTTCTTTAAGCTTCCCTCTGGACGAGCTTATACCTCAGGTAACCAGAGGAGACAGGGAACGAAAGCCAAGCGTTTTGCCTCACTCTGGTGCAACCAGCAGTGCTATGGCAGCAGCAATAGTTAGTCCACTGGCAAATTCCCTGAAAGGGGATCTCCCGTCTCAAGCTAACGGGATGATGGGGAAACCCAGCCGAACTGTGGGACCTTCCTCTATGGCCTCCATGATGCTGTTGGCCTCCACCGGGATGTGAACATCCCTGTCTCCTTAGACAATTTCCTACGGTAGAACCTCATCCACATGACAGCTCTATGCTCTGAAGTGGTCTGTTTTTTTCCTCAAACGTAGCCATAGGCGCCGACCCATTACATGTAATGTATCTCTGATTCCGTCTATCTCCAAGAGCTGATGGAGGTCTACTCCGTATTCCAAATTATTATGCAAGTGACATATCAATAAAATTTCACTACAATAACACTCAAATTTGTTGTAATTTTTATTTTTTTACATCAAATGGTATCAAAACAAACCATAGTTTGCGAAATATAAATTGAGATTTTAAAATCGTCAAAAGATTCGCAGAAATGTCTGCTGCAAAAAAAATGCAAACATGTGTTTGAATCTACTGGAATCCCAAGATTCACTCTAAGCAGACTGGGAGTGGTGTGTAAAGCTGTTTTTAAGCAACTGCTAACCAAACCTCAAGCAGTGAATCCTCTCTACATCTCATGGCCGGGGGCATTGTATGTCAGTGTGAAGGAACAACATTGTAGTACATTTCTCTACAAGATTCAGAGGGCTCCTCCTTCCTTGCTCTTTAACTGTTGTATTCGTTTTGGTTAAGCACGAGGAGATCTCCAGGCACTTTCAGATATTCCCTCATATCTTGAACTCAGGCCCACTTATTTTGAAGTGAAACCTAGACATGACAATGTGCCTAAAATGCTCTCTATCCTGCTTAGACCACATTAAATTATGCTCTTGGCTCCTCCTATAGAGCAGGACCAAGAGGCTATGCTAGTCTGCCCTGTTCGGGCACTTCATATTTATGTTGAGTGATATGCCCCCTTCCCATGCTTGAATAAGCTTTTTTATGTTTCTGACACAGCAGAAGAGGGGCTACGGTAAAGAAACAAAGATAGTTGAAGCTATCTCACTGGCTTACTCCTCCATAGACCTGCCTTTTCTTGTTGGGGTTAGAGCCCACTTTACTAAAGGGGCTGCCTCTTCTTGGGCAAGCAGGATCTACTCATTATACAGTGACAAGACACTCTGGGTGCTTCACATCTGTGGGTCAATTTATTTGGTCCGAACAAAGGCCAACAAATGATACTGTAGCATTTTTCTGCTGTTTTGGGAGTTTTCACACCAAACGGATTTCTCTGGTCCAAACCAGTTTAAACAAACCAACATTTCCTAAGCTGCTTTTTGATTGGTTAAAACTAAACTGTGTTACTTGCAGTAACAAAAGTGATGACGTGATGTTTTTTTTCAGTTCATGGAAAAGAGAAAAGAACTCAAGCAAGATGGACGCACAGAGAAAGAGCTCTCTGAAACGTTTTGTTTCCTGCACTGTGATGCTCAGAAGGTAAAACCACTAGCCCTATCTTGTCGACTTATGATACACTGTTTACTTTGTTGGCATTACAGTTTTGTTTCCGGTTGCAGATCTCAGTGGTGTGTGAGAGAGGTCTGTCTGTTGGCAGCAGTTGGATGAATATGTTAGGGAATCCATCCAAAGGTAAAGTAACCAAATAAGTTTCAAAAACACTGTTTTTTTTCATGTAGCTTAGGTTTTCAGTTTCCTGATTTTTTTCTGCTGTCAGAAAAGGAATAATTATTATTTAAATTAAATATCTGTTTAATTGTCTTTGGTTTTATGCATTTTAGAAACTTTTTTATTATAAACGCAACCCTTTATAAGAAATCAAAAAAAGGTTTGTGTGTAGTTAATTAGGTTTGCTTAGTTTGTGTAGGTTAGGACGAATAATATAGATAAATAGAGCAATATCCTTTATGAGTCTTACAGAAAAGTAAAGAAAAAATCTATGAAAAGTTAGCATAAACATTAGTTAAGCAGAAATTAACTTGAATATGTTGACTTTCCAGGTGTTTATTTATGTCAGTTCTCTGATTTACTTCAAATTGCCCCCTTGGAGCCTGGATCTTCAGGAAATATTATCGTCTTTAAAGTTATAAAGGTACAATGTTTGCATTCTTTTAAAATGACATTATGAATGTTAAAGTGGCAGTCTGGAGATTTGGTGTCTTTGTTGCCATCTCAGTTTGAAACGTAAACATTTTTTATGTTATGAACTTTTTTTTATGCTTTGGCACTGCTGATCTGTGAATCTTGATAAGATAAGGCCATTTTTTTACTATCGAGCCTCTTAGCTTTTGTTTAAAAATGTATTTGTTTATTTTTAACCAAAAGTAGATATGGAGTGGTGCTTGAATAAATGCTGTTGTTAATTATTAAATCCTTTGACCTTTAGGGTAAAGTGAAGAGTGTACACGATTCTATGTCCAGAGGTATGGATCCTACACCGAAATTTGACAGCCATTTCTCCAAGAACGCAACTCGAGTGACATCCCTTCAGTCCTACAAGTCATTTGAGTATACCCAGGTGAAATGATAAGTCTTGCTTCTCACGTTTAAGTACACTCTCGGGAAGAAATGCTGTTGATAAATTAAAGATGGTATAATTTTTTGTTGGCGGGGCTAGTTATTTCCAAATTACCTTGTTTGGAATGAGTAACAAAACTACTTTGTGTCCAATCAGTAGTAAGGTCCACAGTGTATAGGACAGACATTACCCGAGCCGAGTACGGGTGAAAGCTAAAGATGGTGGCAGAGGCATGTTTAATGTGAACATCAACAACTGCTTCAAGAAAACCGCAACCCATTTTTAATTAAGAGTTAAAAACAATCATTGTCTGTATTTCCTATAAGGTGCCTAAGTTTAGTGCATTACTTTACAGCAATACTTTTACGAGTATGTGGACTTTGAGATTTCCTCCAGGCCGAGGCATGTGCAACCATACGCTGTAGTCTCTTATCAATTACAAAGTAAAGAAGCTTCAGCAGCCCCTAAGCTGCTGCCTCCTCTTAGGTACCCTAATACTCCTATTTACTTTGGTTTGTTGCAACTGATCTAGTGTTGATACAATTTTACTTTGCCTTTTCAGATCCAACAGTCTTTCATTAGGGATAAGCTGTGGTAAGTGGTACTTTACATTTAGTTTAACAGCAACAACTTCACTCATTTGGTCATTCATGTTTAAAAGTCAGAGGTTGGAATGTTTTAGAATTTTAGACAAATGGCATTGTAATAAATACTTTTTTAATATTTATTTGGTACTCTGTTGAAACAATAGTTACATTGCATACAGAACATTCCATAATTACTGTAAAAATGTAACAAAAATATTAAAATATATTTGTTTTCGTTATAGGCAGACGCAGCTACACTGTATGGCGGGGGCACTTTGTAAACAGAGGCAAGGATGTGTACCAGGCTTGCCTTAGATCTCACTCACAACCTTTTCTGCCCTACAAACTGTAAGTCCCAGTCACCTGCAGTGTGGTGATTGATAGAAAGCATGGAATACAGCTCATGTTGTGGCTCATATGTTTTAGCCCGGAGAAAATTGAGATTGGTAAAGTCATGAGACTGGAGCAGGTGAAACAGAAGATCCCGTCTGCTCTTTTCTCTTGGAAGCATTACACGGGCAGCCAAGAAGGTTTGTAAACATTTACACATAACTTATTTCACTATTTAACAAATTGTTTGACACTTCATCAGCATCCTGTTATCCCTACATTACAACTTTGTCCTTTAACAAATTTTAGATGTAACTACACAGGAGGGTTGTGTGAATTTGATGATTTAAATTAAATTTGGTTGACAATGGTAAATTTTTTAAGTATACAAGGTCAAGGCGGGAACTCTACTGGATTTTCATGCCTTAGACATGACGCAACACAATATGAAATGTGTTTAATTTACCTGTGAGTGAGACCTCTAGATTTAAAGCAGGCATGAATCCCAGTCATTTTTAACTTTAGAAATCTATTACTCACTGCTTAAAAACATATGCACTCATGATGCTCAAGTACTATTACAGAAATCTCTTTTTATTTAATAAAACATGGTCTTCCTGAGTTATTGACATCACAAACCTCTACTTACATGCAACAAAGTGGAAAGACCATGTTGAGATCTCTTTGAGAAGACCTAGATCTGCTGGAGTAGTGTGCTGTTACCATGCCAAATGCTTGACTGCGTTAGACTGATACTGTCACTGTCTGTTTACTGCTATGAGCTTTCATAACTTAAGGTCACCAATGTCTCTGTGAATCTTAATGTGCCGTTCCCTGAGATCCCACTTTTTAAACTTCAGTCAGTCTGTAATGTTGCTGGTTGTGCATAAATAAAGAGCTCTTTTCCAAAATGAGATAAGTGTCCAATTAAAAAAATATGATGGATTTGTAGCTTTTTTGAAAAAAATCTACGATATATACAATATTGTTGTCTGTTATAAAAATGATTGTTTAACATGTTCAGATAAATTGAATACTAATGAAATGTGTGCGTCCAGGTAAACAAAAATATAATTTTCAAAAAACTTCAAATGGACTTGTCTCGTTTTGGAAAAGAGCTCTTCAGATTATACCTGCAAATCAATAAAGCTCAAAGTTTTATGCCTAGTTAGATATTGTCTTTAACAGAATTCCGTTTTTAAGAAATAAAGAGAGTGGATGATTTTTTTAAGACAGACCATGGTTTCAAGGTTTCACTTTACTAAGTTTTGAATAATTCCCCCAGGAGTATGCCATATAAATAAACGATAAACCATATTTCAGAAGATTTTTAAATATTACACTAGCACTTTTGCTTTACAAGTAACTGTCAAAGTGTGACCATTACAAGAAAAAGTCATACCATTGTAAAGTGTCCTCTTAAATGTTGTGCTTGCAAAGGTTCTGATCAATCCTCTTCATGATGTTCTATGGGTCTGATTGCATCACAAATTAAGCAGGTAATACTAAAAACATTATAAACAAAAACGCCTGATTGCATCCAACTACCCATTATGGATAGAAGCACAACTTTCCGGACAATGTGCAATTAACTATTATCGAATAAAAACACCAGCTACACAATAATTTATAGAACAGAAGAAATTGGCTGTTTTAATGACAGTGAAACCCGCAGCATGGAAAGGGTAAACTATCTAAAAAATACTGTGTTTTTACACAAATGAATTGCACATATTGCACACTCCATTTGCGCAATCACAGCCAAAGTATGGCATCTTTAACTGCACCTAAATGGTATTCTAGGCATTGCACTGATATTGTGTATATGTATAAAAACACTTCTGTAAAACCCCTATTAAAATATCAAAAATGCAAAACTGACTTTTCATTACTTTTCATAAAACCAATCTGATGTTATCCTGTGAGGTAAACTGACCATCTGTCCTCGCTATAGTAGGGCAAAGATGGCGATCTCCAACAAGAAATAAGTTTTAAACTTGAACTTTTTTAAACTGTTGACGTTACAGTTGGCTTAATATTTAATATGACTTTTTGTGAAGATGCTAAAGCTGACTCATAGGTTGTGATGCTGTCTGCTAAATCCTACCTTTTCTTTGTTTTGTAGTCTATAAGAGTGGCTTGTACTGCAGTATGTTTGAGGTGATGGAAAAAGACCATTCTCCCAAGAGTTTGAAGGCATTTATTCAGAAACTTGAGGAAGAGGGGCTGGTGGGTGAAACTTGGCATCTAATTCCGATTACTAAAGCAGACAATGCAGGAGTTTACGTTATCATGTATGTGCAGGTGTTGGTGAATATGCTGAACAACAGAGGTTTTCTTTTTCTACTCTCTGCCAGCCAGATGGCTCACTCAAATGGTAGGACTGAATAATAATTTTGCATAAATGACAAGATATTGTGACATTTCAAACACCCAAGACATCTTGGATTTTATAGAGCGACATGGCAGCTGGAAAACATCAAGAATACATGCTCTTTTCATTTACACTGAGAAGCGTGAACTGTCAAAAAACTGTGAGTATCTCATTTTTATGTTTAAGTTGTGCTTACCAAGGGATATTGGGATAACTTATTTTAGAATTACTTAATTTTACTGGAATGGCACAAGGGCAATTAGAGGATGTAATTTTTGAGTGAAATATTTCTTTCAGGAACAGTTTTGTATTTTCTCATTATTCGTCAGTAACTTATCATTGTTTGTCTCCATAAGCTGCAAATCTTCCTGATGCCTGCAGACCTTCATTATCTGAGCTGTGTGATCCCATCATGCCTCAGCATGCTTCGTTTGTCTCCGCATTTCACTTCGCCCTTATCAAAGCCCGAAGCGACCCTCCCGCTGACCCCAGCATTGCCGTTGAGCAGCATGTGTATGACTACCTCAAAAACCTCCGGGAAGGCAAAGCCGTGCAGCACGTATGGACAGATTACGACTCTAAACTGGATGATAAGGAAAAGTTGTTCCCCGTTCCTAAAAAGAAATCCAGCTGGGAAAGCTTTGTGCGTCCCTACATCTCCAACCCAACAGTTTTCACAATGATTCTAAAAAGAGTGAAGAAGAAGGTGGAGGACCTCAGAGTTCAGAGTGCAAAGGAGCCACACAATGACCCGGAGAAAGTGAAAGAGCTACTAAAACTCATTCAGCTGAAGAGGCACTCGAAAGAAAAGATATCTTCTGCAGTTGATGCAGGAAGTCCAGTGGAGGATGACTGCATATTAAAGAGAAAGATGGAGATTGATGCTCACAAGGGAAACTCAAAGCGTCCCAGAAAACATCATGAGGGGCTCAGAGAAGGTAAAAATCTTTGTAATCTTATGTTAGACCACTTAAAAAGTGATACCTCTCCCAAAAATGTACTCATTCTCTTGTTAAAGTAGTAAAGAAATAGTCAATGAAGAATGATACGTTTAATCAGTTGATTACAATTGTTTTGGTGTTTGTTTTTCCTCTCCATGTTAGCAGGGAGTTCGCTCAGTCCTTCTTTAGCTAATGTTCTTAACAGTGGCGGCCTTCAGGACACAGACCTGAGGAAGGACAAACCACAAGGTGCACTGAAAATCATGGAGATGCTAGACAGCTTAGGAAAGACAAGTCTCGACACAGATCTGCGTAGGGAGAAGGCTCAGGGTGCGCTGGAGGTCATTAAGTTGATAGACAACCTTACTCAAGACACAACAGAGTTACCCGGAAACAGAGACGTAATGGAGACAACAGAAAATTCTGACTCTGCGCTGTTTCACAGCATGTTAAGACTCGGCCTCCCTACTGATCGTGACATTGACCTGAGAAGACCGTTGGTCGGTGATGGACCAGAAAGAACTGACTGTCTTGAGGTAGTGTCTATTAGTGACGTTCACATTTGATGTACTTTTTTCTTTACGTCAGAATCTGTTATACACTATAATTCTATGAAGTCAAAACAGTATTGGGCCCATTTTAAGCACCAAATGGATCTTTCCTGCAGCAAAGAACATTTTTTGAATTAAAGAACGCCCTACATTTAGCATCTTTTTGACAGCTGACCAATGAAAAGCGAGGTACGGATATGTGGTTTCCATGCATCATTCAGAGGAGATGATTGGTTGAGCAGAAATCTAGAAAAAAAAATGGCGGAAAAAATAATTGGAGCAGTTTTATAAAGCTTTGAAAGTTACTTTTGATTGCATTTATAGAGAGAAGTTGTAGTTCATAAATATGTGCTTGGTTTCTGTAAAGACGGTCTCCGATTACAATTCAAATGACCATAAAGATATCCCTTGTAAACTTTAATATCAAAAAAGTCTCCAGATGTGAACATGTGCTTAGTCTGCAACAAGGCAATCTCACCAATTTTAATGAATCTAAAGAATAGTTCACCCATCATTTACTTGCCATCCTGTTGCTCTTAAGACTTTATTTAGTGACAACAGAGTAATTCTTTACAATGGGGTTGAAAACGTCCGTTTTATGAGTTGTTGTGGTTTTTCAGGAGACCTCTGGAAGCTTGAGTAGTTTAGAAGCGTTTAGCCCATGCTCTGATTCTGGTGGACCGCAGCGTGGGGTCAATCCACTTGGAGAAAAGTCAATTCCATGGGTACTCATACCCATTACAGGTAAAACAATGTAGATTTGACTATATTTACAATGACCAAACCCAGTTGGCCATATTACACAATTTACACAAATCACGGTGTAAAATATGTAAGCATTTTCAGTTGTTTTTATTCTGTTTAGGTTTAAAAACAGAGAGATATTCCCAGAGACGGATGGAATATCCTGAAGATCCACGTTTCCTTCAGAGCCCCACAGTCTCTACACACATCACACCAGACAAAATAGATTTTTCTCCGCCCTACCAGCCAGACAGCAGCAACATTTCAGCTGACTTAGATGTGCGTACAGGGGAGCAGATTGAGTCCCCTCCTGTTTGTCCTGCAGATGCTGGGCTGGAGTCGAATGCTGTCAATCACATCGTGGATGAGTTGATCTCTGGCCTTTCCATTGAAGTTGAAGAGCTTTTGAGGGACAAACAAATTTTTTACGTTTCTTGCTCAAGCACTCAGGGCCCTCGGGAACCACCCCAGAGACCAGTTCCTCCTCTTTCAGATTACATTTCCAATTTCAACACCCCCTTTCCCATCAATAACTACATAAGCTCCTTCCATGAGAGCCTAATGTTGTTCATAGATTCTCAGCATGTGAAACAGCACCACACAGCTCCAGATGATGTGTCTTCATCCTCTGTTAAAGAGGTTGCTACAAACATCCCTGTGTTGTTCCCCAACCTTTTAAATTCTTGCGTTTCCTCTACTTCACCCGCCAATCCCAGCCACAGTTCTGACTCTCTGAGGTTAAATTCCCCTACGAGCACTTCACCTGCTCCAGTGGCACAATCGCACCATCAGTTAAGTCCATCTCAACTAGATGTCCATTATCAATCTCATGAAGCAAAGGATTTAAAGGAAGTAAACATGCCCCCAGAGTTAAAGCAGGATGATGCTTTGTATGATTTTAACAGCTGTTCAGCTTCAGGACCAACAGCTGTGGAGGCACAAGCAGCGAGCACTACAGTGAAAAGTGAAGATACGTCAATAGATCAAACACATTCTGCTATCAGCAACATCATCGATCAGTTGCAGCCAGAGGTCATCAGTAATCTGGTGGAGATCATTAAAGAAGTGCAGAAGAACACTGTTTACTTTTACGTCCATTCCCTGAATGATGAGGAGAGTGATATCAGTTGGGAAATAAAGGTACAAAGCTTATCTGCTTCATTGGGAAATTGTTTGTGTGTATTAGACTTTCACATTGTTCGTTTTCTTATTTAAAGCAGGGTCGTTAAAATTCTGTCAAATCAAATATTAATCTTGTACTATAATTTCTGTTTTTAATGCGACTTAATATCTTTAAAGACCTTTAAGAAAACTGGTTGTATCGGACGAAAAAGTACTCGCAAAATGCCACTGTTTGGTCACAGTCTTGAGCCTTGGTATAAAAATATTTTTGTGAGAGTTTGTGAAAATTATCACTAATTAAACAGGATTCATGTCAATATTGTCCAAAACCCCACTTTTTTAGTGCATTTAAAGACTGTTGGAGGGCAGTGTTAGTTCTGAATCTATGCAAGTATGTGTGTGTGTTTCTAGAAACATAATTATAAGCACAGTACACTGACATGTTTTTTGTGAATATAGTTAACTTTTATAAGGGATGCAATTAATAAATATTTACTAACTGATAACTTACAGGATCAGCATTGGTTAGATGGGGTTATCAGACTTGGGTGCTGGGACTCCCAGAATATTAAACACACCTGAATGCTAATAATAAATGGTCAGAGTGGATAGTAAAGGAAAATCACCCCTAGTGTGTCAAAACATATTACCGTATTATCACACATTACCGTTAAGTAACACACATTTTCTTGTTGCTTTCTCATCAAAACTACACACGCTATTACAAGCAAAAGACATAAAAATACATTGAATATTTAAACTTACTTTTTTACAGAGGATATTTAGAATTGAGAAATAGAGAATAGGTGAGTTTGTATGATTCTCAGCACATCACAGCAATTAGCATGTGCATAGGAGATCATCAGAATGTTATTGGTGTCTTTGAGTCTGTTTACTAGGACTGGACTTGAATATTCGAAAAGTGGAATTGGATTTGATTTTTTTTAAGTATTAGTATTTTTAATACTACCAATGAGTAGTATTTTTTTAAAGACCTGACATCGATCCCGCTAAATGTTTTTCATTCGCCCTTGAATATTACTTTGAGCAATGCTACGCCTCAAATCTAATCCCTAGCCCAAACCTTGTGAGATATTAGGTGTCTCATAGTCCGACAAACTACAAACAACAATTCGCAGTTTGAGCCCGACTAAAGATTGTATTCACCTGATGTGCTTTACACAGCTATTGCTACTATTGCAGCAAATATGCAGTTTTTTTAATAGCAAATTAATTAGCTTTAGTTTCGGTTTAGTAAAGATGTTCTATTGGGTTGAGGTTAGAACTCTGTGTTGGCCAGTCAAGTTCATCCACACCATGTTTGTCATTCATGTCTTTTGGACCTTGCTTTGTGTAGAGGTGCACAGTAATGTTGTAAGAAGGGGCCAACTTTTTAACTGTTCTCTAAAGTTGGGAGCATGGAATTGTCCAAAATGTCTTTGTATGCTGAAGCATTCAGGGTGAGAGTGATTTAAACACCTGATTTTGATTATTTGGATGGGTGAGCGAATACTTTTGGCAATATAGTGTAATTCTAATTGTGAATGTAGCCAGAGTATATCAGAAAGAGCATAAGGGGGTGTCTAGTAGCAACATTTTCTTTGTAACAGTTAATGTAGCTAATCAGAATTTGCTGACCTTCAAAGGAGATTTATGAGTTATCATAGGTAACACTACAGGATCTTTGGGAAAATAAATCTTTGTAACTTTAAATAAAATGTCTAACAAGAAAATTTTTTGCACCTCCAAACATTCCCACAGCATATGCAGAAGGGTATCTATACATTTGGGTTTTAAAAACTTACAGTAAGGTGTGAAGATGGACCTATTAATTTTGTAAACGTTTAATTAAATATGGCCTATGAATAATTTCAATATTTATAAACTGTGATTAGGGTTCTGGAAGCGTGGAATGTATAATCCCACTACTTCATGGAAGTCATGGCCTAATGGTTAGAGAGTTTGACTTCTAACCCTGGGGTTCTTCATACCCATCTGGTTTTAAAATGAATTGGTAATGCACCAAGAATATAACGACTGGGAGAAGAATAAATGACAAATGATACAGGCCTAGAAAAATTTTATGATTGTTGCACAGGCAAAAAACGCAGCTTGATTACCCACCTAAAATCTGACCCACTGAATTAATGTTCTTGACTAAATAAATATAATTGACATGCACACACAGATATTCCTGCCTTTATTAGAGAAAATATTATGTTTAGCTCTCCCTCCGAGGCTTAGAATATTCAAAGCTCAAAAATTTTTATTTGGACAAGCCCTACTGTTTACAAATGGCACTATGATGCGTTTTGGTATTTCCAACCACAAAACTATTATAATTAGGTTGATAATCATGTCGCATGCATTCTACAAATGCTACAAATGATAATCAAAGACAAAACTGACAGTGTTTTCTCATCCTTCTAGACCTCTAACACGTACCAGTTTCAAAGCAGACTTGCAATTGTACTTGAAAAATAATTATAAATGAAACTGTGCTGTAATCTCCAGTTTTGCTTATATGTCAATTATGTTTTCTTTTTCCATTTATGCAGACACAAATATTTAAATGGAAAAACCTCATGTGGGGTTCCCAGAAACTGCTAGTACTATAAACATGGTTAATAACGAATGTTACCTTCACATGAGAGTGAGGCTGGATTTCGCAGTTGGTGCTGGAGTCTTGACATATAGCAAATACTGCACAAAGAGGCACCCCTTTGTTTTGTTTAGAAAAGTTTAATTATATTATTGTTGGCACTTTGTCACACGACTGGATAGTATCTGACTCAAGGTTCTCTTAGTTATGTATATTTAATGGAAATATAAGGGATTGAACTGGCAATTTACAAAACTGCACTTTAGCCTATAACAGGGAACTTAAAGTTGTAGGATTCATTTTGTCAAAATAACCAGATTTATTGCAATCTCAGTTGAATTTTAAGTTTTCACAATAATCATTCATATTCACAGAGCACACTGGTTACTGCAGGGCTACAGAGGTCACGACCCCTACATAACATAACATATTTATTGATACCAACAAACAAAATAATGTCAACAATGTCCACAAATAATGCATACATTTTTGTTTAAAATTTCCTCCTGCCATCTTCAAGGCTCTGACTAGGAATTTCAAAGCCAAAGTTCTAAATTTGAGGCCAAGGCTTACATTAATTTAACTATGTTTTGATGTGACGTGGGTAATGTTTTAACTTAAGTTTTCCGCCCCTTTGCAACTCTAAAGAGAACTTTGGACATACAGACATAGTCATGACAAAGCAGCATTAGCCACTAATTCACAATTTACACCTGACATAGAAATAAAAAATGCAAGTACTACTAACAGCATAGTTTTCCCTGAAGCTTATCAATACTCGGGTAAAAAATGCTCTAAAAGATTTTATCCTTTTCATATTTTGTTTTTGTCACAGGAATATTTGAAAAAGCTGGGGAATTTGGAGTGTAGTCCTCATACCTTCCTTGAAAAAAACATTGGTCCAGATAAACTGTTGGTCATAATTCACAATATGAACATTGCTGCACAGGTTCATAAGGTAGATCACAGTCTGGCAATTAAATATATTTGTTTCATTGACACCCACTAAATTATATGATTTATACTTGCAGATACCTGCTTTAGTCTCCTTAAAGAAGCATCCATCTGTGAGCTTTGCTGGAGTTGATAACCATGGTGACCTTCAAAACCACACTTATAACGAACTCTTCCATTCTGGGGGTTTCATTGTTTCAGATGAGTATGTGCTGAACCCAGATGTGATCACAGCAGGTAACTTCTGTTTAACATAGAAAGTACAGTTGGTTATATTTTGACATGGTTTAAGTCAAGCTATTTTCTGTTTTAGAGAAACTTGGAGAGATCCTTGACTACCTTGAGCAGCTGAACTGTCCGCAGAGCCCCTGGAGATGGAGGATACACTTTAAATCTCACAAGAAACTCAGAGAGAAAAGCAGGTGCGCAGTCATCTCCTTGCAAATATTAATTAAAAATGTGCAAGTCAGTAGAGTGACAATGTTTTTCATTTGTTTTTCCAGATTCTCAAGTGATGCATTTGGTTTGTATGAGGTTCTCTCTGCCTATGAGAAGAAACACATAGTTGAAATTTTGTCGTATCACTCCTGTGATGCTCCATCATGCAGAGCGCCTGACCTGAACTGTCTTGTAGATCTACAAGCAAGATTCATCAAACAACAACATCTTATATTTCTGACAGGTACTTTTTTCACAGACAGATTTAAATGACACAAATTTTTTTCAGAAACGGCTAGTAGCTCCTTGTTTTAGTAGGTTTATTTATGCATATGGTTTAAATTTTATTGTAATAGTATGGAGTAATGTTTCAACAGGTTGCCAATTTGAGATGTTCCCTCACTACGCAAGCAGTGGTATTGTAATTGCCAATGTGGACGATATAAAGTCCATATTAAGCAGTTTAACCAGTGGCATCTATGAAAAAGTGGAGACGATCCCAACTTCTGAAATTAATTCTACTCCTGATGCAACGTCATGTAAGTGAGCCTGTGGTAAATTCACTGAAAATGTCTTCCCTTGACTGTTGAAAAAAAAACTTCACAAAGAAAAGCCTATTAAAATGTACTTGACATTTTCAGTTGAGGGTTGAGGGATAATGACAAAGACATTGTATAAATAAGCTTTGTCCTATCGTGACATGATTGCTTGGTTTTATTTATTATTACATTATTTAATAAATGTAATTAAGTCAAAAATATAAGTTCTGTACCCTATACCCTATTTAGCTATACTGAGAAAATGTATCATGAGGAATGTTTATTACTGGCACAAAAAATTGTTTAACACAACATACATTTTTCTTCAAGAATAATTCTATAATTTTAATCGTATTATATATTTTATTTAGATTTTAATTTCTCTACAGTTATTGTTTAGATCACTAATAATCTCTATTCCTGAGAAGTGGTAGACTGATACATTGGTCTATACAATTTTTTTTTAATTATCTACATTGGATGATAAACAGTTTTAGTAGGCTGCCCTACTATTATCGTTTTTTTCCTAAAGAAAACTCAGATGTAAAACCAGTATCTGACAGAGTAATTTGACTAAATAATTTGCTTTTTAATACATTGTTTATTGTGTTACACACAACAGTAACCAACTGTAAATACAGATATGTTTTACTCATTCAAATAAAACAAAAAAAACTGTTCACCTTACAAACCATTGCAAACCTCAAAACATTTTTTCATCAGCATCAGCCCTAAAAGTTACAGAAACTCTGTTTCCCTCCAGACTCAAAAGGCCAAAGCATTTAAACGGTCATTTGCACTGACCATGAAAAAAAACAAATCAATCGACCACTATTTTTAAGTTTCACTGTAAAAAACAATAGATCACATCATCATTTTCATGATATTGATATTTATACAAATCATTAGCACTTTTTACAGATAGATTTACCTAATGGTTTAATTTGAACCTTTTGTCACTAAAACTTAGGTTGATAACTCAATGATAACTTCATTTCTGTTACAAACTAAAGCCACAGACAATATTTTACAAATAAATCTTATGGAACCAATAACGTGGAAACCTGAAAAAATACTTTGTGTAATTGATTAAACCATGTATTTTGGGTTTGTGTAAATACAGATTATTTCAATAAATTTATTTTGATTGATCTTCATCTACATATGTTGTTCATACTTCTGATTGTAATCAAATATCTATAGCAGGATATGTGTACTCATTAAGCTGAGATCTGTTTCATTAATACTTATTAAAAAAAAATTAAAAGCCAAAACATTATGATCAGTAACATTGTGCAGCTGATCAGGCTGGATTGTCAATTTGTCTAAAACTACAAGGCAGTTGTGATTTGCTCCCAGCCAGCTGTTGTGGTAATTTACCAACAGTTGTTCAGGGAAGACATAACCACAAACTGACGACCAGGTGTTTGTTGACTAAAGTTCATCAATGCAAATTGGCAACGTAGGGAATTAGAGGTTATACCTTGTCACAAATAATATAAAACCATTATCATAATAATAACAGGAATGTGTCAAAACACAGTACATCTCACTGTGTTGTGTGGGGCCGTGTAGCCACAGATCAGAAAGATTGCCTTTAATGACCCCCTTCAAAACATACTGTGAGCACATGTGAAAACCACTTTGACATCATATTGTTGGTCATGTATGTGCTTTGTGTAACTGGAACAATAATGGCACCAGAATACATTGTTGGATAAGAACAGAAAGGTGGTGTGTGTGACGTATGGTGTAATATTCTGTCTGGACAATCATGTGCACTAAATATATGTTGCAATATTTTAGTTTTTTTTAAACAGCTTCTGTAACCACAACACAAAATTGAACGTAAATTGAATAGAGCAAATAAACTAAATATAAATAATATATAAAGATGCAGTTTGGAAATTGCAAGCGTGTCTGATAGTACTGTAATATAGAAGTATGTTGTGCATTTATATTACCATAAAAATATATTGTATTTACATCAAGTGTACAGGCGGAGATATTGCATATATATTGAGCTTTTAACTGTGATTACATAAGTGTATAAGATATTGCACATAATCATATTGGACTTCACAGAAGACTAGATAATGTAGGGTGTTCTAGCTGTTTAAGAATGAGATGGCCTCTGAGAAGAAACTGTTTTTCATTTGGATGAAACAGATTTTGTACATGAACGGGTGTATCCTTGATGATGTTACCTGCCCGTTTCATAACTCTAGAGTTGTATACGTCCTGGAGATTGGGCTGTGGTACACCAATAAGCCTCTCAGCTGCTTTAAAGGTGCTATTTCTCATGCCTTTTTTAAGTTTTGATTGTGCATATAGTGTGCAATATAACATGTATTTATCATTATCAAAAATAACCCGTATTTTTCACATAATTTGCTTATCTGTATACCCCTTTTGTATAAACGGCTGTTAACTTCCTTGTTCCAAGGAGGTCCCTCCTTCAACGGATTCTGGTTAGGCCAGTGGTTCCTATGTTGTGATTGGACAGCAATGTTGGCGCTTGTTGGCCAGAATTGGAGCGCCTCTTACTATAACATGGAGATCTATGTGCTCAGTGTTATTATAAACATGTCTTTAATGACCAATTTGAGCTGGAATTAGACTCAGAGAACATAGACGAAGAGGATAGAGTAGAATTTGTGCAAGCAAGACTTAAGTATAAGCCTAAACGTAGAACAATGATTCATGTGTTCTTAGCTAAACCCCAATCTAAACCAGCATGTGGCTGAATGTTAAACAATATATATAATCAACAAATAATTGAAACCGATCATTACAAACAAACAATGTGTGGTGTATGGTTGAATTACTACGCTTTTTGTCTGATTAGTTTCAATTACCATCTAGTTAACAAAGCTAAACAGCGTTGCCCTTTGTGTAGTAAGTTGCAGAAACTTTTACTCAAAGCACAGCATTAAACTGATGGAGATTGAGGAAGCTCTCCTCAGTAAAATGTGCTGCATATAGTTTTACATATGGATAATATTATTCCTCTCCCTTATCTCTCCTAACGGCCATAAGCCTCAAAATAGATAACAATAGGGTGACTATCGTGGCTATGGAACCCAAAATGGAAAACATGGGCCGCAAAATGGAAAACATTGTGGAGAGACTAGCAACTTTGCAAAAGAATTTTGGCTGAAATGGCGACCAGTGATGGACATTAGATAACTGCGAAAACTAGCAGATATTGTCCCAAATTTTAAGAAGAATCTTTTGTTTCGGCTTCAACCCTTTCAGACAGCCTTGGCCAAGTCCGGTGCTGAAGATAAGCCACCCACACGAGAACAAGATAACGGGACTCTCTGATTTCCTCTCCCCATTCCAAGGACATTACCTCTACCCTCATCCCACGCCTTCGCATGCTTATCACCTCTGGTGTGGGCAGGCGGGTCAGTGACGAGCGCTCCTCGTTGGGCTGAAGGTTTAGATGGCTGTTGCCTACAGTAGACATCTCAACACTCCTTGTACTCCTCCCCATTGCATTATTTCAAATTTATGTGCTTTTTGCTGGTGCTTTTTTTGTCTCCTGGGTCTCACACTGTTCTAATTAGGACAGTCTGAGAGGGGGTCTTGTAGAGTACCTGCAACTCACTCCTGTTTTGACAGGTTGTGGAGGTCCAACAGCATATAAGGCAGGCGGTCTTTGGCTTATAAGTTTATTCGTTTATGGGTGATTACAACAAAGCACACATTGAGTAAATTGTTTAAGCAAACAATTTATGTAAACATATATTATACACTGGTAAAAAAATGAAGGGATCACTTAAATCAAATTGTTTTGAATCTTAATTAACAAATTCAAACAATATTAATATTCCAGTTAAAACTCTGCACAGGGTTCTTTCACAGCTTCCTCATTTGGTTTGATTGAATAGTGCTGGAATATGTTATTCAACTTGGTGCGGATTGTTTTGGCAGTTTTGAATATAACAATCTTCAGCATAATAGTGGAAACTGACACCATGTTGCCTGATGATAGCTCTCAAAGGTAACATGTATAGCGTGAAGAGTAGCGGGCCGAGAACTGAGCCTTGAGCTACTCCATACTGAACTTTTGATCGATATGATAGCTCTTCATTTACTGCTACAAACTGATAGCGGTCAGCTTAGTAGGACTTAAACCACGCTAATGCACTTCCATTTATGCCCACAACGTGTTTAAGTTTATGCAGAAGAATGTTGTGGTCTATAGTATCAAAGGCAGCACTAAGATCCAGTAACACTTATAAGGAAATATAGCCACGGTCGGATTTGAGGAGAAGGTCATTTGTAACTCTAAGTAGAGCAGTCTCGGTGCTATTATATGGTCTAAAAAACGGGATTTAAAATGTTTGAAAAGAATGAGTCTGTTGTTTTGGTTACATTATCGAGTTGTTCTGGTGTGTTGGAAATGCTATGGAATTTGGATCAGGAAGATTACTTATAAAGTCGTCTTTTGTGGTAGAAGTGATGGTTCTACCATATTTGTAACAAGAAGTTGGATTCACAATTCTGGCAATGTTTAGTTTGAACAACACTAAATAGTGATCTGAGACATCATCACTTTCCTGCAAAGCTTCAACATCATCAAGATCAATTCCATGTGACAATATTAAATCTAGGGTATGATTTCAGCAGTGGGTGGGTCCTGAAACGTGTTGTCTAACCCCAATAGAGTTCAGAATATCTATAAAGGCTGATCCTAATGCATCATTTTCATTATCAACATGGATTTTAAAATCACCAACTATTAAAATTTTGTCAGTAGCCAGAATTAACTCAGATATAAAATCACCAAACTCTTTCATAAAGTCTGTATGGTGCCCTGGTGGCCTGTATACAGTAGCCAGTGCAAACATAAAAAGGAATTTATCATTTACATTTGTTTCTCTGTACTGTTATATCAAGCACCATTACTTCAAACGAGTTATACTTGAAACCTGCCCTCTGAGAAGTTTTAAAAATATTGTTATATATTGAAGCAACACCTCCCCCTTTACCCTTCGGATGCGGCTCATGTTTATAACAGTAATCTTGTGGGGTGGACTCATTTAAAATAATGTAATCATCAGCTTTTAACCAGGTATCTATCAAACAAAGCACATCTAAATTATGATCAGAGATAATATTATTTACAAAAAGTGATTTCTTAGAGGGGGTCTGATATTCAATAAGCCAAGCTTTATTATTGTTTATCAGTGGTGTAGCTGTTTTTTATTTGTTGAACCTCAATTAGGTTTTTAATTTTAAATGTGTTTATATGTTTTTTGTATTTTCTAATTCGTGGAACAGGCACTGTCTTGATGGAGTGATATCTAGGTGAAAGATTTTCTATGTGCTGAGAATTAACTGACCTCTGTGATTTGAGACAGACAGCAGACAGTGGGTTAAGCCAGTTTGTCTGCTGCATGACCTGGGCTCCAGTTAGTCAAGGATAAACTCTAAGACTATGTTCCATAATTCTAGACAGAAGAGAGGCTCCACCCCAGGAGGGATGGAGACCATCTCGTTTCAGCAGGTCAGGTCTGCCCCAAAAACTTGTCCAGTTATCAATATAACCTATATTATTGTGTTGGCACAACTTAGACACCCAGCCATTGAGTGATGACAATCTGCTATGAATCTAATCACCACGGTAAGCAGGAAGAGGACCAGAGCATATTACAGTGTCTGACATTATGCTCGCAAGTTCTAACACCTCTTTAATATTATTTATTTATTTTTAGTAATCTCTGACTGGCGAAGTCCAACATCATCAGAGCCAGCAAGAATAATAATCTTACTGTATTTATGTTTATCATTAGCCAGCACTTTTAGATTTGATAAGATGTCAGGCGCTCTGGCTCCAGGTAAACATTTGACTATGGTGGCTGGTGTCTCTATATTCACGTTCCGTACAATAGAATCACCAATAAATAGAGCACTTTTAATCAGGTTTCTCAGTGGGTGCATCACTGAGTGGGGAGAACCTGTTTAATGTTTTCATTGACCCACGACTATGCCGTCTCACAGTCACCCAGTTGCCCTGCTTCACGGGCTCTGTTACTGGAACCAAACAATGTGTAAGAAACCCAGAGCTAGATGCATCCAAAACCGTGTCTTTAACATTCTTACTTTCCTCAATTAAAGTCAGTCTTACTATTTTCCTGCATTTATCACATATGAATCCCTCATCAGGGACAGATATAGATAAACTATACATGTGACAACAAGTGAAAATAACAATATCAGGAGAAGCCATTACTCACCGTGTTTGATGAAGTAATATATCCACAGGTGTTTGATAAACTTGTGAAAAAACTGGAGCGAGTGAGAGAAAAATTTAAATGTAAAAAAGAGATCGAATCCTATAACGATAGAAGAGGAAGAATGTTTATATATATTGTGTATATATATATATATATATATATATATATATATATATATATAAAATTTCTCATAAGCTCTTTTATGGCAGGAATTACAGTTATATCATATTAAGACTAATTGAAGTGCAGGCTGATTTAAATTGTTTGAACAATCCATTAATATCAGTGAGTGTTTTGGGGCCTCTTCTATGTTGTTTGATAAACATAATATAAACAGATCTTTATTAAGATGCTCCCCTTTAAGTCGACTATACGTATATATCGATCTAATAAACTGTTACGCATAAGAGTAGTTTGTTTTGTGAAAATAAATAAGTTAAGTAATTTTGTTTTTATGCTGGTTTAAGGGTAAGATGATTGTGAATGTAGTTTATTTATAAAATCCATTTAGTCTTTTATCAATTACCTCACAAATAACGGGTATTTAATGCCATGGCTAACATTTTGAATAGTTTGCAGTATTCTTGTAGAGCTTTGCAGTATTATTGTAGAGCATTCATGTGGAGCTTTACAGTTTTATTGTAGAGCTTTACAGTAGTATAGTGTTCAAAGTTAAAAGACAAAACAGTGCGTCTAAATACACCGCTTAAACAATATAACATTTCTTTGGATTAAATTTCTAATATGCAAAAATTCTACATTGATTAGTTTGGCCGTCGCACTGGTACGGCCATCAAGCAGAAAAGATAGTTGCAAAATGCAACCATTTGTCACAGTTAAGAGCCCTTTGACTTTTTTACTCTAACATCACCACGGCACATGTGCCCTGGTGAGTGAAATTCTTGAGAGCAAATTAGGAGCAGTTCTTCGTCACCAGTTTGGGAACATTTCGGCTTTCAACCCAATTAAAAGGGTAAGCAAAAAGGTCCCTGTGACATGCGGCAATACATCTAATTTGCTTTGTCATCTCGCTAACTGTCATCCAGCCATTGAAGCGCAGCTGCCAACTTCAGCATCAGGCAACAACAAATAATAATCAGTTTAGATATCTGCTGCTGTCTAAAGTCACGCGCAAATACATGTGTATTTGTGCAACAAGCACACCGTCAGAAAGGGTATTCAGTCCCGCCGGGAATGTTGTAACCCCCATGTGATCCTCCCTGAAACCACATAAGGTTAATATAATAATAGAAACAAGGATTTGATGATCACTAAATCACATTTGTTAAAGCTTAAGTAGGCTTAACATTTAATTTATTCTCTTTATTTTCACCTAGGCCAACACTTCGTTTTCATGTAATACTTTTCAAATTGGAAAAAAATAATTTCTTATTGCTTGTTTTCATGTGTTAGCCTATTTTAGAATTATTTGATTTCGTTTTTTTAAATTGGAAAAGGCATGTTCTTATTGCTGTTTGGCATTAAAAAAATAAACAAATGTTTCAAAATGTATCTCTCTGTCAGTTAAAAAGCAATAATATATGCTACATAACTCAGCAATAGAGCTTTGTATGCAGGTAAATCAAGATTTTTATTTATTTAATTATTTTTAAACGGCGTTAAAACCGCGTATCACGGTTGGGAAAACAATTTACACGTTAAGTCAATACAGAGACGGGAATAGACGCGAGTAGATTTCCTGTGACGCGAATGGCAGCTGGATGGAGCATTTGAGGCAAATAGAATTTAGGATAGTCCTCTCCAGACATTCCATGCTATTGCTGCCCCCAGTGTTCCAATTGTAACTTCGTTTTTTCTATCTTATTAAATCTTTTAAACAAGATTTACAATTACTTATGTTTCTTACCGGGTTTATTGATAAATCCCCTAACCAATTGAATGGTATGACAGCAAGCAGATAAATACATTCAGGATTAATAAATGAATGTGACAGCCTACACATTTACATCCTGTGTCTGGAGGCCGTTTTGGAGAAGGTTGATGGTTCTAAAGCAGGTGCTTCCTCTGAAGTAGCCATTGAGAAATGTATTTAGCTGTGGAATATTCTGTTTTTTAAATGTAAAATTTTCTGGAGTTTCTACAACTACAAAAATGTTTACATAAACCTATTATGGTGAAAATAATTACCATAATAAGGAAATTGTACATTTGTTGATTGAGACAATGATTATTGATGGCCTGTGACTTACTTTTGTTTTTCCTGTGTAGCTAGAGAAGATAGCAAGCTCAAAGACTCTACAAGTTTATCTTTAACACCTGGGAAAATCCATGATGATCCAGAACACCACTCCTTTCTCATGACGGAGCCCTACCCTTGTGTTTCCAAATCTTCTGTTCAGGACCAACCTTTGCCCTCTGCAACTAGTGAAACAGAAGAGAGGTTAGATTTTAAGGCTCTCAGCCAAGCAATTTCCCAGTTTAAGGCATCCATGATGCAAACAAATTCTGAAGGAGGGGAAATGGAACAATGTTCCTTTAAGTTCGATCCTCATCATAGCTTTCTGAGTAATGATTTGACAGATTCCTGTACACGGTACTCCACTCAAAACCATGAATTTTCCAGGACTGCATTTGAGACACTTGGCTCTCATACTGAAAGCCAGAACCGGTCAGTTGGCAACAGTGATGAGCCCAGCCTTGTTCTAGAATCAGGCATCACACAATTTGCTGCTTCTCAAATTACTGCTGTTTATGGAAATGCAGAAATTGCGCCTTCTACATCTCCCGAAGAGGGCAACAATGAGGTCCAAGGAGGAACGACATCCAGGAGCAAATCAACACCTACGGCCACGTCCAACACAGCGGCTGAGAACCCCATCACTGTATCTAATAATTTCAAACCTTGGGAAAGGGCGAACGCTGTCAGTCAACCTATGGAAACTTGGTCTGGCACAAGAAAAAGTGGGAGCCAAATTGATCAAGAATCCAATTTAGGATCTATGATATCTCAGGACATCAACAGTTCTTCTAAACCACCTAACAAGGACACACATGGGAGCTTACCTCCTAGAACTGGCATTTCTGCATATGGAAAGGGTCATTTTAATCCAGTGACTCAAGGTGCGTTGCAGGCAGGTAGTTTAATTTCAACATCATCCAGAACCATGGTTGTAAACTGCCCTAGATTTATATCTCCCAATAGTGCTGTTGGACTCAGACATCCTTTTATGAACTGCAACATTCCCAACACCCTCGGAGTTGTAACACCTCCAGTCTTGAGAGGTGTCTTGCCGAATCCTAACATGCAACTGGCATGGGGCACTTTAGCTCAAGGGACGTCATCAGGCTTCTGGGGTGTCCAGCATGGCATCGATTTACAGCAGATGCAGAGAGCTCAGTTCCTCCAGAATTGGCATGGAAGTCCCAGACTCCAAGGGGGACAATATCATAACAATAGGGGAGGCTTCAGTGGCTGGTAAATGCATGTAGGTACTTGTCATATCGTTTACACATGAAAGTCTCTTTTTATACAAGAGAACAGAAAAAAAATAAATTTTTTACAAGGAAAAATGTAATTTCTAAACCACAAATGTAACTTTTTTGGGGGAAAAAATCTATTTTGTAAGCTTGTTTGTTAGACTGATAATATTGGTTTATTTTTTCACTACACTACATCCAAGAGTCTGTTTAGGGTTCTGGTTTTAATTTATTTTTATAATAACGCTTGAATTAAACAATAAGTGAACTTGTATTAAACTACTTCAAACTGTTTTAGATGTCAAATCAATGTATGTTGGTTATCACCATAGTGATTTGTCTATATGGCCAATGTATGTGATCAGCCAAAATCAAGAGAAAAGTTGTTTTATTTTACAGGGCCCTTGTTACACACATTAAATGTATTTATTTATTGTTTTGTAAAATTACATATAATAATACAAATACAACAACCTAATCCTTTTTACCCTCAAATAAATACATGTAGTTGATTTTAATTACAAATTACCGACCCTCCCAACTTTTTCTGATTTGAGGTTGTATGGCAATTGAACAAAGTATTTTTTTCAGTTTTAATATATATCAATAATGTGCAGTTGCATTGTTTTCAATCTAATACAGGTCAAAATGTTCCACATGAAATGTATTGTTTATTTTTTTTTAAATAAACACTTATACCTTCTTTGGTTCTTGCAACACATTTTAAAAAAGTCGAACAGTAAAGCATTTTACACTTCGTAATGTTGCCATTCCTTTCAAAACACATAAAAGATGTTTAGTGACTGAAGACAACAAAATTTTCAGTTTTTCAGGTGTAATTTTGTCCCGTTGTTCCTGGGGACAAAATAAGGGCCCTGTGAAACAAAAGTTTAACAAAAAAGTCTCAGTATGCATTTGCATTGGTGTTTAATACTCTTAATTCACAAGTACATATTGGATATATATGAAATTCATAGTTCAGTTCAATCATCAAGTTCAGCCAGGACTTAAGACATGAAGTGCTGATTTTAGGAATATTGTTTTAATGTTTAAAGCAGCTTTCCCTCACACAGGTCAAAAAGGTGCTTTTTTGCTGTTTTTAATGTAAAGATTTTAAACTGGTTTCTAGCTCCTTCTGTTTCATCAGCAGACCCTGCGTTGGGAAAAGAAATCATGTGTTATATAAGTGGTTACACTGGACATTAAAAGCAATGGTGCCAACAGAAGGAAACCAAATTAATCTTTTTCAAGTTTTTGCCAACATCTAAAATGCTTTTATAAATTGTCTACTAAAATGCTTTTACATTTCTGAAAGATTTAGAGAACAATTAATTTATGTGGTCATCTATTTGACGTGGAAACAAAATGTTTGTTTCTGTAACTAAGGGTACAATTTAATCTACATCGGAAAGGTAAAACATGGCTTTGTTAACAGATTTAATTTCTAGGTGGCTGAAGCATTACCTGTCTAAGCTCAAACAGACCTTTCAGGATGGCCTGTTGTCTTTCAGTGCTTTTAGGATGCAATGGGTCATGTTGGACAAGAGTTGTTGCCTGCCTGCTTCTCACTGCAATTAAACAAAGAATCCTTCATGAAGAGGAGTCTTTGAAAACAATTGTATTTTTAAATTTTAAATATCATGTTTGACTGCAGTGTTGCAGTTTGGTCACCTTTGTCAACTGTCTGCTGGGTTTCATATGTGGAGGGTCTGGAGAGCGGAGCCATGGGGTCCATGTGGTAGACTTCCTCTGTTCGTATATAGGGCACGTAGTCTGATGAGAGAGGGCGGCCTGTGTTTTCCATCATAAGCTGAGAAGTATGCTGCAATGAAGAACCATCTTCAGCAGTCATTGCACCAACAGGAGAGAACACCCTTCTAGAAACAGTAGAGCGAAAAGATAAGGAAACCAGTAGTTTTATAACTGCTTTTTTCCTCAAACTTTGTGGACATTTAGCTTCATAATCTAATGGTTTTGGTGTCTGACCATACAGGTATGTAAAGCTATTATATTTGTACTTTTTTTTTTGATGCGGCACTTTTGGGCATATTTATTTTGATACTGTTGTGCAGACATTTTGTATTAACGACTCACCTTTCAGCATCAAAGGCTGATTCTTGCATCTGTGTTTCGCTCTTTAAAGAGAAATAACAATATTACACGTTGACCAGCAAAAACTTGCACTACATGTAAATATGCCTATATATTTGTCTATTAATGTTAAACCATGTATCAAGGCTGCACCTGTTTTTGTGCAGGATTATTACATCTCTGTGCTGTTGATCTGTGGTTGTTTTTGTTGGATGGTGGAAGAGGACCTTGCTGAGTTTTTCGTGAGACGTTGTTTTTCTCCATCAGTGTCATGAGCTCCAATTGTCTATGTTTCCTGCTCTGCTGTCTGTGGCGCTGCAGAGCCTCTGGGTATCTCTCAGATGCCGGAACAAAAGCTTTACTAGGCCTCTGCGTGTTCCACTCCGGATTTTTTCCAAGTTGCTGTTTGCGGTTCTTATCAGTCCTTGCATAAGGCTCATAAGGGTCAGCTTCGGCGTCTGTGGGCAAATTGCAATGACTTTTCTCCAGCAGTTTCTCAACACTGCATCTGGAAATCTTAGAGGTCACTGTGTTCGGAGCATCCATGTATGTCACTGGGACAGTGAGAGATACTAGTTTACAAACTGCATCTGTCTCTAGAAGACGGCTTACCTCTGCATACGGTCAAAGCCCATAATTGTTTTACCAAATTAAAAAAGACAGTTCAAATCAAAAAGAATCTTTTTGGTCCACAATAAAAATCTAAAAACTTCCATCTGCCGGGCAATAACTTGATTGTTTCGAATTTATGCCATTAGCAAAATGTCGAAGTGTGCTGGTTAGCTAAATTATCGTTGATCAAAACCTGAGAGACAGTGAAAAATAAAGATGGGGCTTGAATTGCGAAAGTGAAATTTAAGGTGGATGAAGTTCAAAGTGTATAGGATTTTCATTTATCTAATAAATATCCTCCAAACGCTATACACATTATCTACGTAAACATAATGGCATATTAGTGTCCCTCCAGTGAATCTCTTATTTCCACCACAAAGGGGTGGTGTTTGTTGTTATGATAGTGCTTGTCACTATTTTTGGTATTGGTGGTAGGTTTTCTAATGCAAGTACCGATAAATGAAGACAATATTTTAATCAACACCTACATATAGGCGGTTGTTTATGTGTCATTGGACAAAGAGCATACGGGTCACATGACAAAAACTTTCCCAAAGTTTCCCAAACGTCATACTATATTAAAACATGCTATTTCAAAAGTTGATAATCGTCAGGTTCTTATTTATTTGAAAATGAAAAGTTGTCAAGATGACTAGAGTGAAAGAGTAGATTTAATACTGGATAAGCAAAGCTATTAATTCTCATTTACATTTTCTTACCAGTCTGAACAGCCGTATCCTTTCTTGGAGATGTTGAAGTAGAAGGTTCCATTGTCTGGATGTGAACCTCGGATGATATTAAACTAGCTGACCTAACAGATGAATCATAACCGCGGAAGGCTAAAAGACAAGACTGTCATGATTCATATTATATTAAGCATATTCAAAGTAAACAATATTGCTTTTACCATACCCTGAGAAACAGAGTCTCCTTCCAGGCTGTGCAGTAGTTTGGACACATCGTGACCTTTTTTTGCTAAGTCTTTAATTTTCTGGAGGTGTTTGTCTTTAAACGCCTTCTCTTGGGCTCTCTGAATGCTCAGATACAGGTCCTCAGTTTTACGTGACTGCATCTCCTGCAAATCAGAATGTTGCACACAAAGTAGTTAAACAGAGAGAGACGGAACAGATTTAATGTTTACAGAGTGTAGGCTTATACCAAATACAATGAGATATTTAACAATAACAGTAACCCCACACCAAAATTTAGCCTATAATTATTCTTTGCTAAGTTTTCATGCACTTAATGTATATAAACATCTTTAAATTTTACTTGTACTGATTACAAGTCTGTACAGTGATATATGCTTACCTCTCTGTGTCTCTGTCGCTCTGTGTCCTTCAGAAACTGCTGCTGAAGTCGCTCTCTCTCCATCTCTACTCTCCTCTCCTCCTCTTCTTCATGTGCCCGATGAGTGGTCGCTTCTTTCTCTCTTTGACGTCTACGTTCTTCTACCTGAGCCTCAACTGCTCTCTACAAATGGACACTTTAAATATCTGCTGTATGGTAGATATTGTGTACACTGTCTAGAGTAGTCATTTCAGGTGGAAGTTCGAATCCTACCTGGTGCTCAAGCTGTTTGAGTCTCCGATGTTCTCGTTCCTCAATTTGAGCAGGATCCAGCAAGGCTGTCATGGTGCGAAGATGGCTAAAATTATAGGGAAATTTAATTTTAAGAAATGTAACCTAGACATGTTCTTGAGTTTGGAACCTGAGTGAGTCAGACAAAAAATATTGTTTCTGACGTTTTATATTCTTGACACTGGTCTGTGGTCATTTAGAAATTCTTATCCAACCAACCTGGTTTTCTGTAGATTTTCTTGAACAATATCAACACTGAGTCTGCCCAGACTCTCCCCTCCAAGCAGGCTTATGCCCTCCCAAGCAGCTGACAGTGCTCCAGAGACAGCGGGGTGAGAAAGACAGCTGCTCAACTCAGGTTCCCGCTGCTGAGAGGGAACTGCTGTAGCGCGATGAAGAGAGTCAAAATGAACTGCCCACCGCTCTATATCCTCAGCCTGTAAAAACAGTGAAGTTCAGTCAATATAAGTCCGTCACAAAGCACACTGTGAATGTACATAGGTGTTAGGATGGGTGTTGTACCGAGTATAGATAAAAGCGATAAGAACTGTTTTAATAAAATTTGTAATTAAGTACGGCACAAACTTATCTGTGAGCTTACATTACATTTATACTTTATAAGAAAATATAATGTCTCTTAAATAGTATATGATATACAGAACAGTATAAAATTTTATAGGTGAGACTTCTAACCATTCAGAATGATTGAGCTTTTGGTCAAATAAAAAAAAACCTTTTCTTGTTTTTTATTTTGGCCAGTGAATCACACCATGCATGTAAAGGCCTGGGCCAATGATCTAGAAAAGTATTGTATTGCTCATGTTATCTTTACTCTAAGGCAAAACTGCTGTTGTTTGTGTGCCCAAACATTTTGCTAAATGAGTTATACATATAAATGATAAAACAGTATCTTACCGGTTCCTACGGTACAAATCAAAACCGAAATCAAGAAAACGAAAACCAAATAAAATAATTTGGTTCAAAATCAAAATTAAAAATCAGAAAACACAATATCAAATCTAAAGACAAAACAGCAAACCAAAAAATACACCAACAACTCCAGAAACAAAACAGCAAGACGGAAACCACAACGACAAGCTAGAAAACAAATTAACAATTCAGTCAAACTGGAAAATGTAGGGATTTTGTGTGGCCGCAGTAGCAGCTGATTGGACAAAACTCCTTTCAAACAAAATAACCAGAGCCTGCTTTTAATACTATGAGAAAGGACGATTCTATGCAATATAGATTTATTCTTTGATTAATGTACAATGGCCACAATTTGTTTCATTAATATATACGATTTTCATTTGGAGAGAATTTGTGTCTGATGTGCTTTAGTTTTGGATTTGTTATTTGGTTTTTGTTATTTGTTTTCCAGTTTGTTATTTTGTTTTGCATTTCTCAGCCACCGTAAGTTCCCTTGTTTGTATCTAAAGTCTCAAAGTACATTTTTACATAAACATTGTGCAACTGTTACGCTGAAATTATTATTTTTTATATAATTATTTTGTCTAAGTCGATGCATGATTAACTCATTTGCAATCTTTTTAATATGTAGCTTTTCAGACATTTCAGACATTCTGGCTGCCCCTTGTTGCTTGTGCTGTTAGAACATTCGACACGATTGACCATTGTACACTTTCAAATCAACTTGTAAATTATGTCGGCATTAGTGGAATAGCATTAAACAGGTTTTGCTAAGAGGTCCTTGATCATTTTCAATTGGTAGCGATAAACAATGAGGTGCCACGCAAATCCCAAACCAGTGTGGCGTGCAACTGGGCTCAGTTTAAGGAAAACTGCTCTTCAAGCTTTAAATGCTGAACATTTACACTTATTCACTTTGCAGATGCTTTTATCCAAAGCAATATATAGACACACAGAGTTAGTTTTGATTTCTATACTGATGATACTTAAAACTATATTTCCCTGAGGGCCCGGGAAATACAGTGGTTTGTCAGAAAAATAGATTGCATAGCTGATACAAAAAACTGGATGAGCGGACTTTTTATTGTTAAACTTTGTCAAAACAGAAGAGGTACTTATTGGGCCCAAAATTGCCATATGAAACAACCAAAATATTGTTCAACTATGGTCAGATCTTTATTTTAAGAATATACATGTATCTAAATATACAAAATTCATGCTGTTGTTATCTAATCCAGAAAAGTTTATTAATCTAGTTTTAGCATCATGGATATGTAATGTTTAATGTAATGCACTACTAGGTAGAGCAAATCCCCTTAAGTTTATTACAAAAACTCCCAATAAGTTCAAAATGCAGCAGCTAGAGTTCTTACAAAACCTAACATCTATGGGTATACTAGCTTTGTTCTGTCTGCGTTGCACTGCTTACCTAATATAACATAAAACGTAACGTAATGTAACCTAATATAAAACCTTTTATAACAACTTATGTACTTGTTTATACAAAGGGTGTAAAGTTGTATTCAGCTTTCTGTTTCTCTATTTTCTTTGTTCTGAGGCTTGTAACCAGTCCAGATGGTGAAGCTAAAAGAGTAAGGCTTTAATTTAATATGTCAAAACTACACCACAAAATTGCCACAACAAGTAGCTATCAGGATACCTTTTAGAAAATCTACCTTTTGAAACCTCTTTTCTGTTTTGATTTGTTTCTTTGGCCTAGTTGTGCTAGCACTCTAGAGCTTCCAGATATGCAGCAGCAGTGTAAGAGTGGATCCCCTAGCTAGGTTTTCTCCCTCTATGGACGTTTGGGTTCCTCGTCACTTTTTGCACTGGGGAGCTACTGACATCATTTGTACTAAATAATTTACAATATTTGTGTTAGTTATTATAACCCCATATAAGAATGTATAGTCTTCTTTATAGGCTTGTTTGTTTGGAATACACTGCTCTGTGTGCAGGTTATATATCTCACATGCTATGCGTTTAGCGTGAGTGTGATTGTATGTTTAATGTACGTAAGTGTGTGGCTGTTCGTGTATGTTCATTGGTTTGTCATGTTTGGGTGTCTTTGGTTCAAGTATATGGGTTGTGTGTGTGCTTTCTGCATGTGTGATTGCCCCCTTTCTGCTTGTTCAGCTTGTTTAGTTAAGTTAGATCACACTGAATGCGTCTTTCATGGTCAAAAACGCATGGTGTGCCACACTGCTTTAGGGACTGATCGCAAAGAACATGTTTTTTGATGTTGAGTAGTATAAAGCTGCAGAATCTGAGCCTTTGCCTGCTGCATTCTCAGTCAACTTGTTTTTCGTGACAGCGCCTCCTATCTAAATGGATCGGATAAACACGTGATGAACCGATACGTGAGTATCTACAAATCTTTTTTTTTGTAATCAAACTATTCTATAGCTCATCCATACACCAAAATATGAATAGTCTATTTAGTGTTTGTAAAGATAGCTTGTAACAAAATTTGAGCCGTTAATATATGTTTATTTTTCGCCAGTTGTTGCCAGCCATGTACAACTTATACAATTGCCTAATAATCAGATTAACTTTGCCTTCAATAGGTATTTACCAGTCAATAGTACCAACATGTGAGCTAGAATGTATCAGTTGGCCTTTTTGGGTTCCTTGTTTTAATTTGAATTGGAAGAAATTTGAATGTATTAGATCTGTGGGTTGGGCTTAAAAAATGAGTCAAACTCAATTTCTAAAATTTAAGATATATAACAATTTAAAGATATAACAATTCAAAGAGATGTTAAACTTCCAGAAATACAGAAATGTAATAAATGCTGCAGTGATTTTCACTTCCCTGTGCCCCGACATATTTCAAACCGACAAAGTTGCCAAAAGTTTAGAAACATGATAAGTGATACTTCAACAGAGCAGTTCAACATGAAGGTTTGCTGATTTTTTTTTGCTTTTTGAAAGATCATTAGACTATTTGAAAGTGCAATCATATTTGAACATTGGTCTGAATATTGCCATACATTTATGAATTAATTAATGAAATTGTGTATAAAGACATGTCCTCATCAATTATCCTGGCAGGAGGCTAAGATGTTCCTCCGTGGTTCTACTTATCACACAAGGTATGCTTGGAATTTGCATTTGCAAAAAAAAATTTTTATTATTACACAATTTTTTGACCATTACATTCATCTTTTTTTTGTGAAGTCAACCGAAAGTAGTATTTTACCTTAGGCATTTATTTGTTATGAATGGTGTTTTGTCTTTTCTTATCAGTTTCGCTTCACATAAAAATATTTAAAAAAAAGATTTTGTCAAAGTTAGCATGGTATACTGTTAATCAGACCTTTATAGGTTGAACTGAAAGAAAAATTGGAATTTGAATAAAAAAAATTATTTATTCTGTAATTGTATCACTTACATACTAGCTATATATAGCTATATATACTAGCTAATTTGTTAGTTTGAGAACACAATCAGTCTTTTGGCACATGCATTAAGCAGGGAACACAAATATTTATTTTGATATCTTTAAATAAAAAGAGACCATAATATTGCATCCTATAATGTTTTCAATGACATTTGGATAAGGGTGTCTGCTTCCGAACAGCAGGAGGTGCTGTCTCGAAAAACAAGGGGACTGAGAATGCATAACTCTAAGTGCAGGAATGAAGATGGCTCAGACTCCAAGTCTGCAGCTTCATAATACCTAGACATACATCTTTTTAATGGTTTTCAGTTGGCAGGAGGTGATTCGGTTGTCAAGAGTTAACTGAGCAAGGTCAAAGCACGCATCCTTGCTTATTATAATTTGTTGGATGCCAACCTCAGTCAAAGTGACTTGACATACAGCCAAGTATGGTGACCCATAACCAGAATTCGTGCTCTGAATTTAACCCATCAAAAGTACATACACAGCAGTGTACACACATACCAACCATGAACACACACAGTAGTGGGCAGCCATTTATGCTGAGGCGCCCATGGAGCAGTTGGGGGTTGGGTGCCTTGCTCAAGAGCCCCTAAGTCAGGCTTTTGCTGGCATGGGACTTGAACCCGCAAGCCTAGAGTTAGGAGCCAAACTCTCTGACAACTAGGCCATGACTTCTCCGCACTTCCCCTTCACCATAAAACACATAAGAAGAAGAGCATCAATTGCCACTCATGTTCCCGTACTTGATTAATTTGATCTGCGCAGAAGTTCTAGGGGTGCTTAATAATAGTGTGTAGCGTGTTCAAATTAGTAGGATTTCTTGAACTAATCTTTATGAAACCCAGTTAAGCCTGAGCTATTAGTTTGGTACATTCAATTTAGATTTGGGAGTTAAAAGGTTCCATACTTTATGATCCAATGTTTAAAATTTTAATTGGTGTAAAGTTTTGTTGTATAGATATATAAATAATTTTTGTAAAGTTATAAAGCTCAAAATTCAATGCCAAGCTAAATATTTTATTCAACAAAAGTCGCCTACATCGAATGGTTAGTTTGGACTACATCCCTCTACTCACTTCTTTAATGACACCATTAGCACAGTTAACCTCCATCCACAGGAACATACAAAAAGGTGTGTGCTTGTTGCGCTTCTATGGACAAGAGGACAAGAGTTTGTAGAAACTTTATTTGGACTTTCCAGGGACACTGTACTGAGAGATCAATGATTACAATTTATGATTGTGTAACTCGGTTCCTGAAAATTATAATCCACATGTAAAACTATATGCAGCACATTTTGCTGAGGACAGCTTCCTCAATCGCAATAAGTTAAATTCGGTTTGCACAAAGATAATTCCAGATGGAACAGTTCCCTCTTTGTCTAGAGAAGGCATTGTTTATGGACCACAACTGGTAAGTGTATTATATTATTTAAGCTGGTGTGTTTAACAGTGTCTGAAACTTTTTACACAACGAGCAACTCTGTTTGGCTTTGCTAACTAGATGCTAATTGGAACTAAACAAAATATAAAAAAAATGTTGTTTTTCAACATGATACAATCGATTGTTGGTGTTTGTAATTATCAGATTAAATTATATGTTGATTATATATATTGTTAACTGTTGTAAAAGTAAACTGGGTAAAGTTTAGCTTCAGTCATCATTTTTTTATGTGTGGGCGTGTGCAAAAGTCGTTCTTGCAAAGGTTCTCCATCCCTTTCATATATATTCTCCATGTCTCATTTTGGCTCAAACTGATAAAATAATATGTTTACAATAACACTTAATAACACTATGTTTACAATAATAAGCGCATGCATTTTCACGTTGGGGTAAGAGGTGTGATCTTTCCGGGCAACATGTGCTAACTTTGGTGTCGAATCACAGCACAGGAACTGCTGGCACAACCAGAACTTATGTATTTCTGAAGGAGGGAATTCATAGAACCAGGAAGTCATGAGCTATTCTTTTGACAGTGAAAACAGTGGTAAGTAAATTACGTGTAAAATACTGTTTTTTCAACAATGTGAATCATTAACACATCCTATTGTGCACACTGTAAACACAATCAAAGCTTAAAAAAAACACAAAAAAGGGATCTTTAATTCTCCCTTTTCTACGTAACATGAAACAGCCTTCAGTTGTGGGTTGTGGGTGTTTGGAGCTAAACTCTGCAGAGCTGTGGCCCTCCAGGAATTGAGTTAGGGACCACTAGGTATGCTTGGGCCTTACCTATCATTTAACACATATTTAGAGGCAAAGCAGTTTACCTGATTGTTCAATTCTTTCTCTCGTTGTCGGCGTAGTTTGACCTCCTCTCTCTGCTGATTTAGTTCCAGTAACCATTGTCTCTTTTGCTCTGCTCTCTGATCGCTGTACGCATCCTCCATAGGGGTAGCTTCCTGTATAGCCATTGAAACCATAACTTTTATGTAAGCATAACATAATTCATCAAGTTACATTTGAGCTATTCTATACAGTTTTAACAGGTATAAACATCTGAAAATAAATCAAAATTTTGGACCAAATGTTTAATGCTTTCACATAGATTGCTTTATAACATCACCCCTGGTATGAAGGCTGATCGGATGGCGGCATGCAGCTGTCTCTGTGTCTGTATTTGAGCTTTGGGGTTTAAACGTTCTATTTCAGCTGGAGCTCGTGCTGTCTCCCAGTCGTGCATCTGTAAAGATATACAACAACATTTAGGGGTGCTTGCAGAATGCAAGGCATCACTTTTATTATCTTGCAAGGATGTTATTATAAGTAATAAAAGCAATTGGGGCTATGGTTTTTGATGGGGGGGGGAATTACACCAGAAATCCCATGGACTTTGCGCCCAACTTTGATGGGTCCTGGCTTTGAGCCAAGATTTCATAGAAGCATGTGGTTTACCATGTTTGAAGAGGCTGCAGGCTCTGTGAAAATATATCTCATAATAGGGTATAGGTTGTACAGCTGGAGGCAAAAGAGCAACCCAAAATAGCCGATATACTTATAATGGGGACCTTTGACATGTCAGCTCGTAGCAAGGATTTTGTAGAAACATGTGGGTCACCACATTTGAAGAGGCTGGCCAGCTTTTTAAAAACAAACCTCGAAATGGGGTATAAAATGCGCCCCTGGAGTGTTAGAGCCACCTGAATTCACAATATACAGATAATGGGAACGGAAATCACACAAACTGCTATCATTATAAAGACCCCAAATATGATATCTTTACACAATAGGGTCATGGAGTAGGGATGGGCGTTTTCCGCAAATATCACATTCGAATAATTGAGCTCACAAAAAAACGAATATTCGAATATTCGTTTATTTAAATTAAGTTTAATGAGACAGACGTCATTTTACAGTAACATTTATTGTTTCCATCATTTTTGAACAAGCTTATACACAATAAGCTTAAACATTACGCTACATCCAGTTTTGTAGGTGAAAACCTTAAACAATGTGTGCAAACAAACAAAAAAGTACAGAGCAAAAGCAAACAAAAAAAAGTGAACAAAAAAACGTAAATAAAGCCGCCTTCAGCAATTAGGCTATTGTACAGAACGTAGCCTAGGCTACATTTAACTTTGAACCTTTTAAATTGTCAGCAAATCTTTTTTGCTTTCTTTCTATTGTTTTGCATGTTCTTGTTAAGGAACACAAGCCTGTCAACATGATCGGGGGGAAAAGTCGGCTCCTTAGTCTGTTAACAATGAGGCCGGCTGCGGAGAAAACGCGCTCTGACGGTACAGAAGTTGCCGGGACACACAAGTAAGTGTGCTAAGCGACTAAGTTTTGTGAAGCACTTCGTGTTTTCGTTCCACCAATGAATGGGATCCTCATCTGGTGGAATACATGGCTCCAGCAAGAACTGTTCCCACTCGTCTCGGCTGGATTCTCCGTAATCATCGCCGAAGAACTGGCTCAACCTTTTCGACGAGCGGGCATTGCCGCATCCTCTACATCGTTGGTGGCAGAGGCTGATCCGCACCACTCGCATCAAGGAAAATGCTCTGATTATGTTCAAAACGTTTTTTTCTTACTACTTCTCTCATGTTTTCGTCAAGGAACCTGAGATGTTTGGGTCTAGGGCGGATGCAAGAAGAGGAGTTTTCCCCTTCATTCGAATAGCATTTTTATTTATCGAATAAATACAGCAGACCGAATATTCGAATGTTTGACTATCCGTGCACACCCCTATCATGGAGACAAGGGGTTTGGTTAATTTTACTGCCAAAGACTCCTATTATAAACTGCCCAGATTCATATTTTTGCAGCGCAGTGTCAAAGAGACAAGAGAGTGGGCTAATTTCACTCAGGCAACCAATAAGACTCTAAGAATCATCATGAAGCCATGAAGCAATGCCCATAGCAGCCAAGAGAGTTGCTAAAACATTAGCTTAGCAACCGTTTAGTGAGACTTATATCTCTGCATCGTAACATAGAGAAATGGAGGTTGGTTTGTTTCACTTGCGACATGGTCTAATATTAATTTAAATCTCAAAATCTCAACTGCTCATATTGCAGTTGTGGCTTTGAGAATCATTACTCTTACTGCCCAGTTCCGAGCTTTGCCAAGGAAAGAACCACTTAAATTTTCTTCAGAAAATTTACCTAAGTAGTTTATATACATTCCATATCATACAATATAGTTTATTTAAAATACCATATAAAACAGTGTCAAACAGTTACTTCTTCAAAACAGAATGTTTATAAGTGAAAATATACACACATAAAAGAGATGTATAACTATTGCTTACTGTGTCTTTTAACCTTCCTGCAGGTGATACTTCGTTTGACTTAACATTAGCTCTCTGTATTCTCTTTAAATCCATTTGTTTATCTGTAAAATAACAAATAGAAATTAGTATATACCAGAGGCCTTCACCATGTCAATGAGAGCTTTGACACGACCCTCATTATAATTTAACATTTTGTTCGAGTTCACACAACTGTACCAAGCTCTCTCCTCCATTCAGTTCTTCGGGCCTCAAGCGCATCCCTCTCTCTTTCTCTCTCTCCAAATTTACTGAGGAACCCAAACTGCTGCTCATGCTGTAGAGGCCTGACAACAGAGGGAGACATTTACCAGTCACGATTAATTCAGAAACAGTAACATCAGAAATGCATTTCTCTTAAAAATAAAAAAGGTGATTAATTGAAAATATCTTGATTAATTTGATTTGTTGATTTTGATTGTTTATTCAACGATATATGGTGCATAAGAGCCAACTGAAATTTTTCAATAACTTGTAATGGGGAACTTAAACGAGTTACAGTTAAGAGGGAAGATTTTGTGGAATCATGTGGGTCACCACACTTGAAGTGACTTGCAGGCTCTGTTAAACATTCCTCACAATGGGGTGTTAAAGCCACCCTAATTCCCTCTAGACTTATAAACGGAAAAGGCCAAGCTGGTATATTTTCACATCACAGTGTCATAGACACAAGGAGTGGGCTCACTTGACTCATATAGTCTTTCAGCATTACTATTAAGCAATCAAGCCACGCCCAAAGCAACCAACAGGAAACATAGACTCCCCTTATAAAAGGCCCCGCTAAATATCTTTGCACAACAATATCTTAGAGACAGGTAATTTTAATTTAAGATAATTTTATCCAGAGAAGCAATCAGACTCAGAATCATGATGATTAATTAAGCCACGCCCATAGCAATCAAACACGTTAGCTTAACAGCCCTTAAGCTAGTCTTATATCCCTGCATCAGAAGGTCATAGAGAGACGGCGGTAGGTTTCTTTCACTTGTTATTTGGTCTAATATTCATTTATATCCCACAAGCCACGCCTTTACAAAAACAAATTTTCTGTGTCAGAACGTCATCGAGGGATATCTTATATATATTTGGTTAACTAGTGTTATAAAGCTTTTTTGTCCTCATAATAAATGAAATAAAACTTTATCAATAAATAAGAATACATTGCATTGATCACTGGTACTCAGTGCTCACTGGTAATCTTCTTAGGAACACAAAGAGAAATGTCTTACTTTATGATTTTCTTTATTTCTTCCACTCGTTGTCTCTGATTACTGCCATTTAAAGGTGAGTCCTCAACTTTTGTAGTGGTATAGCAGTTTTCATCTGATCTGTCCACAATTTCGGCTCACAAGAAAAAAAGGTTTCTCTTAACAACGTTATAGATTAAATGGTTAAATTCTGAATTCAAACCTGATTCCTGACTACTGTCTAAGCTCACCTTTATGGGTTTGTGGATAATTTGCAGTAGTGCTGTTGATAGTACTCTGTATCTGTTGAAACTGCTCCTGTGTCAAACACACTAAACTCTCAATGTGGTTTGCAACTTTATGGGGATCATTTTCCTTTTTCTCGGAGTGGCCTCTGTCAGTCCTGCTGGTTCTGCTTTCTGACCATCCCTTTTTTTTTGTCATTTTGGGTTCATGTGTAATATTCTGCCTGACGTAACTGGCATATGTTTTGTCTTTGCACTTTTTGTCCTGTTCAGACCTTTCTGGTTGAGTAAGATCTTGTTTCAAGCTGATGACTTTCAGTGATTTTTTCTTTAGAGGGATCAGTAGTAAACAAAAGGAATGTTAGAGATTTGCACTACATACAAGTAACACAAAATAAACAAAGGTACTCTTAAGACAGTACCTAACATCGTATGTAAGTTTGAGGCCTTAATTAAAATCTCACATGAAAGGGGCTCTTTCACTGTCATAACACTCAATATTAAGGGTTTGAATCCCAAATTGTTCAATACAGGTTAAGAAATAAGCCGCAACAATTTCTATTGCTTACCTGACAAAATGACTTTGAGGACTTTGGTTCTGCACCTATATCAAAAGTGGTTACAAACATAAGCAAACAAACTCACAAAACTATATTCAAAATACAATATACTAGCATACTGTGGACTATTTGTACATACTATTTCAGATCTATGCTGGACTTAAATGGTAGCATTTATAAATTCTTGGTCCAAATAACTACACACGTTTCTAATGAAATAAAAAAATATGTTGACAATTGTATTTTTCTCTTCAAAAGTATGTTATATAATAAGTAAGTAAATATTATAATTATTAAAAATTAAATTAGGAAAATTAAATATTTTCCTGTTTTCCCTGTGCACATAGCTTCCATGTTAAACAAATA
The DNA here is from genome assembly GCA_033220385.1 of Triplophysa yarkandensis. Classification (NCBI taxonomy): domain Eukaryota; kingdom Metazoa; phylum Chordata; class Actinopteri; order Cypriniformes; family Nemacheilidae; genus Triplophysa; species Triplophysa yarkandensis. Next base: position 10,852,786 of record CM065674.1, read on the forward strand.
TCGCCTGTGCGCGTAGCTTCCCTGTTAAACAAATGTTAAATTAATACATTTATGTATTTAACAGGGAAGCTGTGCACACCGGCAAAACAGGAAAATATTATAAAATTATTATTTTTTATTCAATACAGAATAAAAAAATCCTTCATCGGCACAACAGAAACAGGAAGCAGCTCTTTTTCAATGAAATGATGTTCAATCTCTTACCATATTTAGCTAACACAAGCCTGGGCTTTCCATTCTCCAGCTCAAACAACAGACCATCACTGCAAAACAAACCATAACACTTCTGTCAAACCTATTGAGGTAATCCATTAACATCATTGCTGCAGCATAAACCATGAACACAACTGCATTTATTGTTTAAATTTGATTCAAAAGTAAACCTCAAAATGACAATACAGACGAGAAGCACATTCCACGGTAAACTGGCAGGTGTTGGGCACGGACAGTGGAGCCTAAAGTTAACTTTCACAACGACTAAATGTTCAGGACTCCTAAACCCACTATAGTGACGCTTACTTTAAATACAATATTTGAGGAATACTTCTAAGAATTATAAGTTTACGTTTAAATGACAAATTAATCATATTTCGTTTAGCCATTGAAATAGTTACATTTGGCAGTTAATGAGAGAGAGAGAGAGAGAGAGAGAGAGAGAGAGAGAGAGAGAGAGAGAGAGAGAGAGAGAGAGAGAGAGAGAGATTCAATAAATCGCACCCTGAGCATCCATATATGTTCAATAAATTATTTCTGCCGTTAAACTGATTAAATGCTAAAACATAGTTTAAGTTATATGGACGTAGTTATCAGGACACTCACCCAAGATTCATAATTTATCCCTCCATTCACTGGTATGGGTTTGTGTTTTTGTTGCTGCTCGCGACCAGTTACCGTGTCTCTGATTGGTTGAGCTGAAATCACTTCTTCTACAGTTGCACCGTGCTTCTGCGAACATCAGAGGTGTTTAGTGCGATCGCTGGCCATAGGTGGAAGCGCAGCTGTATTTTTATCACAAAATGATAAATATGAAAATCAGACACGACACTTTTTCTTCTATTCTATACTTTTCCTTTTCTATCATTTATTATATACATAATTCGTTTGCTTTCACCTATATGAATGAAAAACTACAGATATCAATTCAAATTCACTTGAATAAATTCTTCCCAAATACCATAATACAATAATTATTAATTCTAAGCAATAATTATTTATACAATACTTTTCAAGAGATCACCAATCTATTGCTCACCATGATCGCCTATCATGTTGAATTGTTATTTGGCATTATTTTACAATAGAGTCCAGATAGTAAAGCAAAATCTTACATGATTTATAGTTTATTCTTCAAAAGTGAAACACTGACTGGTTTGTGGGCAGATGCACATAAGAAGATTGGAGATTGTAAATTAAAGTATTAAAATAAAAATGCACAAGTATAGCGGAAATGATGCAACAAGTGTGTACTGTTTGTGATCAAACAGTTCCATTAATGCCATAAATACATAATAGGTCTGCTCTGTTATTGTGTTGTGCAAATAAAGCACTTTAATTGAACAGAGAAACATGCTGTTGTTACATAAGATCAATAGAGGGCAGTAGATGATTCTCGACTATAAGGTTTCTTGTTTTGTTGTTTCACTATCGCTGAGGTTCCTGTCTGCATTTAGAGCGACTTTGGGTACAAAAAAGAATTTACTCGCAAATTATCGCACTAAGTCGTGAGTCCTTGTGTTATTAAACGATGTTTAATAAGTATTTGATATAACGTTTATTGATAAATAATATTAATACACCGGGTAACGTTACATTGTGTAATAATGTAAAAAAGACCAGTTTAAGGGTTTTAACAGTGTTAGGAGAATAACACTTGAAGTTTGTTAAAGTTTAAATTAGCCAAGGTATATGAACATCATTATTTTGTTTATTTTTAAAGATTGCGTTTGCTTTGAATTAGCCTTGAGAGCTATACGGACATAGGATGAATTGACAACCTAGTAACCGCAATATCATCTGATATATTAAACATTTACAAAGGTCGAAGTGCGTACGTATCCTCGGATTTAATGAATTTAATTACCATTGCATTTATTTGTTAACATGTTCTGAGATGTTTTGTGTGGCTTAGCATCTGCTTTAGCATTTGCAAACTTTGCATTTAAACGCGGCTTTACGAGATAAAATAACTACATTTATGTTTTGACATTAATTGCAGGCCATTCTTTGTTGTTATGGTTACAAAGACCGTTGACAATTTTGAGCAATGATATTAAATTTGTTCAGCTAAACATATCTGATGAGATTAGCTGATATTAGCTGGTGTGCTAACACGAAGGACATCAGGAGGATTTTACGATACAAAAACATTGACTTATTTATTTATACTTAAACAAGCATCCTTAGAAGAAACATAATAAAGGCTGTCGTTGGGAAGCAACGGATTACTCCAGGTATGTAATTATTTACAATGACCTTATGTCTCTGTCATCTGTTATTTTAAATATTTAGTGTCTAATATTGTTGTTTCAATATTGTTTTATTTAAACTGATATGTGTGTCAATGATGTTACTGGATCATGAGAGTGATGTTAGATAAAGGTCATTGACGTGATCTTATAAACAAAAACCCGATAGCATTCACAATTGATTGAGTGTTTGTCTTGTAAATGATTGTGTATGTAAATGTCAGATGATGAAGACATAATATATCTCTAATTCATCATTCTTGAGTTTATAACTGTGAATGATGTTTATTGGTACAGAATGATGTTAATTGGTAATGGTCGTTACATAACACTTACACAGGGGTGAAATATGTTTCGTGTGTGTGTGTCGGTGTTGATACAACTTAGAATTAGTTTTTCCATTGTCTGCTTATTCCGGGACATTAAAGAGACTTCGTTTATGTGTTGGAACTTGATGACCTCTTGAATTTATCATTCCACGCACATTAGGGTCACAGTTTACTATAACGAAATACAAAACTGTAAAATACCGTTTTTCTGCATTAATTACAACAACCTTGTATTTTAAACATGTGTTTATGAATGCTTAAATTAGCATTGCCTAATTTTATATCTTCTAGAATTCTCAATGATTCATTATTTATAATTTACCAGTTTATCTGATTAATATCAACTAATTTGTTATGCACACCTTGAACTCAAAGATCTATACCTTGTTTTGAGGGCACACTGGCATAGCCATCACAAGTAGCCTAAGATATGATTCAGTAAGTTTCAAGCCCCAGTGGCCATTTGCATTAAAACTCTTGGGTTGACTCTTGGGTTGACCTGCCACACACCAGAAAACTGTTAGGGCTCATCATTTTTGGGGACAAGGCCCAAATTAGGCTCGTCCCAGCCATCATTTTGTCCAAAATATTGAATCTGTGGTTTGGGGATGTTAATGATAAATCGATAAATAGTTAATTGTCGATAACAATTTACTCAAAACAACATAAAAACGAACGAGTTCAATGAGTCAATCACACAGCCCAAAAAAAAGCTGGGTTTAAACAACCCAAATTTGATTATTTTGGTAACCCAATGCAGGGTCAAATATTGTTATTGTTTATTTTGGTATCTGTATCTTCGGTAAATTTGAGAAAACGAAATACTTTTCAGATATAGGAACAACGCAAAACTGCACTATTTCAAATGGCCTGTGTTACTTCTCCTTTAAAAACATACCTGAAATATAACAAATATTAGTAATAATAATAATAATAATAATAATAATAATAATAATAATAATAATAATCACATAGAATAACTAAAAATCACATAGAATAACTTAAAACAACAGTAAAAACAAAATTATTAATAACAACAGTCAAATGCCATGTATATGTATGGAAAATTATAAAAAGTGTGTGCTCAATAAACAAAATCTATAACATTTAAATAAAATGTCTTTCTAAAATCAATAAATTAGCTTTTGATTTAACATTTACATTACTGCCCTCCAAAAGGCCCTTGGACTTATAATAATCTTAATATTAATATAATACTAAAGCCCTTTCTCAGGCTTAAAATCACAAGGCCTAATGGAGGTGACGACCCTGACCACTTGCTGTTGGGTCTGATAATTTACCCCGGAGCAACCATATTTTCACTTTTTTAAGCCAAGCCTTTCCTGGATTCAGGAAAAAATTTATATAAATATAATGAAAATATCTGTAGTTCTGTAGTAACTATTCTGCAACAGTATTTTGAAGAAATGTGTTTTAAAAATAATTTTTCACCTATTTGAAGGCCAAACAAAAAGCAAGCATTCACTTTTATAAAATTATATATTTTGCTTTAAAACTTCTAGCTATTCCGCCATTTTCTGTCTCGCACACGCTTACTTGAGAGACATTGGCCATTGGTAGATCGGGAGTCAGCAATATCAATAGGAACAGAGGAAGGCCATTTAAGGAGGTTTTAAAAATCCATTCAAAAACTTATTTAAAGTATAAACACTAAAGGTTGAAATATCATTATACTATGTGTAGGAGCCATTTAAACTAGTTGATATGAGGTCATTTGACACTGGGAAATTTGGGAGTGTCAGTAATTAATTTACCATTAAAAGCACCTGTGTGGGAAAAGAAGGAAATATGGGATGAGCGTGGGAGCAAATATCTTTTTGTTCACTGTATATTCATAAGGAATTTCCAATTGTTGATTATATTTTTTATTTAAAAATAAACTTTAAGATGGAGGTCTAAAAATGATTGACGAGTGACAAGTAATTCCCACAATCAGCTCCAGGGGCTTTGGTTTGGATTTATGCCACTACAAATTTAGTTAAAAAAAAAAGGATATCTATTGTTCGTGACATGGCTGGACAATAATTCGATTTCAGAATATATCGCGATATAATTTTTTCAGTAACGGGGATACTATTTTCAAATCAATTTCCGATATTTCGATATACATTTCCATGAATATATAGTATGTTATACATTAGCATTTGGCACTGAACGACGTTCAGTGCTCAGCCGTCAGGAAGAGCAGAACAGAATTGCGTGATTAGATTAGATTAGATTAGATTCAACTTTATTGTCATTGCACATGTAGGATACAAGGCAACGAAATGCAGTTAGCATCTAACCAGAAGTGGAATAAGCAGTAAATACAGGATATATATGTAATATATACAATAATTATACAGAATATATGAATATAGATAAGTATTATGGACAGATTTACAGGTTAATATACAAGCAGATATACAGGCAGGTGTGCTATGAACATCCTATACATTATGCACAAGTGTATGTACACTTTAGACAGAACTATAAACATAATTTACAGTATTGTAGTGGATGGTAAAGTGCATTGGAATTTTGTTTTCCGTGTGCAAATGGATTGTCCAGTGTTACTGAGTGAACAGTAGTGCATGTAACAACTGGTTATTGTGATGAGTATTTTAAATAAGTAATAGCAAGTGTAGTGTGATAGAGGGGGGAGGAGTCTGTGTGTAAGGTGGGGGGGGGTGATTGAGGGGTGTCAGAGGGAAGAGTTCAGTAAGGAGACAGCTTTAGGGAAAAAGCTGTCCCTCAGTCTTGTTGTCCTTGTCCGGAGGATCCTGAAGCGCCTCCCAGAGGGCAGGAGGGTGAACAGTCTATGGTCAGGGTGAGACGAGTCCTTGAGGATGCTGCAAGCTCGACGAAGACAGCGTTTCCTCTGGATGTCCGCAATAGCAGAAAGTGTTGTTCCTGTGATGCGTTAGGCAGTTTTCACCACCCTCTGCAGCGCTTTGCGGTCAGCCACTGAGCAGTTCCCATACCAAGCTGTGATACAGCTGGTCAGGATGCTCTCGATCGTACACCTGTAAAAGTTCACCAGGATGGCTGAAGACAGCTGGTTCTTCTTCAGTGTCCTGAGGAAGAAGAGGCGCTGGTGAGCCTTTTTGACCAGGCTGGAGGTGTTAGAGTTCCAGGACAGGTTCTCAGAGATGGTGGTTCTCAGAACTTGAAGCTGGACACACGCTCAACAACCCTCCCGTTTATGTGGATTGGGTCGTGCGTGCGTCCTTTCTGTTTCCTGCACCAGGACCAGTGCACCAAGTGGCCAGGTGCTGTACCTCTTCCCTGTAGGCAGTCTCGTCGTTGTCACTGATGAGGCCTATCACCGTGGTGTCGTCTGCAAACTTAATGATGGAGTTGGATCCATGCACAGGCTTGCAGTCATGGGTGTAAAGGGAGTAGAGGAATGGGCTCAGCACGCAGCCCTGTGGTACGCCCGTATTAAGTGTGATGGTGGTAGAGTGGGTGTGGCCTGACCTAACATGCTGAGGCCTGTTGGTCAGAAAGTCCATAATCCAGCTGCAGAGAGAGGTGTTAATGTCCAGGTCTGCAAGTTTGGAGGTCAGCTTGGAGGGGATAACGGTGTTAAATGCTGAGCTGAAGTCAACAAACAACATCCGTACATAGGTGTTTACATTGTCCAAGTGTGTGAGTGCAGAGTGCAGAACTGAGCATACTGCGTCCTCTGTGCTCCTATTTCTACGATAGGCAAATTGATGTGGGTCCAGTGTAGATGGGAGGCAGTCTTTGAGGTGTGCAAGGACAAGTCGCTCGAAGCACTTCATGATAATGGGTGTGAGTGCTACGGGGCGATAATCGTTCAGGCACATTGGGGAGGAGTGTTTCGGCACAGGAACGATGGATGTGGACTTGAGCATGTTGGCACAGTTGCTTGGTTGAGGGACAGATTGAAAATGTCTGTGAAGACCCCAGCAAGCTGCTCCGCACATGCCCTAAGCACACGTCCAGGAATATCATCTGGGCCGGCAGCTTTGCGTGCATTGACCCGGCTTAGTGAAGTGTGCACATCTGTGAAGGTGAGTTTGAGAGGTTGGTTGTCTGCTGAGGGTATGATTTTGGTGGCTGTCTCCTTGCTGTCGTTGTTGAAACAAGCATAAAAGTCATTTAGCTCGTTTAGAAAGGAGATGTCCGCGACCGTTGTGGTGGTGTTGCTAGATTTGTAGTTAGTGATGGCCTGGATGCCCTGCCACATGCTTCGAGGGTCGGAGTTAGAAAAGTGTTCCTCCACCTTCAGCTTGTAATGCTGCGTTCACACCAGACGCGAATTTTCGCGTGTTGCCGCGAACAACGCGTGTGGTTTGCCGCGTGTACATTTAAAATCATTCGCGTGTACAATTTGCAACATTCGCGTCCAACGCGCCCTTCACGCAGGGGGGAGGGGCTTCTGTCAGGGGAACTCATCCATTTATCAGAGGAAAAGTCTTTTTATTGTTAAATAAAGTGATTAAACTTCATATGAAGGCTTTATTTATACTCTCAATATGTGTATAAAGCTCAAATTGAGTAAAAAAATATTTTTTGCTTCACTAAATTAGTTCCAGTAAATATCACTTTTATTCTTGTCTATGTTAAAGAATAATAAAAGTATAATGTGGATTTATAAAGCTCTGTGTTTCCACATAAAGCCCTGATGAGTTTGTCCTCCATGTTTGTTTGAGATAAAGAAAGCTTCTGATTGGTTAACGCGGCACGAAATTTTGCCAAAGTTCAATTTTTTCAACTCACGCGATTTCGCGTATAACGCGCGATTCGCGCGAAACGCGCCTTTCGCATCATTCGCGCCGCAGGAAATCTCCTCGCGCCTATTCGCGTCTCTGCATTGACTTAACATGTAAATCACTCGCGCCTGACGCACTATTCGCGTCTTGTGTGAACGCAGCATAACAGTACTTGGCCTTCTTGATGACCTTCTTCAGGTTAGCCCTGGATGTACTGTAGGCCTGGGTGTCATCTGACCTGAAGGCGGTGTTGCGGGCTTTCAGCAGAAGTCGCACCTCCTTGTTCATCCAAGGCTTCTGATTAGGGTATGTTGTGATTTGTTTTTCTGTTGTTACATCATCAATGGTGTTGTTGATATAATCCAGTACGGAGGAGGTATAAATGTCAATGTCCATTTGAGAGCCACCGGCAGCCTGAGAAGTAAACATACTCCAGTCCGTGTGTTGGAATCTGTCCTGAAGTAAAGAGTCTGCTTCAGTTGGCCACACTTTGATGGTCCTCACTGATGGTTTCACACGGTTGATGAGGGGTGAATACTTGGGTGAGAGAAAGAAGGAAAGGTGATCAGACTGTCCGAGGTGGGGGAGGGTGGTCGCTGTGTAAGCTCCATCAATGTTTGTGTAAACATGATCCAAAGTTTTGTCTCCTCTGGTATGGCTGGAAACATGTTGGTTAAATTTTGGGAGCACTGTTTTCAGTCTGCAGTGATTAAAATCACCTGCAACAATAAAAGCAGCTCCCGGTTGAGCAGTCTGTTGTTTACTAATGGCTGTATGAAGTTCTTTCAATGCAAGCTTGGCATTAGCATCCGGTGGAATGTAGACTTCTGTTATTATAGTTGAGGTGAACTCCCGAGGCAGATAAAAAGGTCTACACTTAACCATAAGAAACTCAAGGTTAGCTGAACAGTGACTCCCAACAGTGACAGTGTTCGTAAACCAAGTTTTGTTGATATAAATGCACAACCACCTCTTGTCTTGCCGGAGTCCTCCGCTGTTCTATCTGCCCGTAGTATGTAGCGCCTGGCTAGTTCAACAGCATTGTTTGGTATATCGCTGTGTAGCCATGTTTCTGTGAAAACAATGACATTACAGTCGAAAAGTCTCTTACTGTCGGTGATGCGAAGTCGTAATTCATCCATTTTGTTTACCAGTGACCGCACATTAGCGAGGAAAATGCTGGGTAAAGAGAGCCGGAATGGTGTAGCCTTTAGCTTAGCTCGTAGACCTCTGCGCTTCCCCCGCCTTTGTTTACGATCTCGATATGAGCAGGAATAAAACTGCTAAAATGTACATCACAGACACGCTGCCAGCGCTCAGCAGTAGTTGGTTGAATTCAGTCACAGGAAGTTTTAGCGAAAAAAAGACCGCAATACATATGTGGATGAACAATATTCCACAAGTAAGAAGGCAGACAAGATAATTGATAAGAGAGGAAAGACTAATTCAGTGGTGTGGAAGTGGTTCGGATTTTTAGTTTGGATAAACCTCAGGGTTCGGTGCTCTGTAGAATGTGTCGGAGAGAGGTGACGACTAGCAGCAGGCACACATGAACTCTATCCCATCATTTAAAGCAGTTCCACCTGATAGATCATTCTTAGAGTTAGAAGATGAGGCATCATTAATGTTTAAACCAACCTGTCCCCAATCCATCAGATTAATATGTTTTTACTGTTAATCACTCTTTATTTATTTTATATTATTTTATAATTTTTGTTTCTTTATCCTGGCTGAAGCAGCTTGTTTTAATTTATATGAATAATCAGCCTATTCTGGTTTAAATGAAAATATATAAATTTAATAAGCTAAGTCAGAGAGTTTTATTTATGTGATAGTTTTTTTTTCAAGTTTCTAGTTTGTGAAGGCTAAAAACAAAGAAAAGTTAACCTTATTTTTTGTACTGTTTTATAAGAAAATATATATATTACCGCTTCATTTTCTCCTCGATAATTGTAAGTCGCTTTGGATAAAACCGTCTGCTATATGCCTAAATGTAAATGTAAGTGTAAATATAATTTTAATAGGAAAAGCCTGGAGATATTATAAACTTTGCAAATTCCTTTTGCAGACATTCCTTTTGCAAATCAATTTTTTGTTTCCTCTGCAGTTTTTTCCTGAGGCCTTTTAATATTGTCATTATCATTATCGAAATTATATTGTATCGACCAAAACTAAGAAATATATCGTGATATAAATATTTTTCATATCGTCCTGCCCTAGTTCGTGGATGAATGAAAGTTTGGAATATGCTTTGACTGCTTGAATTAAGCAACAGCAGCATGATTGAGTATGGATTTACAATCACTTGTTCTAATGAAAAGAACACATGGATTTTTGAAAGAATTGGACCAATGATTATCGATACGTTTTCTGACAAACAACCGGTAGGACAAGGGTTTTAATATATTTTTGCTTGTGTTTGCGGATGGAGTAGATGTTTTGTTAACTGTTGATGCAGTGCTGTTGGTTTGTTAGGGCAGTGGTTTGGGCTTGAATGAAAGTTTTTTTTATATTGTGAGTGTCTTTGATGTGCTTTTTTAGGGAAAGTGTTTCTTTTGTTTTTTTGACGGTGCTTGTGTGTTGTTTTGCGTGTTTGAATAGGCACGCTGAGACGCATGTGTCATACCTACAAACTTGTCGCTTTTCAGCAATAATCGCCGTTTTTATTGTCAATTGGGTCATTCACGTGAATCGTGTAGAACCGGAGAGTTTTTTTAGGGGGGGATGTCTTGGTTAAATTGACATCTGGGCCGATCGGAATCTCAACTGAACTCACGCCAGTCAAGAGAGGGAGGTGGGCTTGGACTTGCGTGTCATGTAGGCCATTATTGGACAATTCTTATAAATTACATTTTTTCCGGATGAATCGAAATCTCAGCGCTTGCTTAAGGATACTGAAACACACTGCCGTCTGTGTTTGCGCCAGTTAAGGACACGTAATGTGGAAATGCTTATGACACGTTCACACCAGACGCGAATTTTCACGTGTTGACGCGCTGTACGCTTGTAGTTTGAAGCTTAACATTTAAGTTCATTCACGTTTCAAATTTCGCTTCATTCGCGTCCAATGCCTCATTTGCGCAGGGGGGAGGGGATTCTGTCAGGGGGGGGGGCTTCTGTCAGATGAACTCATCATTATTTTGTTCTTCACTAAATTTCTTCCAATAAATGTCACTTTTTTCCTGTCTTTGTTAAAGTATAATAAAGTAAAAGTCACTTTTACTGTCACATCAACACAGCACATGTGCCTGATGAGTGAAATTCTTGGGAGCTTGCTCCAGAAAAAATGCAGTACAGTTAACATATAACATGTAACATTTAATACAGACTTCAACATAAGACTGTGTGAAATACACATACATATAATCAGTGATGACTTTATCCTCCATGCTTGTTTTAGCTTTTCCTGATTGGTAACGTGCCACAAATTTTCGCCAAAGTTCAATTGTTTCAACTCGCGCGATTTGTGCCATGCGCGCCGCAGTTAGTCTACTCGTGTCTCTGCATTGACTTAACATGTAAATCAGTCGCGCCTGATGCTCTAAACGTGTCTGGTGTAAACACGACATAACGGAAATTGAATTCAAGTGTAGTCAGTCTTTTTGGAGCTAAACAACATATATTTGTTTGCTTAAGTCAAATAACATCAGATAGCGTTTTATTCCACACAGTTAGGCTACTTTTTGGAGCAAAATGGTTAAAAGCAAGCAAAACAAGCAGATCCAATGCTGGAATTTCGGTTAGCAAAATAGCAAATTATTAGCTAGTTGTAAGTTTATTTCCTGCATTGTCTCACCGTTTTGCTAACTAAAGTTAACCATTTAGCTTGCTACATAAGTATATAGTATGTCAGATATATTAGGTTGTAACCATATCATGAGCCCCTAACTTAATCCAAGTGTTCTTCCTGAGATTACTAAAAGGGCTGTCGCGGTTAGGAAATTTCCCTTGCGGTTTTTCCTTGCGGCTCAATATGCGGTATGCGGTTTTACCGACGTTTAAAAATAAATAAATAAATAAATAAAAACATCTTGATTTAACTGCTTACAAAGCTGACAGAGAGACACGTTTTAAACATTTGTTCATTTTTTAATGCCAAACAGCAATAAGAACATGTTTAGAACATGAATTTGCAATAAGAACATGTTTAGAACGAAAGAATGCCTAAAGTATCATATGAAAACAAAGTGTTGGCCTAAGTGAAAATAAAGAGAATAAATGAAATGTTAATCCTACTACAGCTTTAATGAATGTGATTTAGACCTGGGTTATAATATCCTTGTTTCGCGCAAGGAGAACCAACATAACCAACATAACCAACCTTATGTGGTTTAAGGGAGGATCACATGGGCGTAACAATATTCCAATATTAAAATACACTGAAATCCCTTTCAGATGGTACACATGTACTGATTGTTATTGGATGTTGCTCCGCGACCTGATGCTGGAGGATGCAGCTGCACTTCAAATGACAGTTAGCGAGTTGACACCGCAAATTAGATGTTATATGTCACAGGGATCTTTTTAACACAAATTTTGCAAATAGGTTCATCTAAATATGCGGGCTTACCCTTTTCATTGGGTTGAAAGCCGAAATGTTCCCAAACTGGCGACGTGACATTAGGTTTTGGGACGAGAGCGCATGCCATCATTTCAGTATTCAGAATAAATGGAACTCCAGATATTTACACTTTGCGGGAAATGACACGTAACACTCTGGTATTATTATTCATTTATTTAACATTCAATGCAGGTGATGAATTGTAAAACAATACGGCCACTGCCTCATGAAGAAGTAAAAAACAATTAACCCTGCGGCTGCCCGGTTTCTGCGGTTCCTTTCCTTTCTCTGCGGTTGGCTTGTCAAAAGCGCGGTATTACAATATTGCGGTTATCGCGACAGCTCTAATTACTACTCCAATTCTGACCTGAGTAATGACACGATATGGAGGTTGTCTTGTCATTCAATTCAGCTGCAGATTCAATTCAGCTGACCCAAAAGAAGACTACAGTAGTATGGGCCAGTGGATCAGAAGATGTGTCAAAACATCCTGTCTTCTGGAAGTAAGGACAAAGCTTTAAGAAAGCAAGCAGCCTTGAAGGAGATGGAGAGACGGAGGGTGTTCAACTGCCAGCCATCCTCAAGTGCTGCCGCAGCCAGAAGAACCAAGACAGAAGAGGAGGCTTTGCCAAAAGAAGCAAGGCAGAAGAGGAGCCTCTGGCCAGAAGAAGCAAAGCAGAAGAGGAGCCTCTGGCCAAAAGAAGCAAGACAGAAGAGGACCCTCTGGCCAGAAGAAGCAAGACAGAAGAGGACCCTCCTGCCAGAAGAAGCAAGGCAGAAGAGGAGCCTCTGGCCAGAAGAAGCCAGGCAGAAGAGGAGGCTCTAGCCAGAAGAAGCAAGGCAGAAGAGGTGGCTCTAGCCAGAAGAAGCAAGGCAGAAGAGGAGCCTCTGGCCAGAAGAAGCAAGGCAGAAGAGAAGCCTCTGGACAGAAAAAAACAAGGCAGAAGAGGAGGCTCTGGCCAGAAGGAGGCATGTGGCCAAACGAGGAAAGAGAGCTTGTGAAACCTTTGTCCTGGCTAAGAAAAAAAAAAGAATCTTTTTCAGTAAAACATGGTGTTTCTCTCCATGGCGTTTGAGTGCGTGCGTGTGTTTGTGAAGCCCTTGTAAGGGCTAAGAAGGAAAAAATAAATGTTTTTCAGTATAATATAATTATGTTTTGGTTCTTTTGTTGTTTTCTTATTTTAGTGTCATGCGCCTAACACTTACTTGAGTTTACAGTGACTGATGTGTGGTATTCATAAGTAATTGTAAATGCATTGAGGATGTTGAAGCTGAACAGGTAAAATGTAAATGAAAAGTTCAGCTCACTGTAAAGTCTTTGGCTTACAAAATCGAGCAACAACAGAAAGAACAAAATGAAATGTAAATGTGATTAAAAATTCTATACCAGCCATTGAAGGACTCGTGCAAAGGAATGGAAATGTTTCAGCTGTTCGATCTTAACTTAAAAGCTTGGTGCAAAAGTCAAACTTCATGATTCTGTGATGCCATTATTAACCAGTGAAGAGCAAAACAAGCACCATGATTGGTTCAAAAGCGTATATAAACAGTAATTCCTTCATAAAGAAGACAACACGGTGAATAAGTGGAGTTGAAAACTCAAGTGAAAATGCCCATGATCAAGTACTGGAGTCAGTTGAGTGTCTTCTAGAATCAAGAGAACAGAATACATCCGAAGATTACAAAAATAACCAAGATGATACAAACCCAAATAACAGCATTTATAACTTCGGAATGAAATGGTCAAGTAATCAATGCCCTGCCTTCTCAAAACGTTCAACAACATCATCAATCTCTTCGGCAGGCATCAAGGCAAAGACTGATATAGCAGCTCTGTTGGTCGTCAAAGTTTAATAAAGCAAAAACATGCAATTGACGAAAAGGAATAAAACCTCAGAAAACAGAAAGAGGAATTAGGTTGTGAATGGAAAATGGTGTAACTATGGCAAAAGGGAAAATACTTAAAGGTTCCAGTGTGCATTATGTTATTAGTGATGTAACAAATCGTTCTGATGGAATTAATTCTTTAAATTTTTTTTTTAATTTTGATGCAAAATCATTTATTCCAAGAATTGATCCTCAGCCAATGGATTCATCAGGTGCAAAAGCGAACAAGGAAAATGCTTCTCAGACCATTTTCAGACAATGCCAAAATCAAATCCGCAGGGTAATATCTGTGCAAGTGTATTCTAGTGCTGGTGTGAACGCACAACTGAGTGTGAAACACACTGGAGCTCTCTCTGTGTGTAAATGAATGAGTTGTGAACTGAACAACAGAGAAACTCATGCACGCGGGAAGGATTAACACAGAATGTTGAAACAAGAAACGCCAAGGGGGCGGGGCCATGTGACACAGAGACACAGAGATATGACGTTGATGCTGCAGGAGCAGAGCAGAACTCCGTGGACTGGCTGCAATCTCCCCACAGACCGGTCCCGGTCCGCAGCCCATACTTGAAGAAACACTCTCGCTCTCGCCCCCATCTTTGTAATTCGGTTACGTATACTTAAAGATCAAAGGTGAAAGGTCATCATAGCTTATGTAGTATAGATGCAGCTCCCACCCCAACTTTGAGATAAACGTGATAAGAGTCTCAAATTAATGCCGATAACAGCCCACCACTTATTATAATATTCTGGAATTGTAATCATTGATCCCCAAGTACAGTGTCCATTGGAATGCCAAACAAAGGTAATTGGACACCTTGGTTAAAAAACATGCTGAAAAACAAACAAACGCCCTTGTTAATCTGCTCCGTAGGAGTGCAACGCTCCTTTTTGTATGATGTCACCAAAGCAGGACCTAGAGGGGTTTAGTCCAAATTGTCAGTTTTTTGTTTGCGATTTCTGTTTAATAAAATATCGCTTGTCATTAAACTTTGAGCTTTTTACAGATGTTATTTATACTCTAACAACAACATTATACACTTATTAAATATTGAAATATAAATTCAGGTTTAATAATATACAATCATGTTGATATAAACCAATATCTTACATAATCAGTTGTTTTTGTTTGTTTTGCTGTTTACTCACATTTAACTGCTATATTTTAAAAAATTTTGTGAAGTATATTGAAGTAAAACTGTCCTATTTGGCAGACATGGTGACCCATAGCCAAATGTGACCACTACATGTAACCCATTCAGTGTCTAGTGACTACCCACACCTTGAACAGCGGTCAGCTATTACTACAGCAACCAGTGAGCATCATTCATTAGATGCCGGATCTGGCATCGAACTGGTGACTTTGTGATCACGAGTTCAACATGCTAGCATGCTACCCACATTAGCGCTAGCCACTTTGTTTTGGAATGGCATGCGACTGACCAGTCACCAATCAGGTCAGTCACACAAAAAACGGCCAATTTGGATGACAAGCCAGTCAACATCTGGCAGATACTGTTTGCTCAAATTATCATTTAACGATAATTGAATTGAGTTGAACATTTGAACAAAATCAGTTAAATTTTTTTACAAACAGCATGGTTGAGTGTAATTAGATCACTCAAATGAGTGATTTACTTAAGAGTTTTACATTGTTAACTTTATTTTAGTTCTGTAAAATACGGACTCTAAAAGTACTGCTTGTATTTAATTATGTTTTACCTTGACAGTCCTAGGGCAAGTGAAACATTCATCCTTCTTTTGTTTCATCATGACAAAGTTATATTAGCCTGGTGGAAGACATTTGATAAGGACATTTATTCTGGAAAACTAGCAATATTAATTTCTCGTTCATTGTTGTCTTAAGCCACTATACAATTGTTGTTCTATGTTGAAAGTCAAGTAAAGTCAAGTGACCTTTATTTATATAGCGATTTAAACAAAATACATTGTGTTAAAGCAGCTGAACAACATTCATTAGTAAAACAGTGTGTCTCTAGTTGTCCTAGTCTCTGCTGTATTTCAGGGCTCTAGAGGGTCTTTTCTAGATCCCGATCCGCCGGTCTGGAAACGTATTGGATCGATTGACTGCAATGCCCTCTGATCTGGATACAGACTGGATCTGGTGGCTACAGTGAGCTCGGAATAAGAGAGAAACAGACGATTATTACCGTAGCTACCATTATTCTAAAGATGTTGCAAATATATCTGGTGTTATGGAAAGTATTCCTGGTTTCGGTTTGCCTAATTAATTCAGCCTAAAAACCCTTTAACAGATTATGATATTAGAAGTATGTTAGTATGTTATATGTAAAACAGGTTAAAAATCTTTAAGGTCTTTTATCTAGATTATAAATAGCATTTGTCCCACCCCTGCCATACTGATTGGTTGGCTGTGTAAAGGGTGTCATTTATGGGCTTGAGTGTTCTTCCCCAAAGGCTAAGTGCCAGTACAACATGAAACATTAGCCAAGACAAACGCCTCTAGTGGACAGAGGCCCCAACCAATAGACCAAGACTGACGCCCGCGTCTTTGTGCAAGGTGGTGGCTGTTCTTACTAATCTCTCTGTGTTGTCTCTCTTTTCTCTACTGCATCAATGGGCATCTTCAGTTGTAATTTTGGACTTTTTCAGACCTCCTGAAGAGCTAAAAAATAAATAAAAAAACAAAGGAAAAACGTCATGACAAAGGTGCAATTGAGCTTTAAGGAGACATGAGTGTCTCAGACAGGTGTTTGGGAACTGTATAAGCTCATATTTTCTAAAATGATATAGCAACTTAAGTTGACAGGGGAATTGCATAGTAGAGCTTAAGCATGAATTGGTAGAAAGAATTCTTGGGTTCTGCTGGATTAGTACTTTTAATAAAGGTCTTATACCCAACTTCGTTAAGCAGAAAATAAAGCCAGAAATTACAGCTAAGCCTTTACAGGACATCAGAATCATGTGTTCACTTCAAATACAATTTCTATTTTGAAGGATTTTTAAATACACCCACGTGTCTCTTTGTAACGGAAGATAAGTGATGAATGTATATGCCATGACATGTTTGTAGACATTTGGGGGTTAGACATGAGGTTGAGCATGTTGTTAGACATGAATGTTTTAGGCTTTACCTATGTGTGTCTCTTGGGCTAATAACAAACATGATAATGTAATAAAAGATCAGGAGATGCCAGCTTACTTTGTCTGTCTGCATATTTTTCTCGCACCTGCTCTTCAGATGCAGTAATAGAAGCAAGTTGTGACACATTAATGTTTTTATTCGTTGTCTATGTGTGTCTCTTTGAGCCAATAAGAAACAAAGGAAAAAATAATAAAAGATTAGGAGATGTTTACTGATTTGTCTGGCTGCATGGTCATCTGGCATCTTCAGAGGCAGTAATAGAAGGTCATATATGCTTGTTTGTTTAGTGTGTAGTTTGACAGATATCAAACTGGCTGCAATTAGAAAGTCTTTAAATATAGCAACACATGGTGAATAATAAGTCTAAGTTTGGCACTGGCCTAAGATTTAAATGAAAAGAAGAATAATTTTAGGTTAATCAATTTAAAATTTCCATCCCTGTATATATGTATGATCCAATTGAGCCATTTAGTTTCTGCTTTTGCCAAAAAACAAAACGAAAAACAAAGTTTAAATGAATTTGGTGTATATTTCTAACCTATAATAATGCAATAACGTAAACAAAATCTTGCATACTGCATATGGATTTTGGTTTGTAGTAGTTTAATAGTTTAGGTTTCTTGGCTACCAGAATAATGTTGGAATGTTTGAGGCAGGAGGGGACTGTGCAACTGCTCCAGCGATGTATTGAACATCTTTGTGAAGTTATGTGACAGTTGGTCAGCATATGCTTTAACTCATGTTTAAGAGTTGCCATCTGGGCCTTTTGCCTCCTGATCTTCTTGGTTGACAGCTGGTTTTCCAACTTTCTTCTTCTTCTGCTACCAATTTTTCGGTACACTTCTCTCACATGGTTTCACACAGACCTGTGAATGAGTGCTCAACTGACCGATGTATTAAGGAGAGGTGTGCTCAGACTTTTTATAAGTAGTCGGTGTATGGTGCTCGATAGGGTACCGAAAAAATTAACTCAATATCCCCATACACTTAACATTGCGCCCAACTTTGACGCATTAGCCAGCAATAGAATTTAAACACATTGCCCAGTAACCATTTAGACCTATATCTCTCCACCAGAATGTCGTAGCGACATTTGGGTTGGTTCATCTTACTTGTCACTTGAAATATAATTTATTAATATTGTATTATATAATTTAAATATCACAAGCCATGCCCATAGCAACCAAACACATTAGACTAGCAACCATTTAGCCAGACCTTTATCTCTGCATCGGAACATTTGTGGACACATGGGCACTGTTTTACTAATCAATGTTTTTCAGCTGCATTGACGCAATGTTTTTTGTTTAAAGTGCTATATCAGTGAAGGTGACTTTGAATTTTGACATGGGTGTTGGTTCATTTTACTTGTGGGTTGAACATTTATTATTCAAATCTCACAGTCCACACCGATAACATCTAAACATGTTAACGTAGCAACCAATTAGGAAGACCTATATCTCTGTATCAGAACGTCGTAGAGATACAGGGGTGGGTCCATTTTACTTGTGACTTGATCTATAACTAATTTAAATTTCATAAGCCCGTGGCAACCAAACATTTGTTTAGCAACCGTTTAGCCAGGCCTATGTTTTCGCATCAGAAAGTTGTAGAGACATGGAAGTTGGTTTGTTTCACTTATCACGTGTAGTACGTTGGTAGCAACATGTTAATCGCGTTAACATCAGGTTATCAATGTGCTAATCATGCTAGCAACATGCTAATTGTTTTAGCATAACGTTTGCAACGTGCTAATCATTCAAGCACATATGCAAGAAACATGCTAATCTTTTCAACATTATGATAGTAACATGCTAATTTATCCTAACTGCATACTTAGACTGGTCTTCTTTAGACTTTAGCCATGTTTAACATTATTGGTTTACACATTATATTCATTATATTCTTTTTTAAAAACTAAATGCTTTCAGACCATCTTTAATCCATATATTTGTATGTCTTTCTGTCTGTCTGTCCGCCGACCCATTTGTCACCCTGCCTTAATGTCGTATATTTTAAAACAATCTTGTGACTTCAAGACAAACTTTCTCAAGCCAACATAAAGTTTGTTCACAAACATCTGCCACATCTAGTTTGTGTTTTAACCTATATTTTTTTCCAGGTGGCTGTCTTCAGGATCTTTTCCCACACCCTTAAGGCTAGCATCTGTTGACTTAGCGGACTGGCTCCTCCCCCTCCCGGCGGCAGTGTGCGCTCTCAGGCGCCCCCTTGCACCCCTTGCTCGCCAGGCCTGTGCGCCCGAGCTCATGCACCCAGCTCTACACGGCCCTTCAACGCCATGTGTGTCCCGCACACAATGGAGGCGGGCAAACACAGCGCCGGGCAGGACAGCCGTGGCGGGGTTCCCCTGGAGCCATTTGTTCACCAGGTGGGCGGCCACACGAGCATGATGCGTTATGATGATCATACAGTCTGCAAACCACTCATCAGCCGAGAGCAACGGTTTTACGAATCCTTACCCCCTGAAATGAAGGAATTTACCCCAGAATACAAAGGTAAGACAAGCTCCTCTTTTGTCCTTTGTGATGTCTTAGGTCGTGTTTGGATGGTAAAAGCCATTATTATTTATACAACTATATAAATATCGAAGGTTTCAGCTTCAAATGGAACCTGCCTGAAATACTTGACTTTTGGACAGAATGTATGTGGCTGTCACAGTATAGCGTCACAGCTATACATTACCGGATCAATCCAAATATCAGATTAGTGCTTAGTATTTAAAAGTAAAGAAACAAGTGGCTATCTATGTCTTGAAAGAACATACGGTTCAGGTCATATGTGTTTGTTTTGTAATAGTTATACATGAATCTCTTGTTCGTCTTGAACAATTAACAGCCATCCCACCTGTTGCATAAGTTAAAGGAATTGTTTAGCCAAAAATGTAAATGGTGTCATCATGTGATCACCCTTCAGTTGTTACAAGACTATTTACTGTACATTCTTTTGTTTTACTGAACACAAATGAATACATTTTACAGTTTGCAAATAAGTTATTATGAGTAGTGGCTGTTTTACATTAAATGACATCCTAGGAGAAACCCCTTTCGTGCGACCCCACACACAGAAAAATAACAGTTTTATTAGTTAAGTTATTAACTATTGCAATTTAAACAGCAAACACACTTTTTAAAGTGAACAATTTAACCTTCAACTTTGCCAAATGAGAACGAACACAATTATTTTATTATTTTAATATTAATATGCCCCTACTTCGCCGTTTTCATTTTCAGTTGGGTCATTCACGTGAATCGTGTAAAACTGGAGAGTTTTTTTGGGGGGGTGTCTTGGTTTAATTGACATCTGGGCCGATCAGAATCTCAGCTGAACTCGCACCAGTCAAGAGAGGGAGGTGGTCTTGCATGTCATGTAGGCCATCATTGGACAATTCTTATAAATGACATTTTTATATACATATATACATACACACATACATTTCAGCTTTAATGCTTGCCGTCCCGGGAACTTGTGATAAGAAAGGAGCTATTGGAAATGGTTTTAGAAATTGAGGAATGATGTACGTCACACATCTGAGAATTGACTATTCTGCTGATTGGACTAGGTGGGACCCTGTGGTGTCAATGATTGTTAAAAGCGCTCAATGCTCAAAGCCCCAAGAAGTTGACCGGCTGGATTGAGACAGTGATGGGCAGAGCTGCTAGAACTCAGACTGTGGCTATGGACCATAAACTGGAAAACATCATGGTGGTCATAGACCGTAAAAATGGAAAACAACGGGGTGGCTATGGACCTAAAAATGGAAAACATGGACCGTAAATGGAAAACATCTTGAGAAACTAGCGACTTTGCAACAGAATTTGGCTGACCTGGTGACCAGTGATGGACATTAGATACCTGCGGAAACTAGCAGATATCGTCCTAAATTTGAAGAATCTTTTGTTTAGGCTATAACCCTTTCAGACGGCCTTGGCCAAGGCCTCTGCTGGAGACAAACAACCTCCACGAGAACAAGATAACGAGACACTCTGATTTCCTCTCCCCATTCCAAGGACACCTGTTGTGGACTGGATTCTCGGGCCTCACAGACTCACTGACACACATGCACGCACACAAACATACGTACACAGCTAGAGATAGACAATCACTACCTCTACCCGTATCCCACACCTTCGCATGCCTTTCACCGCTGGTGTGGGTAGGCGAGTCTGGATCCAGCGCCTTTCATAGCTGCAGGGGCAGATGGCTGTTGCCTACATTGGAGACCTCAACATCCCTGCCCCCCTCCCCATTGCAATGTCATGTCCAGTTTATGTGCTTGATGCTAGGGCTTTTTTGTCTACCGGATCTCACATTGCCTCACTAAAGAACTGTCTGAGAGGGGTTCTTTTTTAGGCAAACTTTCCTTGTGTATCATGTTGTTCCCCTTTCTCTTTACTACCTCTCCAATCTGTCTTCCTTTGAATGTGATATGTGTTTATGGTCGGAGAGGTGCCATTTCACGGCATGTTACAGTGTCTGTGACAAATAAAATATTGATTGATTGAATTGACTATCTAAAGGTAGATATATTGACGGATAAACTTTCCTAACATTCCAATAGCAGTAATTTAAAGACCTGGTAAAGGGTGTAGCATGCGTACGACCACTCAGAACATGTAAAAGCCCTTAAAAAATTTAACATTGAGCCTTGGTCATAAAGTGAACAAAAGACAATAGAAATGTATGCATATTTTTTGGCTAAATAAGAAAATATATCAATAAAATGTGTTAATGTAATAATTTATTACAGTACATTACATATATAATAAAAATGTTGAATACTGTGTCTTAAAGCTTTCTTATTAGCAGCAATAAGCACAACTTGCATATTTTGTGTTATTTTTATGGAAATAAAAACTTAAAATCTCATAAATACTATAATCACACATGTTCTGTGTAGTGTGCTAATAATATATTTATAGTGTATACATGAAAGTAAAATGGGCTTGTGGTAATATGTTCTATGATAGATTTAGTGTGTAAAAAACAACATTCTAAATTAATGTAAATGTGTCTTGTCTTATTTTAATAAACTACAAACCAGTGTTGGGAAAATAAGGGAATTTTTTAAAACTGTTACATTAATGAACTTGTTATCAATTATATCTACTCAAACTACTAGTTACTCATTATTTTCTAGTCAGTTCTTTTAAATGAACTATGAATATTAATTAGTAATCAAATTTCAAGGTTTTTGTAGAAAATATATATTGGTAAAGCATATAAATAGGTACAATTCAGTAAAAAGCAACCATTTAATGTTGAAACAACTGTGAAACTGTTATATATATATATAGTCAGGTCAAGTCAAGGCACCTTTATTTATATAGCGTTTTAAACAAACTACATTGTATCAAAGCAGCAGAACAACATTTGTTAATAAAACAGTGTGTCCATAATCCAAAATGATCTTTCAAGGCAGTTCATCATTGAATCCGGTGATGTCATCTCTGTTCAGTATAAAAAGTGTCTGTGCAGTCATTTTCAATCAAGTCAACAGTATCGCTGTAAATGAAATATCCCCAACTAAGCAAGCCAAAGGTGACAGGGGCAAGGAACCAAAACTCCATCGATGACAGAGCGGAGAGCAAGCTTTGAGAGAAACCAGGCTCAGTTGGTGGCCAGTTCTCCTCTTGCCAGACAAAATAATCCAACCTTGAGGTCATAAATGCATCTATTAACATTTCTGCTCTTGACATTGAGAGCATTGGCCCTAATTTAGATATGTTTTTGAGATGGAAAATGAAGTTTTACAAATGCTAGAAACATGGCTTTCTAAGGAAAGATTTCTATCAAATAGCACATCTAGGTTCCGAACTGATGGAGAAGAGTTTACAGAGCAGCCATCAAATTCTAGACTGTGTTCTAGGTTTACGTGAAGAGATTTTAGCTCCTATAATTAACACCTCTGTATTCTCAGAGTTAAGCTGTAGAAAATTACTTGTAGCCAGTTTTTATATTGACTATGTATTCCATTAGTTTTTCAAATTGGTGTTTTTTTTTATTTGTGCCTACAAAGCTTACAAGTCACTGTAAAGGAATGTTGTGGTCAATTTCAAAGGCAGCACTTAGATCCAATAGCACTAAGAGAGATACAACCACGGTCGGATGATAGGAGCATGTCATTTGTTACATATCAAGGAGAGCAGTCTCGGTACTAGGATACGGTCTGAATCCTGAATGTAATTTCTCATAGATATAATTTTTCTCTAAAAAGGAATATAATTGTGAGGAAACTGCATTTTCTAATAACTTGGACAGGAAAGGTAGATTTGAGATGGGTTTATAATTAACTAGATCTTTGGGGTCAAGTTGTGTTATTTTGATGAGAGGCTTAATAACAGCCATTTTGAAAGATTAGGGGACATATCCTAATGACAATGATGAGTTGATAATAGTCAGAAGAGGATCTATGACTTCTGGAAGCACCTCTTTTAGGAGCTTAGATGGAATAGGGTCTGACATACATGTTGTTGCTTTAGATGATTTAACAAGTTTAGAGAGTCAGTGAAACTGTTCCTCAGGAGGTTTAAAGTAGTTTAGAAGTAGTTCATAAAGTCATTACTGCTGTGATGCTGGGAAATTTCAGCACTTTATTCATTAGTTTAGACGCTAGGGTTATGTTTGTTTTCTTCAAAACGAGTAGAAAAGTAGTTGGATCTAGCAGTTTTTAATTCTTTTCTGAAGGCTAGTTAACGTTCCCGCCAAGAAATACGACATACCTCTAGTTTTGTTTTCCTCTAGCTGCGTTCCATTTTTTGGGCTGCTCTCTTTAGGCTGCAAGTATGCTCATTACACCATGACATCAAACTGTTTTCCTTGACCTTCCTTAAACGTAAATAAGCAACTGAATTTAAAATGCTAGAAAGGAGAGAGTACATAGTTTTGGTTACATAATTGAGTTGTTCTGAGGTTTTTGATATGCTATGTAAGTTGTCTTTCTGATGTATCCAAATTTCAGAGTAGTCTTTTGTGGTAGAAATGATGGTTTTACCATTCTTGTAACATGAAGTGATACAAGAATGTATCACTTCATGTGATACATCATTATGAGTTTCTTGTAACATTTACAAGAAACTCGTAAACTGGTTCGTACGTTGTTTTTTTTTTTTTTGTATTTTCTAGTTTGTGTAACAGACAAAGTCTTGATTGGAATGATATCAAGGTGAAAGAATCTCTATGTGCTGAGAATTAACTTGGGCACTTTCCTCAGGTTTCTCAGTGGATGCATCACTGAGTGGGGAGAACCTGTTTAATGTTTTGATTAGAACAGAAGAGCGGTTTGTGATGAGTTTGTGACAGATAGAACCGTTAAGATATTTAACTGAATTCTGGTCCAATGTCTTTTTGTAATGCAAGTCTAAAGGTTCATGTCATGTCATGTCACATTAACATAAAAGTATTCCCTGCCGCTTCTCTGGATAGATAAATGTTACCCTAACCTTAACAATATTTACAACCTTATATCTGGTAATGGTAATGTTCAGTAAGCGAACAGGCAGTGATTTGAAATGCGTAAAACCACATACTCTGACACACCAAACTCACCCTGCATGACTTGCAGACTGTTTGATAAATTGTAATTTATAACATTTTAAATTATGTTCAGTTTCTTAAAAATCATATGATTTGCTTCATAAGGTGTTAAAATATTGTCAAGAGTCGCAGGGATTGGGTTTGTTTCCTTTGTCTTCTAAGTGAACTTTTAAACAGTTCATTTAAGTTGTATGAATGATCATAGATTGCGATTTCAGATAAATACTTTCTTTAATGTTCTACTTTTCAAACCACAATTTAAAACAACTCAAACGGTAGTTAATTAATAGTTTACCTGTTGATTTCAGTTTATAAAATTTTTTAATCTTGAATATACATGTTCTTGTTTCTCCTAAACTATATTCCTCTGAGTTTGTGATCAGCTCTCTCCACGGCAGGCACAATCTGGTGTAAAACTCAAATGTCCCTGACTTAAAAATACAGTCATAAAAGTACAAGTTAGTGAGTAGTTGTAATTTGTGAGTTGCCATCCCTGCTCTGAACACGTTTAATCATTTGTTGTTGTAGGTGTGGTTCTGGTATGTTTTGAGGGTGATTCCGATGGCTACATCAATCTCGTGGCATATCCCTACGAGGAATGTGAGGGACTGGACCACGAGGAACTGTCAGAGCGAGATCAACCTCGCAGGAAACACTCTCGTCGTAGCCTACATCGCTCTGGCAGTGAGCACAAAGATGACAGACAGGCTCACGAAAGTGACAGTAATGAGAAGTAAGTTGCCTTTGATAAATTGCAAATAAATTGTATTTGATATCATGAAGAAAAATAGGATCCAGACCATTTCATAGACCATTTTACACTTTTTTAGAGAGCCTTCTAGTGGCAAGGGACTAGAACATAAATTGAGAACATGAATGTTTAAGAACATTATGTTTGCCTATTGATCATCAAGATAGCGAGATAGCGTAAGAAATGTGAATCCATTTTGCTATCATATTTAACACTCACATAAATCTGAGCAAGCTGGCAAAATATTACTTGACATCTCTGACGCCAGCGCACATTCTGCCTTCAGAAAGAGCATATAGTCTTAGCAGTCAAATTAGGAAATGCGCAAATGAAAATGAAAGCATTAGCAGCAAGTAGTCATCTATGTTCAGTTTAGTGAGAATACTGCAGCACGCAAGCTTAAAATAATCAATGTTATTGTGCTTTTGGTGAAGACACATATATTTTATAGTTATTGTTATAGTAAGGATTATAGTTACAATGTGCACATCCCTTTAACGTACATTTACACAGAAATCTTTGGTGTACATATTTCTTTTAAAATGCTTGACCTTATTAATGTTTTTTGAATCTTATGTAAAGCCTGTCACAGATGATCTTTACACTAGTTTTTATGCAGGCTTATTAAATTAGACCAATGTACATGTTTCACCCTAATACGCTGCAGTTATTGTAATCAAAAATTTTCTATAGTTATTTATGAGATGCTTTGAGGATAATTAGTGTTTCTGTGCAGTCTACAGGAACTAAAGAGTCCTCGTCTGGATCTGCAGATCCATTCAGACATTCCTTTCCAAATGATTGATGGGAATAGTGGACTGAGCTCAGAGAAGATTTGCCACAACCCCTGGAGTTTACGCTGTCATAAACAACAGCTCAGTCGCATGCGCTCCGAGTCCAAAGACAGGAAACTCTACAGTATCTTGCTTTAGAATTTATCTGCATTGTGTAGGTGGCCATAATAATTCTTTGTGTACACCATTTGCATTGGAAAAGGTAAATGTTGAAACAACCCAGCAGTTGTTTTACTGCAAGAGGTTAAATAAATGACATGACAGAAAAAACATTTTGTGCTTTGTCCCATAAAAATAAACAGGTAAAATAACTTTATATAAATAAAAACTATGTGTTCTAACAATTGAACTAATAATCGACTAAACTAAAATCAATGTGTTACTGTCCTTAATGCCAAACTTCCACAAGAATTTTTGCTTTTAGAAAATGTGGTCCACAATTTCAGCTACCCCTGTATCCTGGACCTAAAGATGGGCACACGGCAGCATGGTGATGATGCGTCAGAAGAAAAGGCTGCTCGTCAGATGAAGAAATGTGAACAGAGCACATCTGCCACCTTAGGTGTGCGTGTGTGTGGTATGCAGGTAAGGATGGCTTTCACTTGATATGTCCTTGTTGCGATTTATTTGTTAAGTTGACAAGCAAAATGCTTGCAAATCATCTAAAAGAGTTAGATTTCTTTGTCCTGTTGCATCACAGATTTGTCTTTGGTGATTGGCAATAATTTAAATTTGTTCTAGAATGAGAGAGTTTGCCATATTGGCTTGTGTTCCCATAGAAAGTCTGATATATGGACATACATGTAGAAATAAACATGTGGATTTTACCTATTTATGATTATTTCACATACTTTTACAAAAGCTTTTGTTTAAACAAAAGTGAAAAAATTAAGTTAAATCAAAGTTTTAATTTATATTTGGTATCACTTCCCTAATTTTGCATATGTGGTCAAAGCAACACCTAGGTTACGCTAATGGTTAATTTTTTGTCTAAAATATGAATTTTTTGTAAATAAACACATATCAACATTAGTAGCTATGCAGACATTAGTCCTTGCTTAATGTATCATTGCTTGTGGAGGATCCATGTTTTAACCAAAACATTTGAAATGGTTTTTGGGATAGGGCAATTATTTTTATTTGATGTTATATCTACATTGTGTTTTATACCTTTGCACTTTGTTGTATAAAGTATAAAATACATACTTAGTCATGTTTGTTTAATTTAATACAGAGTACAAATTAAATTGTTTTTGGTGAAATCTAAGCTTGTTGGGATAGTCACTGATGTTACGTGGTGTTCAAGTGCCTATTGATTACATCACTTGCCCACTGCTACATTTTGAGTGTTGAATAACTAACGTCTACATGTTTCTGATTAATTTTACGAAAGTAGGAAAATCGTCACAGTATAGTTCAGTGGCAGGGTAAAAATATGCATTTGACAGCAGAAGCCAGATATCACAAGAGGAAAGTGAGGTGAGCCAACTAACATGAAGATGGTGGAAGATTTGGTTTCAAAGTGAAAAGCAAATTTAATTATGCAGATTTAAACCCAATTCAAAAAGGGAACCTGAAAACCTTAATAAGGCAACCTATACATTTCTCTCGATGAAGATGGTTGCATCCAGAGGTACTACTTTTCGGTTACATACCCACCTTCAAAGGCACCACAAGAATGATGCGGTCAAAATGAGCACCACAGCAAAAAATTTGCTCGCAAAAGCTGAACACACAAATACTGCTATCGCTTATTGGGGGGTCTGAAGTGACTGCAGTGTCTTTGAGCAAGACACCTTAACCCCATTTGCTCTGTAGTGATGATTGACTACTGCATAAAACTTGTAAATCTCTTTGGATTAAAGCGTCTACCAAATGAATGTAAATATAAATATAAGAGTGTGTGAAAATGTGCAACACAAACACTTTCTTATTCATATTTTTTACACTTAAATTTATTCATTTGGCAGAAACTTTTATCCAAAGTGACTAACAGTAATCTGCAGTAGTCAATCATCACTGCAGATCAAACAGGGGTTAGGTGTCTTACTCAAGGTTACTTCAGTCATTGTCTGCTGGCCCTGGGATTCATACACGCAACTTTCCGTTTACAAGTCCAACTCTCTAACCACCAGACCACGATTAACGCCTCATATGACCAGGTTTCTACGTTTAAATAGAATCCTGTAGTATTGTTAAAATAAATCAGAATGTATGATTATATAGTTTCTTTTTAGTATTTGATAATTAACATATGGATCAATATACAACACCTCAGATGAACACAATGTCAGTTTTATATTAAGTTAATTTGTTATTTAAAGCGTGTTATTTTCTTTCTAAATGTGCATAGGGCACTGCACATTGACAATATGGACACTACAGAGCACCTATGTCCACAGCGTGCTATACAACATTTAGAAGTCCTGAAGTTTAGAAATGTGTCCTACAGGGATAATATCGTTTAAAGCTATGAGCAGATTATATTAATTTTACTAAACATATTATTAATTTTTATTTTTAATTAAAGAACATAAAAAATAATAGCCTACGCTGACAAACTTGACTGAATATATGAAACCTATAGGAAATCTATTAACAGATCAAAATAAATTCAAAGGTCTTCAGACGGTAATGATATATTTTTTAAATGAAAATTGGTTACAACAATAAAACAAGAACAACACTACTTATAGTATATTGTTTGTTGCGCATCTCCCAACCAGTGTTTTACATGTTGAAAAAATCTACCACTATAACATCCCTCTTCGATGGCCTTAAGAGAACATATTTATTGTTTAAATGTTCTAAAAAGGGTTAATACATATCATTAGGACAATTTTTACCAGTATATTGCAAATGATACGAATCATCCATCTCGATCTCAAACACTTGTGACTGATTAAGCATTACACACCTGCTACAGTAACTACAGTAATATAACTGTTCCCATCAGTCCTTGATAAGCACTGCAAACATGGTCTTTTTCATCTGCTTTTACTTCACCATTGTTCACAACCTCTCCTAATGTCTTGTCTTTGTTCTGCAGGTGTACCAAATGGACACAGGTCATTATCTATGCAGAAACAAATACTACGGCCGCAGTCTTTCCATTGAGGGATTTCGACATGCGCTCTTTCAGTTCATGCACAATGGCACACAGCTGCGCAATGACCTTTTTGAGCCTATGCTAAGGAAACTCTGCAGTCTGAAAGCTGTCCTGGAGCGCCAAGCTTCATACCGTTTCTACTCTAGCTCTCTGCTTATCATTTATGAGGGTAAAGAACCAGAGACTGTCGAGGCCTTGCAGAAATCTTCAGGACCACCCTCAGAAAAGGAAAGTCAGGCTGCGCCACGTGACTCTTTGGAGAACCCTCCTGCTTTGGACTCCAGTCACCATCCTCAGGTGCCAAGTGTGGATGTACGTATGATAGACTTTGCGCACAGTACCTTTAAGGGTTTCCGCGATGACCAAACCATCCATGACGGACCTGATAGAGGCTATGTGTTTGGACTGGAAAGCCTCATTAACATTTTGCGGGACATCCAAAAAGAGAACCAGTATTTGTAATAGTTTTTAGTTTGCTGGCCATTTACAACACCCCATTAAGATAGATAAAACAGCAACACATTCAAAAACATATAATATTTGTAAGTCTTTCATACAAACAGTAGTGACCTCTGCAGAAGTTTTTGATTTGCTCCAGAGCTGTTAGAACTCAAATGGCCCCACCCATACACATATTCATGCTAACAAATGCAAGACATGACTTTGCCCTTCTTCACGTAGATTCTTTGCCACCATGTGGCCACGTGACATAGTGCAGTAATGAAACAAATTGTAAATTTCTCAGGGCTTCAGGGTTAATGTATGTGTATTTATACACACCCATGTATGTGTGTAGAGAGATAAAGTGTCTGTTAAAACACTTCATATTGCTTTTGGCATAGAGAAAGTTAAGCCTATTTTTAGCATGATTAAGTTTTTTTTATAATTGTATTATTATTTTAATGATGAATAAGCACTACCACCCCTCCCTGCCCAGAAAATCTTATAAGACACAATGATTGTATAAAATTGCCGTAATGACTCTGAAGACTAATGCATTTTAATGTAAAGATGTAACTTGTATTTAAAGGGAACATTTACATTATAGCAATTTCAAAATGCAAAGATATCCCAATGGTTCCTAAAAACATGCTTGATTTTTTACACATTGCAGTAGAATTTTGTTTTGTTTTTTAAATATGATCCAAACACTTTTTGGGTATCTTCAGGCTTTCCCTTGTGCAATATTTCAGGTGTTTAAAGGGAGGGTTTCAACTGTTGTTGGTAAAAGCTTTACTTGTAGAAGTTGGGGCATTTAAAGGGGTTTTAAACCTCTGTTCAATGACTACAAAATGGTTATTCCTGCCTTATGGCAGTAGCCATACAGCTAAGCTATATAAAAATCATTTATACTCTACCCTCAATGTTAATGAAGAGGTTTTGTTACATTTTACTGTTTTAATGCTGTTAAATATATTTCTCTGCTTCTTATTTTAAGTTATTCCCATGATTTACTCTTTAAAATATGACATGTTAGTTTATGTGTAGAAGTTTAGATTACCCTTGTAAGCCTTATTTGTTTGAAATATGGTTATCATCACAGGGAGAAAAAAACTTTATGATCTTTAGATTATTATTAAGCCATTTCAAGAGCATGTTTTTATTTTTGTATGTTGTAAGATTTTCAGACTATACAACATTATACCAGTGACATGTTATCCAACATAAGCACATGTAGCAACACAGTTTAGGATAATATCTATGTAGGTGGAGCATTTATTGCACTGTGTCGTTATTCTTTAAAAATGCACAGTTCTTTGTCTGACATAACCTATATGCAGTTGCAGTTGTCAAAATATAATATTTGTCTTGTCTTGTATTCATTGACTTGTTTTCTTCAGATGTATAAATAAGATCTTAGCAGGACAAATTTTGACATCTTGATGTGTCTTTATTTACATGTGTGATTGATCAATAGCAAGAACTGGGTTGCTTATGGAATATATTTTTTGCCCAGATTTTAAACTAAATCATTGACATTTTTTTCTGAGGCATACAACATCATTAAGTTGTACAGAACAAAATTTCTGTAAATGTTGAAGAGAAATGTTTGAGGAACAAATACCACATGTGATTTCTTTTCTCACATAAAGAAAAAACATTCCACTACAGTTATATTTAATAACATGGCAAAGTGCATAATTTTTCCATGTGAAAGATGATAAAAGGGTAGCTGTTTTAATGATCTAAACCTTTAGAAAGTAAGAAATCATGTGAAGTGGAAGAAGCCAGCTTCGTTTTTATAGATGTGACATAATCAGGACAGAAAGAAAATTATCCTGAAAAAATGGACATTACATTACAACTTTAAATGTGACATATAAATTGTTAATTTGAAAACAAAAACATTGTTTTTTTTCTTTTTTGTTGTGTGTTATTTTAATGAAATTAGGATGTTATTGTTTAAATTGCAGAAATACTAGTGTTTAGTGGATTAATAATGGGAGGGATTTCCTGACGTTTCTGTTTTGATGGTGCTGACATTGATAACTCTACACACCTATAAAGCTGATTAGTAATACATTTGCAATGTAGCTTTTATCAGAAGGAATGAAAATAATTGTGAAGAATAGTTTATTGTGGGACAATGGAAGTTTGGTAATTTTAACTGATGGCTATAAACAATGGAATCGAACATTTTCTCTACACATATAGACTTAAATGAAAAATTAAGACAGTCATTGTAAAATGGTAAATTAGTTATTAAGATTTACAAAGGTCTCTTAAATATGGGCCAATGGAGTTAAAATTTGCTCCATTAAATACTCAATAAAGTGTAATAAAAAAATA
This sequence comes from Triplophysa yarkandensis, assembly GCA_033220385.1. NCBI lineage: Eukaryota > Metazoa > Chordata > Actinopteri > Cypriniformes > Nemacheilidae > Triplophysa > Triplophysa yarkandensis. The sequence continues at coordinate 10,884,895 of CM065674.1, forward strand.
ATATAAAACCCCCCTTTTATGTACAAAATGTGCCTTATTTATATTTTCTTTAGAAAGGAAAAAATCAGCAAATATGTGGCTTTTATTTTGAAATTGATTCGGGTGTCGTTGCATTCTGCGCCACGTTGTTCTCATATAATTGGTTCGCGAAAGCTCATGTGGTTCCTAAATAAGGGGTGAGTTTAGTAGTGTTTATACATATTTACACATTTAGTGCATTTTGTGTACTGAGGTCAAATTATTTGCTTACAATAATATGAAACATTTTAATAACTTAACATTTAAGGAATATGTGTGACGTTAAACTACAGTAAAGTAAATATAGATTTATTGATAGGTTTCCTCGGAACATGGTACAGTCCGTTGACCCTTGACATCCATCTCCGTGGCTCTGTCCACATACACTTGCGTCATCACTATACGGAACTGAAGTAAACTAATTCAGTACTGACAAAGATATATACATGTTAGATAGTCATAGTGTTAGAATTATTGCTAAACTGTGTTTACATGCTTATAAGTCTGGATAAACGCCTTTCTTGTATCACCTGGAAATAGTAAAATAGGAGTAGTGGCGCCAGCAAAACGTATATTGGTGAGTTTCATTCATTTCCCAAGAATCTGTATAGTGATACAGATTCATTTAATTTTTTCTAGGGTGACATAGATTTATAAAAACAAATATTTAAACGATTACTGTTTAACATTTAAATCTAAAGCCGTTTGCTTTTTACAAATATCTGAAATTAGTTTGTTGACAAAAAATGTTCAGACTCATTAATTTGTTTAATTTATCACATTTAATTAAGTATATTGTTCACTACATAGTACACAGAAATGCCACTATAAAATAAAAAATTAAAGTGTAAATAAACATTTTGTAAAATGTGTAATAAATGATGAATGAAATTAACTTATGCGATAATTGAAAGAAACGTATTTGTTGCAGATTGCATTGTTTGCTTTTCTGTAATCTATTCAAAATGTGGACGCTATGTAAAAGATATTACTAAGTAGGTGTGTTTTTTATGTGGGTGTGTCGCAGGTCTTTGTCTGCGTCAGAAAGAAGAATAACAGGTGTTGCTAGTATGTTGTAATGACACTAAACAAATGGGTGTCAGTTTCTTTTTCTGGGACCTTGTTTGAAGACTTTTTTTTTAATATCCAGCCTTCTTTTCAAATATATTGAATTTTGTGTCTCAGGTGCTTTTCTGCATGATTCTAGTCTGACTACATCCAGTTCCAGGGAGCCAACATGAAAGCTCTGATTCTTGTTGGTGGCTATGGCACAAGGTTACGGCCACTCACCCTTACTGTGCCCAAACCTCTGGTTGAGTTCTGCAACAAACCCATCCTGCTTCATCAGGTGGAAGCTCTTGTCAAGGTAACTTGAACATAGATTTGTGTTTTCATTTTGACAGTTTCATGAGAACACACAAGGTTCATCTTGTTTCTTGAAAAATAGAGACACTTGGGTTAGTTAACAGACATATGAAAGTCTGCCCTTTTTATTTGACCTTTTTAATTTTGTCAAGACACTGAATACAGTAATATCTTTTTGCAAAAGGTTTTACATTTTCTTGGTCAATAACCAAAAAATTCAATAAATATTAAATGAATAAAATAAAAAATATAGATAAATATAAATAAAAAAATGGTATATTTATTTATTTATCCAACCTCAGTCTTGTTAAATTTAGTATTGTTGTGAGTTTTGTTATTTCTGAATAGATGATAATATTTACTCTTTGTCATGTTGTGTTTCATGAATTGTGTCAGGCTGGAGTCAAGCATGTCATCCTGGCTGTAAGTTACATGTCGGAGCTTTTGGAGAGAGAAATGAGAGCTCAGGAGCAAAGAGTGAGTATTCATTGACTTACATATGAAAAGTCATTTGTAAAACATGATGTTTAAGACATTTATAAATCTGAGATAATTTCTCTTTTTATCTTTCAAACCTGATGATTTAACTATGGATATGGTTTTCCGATCATCATCAAATCATAGTTGCTTTGAGTTGCTTCATCTCTCCCATTCGTCCAGAGCTCCATCTGGAATTCTTACTTATTTAACTTTGTCTGACTTTAACGTATTCATCAGGTGTTATTACATTACTACTTCACAACAATGACTATGTTTACATGCGTACCTTGGTCAATAATGTGATTATTTCCAATAATTAGAATAAGGACTAAGTGGCAGTAACATGTTTGCTACTGTTTACATAAATGTTTTAAAGTTCTGATAATTTGAAATAATACACAGTAAATTGGTGTTGCTGGTTATTTTTAATGTGTATTTTTTGTCATATGCCAAACATGGAACTGAGGGTGTATTTTATGGTTATTGGTCGCTGTGATGAAATTAGAAATAGATGGAAAACTTTTACACAAACAACTATATGCTGTTATTATATATTTCTATAAGAAGGGAAGGAGCAGAGAATGTTTACAGAAAGTTGTGTGGATGGTAAAAATATGCGATTCAGATCCTTCATGAACCTGTAAATAAAATAATTCTGTTTTGATTTAAACAGCTTGGAATAAAAATCTCTCTTTCACATGAAAAGGAACCTCTAGGCACTGGTAGGTCATTCATTCTTACATTCTGCCAGCAGAGCCCTCAGCAAATCTGATTCTCTAACTGTCCAGTTGTATTTTCTAGCTGGTCCTCTGGCCTTAGCCCGAAAGCTTTTGACAGACAGCGAGGAACCTTTTTTTGTGCTCAATAGTGATGTTATCTGTGACTTTCCCTTTGAAGACATGTTGAAATTTCACCAGCAGCATGGCATGGAGGGTACAATTGTTGTGAGTGTATCTGTAAAAAATATAATCACGCTAAGTAACTTACCTAGGAAATAATGAGAGAAATGTTTTCTTTAAATATTAATATTTAATATTTGTCTTCAGGTTACCAAAGTAGAAGAGCCATCTAAGTATGGTGTTGTTGTTTATGAAGGGGATACTGGACGCATACATCGCTTTGTAGAGAAACCACAAGTGTTCGTTTCTAATAAAATTAATGCTGGGATGTACATCTTCAGCCCTGCCATGCTGAGAAGAATCCAGGTCAGACATTTTTCTTTACTGTTACAAATTTTTGATTGGTTTTCATACAAATTCCTTTGTTTCATAAAACCTGGTTCGGTGGTACAGCATTTAGTCAAACTCAATGCAGATCCAGCAACCTTGGGCTCTGCAGCGGAATATGAATTGAAGGGCGTCACCGCTAAATGTCTGACTTTCACAAATCATAGAGGGAATGTATTGAACAGCTTGTTTCTAGTCGAGCAACATAAAAAAAAGTAACAAACTCCTTTAAAAAGTTTCGGTAGCATTTTTCACACTTATATTAAAGACAAATGCTAAACTAATAATGAGCATAATAATAAGCGTATTAAGTCGTATTAAATACTGTAAGAAGAGTGGACTTGTTTTGTATGTGTTACTAGTTTTTGTTTATTTACCGAACTTTTGGCCATGGGCCGGTAATCCCTCACTATTGCTTCAGGTGTTCATTAAATGCATTACTAGCCCACTTCCATTATGCAGTTTTATAGAAATAAAAAGAATTGTCGTAAATTAGACAAAAGAGTCTATAATTACAGTCCTGTGCATCTTGTCTATACAGTGCTATGCTACGCAAAAAAACAAAGCATTTGAGTTGACTTTCAGTTATTTAACCTTATTGATCATTTTGTTAATTAAAAATCTTTCTTTATGTTAGGATATTTGACATCTTTATTTTAAGAATAATGAGTCAATATTTTATGCACTGAATTTTTATTTTTTAAATTAAATAAATTATGTAAATGTCTAAAGTTAAAGGTTAAAATAAAACCAAACAGTACATCCTGTTACTGCTTAATTTTCTTTATTTGAAAGGAACATAAAATAATAAGAAAATAAAGTGTCAGTGTAAAATCAGATGTTATGAAAAAATGAAGCTTAAATATATAGGGTTAGATTTAGGGTTAGGAAATATTTAGGGTCAGTCATGGTCTAGGGCTTAGAGAGTTGGACTTGTAAGCAGTAGGTTGAATTCCACTGACAGCAGACAAAGACAGAAGTGCCCTTGAGCAAGCCCTCTCACGCCCATTTGCTCTGCAGTGATAATCAACAACTGCATAATACTTGTAAGTTGCTTTGGATAAAAGCAATTGCCAAATAAATAAATGTAAATGGAACACTTAGACTTAGCCAATCAGCAGAAGAGTGCATTTCAGTTGCTTAAACAGTGCTGTGTTTGTAAATATGTTTATTTTATTAGATATGTTTATTTTTAGATATGTTTATTTAAACATGTTTATTTTTAATTTTATGTTTTATTTTAAATTATGCCTACAGTAGTCATCTGATTGTGGAAAAAAAATGTAGGTGTATTGCCAAATATGATTATATATATATATATATATATTCTTTAAATTTGTTACATGGTAAATTGTTTAATTATGCTATATTTTGCGGCATTGTGCATTTAGGCAATTCCAGCATTATGAATGTGACATTTTGTGTTATGGATGTGACATAAAAACACTCTTAGAATGTAATTGTTATCAGTCAACTGAACCAGTTGTTTATATTATATAAAACCGTTGTTTATAGTGTTTTTTAACAACAGAAAAATAAGTCTGTGAACAAGCTTTCTATTTTAAAAAAGGTAAATAATCCTGCGTTATGGACCTGACCAAAAAAAAATTAATTTTGGAAGACAAAAATTTAATGTGGATTAGTATGAGTTAAATGGTTAAAAATGTGTATGATTATTCAAAAAGGAAATCATGAAGTCCCATGTCTAAACCATGGTTTTGTAGAGTTCTTAAATACATGTCTTTGCAGAGCAAGGGAAAAGGGAAATGTTTAAATTATTTGCTGCCTTCAAACTAGGACAGGCATTTTTAAACCATATAGTACGGAAAAGAGATTTGAAATCTCTCACTTGAATTTTGGAAATCAATTAAAGAGATTGATAAAAGATTTCAAGCCAAGATATGTGTTTATCAAAGACAGTCTACACTTACCAAATTGCCTGGTGAGTAAAGTCTAGTAAGACGTTAATGAACAGATTCAGGAGTTCTTGAAAACTGACACGCCAGGACCAGCATTAAACACCCCTGCCCTGTCACTGATGTGAAAGCATGCAATTATGAAAATATTTTGAATCATGTGAGATTTATTTGAACAAATTTTTACTATGAATTAACCACCTCAGGAAATATTTTTGAGTTACATTAAACTTGTGTTGCAATAAAACCTCTAATTGTCATTTCTTTATACTTAATACATTCTTTTTTTATTGAATTTAACATCTTCAACATTTCTTTTGTTTATCCCTCAGTTGAGACCAACATCCATTGAGAAAGAAATCTTTCCTGTCATGGCGGAAGCGGGACACCTTTATGCCATGGAGCTACAAGGTGCAAGAACAGAAACCAAATGTATCTTAGACCTTAGACACAGACGTTTTATGTTCTTTGAAAACAATTTTAACTTTTTTAAAGTTTAATAGCTTTTTGAAACATCTAGTTACATTTGTTTCGTCATGTTGCTTTTGTGTTAAAATACAACCTGATTATTAATTATCCACACATATATATATATATATATATATATATATATATATATATATATATACATATATATATATACATATATATATATATATATATATATATATATATATACATATATATACATATATATATATACATATATATATATATATATATATATATATATATATACATATATATATATATATATATATATACATATATATACATATATATATATACACACACACATACATGTTATAAAATTTTTATATTTTAGGGTTTTGGATGGATATTGGCCAGCCCAAAGACTTCTTGACAGGCATGTGCATGTACTTGCAGTCTGTTCGGCAGCAGGGCCCTGAGAGGCTTCACACTGGAGAAGGGTTCCTTGGAAACGTTCTTGTGGTATGAACCAGTTTCAACACTTGTTGATATTGATTGAATAGGCCATGTGATTTCTTATGAATTATTTTGGCTCTCCAAACTTGGTCCATTAAGGCCTGGAGGAGTTTGGGTGATTTCACACCTGCCTTTAGTTCGATCAATTCGTACTAGAGTTCGTTTTCCTGATTGGTGCGGTTGTTTTGGCTGGTGTGAATGTTACAATCGTACCAGAGTGCGGACCAAAAAAGCGTACTGAGACCTCCTTGAAGAGGTGGTCTTGATACGCTTTCAAATGAATACTTGAGCAGTTGGTTTTTGTGAGAACATGATCCAAACTCAAACAGACCCAACTGCAAAAAGTACTGCTCCTTTTGGACCAGTCCAACTGCCCTACTTAGCTATGCTCTGCATTAAGCGATGAGGAGACATATTTGTTGACAGTAAGCACTTTTGCAACATAGCCCCATGAAACTTAACATTAACTTAGTCGATGGGTCGAAGGGAATATTTCCAGAAGTAGACAATGTCACAATTTCGAAAATTTAATTCATGCCACCTCCTGAAGGGACTTGCTATGTGCCTTCGCCGTTTCCAGTGCATTAGAACATTGCTTTCCAGCCGCATCCGCGCTTCATTTTCAAAATGTATTGTTTGCCTAAAGTGATTTATAAAAACTCTTAATATACATTGACCAGGGATACAATCAGTGAGCAAAGATACTTAAAACCGGAATGTTTTCTCCTCGCTTTGTTCATTTCCGGGGTTCCATTGGAAGTGTCCTGCACGTTAATTCTGACCAATCAAAAAGCAGTTTATGTAATACGTTCAATGACACGTCTGTTCAACAAGTGATGTGGATTTTGTCGCGTGACTTCATTTTAGTTCGTTTCAACTGGTTCGGACCACAGCAACCACAGATGTGAAAGCACCTTCAGTTCCACCTGCCTGCAATTTTCTATTATGCCTAGTAGAATCTTGAATAGCTGTATCAGGTATTTCACAAGGGTTGAACCTTAACTCCAGAACAGAGTTTGAGGTCCCTTGCACTAGCCCCTATTTATACTGTGATCTTGGTAATTATAAAGTTAAAGTTCCAGTAAACAAACTGTTCACAAGTGGAGTTCCATCTTTTTGACCTTTACCAAATAAATTAATAAAATTTAAACATAAACCCTTCTGTAGCATGCCCTACCATAGTGGTCAGAAAAATATTAATCCTAAGGTAATATTACGATCTTAAGGTGTCACCCTGAGATGATTTTCAACAGGATCAAACCGTATATATAGAGGGTTTTATTAAAGATAATGATAATCTTCAAAACTTTTCAAGTAAATATTTTAAGCTTATTTCAGATATACTTTTACAGGTATATTTTACAGCAAATTGTTTTAAAGAGGTCATTATCAAATATATATTTTCCAGTTTTTTGTTTTGTTTGTTTTACAAGTTGCCCATATATGTATTAGACATGTTATATAGCAAAAATGTATGTAAATCTACTTTATATAAAAGCAAAGGCTCTTCCAGATCTGTCTGAAACAGCTCATTTAGACACAACCCCAATTCCAAAAGTCACAACATTTGGCAATTATAATTTGTCTGTACATATGTTAATGTAGGTAAAGATGGCGTAACCTTTAACGTCATTGTAGTGTTCTGGATGCTCAATGATGATTTTACAAAGATGGCATAACAGGCCATTCAGAGCACAACTTGCTGTTCACAGGGCTTTATAAAAATCAACGCGTTTGAGAGAGACTTCATTGACAAAGCGGCATCCAGAACCTAAATTATTTTTATGTCGCACATTTTTCCCATAGGACCCAACAGCAGTGATCGGGAAGAACTGTACCATTGGCCCGAATGTGACGATTGGAGCTGGAGTGGTTCTGGAAGACGGTGTTAGGGTAAAGCGCTGTACCATCCTGAAGGGGGCACACATATGCTCCCACTCCTGGCTGGAGTCATGCATAGTGGGATGGAGTTCATCAGTGGGACAGTGGGTAGGTTTTACAATGCCTAATAGGTCTTTCTATTGAGAATTGGTAGTATTCTTACTTGGTATGTATTCCTATTTTAGTTTTTATGGTTTGGTCAGTGATACAATGTGTTTGCTGTTCAGGTGCGGATGGAGAATGTAACAGTTTTAGGGGAGGATGTCATTGTGAATGACGAATTGTACATAAATGGTGCCAATGTTCTACCACACAAGTCCATCACAGACTCTGTTCCTGAACCACGAATCATCATGTGAAACAGCCTTCCACAGCCCTCACCAAGTGCCCGGGTGTATGTTTGGCAATATAACGCTGAATGACAAATAGAGTATTGGCTCTGAGAGGATTTGTGAAGCTTTTGAAGTATGCATTTATATATTGTGCTGTTTAGAGATGATTATGCAGGTAGAGAATTGGGCTCTCTACGTAAAGTGTACATTACACAATTCTGACCTGTTGAGTGTCATTTTTAAGTGTCCACTATTACTGACGATAAGATAACATGGCACACAAAGACAAGACAAATGTTAATTCTCTAAGGAATTTTCAGGTTTAACCTGCTTTTTGTACATGATGATGCTAAACTGTCAGTGTTTGTTCGGTTTAAAAATTCAGCCTTGTTAAGTTTTTGAGATTTTTTGCCTGTAGAAGGGTTTTAACATACTATTATGATTCAAACACACTATGCAATTCCAGAGACTGGACTCAACACAAACTTCATCTCATGAGAGTTGCTAAACCTAAACTGTGTAAAGTTTTTTTTTGTCTATTATTCATAAACATTTACAGAAATGTCAATGCTTTGTCCTGTGCAGCTGAACCAACAAGGAAAAAACAGTTTTGTGTGTTATGCTGTGTAAACAAATTGAGTTTTGGATTGATGCTTTCAAAGTAATATAACCTACATGAGTGCAGTTTACATTTGACAACTTAAACCGTGGTTATAAAAGTTTTTATTTAAAAAAGAACATAAATAATTCCCATTAACTATAATTAAAACTCGTATTGGTTTCTTCAAGGCTTTACCGTAGTAACACCACTATAACTATCCATAAAGGAATTAGAACATGAATCATTTGACAGGTATTTCTGTGGGCTCTGGGCAATGCACTAAATATCTTCAGGTTGATGCATTCCTGATTTACTTCTTCCATATAAAGTAAAATCCAGTTTTGGGTGGAAACGAAACACAAGGAGTGTTATGAACGTGAGGGTTTATCTCATCGCAACGCGTGATGTCATGCAGCACACATCACGGGAATGCGTTTAACAGTCAGAATCAGTCCTCATGGACCAGAGTCATTTTACACTCAACAAAGACGACGACTACACGACTGGAACTTTGTCGAACAGACTTTTCCCTGCAGAACAGGAAGAGTTTGATGGCGGCTGCTGAGAAGGTAAGTCAACAACACGGTACGAAATTAAGTGTCTTTAATTTAATGTTGAATTCACGTGTGCTTAATTGCTATAAACTCACTAATCCGAGTTTCAACTTTGATAATGTGGCAGGCGATTTGGGTACTGGTCAACGAATACGTCAAAATATTTATATTTACTTTTAAATACCGTTCATACACAATGACTTTAAAACTAGTCTTTACAAGGTTTTGAGTATTTCCTAAATTTACCAGAACAAAGTATTGTTCTAATATCATAGAAACAAAGGTCAAGTGTAGCTTACGTACCAAATCACACCAGTCATATACACATTATCATGATAATGATTTTAAGAAAAGCTGTTTTATTCGTAACAAGGACAGGAGGTGCTGGTATGAAAATGATATTCCAGTCAGACTGTAGCCTCACGGGCCGTGAACACTATTTAAGGAGTTGTCTGTTTTGTAGTGATTTACTAATAAATCTACTCAAACGAATAATAAGTTGCTATTTCAAAGTAAGCTTTTTTGTAGGTGGGAGAAATGTGATTGAGTCCTCCATCAGAAAGACTTTAAGTTAAAACAAAATTTAACTGCCAGCAACTTCAGTAATGTGGTAAGAAAAACATGTAAGCAGTAAATAAATATTTTTTTTATTAAATACTAAAGCTTTTATTTATGCAGAATCTTATCCGCCTCTTGTAAACGTACTCTTCTTCATTTCACATCACAAACTGCATTACACTAACATTCATTTTCATTAAAGTTAATAAAATATTTGAAAAATGGCTAACGTGTTTAATAATAAGGCACATTTTAAGGGTTGTAAGGAAATCTTTATTTTGTATTTAAGACAATTTATCTTCAAAAACAATACTACACTCACACACTTGGACAATAACAACACTTATGTACAAACGTTGTTTGTTGACTTCACTTCAGCATTTGATACCGTTATCCCCTCCAAGCTGACCACTAAACTTGCAGCCCTGGACATTAACACCTCCCTCTGCAGCTGGATTATGGACTTTCTGACCAACAGGCCTCAGAATGTTAGGTCAGGCCACACCCACTCCACCACATTCACACTTAACACCGGCGTACCACAGGGCTTCGTGCTGAGCCCATTCCTCCCTTTACACCCATGACTGCAAGCCCGTGCATGGATCCAACTCCATCATTAAGTTTGCAGACGACCTCACGGTGATTGGCCTCATCAGTGACAATGATGAGACTGCCTACAAGGAAGAGGATGACCTGCTTCTGAACACCACCAAGACCAAGGAGCTCATTGTGGACTTCAGGAAGCAGAAGGGACGCACACACAACCCAATCCACATCAACAGGATGGTTGTTGAGCGTGTCTCCAGCTTCAAATTCCTGGAAACCACCATCGCCTCTTCTTACTCAGGACACTGAAGAAGAACCAGCTGTCTTCAGCTATCCTGGTTAAACTTTTACAGGTGTGCGATCGAGAGCATCTTGACCAGCTGTATCACAGCCTGGTATGGGAACCGCAAAGCGCTGCAGAGGCTGGTGAAAACTGCCCAACACATCACAGGAACAACACTTACTGCTATTGCCGACATCCAGAGGAAACGCTGTCTTAGTCGAGCTCGCAGCTTAAGGAGCCTCTGGACAAGGACCACAAGATTAAGGGACAGCTTTTTCCCTACAGCTGTACACTACACCTGATTATTACTTATTTATTTTAAATATTCATAACAATAACCAGCTGTTACATGCACTACTGACTGTTCACTCAGTAACACTGGACAATCCATTTGCACACTGTAATATTCCAAATGCACTTTACCATCCACTGCCATACTGTAAATTATGTTCATAGTTCTGTCTATAATGTACATACACTTTTACATAATGTATAGTATGTTCATAGCACACCTGCCTGTATATCTGCTTGTATGTTTAACCTGTAAATCTGTCCATAATACTATCTATACTACCATTCTGTGTAATTATTGTACATATTACATATATATTCTGTACTTGCTGCTTATTGCACTTCTGGTTTGATGCTAACTGCATTTAGTTGCCTTGTATCTTACATGTGCAGTGACAATAAAGTTGAATCTAATCTAATCAATACAAGGATGGGATTTCCAAAATGTGCCCTGCGGCAAAAAAAAAATGCAAAAGCTTGATACAGAAATACAGTCATTAATAAGGGGTGCGTTCGCACGTTTCACTAGGAATTTCACAATCTCCAAAACGAACCATACACGGTTGTGTTAAACACCTGAAGTCTATTTCAACTGACTACTGTAACACTAGACTGCGGTTTTTGTCTATTTAACAAAGTCAATATACAATAAAATTCAGCAAATCCATCTTTCATCCAGTTAAATAACTTCCACAATTGTTTAGTCATGTGTACTAGGCACCAATATGCAGAAATTTAAATTTGAGCCCAAATAGGCCAAAAAAACATCTTTACCTAAAATTGCGATAAATTATCTTTGAAAGGAGACATGAACTGGTTATTAATTTACTTCAAGCCATCCATGATATATGTGTACTTATTTCTTAGACAGTTAAGATTTTAATCTGAAAAACAACAAAAACTAATCACTGTTGCTTCTGATTATCTTAAACATCTTCAACATCTTTCGTTAAGCGAATCGATCACTCCCTATAAAAAGCTGAACCTTATTTTTTCAGAATTAAAACTGGTAATGTGCTTTCCACGTCCGACACCTATGTTTCAATTAGTGTTGTTTTCGGCTGCCTGTTTTAATTTTAGAGCTGTCATTTTAGTTTTATTAGTTAAAATCCCGTTCATACTCCTTTTAGTCTAGTCAAGTTTTAGTCAAGTAAAAATCTAAGCATTTTAGACTATTTTGTGTAGTTTATGTCGACAAAAACTGTTGACATTTAGTCTAGTTTTAGTCAATGAAAGTTTTATTTAAAGTGTCTTTATAGGAATGCAAAAACTCACTTGGTATTGCATAAGTACTTAGTATTATATTCAAAACCAACATTTTATTTTAGCCTGGGATTTTTTAAGGTTTTTTAGCCAATTGCGATTTGCCTTCTTTGGAAAGTATTTCGGATTTTTAATAAAAAAAATGATTCAATAAAATCATAATTTGACCATAACAACAAAAAAGTACTCTTGTGACTTGAGAAAGGTAGAAATACTAGGTGAACATACACCATACATCATTAAACTGACCTTCTGAATAAAACAGAAGTACACATTAATATAATGATAGATGGGGTGGGTAATAACTAAATTACAAAGCAATTTCTAACCAACAACAGATGTATAGACAAAATGCTATTGCTTATAATATACAACATAGGACCATAAAATACAACTATGTTAATATTTGGACAAACCTAAACTTACTGCAAAGCTTGGTAATAACACACTCTACCCTTTGGGCTTTAGTTTTAGTTTAGTCTGTTTTGTGATTAAACTGTTTTTAAAGGCCCTGTTTGTCACAGTTTGTTGCTATGCATATAGTTGATGGGTTAAGAATTGCAACCAGTGGGTCAGTCCATCACGCAAGATAGGATTTTTTGCTTCTCTTCCAAAGGCAGAAAACATCGCAAAAACAGCTTTGTGTTTAAATTTCTTCAAATACAGTAAAACTATTTTAGTGTACTTGTGACCGTTTTACAGTGTAACATGTCATACCTTCTTCAGACTGGCCCATGTTTGTTCTGGTATGGCAGTGATAAGAAGGTCAAAATGCCACACTGTCTACCAGCTGTTACTCAAACAGCTTTATGGGATTAAAGAGTATAGTTTACAAACATACCACAAAGTTTTCCACTCTTACACTTGCATTGGGGTGAAAGCCATACATTAATGGGGGCCTGAATTTCATTTTTGTTGCCTGAATTTCATTTTTGAGGCAGTTAGCAACATTTGAAACAAATATCATGTAATGTAATGGGAAACGATGTGAATGGGTGCAAAATTTTTCAGCAGCATCTAGTGTTGTAGGGGAGAACGCTCCGCTGTGTGTTCTTTCTGGTTTTAGTTAAAAGTGTGTGCACTTGATTGTATCAATGTTTTGATTGAGGCTATACAGAAATATCGATACAGCTAACTATCGCAAATAACTTTTTCCACAATAATGTATCTATATTCCAACTTAATGAGTATTGATACTTTATATACTTTAAATAAATGAATATTAAAATTGGGCTGAGGTTTAAGGACGTATTCACACTATACAAATCGAATTTTGCTGTTCTCAAGCATTATTGTCCCCCCTCCACTCTTCCCCAGCTCGTCTGCACTCACACTGTCTAAAAGGAACTACACCCAAGCATGCTCCATTTTTACGATCCAAGGGCTTAAGCAAACATTAAACAGGAGAGATCTCTCTCAGCATCGTAAAATTACCATATTGGCATATTGACACTTTTCAAACAATACCGCTTTGGTGGTCAAATGCATTCAAACACTCTAAATATATATCTGCTTGCTTTGTGTACTGCAAGCATGATGTTAGTGGACTTTTTTGCGCCTTGTCTTATAAGGACACAACACAAACGTCTCCTGTGCTGCTGTGAGATTTTACCTCTGTCAAGCTGCATTAAATTTAGAAAACTGTCATTTTAAAGTTAACCACCAGTTAACCACATAAAAACTGTTTGTAAAGATGTACAAAAAACAATTAATGTGAATAGGCTTAAACCAAAACAAAAAACGTAAGATGTAAGATACTGGTTTATTTTAACATTATGCCCTTTGTTATGTATTATTAATGTATGGTTCAAGACATTATAGTAGTTAGATTTTAATAGATGGTTTATTGTTAATGTGGGCAAAAGTATACATATAAATATATGTATATATATATATATATATATGTATATGTATATGTATATATACATTAATTAGATATTCTCACCACTTTCAATTGTTTAAATAAATACTGTGACCTTATAGCGTATATAAGGCATGATTGTGTGCGTGAATAACTGTGTGTGTGATTTGCATGTAAATTAATGTTATATGCGTTCAAATTAAAGACAAAGACAGTCAACAACAACAGAGAATGCGTTTCCACTGTTTTAATGTCTTTGCGCATGTTTACCAGAAAGTCTCGTTCTGTTTCTTGTCTTTTAACATCGCATCGCAACTTGTTCAGGTGGAAACTGCCACCTTTGTTATAGTTGCAAATAGACATGCGAATTTCTGATCTCGAATGCATTCATTTACATTTATTCATTTGGCAAACTCTTTTATCCAAAGCGACTTACAAGTATTGCAGAGCAAATGGGGGTTAGATACCTTCCCATGGACACAGTTGTTGTTTGCTCGCACAGGGTCCTTTAAATAACAGATACAACCTTCAATTTTATATAGATGTGTGTTGATATTTTCAAGGCATCCCATCAAATTTAGAAAATCCAGCATCATGACAACCCTAATGGACATCATTCAAGAATACAATCCTTTAGATTCTGTTGGAAAGCAGATTGAGGCCCCCTTCAAGATCGATCACAATTTTAAATCGTCAGATCGCCCACCTATTGTAACCTGATTCATCTAATGTGATATGTATTATATCGAAAGGCCCTTGCCAATACACATCCCCAGGTTTTATGGATCTACGTTTACATCCGCCAAAGACTTTGCACTATGTGAAGAATGTCAATAAAAACAGTACTAAAAGATTGTATGTATATTTCTTAGACTGCCAGTAACCTGTAAAACAACTTTAACCTTTTTGAACATTTTCGAATTGTTGGTTTATAAATGTTTCAATATATAAGTGGTGGTACCACATGACACACTAGGTCACTTCTGTCAGAGCTGTCATACATACCAATATTTATCTTCATGGCTTATTGTGTTCAACTTACAGAAGCTTTAAAAGGGCTTCGACACCATGGTAGTATGGTTGTTGTGTTCTTTTGTATTTTTGATCTGATGCTATTTTAATCCTACCTTTCATCACAGAGCTTTAATAAGCCATCTGTATAAGACAGAGAACAGTGTTTGGCAGTTTGTCATTATGGCTTGTGTTTCAGTTTACAGAGACAATTTATTTATATTGGTGTTTATTTATAGTGTTTAGCAATTGTTATCACCTTCAGCCATCTTGAAAATGTATTTTCTTTCTATTTTTTAATGATGACTTTTAAAGACAAAAAGTGAGTGGTATCATTTAAAGGCAGAATTTTCCTTAAAAAAAACGTAAGTTAATTGTAATGCTTCAAATATTACATATGTCATATTGAATATAATGAGTTCAAATGACCGAAATGTATTCTTTTCTCTGGTTTTTGCCATTTAATGAATATTTGTGTTTTCTAAAACATCTCTTTTGTGAGTAAAGTCTCTTCCTCAGGTTTTCTTTGAATACTAAAATTTTTTATCTTTATCTTTCGATTAATTTTCCAGATGTCATTGGAGCTGCTGCCAGCGGGATGGGGTGGGGCATGTTTGAAATGTAAAGGGATCTGCTCTGGCTTCCAGCCACATTCCTGGAGGTAAAAGAAAGGAGATAATGTATAAAACTTAAAAAAAACTTTCTACAGTTTTTGTGTTTTATTCATTTTTAAAACTTTTTGAGATGCTGTATTTGCTGCGCGTGTGTCTGATTTTTTTCTGTATTTTTTACTGTGAATGTCTTGGCAGATCACAAGAAACTAAAGGGTTACGTAAGGTCCTTTACGTGTACCGGCCCTATATCGGCCCAGCCATCAGAATTATCAGTTCAATTTTTTTTAAACCTAAAATCAAAGCCTGAGTTTTTTTAACCCCTGTAATGCACTGCCTATGATAGTGATGCATATATTAAAAAAAGGGCCTGCATTCAAAAATATTTTATCTTAGGACTAAGAGTTCTTCACAACAGCAGTAAAGGTTTTAACATCCCGAGAAGTGTTTTGAAAACCTTGGAGAGATTCAGCCATTGGTGTACTTATATCAACAACTGTACGATATCAACGCAAACAACGCAAGACCTCCGTCCAAGATAAAGAGGGATTAAATTATACATCCAACAAAGCCCAATCCATTGTTGGGAAACATTTCAGGTCCGTTACTGTGTGAGACCTCTGGGGTTTTCTTCAGGAAAAGCACATCAATCCACCAACGAGATTGTCATAGGGCACTCTTGGCTCCTCACCCCCAACCATGTGCTCTCTTGCAATGCAGGGGACCCATGCCATGGTTGTTTTCACCAGTACTTCCTGAGAATGCAACAACCCAAGATGCTTCCTGTCAAGTCTCGATTCCTGTCAAGTCAATGTTTGCTGAGAACCACCCAGAACAACTATCTGTAGATAGTTCTGTTCCCAGAAAGCCTCCAACCTTTCACCGATTGACCATGGGACAGTGCCATAAACCTTATTGTCCCCGGTACCTATTGTTACAGGAAGGTAGAGAGAGGCTGCTTTTATAACCAAGTAATGATTAGAAAATGTATGGGTAAAGTCTTCCGAAACTTGTGTTTAGTTACTTTACTAGATATTAAACAAAAAGTATACATTTGGGAAACAAACTGGTGGACGTTTGGTGGATACACTTCCACTGAGTGAACTATAACCTCATGTTGATTTTTGGACAGAAAGGCCTGTTTACAATGCCACTGTAGTCCGGAGGAGCATGCAGTCAGCTCTGACAGCGAAGACGACCGCAAGGTGGGAAGACTGCTGGGAGAATCACGATATTACTATCTCACAACTAAGGTTAAAGGAGGAGATGGACAAAGGGTCTACAAACGTAATCGCATGATCGTCACCAGTCCAGTAGTCTCCCGTAAAGACCCAACTTTCGACACTGTTACGTACGACTGGGCCCCATCAGGTCTTACTCAGAAACTGGTAAGATTTATGAAAAACCTTATACAGTGATAAATTACCATTTACAGTGGGGGAAATAAATCAGTGGAACCCCAGGTGATTGGATAAGTTTGCCCACTTACAAAGAAACGAAGATTTGGTGAGTAAGAGAAGTATTAGATCCCCTACAAACAAGCAAAAGTTGAGGCTCCTACAGATTATTTAAGAACATTTTTAAATCTTAAAAATATGTGGTCACAAAATAGAGATAAAATAAATAAAATGGCCCCAAGGATAGTGATAAACATATTAATAAATCCATCATTTGAAACCTCAACTATACATAAATCCTCAAGGAACACATTATTACTCCCAGTGTACTCTGATTGATCAAACAGTCAAGTCTACTGTTTTTGCTCAACTCGGCATTCAGTTAATGCATCACCCTCACTGATGAGGCTGCCATCATGTGACTCCAGTTATTTCTGTAATGAGTCTCTGACAACACGTTACACATTACAGAAGTAGCTGGATGCCTACAATCCTGGCATTTTCTGTAGTCCTTGGCATGTGATTTCTGTTTAAGACGCTAACTTTCTTTATCATGAACTGTGGGATATGTAACTACACAGATCTTTTACAGCTACTAACACGCACGCAAACACTCAAGGAAACAGACATCCCACCACAATATTATCAATCCTGTGAACGTAGTAAGATTGCTTTGATTGTTCTAAAATAAATATTTCCTGACAGCAATATATTTTAATATCCTCTTTAATGATTTTATCTTTAAAATAAAAGTATGAAAATCTTGTTCAGCAATGTGTTTTTAGATTAATTGAGAGCTTTTAATATAAAAAGTAATGAACAACATCAACTTCTCTGGATCATTTAACAAACTTCTTGGCAACATGTTAGCAAGCACAACGCAAATTCAGCTCCTAGATTATTAGTCAATTAAACCAACAATTTGTTGTGCCAATCTGCAAATCAGTGGTCGCAGGTATCCTCACTCAGGCCAGAGCTCCAGCCACTTTCTGTCTATACACCTTGAAGTGGCCTTGCTTCTCAGCCTGGTGCCCCTCATATGGTGAGGACCCTCAGAGGTGTAAGATCATAGTAATTTTGTCCTTTTTCCAAGAGGGGCTTGAGTAACAGCTCGCCCCCTAGACTCAGAAGCCGCCATAGCGCTAATCACAATCTTGGAGGTCTCTGGGATGACATGATCTGGTCACTAGGTTCCTAAGGGACTCACTATAGGTAAATCCACCCTGACAGCCCTCTTAGGACTTGTCTGTGGCCCTACAGGGGCCCCTTCTACCTCTTTTGAAGATGAAGACATTCCTCCTAGAAGTGCTCATGGGTTTTGGACCTACACACATTCTCCCACTGTCAGTGAAAGCTCACTTCATTAAGAGTGTGGGCATTGACGAGTGGTGTCTCTCTGGTCTTTGGGTGGAGATGGTATCGACTCAGGTCTTGAGGCAAAATCTTAATAGGTGTACACCTGTGGAGGCTCAAACCACCCTATTCAGGTGAGGTAGTGAAGGTGAAGGTCATGGCACACACTCTAGTGATGTAAAGTGACATGTGGTGTTCCATACTTTGAATTTGTGCTCTGCATTTAACCCATCCCAGTAAGTGAACACACACACTGTGAACACACAACCGAAGCCATGATGAGGTGCCTTGGCAGCAGTGTGGGGGGGAGGGTGCCATGCTCAAGGGACCGACCTAAGTCGTCTAATTCCTACTGGTACCGAGTCTCGAACCAGCAACCTTCAGAACCTCCAAGACTCGAACCACGACTGTCCCCAAAAAACTGCACCATTTGTTAGCCTGCCTGCACCCCCCGTCAAGGCTGAGTACAGGCACCCTATCCTTCTCCAAGCACCTTCAGCAACCGGCCAAGCTGGAGTGGCCTTACCTACTACCCAACTTACCTACTTCGGCAGGGTTACCCGTTATTAAGTGGCTCCATGATGCAGGGAGGCCCTGCACAACTTATTATGTCACTTAGTTCGCCACAGGAGCCTTCAACGATAGCTGTGCTCCCCACCTGTTGGTTCGCATGCTACTTTCCATGACTTCTTCCCACAATAGTGAGAATCATGAGGTATCTCCACACAGTTACCCCTCAGGGGGTGGATGTTGTCTCCGTACAGACCCTCGATTAGAGGGACAGCGTTCCCCAGTGTCCTCCGGGTGACATCATCTGTTTAGGTCCTGGGACTCCTGGGACACATGGCATCCTCAGCCGAAGTAATTTCCTCGGGTTGATGCACATAAGACCACTATAGCACTGGCTACAGAGTCCAGTTCCTGTGCCGTCCCTCTCTAGCTTCTTGGTCCAGGACCTTTATACGAGCGGGGGTATCGCTCGGGTAGGTCACGAGGTATGTTCTGCTTACTGCAGACGCCTCCCTACAGGGCTGGGGTACATTGTGCAGCGGGCACGTAGCATCGGGTCAATGGACAGTTCCCCGCCTATGTTGGCATATCTATGCCCTGAGGCTGCTGGCAGTACTGCTCAAGAGGTTCAGGCCTCTCATTCAGGACAAACACGTCCTCGCTCGGTCAGACAGTACAACAGCCATTGCGTACTTAAATCTTTAAGGAGTCCCACGTTCCAGGTACATGTCACAGCTCGCCCGTAGCCTCCTCATGTGGAGTAAGCAGGTGGTGAAATCCCTGCTGGTCATTCACATCTCGGGCGCTTTGAACAAGACAGCAGATATGCTCAGACGGCAGATGCACTGGGCAGGAGAGTGGCGACTCCACCCCTGTGCTGTCCAGCTCATTTGGGAGCACTTCGGTCAGGCCCAGGTAGACCTGTTCGCCTATCCAGACTCCTCCTACTGCCTGCTTAGGTATGTCATGTCTCAGGGCAGGGGCACGTTGTGGCCTCCCTAGGCTAGATCTCTGGAACCTCCACTACTGACTCCTGAACGGGACGTGGAGCTCCTGCTCCGGTCGCAGGTACCGCTCATGGCCAGAGCCCCAACCACTCGGTGTCTGTACGCCTTGAAGTGGTGGTGTTTCTCATCTTTGTGCTCCTCACACGGTGAGGACCCCTGGAGGTGCGGGATCTGTGTTGTCCTTCCTCCAAGAGGGGTTTGAGCACAAGCTCGCGCCCTCCACTTTGAAAGTGTATGTGGCTGTCATAGCGGCCTATCACGATCTGGTGGATGTGAGGTCACTGGGGTGGCATGACCGGGTCACTAGGTTCCTCAGGGGCTCATTGAGAGCCGTGCTCTGTACCCTCTTGGCACTTGCCGGTTGTCCTAGAAGGCCTCGACAGTCCCTGTTGCTCTCGCTTCTATTAGGAGGGTAGGGGACCTATACGCACTCTCTGCGTCCAGTGAGTGCCTCCAGTTGGGTCACATGATTCTGAGACGCCAGCCCGCCCGGCTAAGTGCCCAAGGTTCACACTACTCAGGATCAAGTGGTGAGTCTGCAGACACTCCCTACTGTGGAGGAAGACCCAGCCTCTTCTGTATCGTGTCCCGTAGGCGCCCTGTGCCTCTAAATGAATCGCATGCAGAGCTTCAGGAGCTCTGAGCAGCTGTTGTCTGTTACGGAGATCAGCAGAAGAGCTGGGCTAAACCCACTACCTTGGGAGGTTGTACAACCTCCAGGTCGAGTCTGTCTCTACTGGGGTCTCGAGGAGCGATCCTTAGGACTTGTGGGTGTATGCCTGGAAAAACGCTGTCTCCCCTACTTAGGCGAGCGAGAGTGTTCCTCTTAGCCTCCCTATTCCCCCCTTCAGGGTTGAGTATAGGCAACCCTATCCTTCACTAAGCACACCCTACAGTAGCCGGCGGAGTGGCCGTGGCTTCTGCACCAGTTGGTGAAGTTGTGCCTCCGTGTGAAGTGGCTCCCCGGCACAGGGTTGCCCCACACTATGTAATATGTGACTTAAGGTCCCCACAAGTGGTGTACCTATGGCTGCTTCCTCCGTGAAGTGGGCTGGCACACTGTTTTTTCATGACTTCTACCTAGAAGGGCGAGAATCATTAGGTAATATCCCAATAGATACCCCCCCAAGTGCGGGATGTGGTCTCCATACGCAGATAACGTTCCCCAGTGATCCCACGGTAATGGAAGGCTCCTAGTCAAGGTAGAAGTGAGAGGTACTGCATCTACTGCAGCATATCAGGTAATTTCAGACTTTCTTGCCCTGAACTCCTGGGAAAAGATTAACCTCGTCCAGCCAAGGGAGCGCTGTAACGGTGGTCCCTCTTTCTCCCGAGCTTCAAGGCGCAGGAGTTTACCTTTCGGTTACCTTGGCTTGGGGAGAGCTTAGTCACTCCTGCCAAGCCTTAGTAGACTCTGGTGCGGCTGGAAATTTTATTGACACTACCCTGGCTCAAAGATTGAAGATTTCCCAAGTTAACTTAGATACTCCATTTTCTGTGTCTTCTTTGGATGGCCAATCTCTGGGTGAAGGGAAGGTTACTTGATCCATCACTGCCCTTTATAGTTGAGGTAGATGCCTCCAGTGTTGGTGTGGGAGGTGTCTTGTCACAGCATTCAACTATTGGGGAGCTACACCTGTCTGCTTTTTTTCTCATTGCCTTACACCAACCGAGACAAGATATGATGTTGGTGACTGTTAATTTCAGGCCATTAAAATGGCTCTGGAAGAGTGGCGTCCATGGCTGAAAGGTGCTCAGCATCCTTTTTTGGTTTGGACTTACCATCGAAATGTTGAATATCTCCAGCAGTTCGTCCTTATTTCCCACATGTATCACAATTCCACGCTGTCCCTGTTTTTTGTTTGTTGGGGGAAGGGTTGGCCTTTACCTGACAGGGTAAAAGTATTTATGTTATTTATGTTGGTACTTACTGAAGCCACTTGCTTCCTTTGTTTACTTGTTTTGTCTGGGGGTATATACAAAATACAAAACAAAGCATTTACAGTAAGTAAGTGAAGGCTGACATATGTTTATTACACCTACAGAACTAATTTTTTCATGATGCTGTGTCTCCCTCAGGCAATGAAGTACATGGAACTTCTCCCTGAAGACAGGCGACCAGTGACTGGAACTGAAGGTGCAATATATCGCCACCGGCAACTTATGAGACAGTTACCCTTTTATGATCAGGACCCAGCATACTGCCACAGTCTGTCTGAGGCAGAGCTGAAGGCCATGGCCAAGTTTGTGAGATCCTATAAGGATAAAGCTCTAGGGGTAGGGGAAATTGCTCTGCCAGGGGAAGGAGGAAAAGCCAAACAAAAGAATGAAAAAAACACCCACAATTCAGAAAATTGCAGCTCAGTCAACACTGCCAATGGAACCACAAAGGAGAACAACCAGATGACTAAATATGTAAGTATATGTAAATGCAGTTCACACTACAAATGCTAAAAATTATTTAATGATAATTTTAGCTACAGTCTTGAGTTTTTTTCTGGGAAGGGATGCTCTCACATTTACTGTGCATCTGACACCCTTAATTAGAATCAGGAAAATGTAAGAACACTTGAAAACTACCAGCTCCGGTGGCGTAGTGTGTAAAACTTTAGTGTTTAGAATCGCTGGAATGAATAGCAGCCCGGGGCTATACGGTATTCCACCAGCAGAGCGCACTGTTGTGACACATCTGTGTCCTCAGAGCACATCTTCCTGGAGGATAGACCGAAGGTCCCCCCGCAAAGCATGCATGATTTCCCCATCCTAAGTGACAAGGGCCTATGCCCCCGCAGGGCCAGCTGCGTCATTTCTCCATGTAATGGCCTTTTTGCACCAAGCAGGAAGCCTTGCAGGAGATCGTTGAGGGGAGGCCTGACCAAGCCACAGTATGTGAGCTCAGGACCGCAACTAGCTCCCAAACGGCTCCACCCCTCCGCGCCGCCGGCTCCGGTATAAGCGCCCCCTGAACAGCTGGCGCCCCGCAGAAAAGCGGCCTCGCGGGAGCAGATGGTGAGGCTGCAGGTGCTCCATACTGGGGAGGAAGATCCAGCCTCTTCCGTGTCGTGTCCCGTATGCGCCCTGCGCCTCTACGTGGACCACACGCAGAGCTTTAGGAGCTCTGAGCAGCTGTTGTCTGTAACGGAGATCAGCAGAAGGGAAGGCTGTCTCTAAACAGAGAATGGCGCACTGGATGATAGACGCATTAACAACCAGTCTCAGGGGTGCCCGTTCCCGCTGGCAGTAAGAGCCCATTCCACAAGGAGTGTGGCCACCTCGTGGGGCACTGGCGAGTGGCGTCTCTCTGGCAGACATTTGTAAGGCTGCGGGCTGGGCTACACCCCCCGCCTTGGGAGGTTCTACAATCTCCAGGTGGAGTTAGGTCTCTACTTTGGTCTTTAGGGGAGATCCTTAGGACTTTTGGGTGTATGCCTGCGAAAGCGCCGTCTCCCCAACTTAAGTGAGCAAGAGTGCTGCTCTTAGCCTACCTACAACCCCCCCCCCCTTCAGGGGTGAGTATAGGCAACCTATCCTTCACGAAGCACACCCCACAGTAACCGGCCGCACCAGTTGGTGAAGTTGTGCCTCTGTGTTAAGCGGCTCCCCGACACAGGGCGGCCCCACACGATGGAATATGTCACTTAAGGTCTTCACAATCAATGTACCGGGCGATCTCCCCAGGTGAGCCTCCACCTATAGCTGGGCCCCCCGTGATGTGGGCTTGCGCACTGGACTTCTTCCCAGAAGGCGAGAATCATGAGGTAATCTCCTCATAGTTACCCCCCAAATGCGGGATGTGGTCTCCGTACGCAGACCCTCGATAAGAGGGATAGCGTTCCCCAGTGATCCCATGGTGACGGACGGCTCCTAGTTAAGGTAGGAGTAAGGCCACAGTCTTGGGGCATCGTTGGCGAGAGTCTCTCAACTTCTCGCGAAGCTCTGATGACACCTTGCCGAGACTCACTGGAAGGTCATGACTGACGGAGAGTGAGTAAGTCTCTCCGTTGCATGTCAGGACGTGGCCTGGCGACGTGGAGGGATTGAATTCGACCCCCTTTCAGCTCACAATGTTGAGAGACCGACTGAAAGAGAACGCCTCCGGTAACGTATGGTAACCTAGGTTCCCTGAAGGAGGGAACAAGACATTGTGACTTCCTGTGCCATGTTACCCGGCCACCGCTGCAGTGAGAGGGAGAGGCTTCCCAGGTTCTTCAGCAATAAACGGTGATGAATGATCTCTTCAGTCCCCTTTTATACCCGTCATCATGGGTGGGGACATGAATTGATTCATTCGCCAATTAATTGGCCTTTTTTAATAGGCTCGGAGACAATTTGTTGTCAAGATCAAACCCCCTTTCGGCTCACAATGTCTCGTTCCCTCCTTCAGGGAACCTAGGTTACCATATGTAACCAGAGACGTTTTCCAGTATGAGAAAGACATAGCTACATGCAGTGGCTATGGTAAAGCTTTCTTAGCTTTATCCTAGTAAGTAAGCAGCAATATAAATAATTAATATAGATGACAAAGGTAATAAAAATCAGCTCTTTAATCTTAACATAAATGCATTTTTATTTGATTCATCATATTCATCAGTTATCACAGGCTTTTGAGTCCTGAGTTGGTCTCTATTTATTATGCTACCTTCATACCAGATATGAAGTGACGCGCTACTCCCATGTAATAGTACAGTCAGATAGAAGAAGGGAGTTAGATATATTACTACTAAATTCTGATAGTATTTTATCACGTTGGAGCAGATAGAGCAATAGAGGACAAAGGGCACAGTCTTTAAGGACACAACAGCTAAAAAGATAAAATGTAAGTGTTGATTTTTTTGTTGTATTTTTTTGTTTAAATAAGATATTATAGTTTCTCTACACAAGAATACTTAACTATCATAAATTAAAGTCAGGACACTTGTCTTTATTTGCTGGTTTTAAGAAACAGTGTAAAGTTTCACTGCTAATATTGTTGTAGGTTCATTCTGACACTGCTGAACCTGAGTTGCTACACAGTGTTTCGTAACGGCAACGCAACAATAAACTTCATTGAGATATTTTTCCTCTTCATAATTTTTTCTTACAATTGTATAATTCTTTTGACTGTTATAACCCTGCAATAGTCACGCTTATATAAAGAAATGTTGACACTGATATTATGGCAAAACTACAGATATTATGAAATCGTAAATAAAACGGTCTAACATACCACAGTTGGCAATGGATTAAGAATGAACATAAAATGTTCCCTTTTAGTCGGTCTCTCGATGTTGTGTTAACTGAATTGGGTTGAACTTGAGAAACTGTCTGTTTCACAGCCATTCTGAGACTGTGAGCTTTCCTAGGCCGCCGCCAGTAATACTATTTAGTGTACGGTCCCACCTACTCTCCAGTATTCATGGTAAGATCCGTGGTACATGGTTGGAGCCCGGGTTGACAAGCCCCACACCGCCCCAGTACCATTTTTCCCGTACTCCTAAGGGCCTACGGAGGTTTGGCAGCTTGTACAATCTAATTTCTTTCGACGGGGGCTCCGCCCAGGGCTATACCTGTGTCCGCATATTTCTTTGGGATAGACTGAAGCTCCTCTCCAAGGCATCCAGATTTTTCACTGCCCTCATGGTGAGGGTTATGCTACTGTGGAGAAAATTTGACTTTTTTTCATGCAATGGCCATCTTGCAGGTCCATCAAACAATAGCCTTGCTGGAGATCGCTGCTCCCAGACAGCCCCACCCCTCTGTGCAGGCGCTCTGCAAAAGGCTTCCTCCACAGAGGAAGGCAGCTCTGTCTCAACAGTAGCCTCCCAGGAAGCATAAAAGACGCCCCTGACGAGTTCAACTCAGGAATGTCGAGAGTGACATCAGTAAGGATTGTCCTGCCCTGTCCCTACAAACCCTGAGCCCTTTTCAAGACTTTGCACCCACATGGTCACAAAAAGAGCTTTCTCCTCCGGGGTCTCTGCAGCCAGGCACTCTCCTTGCGTCTGTGCCCGGCCAACAGAAGAACCATTATGCAGCAGGTTAGACCCCCAAAACGGAGCCAAAGACAGTTACGTTGCGATCACTTTTCCACCCAGGGCCCTTCCCCTGGCCAGCATCTGGTCTTAACGACCACAGAGCCATCCATCTCAAGTACGGTGAAGAAGTTGTCCCTCTTGTCAACCTGTAGAGCAGGATGGCAGCTTGGGTTCAGCTGTGCACCCCGTCATGGAGGCTGGAGAGAACGATCCATTTTGACTACTCGATCCAGTTAGCCAGACACCCACACAGGTTCCGGGTATCCTCTATACCTCAGTACAAGATTACGATTCCTCCAGAGAAAGGGCAAGTGTATCAGTACAAGGATCTGGAGGCCCCTTCAGGTTATCGCTCTCCTCAGATACCGAATTATCTTGAAGACTGGCTCACCTTTGGTTTCTCACTAGAGAAAATCTGTATGCACAGGGACCTGGTGCTACGAAACCTAGTCTAAATATCTGGCTCTTGGATGGAACGAGAAGCTCCTGACCGGACTATCATCAGCAGTTGCAGGTACTTGGAAAGGCCCTGGCCCCAGCTACTAAGTGCTTATACACACCTCTGTGTGGACCACACGTAGAGCTTTAGAAGTTCGGACCAGCCCTTTGTCTTGTATGGAGGTCAGCAAGAGACTTAGAGCCGTCCATGCCCAAGGTTAGTGCAGGCCCACTCCACTCGAGATGTCGTGTCCTCATGGGGATTTCTACACGTCTCTCTGGCAGATATATGCAGAGCTACGGACTGCGCTACACCTACTACCTTCGCGAGGTTGGTGGAGTAGGTCTCTACTCGGGTCTTAGATAGCAACACTTAAGACTTGTGGGTGAACACCTGCGAAAGAACCATCTCCCCTACACAGGTAATGAAATGCGCTCTTCTTAGCCTCCCTACTCCCTCCCATTCCAGGAAACGAGTACCCTATCCTTCACTAAGCACTCTCTTCAGTAGCCGGCTGAGCAGTGTGGCCATGTTTACTGTGCTGGTTTCAACCACCTTGGTTTACCTGGATTAACTCTGTGTGAAGCGGCTCCACAACAACAGGTGGGACTGGACAATGTAGTTTGTCACTGAAGGTTTCCACAGGGTGTTCTTGATCATCTCTCCTAGCTGAGCCTCCACCTACAGCTGTGATCCCCGTAAGTAGGCTCGCACGCTTATGTCCCTTCTGTTACTTCTCCCCAACCAGTGACAATCATGAGGTAATCTCCACATGTATACCACCCAAGTGCGGGATTTTATCCCCCTGACGCATGCCCTTGATTAGAGGGGAAGTGTTTCCCAGTTTCTCACGATGCCGGGAACTTCTAAGCTAAAGATTAGCAGTAAGATTAGCAGGTGCAGCACTGCTGATATGAGTCTCTCGAATTCTAAGTGATGCTCAGATGACACCTTACTACTCCTCGCTGGAAGGTCATGACTCACTGAGAATGAGTAACAGGCCCTGCTAGATGCCAGGATGTGACCAAGCATTGTGGAGGGATTATTTATGGGCCCCATTCAGTCAACACAAAGTCGAGTGACTGACTGAAAGGGAGCTCCTCCAGTTATGTATGGTAACCTAAGTTCCCTGTAGGAAGGAGACCATCTTTTAATGTTTACTATATTTCTTAGTCTTGCAGTGGTTGTAGTAAGTTGGCAGCTCCGGACAGTCCAGTGGTGTATGCAGACAGAGCAGGGTATGAAAGACTGTGGCATCCGACCTGCTTTGTGTGTTGTGAGTGTGGTGAGGGTCTGGTAGACATGATCTACTTCTGGAAGGAAGGAGAACTGCTGTGTGGACGGCATTATTGCCAGAGGATCTTACCTCGCTGCCTGGGCTGTGATGAGGTACACAACTGTAAAAGACTGCAACTTCACATAAATATAGATTTAAAATTCACTAATTAGTTTTTAGCAAATTGAAACATGTCTCGTCCAACAAGAGAGACTGATGCCTATTTTAATTAAAACCATAAAAGTTTTCTCACTCATTCTTTTATATATAGCTGATCTTCTCAGAGATGTTTCATCAAGAAGCTGATGGTCGTGTCTGGCATAAGGAACACTTCTGCTGTTGGCTGTGTGGACAGAATATCAGCTTTCAATGTGGCTGTGACAAAAACGCAAATTAAAATAATTTTGACAACTGACACTTTGGCCTGCAACACATACAGAAGCTTACAGTAGCTTAAATATATTGGCTTTAAATATACATAATAGCAAAAGGCAAACTACAGGACTCAGCCAAAATTGAGTACATTTTAAAGTACCATTTATATAAATACAATGATTTTCTCTTGAATTAATATTTTTGTCATTTTAACCAATTAGATTAAACTAAATATCTTTATTATTTATTAATTTACTAGAATATCTTTTTTTCAGTAATTATTTCTACTAAACTATGATTTAGTGAGATAAAATTTGGTTTCTGATGTAAGACAGTGGTTATGTATATCTTTTGATTTTATTTACACTGGAAAGTTTTTCTTAAAATCTCGTTATTTCACAACTGAAGAAAGGGCAAGTCCTGAAGATAATGCTTTTTTCATAGCTTTTCTTTTACTGTTGCACTGATGTATGGTAGAATGACGATAAAATTATTTCATTTGATATTGATTTATCCTTAGATTTGCTCTTAATCTAATTGAATACTTTTAAAATCTGGTGTTGAGAACAGATTTTCCTCTGCACTTTCTTGTACACACTAATATTTCTTTGACCACAAAGGTGGTTGTTGTGATCATTACACTTTATATTAGGGTAGACAAATTCAGTAATAAATACTTAGACATTTTAAGGCCTTATTCTGTGACTTTATTCTACATCCCTTAATCATATTTAATACCTGAACCTAACAACTATCATATAAGTAGTAATTAAGTTATACATAATATTAAATAATAGTGATGTCTATGTGTTGTATTGCCATTTGGCCGTGTGGGAGTCAAGGACAATTGCTGAACTGGAAAAATCAGATTTGGGAATGTAGGTGTTCTTAAATGCATCTCTTTTTCACATGTGGAAAATAAGTGGTATAAGGTAAAAATAAGAGATGTGAATAGTAATTGATTCTGACAGTATTAAATCCAAGATTTATGCTTATAATTTGACTTGTTTATTTATATTTGATCTGGTTTGTTTAAAATATAAAGGCAAAATTGATTTTGCTAGTTCTGTTTGTTGTGAATATATTTCAAACCAACTGATAAAATCCTTTCAATTAAATCTGTGTTAATCTTGTGTTAATTAATGAAAATGTACTCCACTTCTATGAACCTGATTTTACATTGAAAAGGGGTTTAAGTCATCATGGCCACCATAGTAATATGAAAAGAGTGTCATAAGGTAATTTTCAATAGAGAGCTGTTTATTCATGGAAACACTTCACACACAGAAGTGTTAGAAACATCAGTTTAACCATGAATTGAATTATTTTTTCTTAGGCCTTTTCAGCAACATACATTTTTTTTGAAAAGGTGATGCTCTTTGTGTGATCAAAAACAACTGTGAGGAACATAAGTTTTGTAATAAATAATACTTTTTTTCACCGTTTTAGAAAGCACTTTAACAAATTCTTGTTTAGCTGTAAAAGTATAAATGATTGTTATACCTCTGAATTCTGTGAAAAGAAAACAACTCATGAGTCATTCAACACACCTGACTACATAAAATGTAGGCAGTTTCTCCTAATCATAAGATGTTTCCAAAAAACACTTCACAATGTTTGTTAAAAAATGTATGGGATATTCAACATTTCCAAGATGATAATCACCTTCAAAATTTTCAATTTGTGGAACACATGAAAAGCCTGTTAGATTAAAAACGTCTCCGGTTACGAATGGTAACCTTGGTTCCCTGAAGGAGGGAACGAGACGTTGTGAGACTGACTGGGGTTGTACTTGAGAACCTGTTTATGTCTGAACCTATTTAAAAGGCCAATTAATTTGGCGAATGAATCAATTCATGTCCCCGCCCTGGATGACGGGTATAAAAGGGAAGAGATCATTCCTCATCGAACCTAGGTGACCTCCCTAGGATGCTGCAGCGGCAGCCGAGTGTTGTGGCATGAAGGACACAACGTCTCGTTCCCTCCTTCAGGGAACCAAGGTTACCATTCGTAACCGGAGACGTTCCCTTTCAGTCGGTCTCTCAACATTGTAAGACTGACTGGGGTCCCTGTATAATCACGCGACACACTACGGCTGTGTCCTGATGTCAGCGGAGCCGCAGAGGCTCCACGCGAGTCATGACCTTCCAGTGGGAACCGGTATGGTATCCACAGAGCTTCCTACTGGAAGTTGAGAGACTCACACCGACGAGTTACAGGCGGCGGCCTTTCATCCCACCATGCTGGTGGGGAAACCGTCTGTCTCGTGACACTGGGGAAAACGTTACCCCTCTAATCGAGGGCCTACGTTGCGGAGATCACATCCCACCCATGTGGGGGGGTAACATGTGAAGAATACCGCATGGTTCGCCAACCTTGGGGAGAACATCATGGGAGGATAGCGTGCGGATCCACTTGCGGGGCGCACAGCTCTTAGGAGGAGGCCCACCTGGGGGAGATCACCGGACTTGCCGTACTGGAAGCCAGAGTAGCAGAGTAACTGGTCACTACCAGTCCCTGTCCACTGGTAGTGACCAGTGGACAGGGACGAGCTTGGATTGATACGCTCTGTTATGGCGTTTATATCCAGTGTGCTAACCTCTGTTTGGAGACGGCTCTCCCCTTTGCCGCTCCGAAACAGACAAAGAGCTGCTCAGAGCTTCTGAAGCCCTGCGTGCGTTCCACGTAGAGGCACAGTGCGCGCACGGGACACAGCACGGATGAGGCTTGGTCTTCCTCTCCTGAGGAGAGCACCTGCAGGCTCACCACCTGGTCCCAAAAAGGGAGTGGTGGGAACCTTGGGCACGTAGCCGGGCCGGGGTCTCAGGAGAACGTGAGAATCTATGAGCGGCTACATGCACTTCCAAGGAGGAATGGGCGAGCTGATGATCAAGCCCCTCTTGTAGGAAGGATAACATGCTCTGATCTCGCATCTCCGGGGGTCCTCACACCGTGAGGCACACCAAGACAAGAAGCGGCGCCACTGCAAGGTGTAAAGACACAGAGTGGCTGGGCCCTAGCCTAAGCGATTAAACCTGCGACCGCTTGTGGCAGTCCGCTCAGGAGCTCCTCGTCCCGTCCAGGAGCCAGACGTGGAGGTTCCATAGGTCTGGTCTGGGGTGCCATGACGTGCTGTGATAGAAGGTCCTTCATCAGGGGAATCGGCCAGGGGGGAGTGATCGTCAGAGCCCTCAGCTATGAGAACCAAGTGTGGTTGGGCCAGTATGGGGCAACCAGGATCATTTGGTGCTCCTCTTCCTTTACCTTGCACAGGACCCGTGCAATGAGGCTCACTGGGGGGAAGGCGTACTTCCGCTTGTCTCATGGCCAGTCGTGCGCTAAGGCATCTGTGCCAAGGGGACCCTCGGTCAGGGAGAACCAAAACGGGCAATGGGTGTCATCTCGGGAGGCGAAAAGGTCTACCTGTGCCTGGCCGAAGCGATCCCATATCGACCGGACTGCACAAGGATGGAGTTGCCAGCTTCCTGGCCGGATCTGCTGACGAGAGAGCGTGTATGCCTCGATAGCACCATGGCCACCTCTCTGAAATGGTTTTCTGAAGCCCTTATTAGGTGTCTCATATCTAAAGTGAACATTGTAAGATTTAGATTGACCATGAGCACTTAAATACACGTGCCCATCATGCATTGTTTTCCAAAAGCCAAAACCAAAGGAGTTCCAGGAGTTTTTCAGTCTCATTTATATCTTGCCATGGAGCAGTATTGAGGATTTCCATTTAAAGAGAAAGGGGCATATGAACACTCATATTCATAAATGAAAATATTTGGAATGTTGGTTTATGATGATAAATGAGAGAATTGAGGGCACTGTTGCATGACAGAAAACGAAAGGTAGAGAAAGAGATTATAACCAATGGAAAACTTTCCTGATAAGCTGTTGAACCCCCTGTACAAGACACTGTTATCGGGGAAGTAGTACAGTGCTATGGATCATTTATTGGAATTTTGGCTGAGAATGGCCAGATTTCCATGGGTGTGGCACGGAAAACATCTGACTGCAGTGTTCCTGTGCATTATTAACCGTATTTAATCCAATAAAAACATCCCCTTTTTACAAGGTTGCTCTAAGTGAGCATTATCACCTAATAAAAGTTATTTTTTTCCGTGCCAATAGCAGTCAGCATTTTCCTATAAACACATACACCAGTAAATTTAGCATCACACGTTCCTGCCTCTCTCAGATTGTTGCTTAGATCATTGGTCCATTTAAATTATGTAAAACCCATATCGGTTATTGGAATTATTTTTTGCTTATTTCAATCTTTCAATGTAATCTTCTATAAAATGTATTATTTGCCACAAACCTGCTTGAGTTCATGAAACATCATGACAATGTAGTGGAAGTTATTACCCAGGAGCATAGTATTTTAATTAGGATCCAAGAAGAAACCAACTACACACATACAGGGCAGCTGGTTCGGTACTCAGTACCGTCGGGGATCCCACAACTCAGATGAGTCCCTTGAGAAAGACACCGTTCCCTCCAACTGCTCCCCGGTTGCTGCAGCATGGTTTTCCACTGCTCTTGGTGTGTGTTCACAGTGTGTGTGTTCACTTACATTGGGATAGGTTAAATGCAGAGCACAAATTCCACGTATGGGACACCCTACTCGACCACACGACACATCACTTCCCATCCCGGTAACACTTTATAATAACTATCCGTTATAACTAGTTAATAGATCATTAGTAAACTGTTAATTAATGAGTTATTAATGACTTGTTGAATGTTTGTTAACAGTTTGTTAAGGATTTATAATAATCCCATAGATAGTTAATAGATTATTAACAAACTGTTAGTTTATGAGTTATAAATGACTGCTTAACTGCATGTTAATGGTTTATAACTATACCTTATAAATTAGAATTAGTTCATGAACAAGCTATTAGTAAATTATTTACTAATGACTAGTTCATTATCAATTAATGGTTTATATATTTTATTGGGACGTTATTCTAAAGTTGCAACTATTCCTCATTTGTTAACTGTTAGTAAATTAGGAACAGTTGCAACTTTAGAATAACGTCCCGATAACATACATTTGCTAATAACTAATACTTAACTATTATATTAACTCTTTACAGATCAGTTGTTAACCATCTACCAATACCGTTAAAACTATGTACAACAACAGCACATGGGTGGAACAAGTTCAAGGTACAGAAATTGTATGTGATATTTAAAATACAAAAATTTTGTATCTCAACCTTGTTCCACCCATAGGCTTTTCCGTTAACCGTATTAAACCAAATAAAGACAACAGATGAAATGTTAAACATCATGTTTAATGTACAGAAACACACATACTTAGCCATCACATGGCAGAACAGCAGTATACAACAGTATACAAACCCATGAGGTTTGGGCACTTTTTGTGCAGAACATGAAAACTAAATAAATCCAAATCAAGCCATTTATCATTATTGATATGTAACTATAGTTAGTGAACCAGACCCGATCTTCAACCGAACTGCTCTAGGGCACCATCTCACAGTGATACAACACTTAAGCTTTCTTAGACAGAGGAATCAGTTTCCCCCTTTTTTTTATGTTCAACATCCCTCAAAATGTTTGGATTATTAATCAACACTTCATGACATTTTTATGCGAAGTCCTGCAGCCGTTGCTGTGGTGTATAAGCAGCCAGCAACTCCTTGTATTTTTTCGGGGCCACAACAGCCAGTTCACAGATCGGGGCATTGGAAACAACAGTGTTTTGGTCGACACCGACCTTTCGATATGCCCCACTCAGCTTTTTTCCTTCCTTATAGGCCTTAAGGACTTTCCTGTATCTCTTGATGACCTCCTCAGGATGACGTGCTGAAACAGATAGAAAAAAGAAAAGTTAAAGTGTAACAAACATACAATTAGTTAATCAACACAGGGAAACACGCACATAGATGCAAAAATAATGAAGATAACATGGGCACAGAGCAATTGGAGGGTCCAAGATAATATACCCACCAGGAAGAATATTTTGGAAAAAAACGTTATACATGAATTGAGAGAGAGAGAGAGAGAGAGAGAGAGAGAGAGAGAGAGAGAGAGAGAGAGAGAGAGAGAGAGAGAGAGAGAGAGAGAGAGAGAGAGAGAGAGAGAGAGAGAGAGAGAGAGAGAGAGAGAGAGAGAGAGAGAGAGAGAGACGTTGTAATGTCTACATGACTGACACACATGAGGGGAGCAGCCTTATTGCCTTCTCTTTACACTTACCTCTCTGCTTGCCATGTTGACTTTTTTTCTTCTTTTTGTACTTTTTCTTGTGACTGGTGGTGGTGCTTCTTTTTCTTCTTGCGTCTTTTCTTCCATTTCTTGTCTGAATCAGAAGAATCAGTTGATGATGACTGGTTGAAGAGGATGAAGAGGAGTTGGATGGACTGGAGGATGAAGAGAAAGAAGATTCACCAGGAGACTAGTTGGACGAGGAAGATGTTTCAGCTGTACCACCGTCATCTGTATCTACAACATAATAGAAAACGATGATGTTAACTATGATGATACAAGTTAACTTGCATACATTCTTATCAACATTTACATTTATGAAGACTTTTAGTTTCACTTATTCATCAAATCGTGATCTCATCAGTTGGACAGATGTGTCAGCTGTCAATAAATGCTACAAATATTATCTTCCAGGTATTAATTCTCTAGACCCCATTAGAACGCTACTACAATGCTCCAGATTCCTGGGAATTCCAAGAGAAAAGGGCCACTTGAGAAACATTTCAAATACCCAAGAATAACCAAAAAGCTAATCAAAAGTGTCAATTGTAAGTTTCCTTCAGTTTAAAGATTAGAAATAGCTCTTTCAAATGATATATGATCCATTAAGAATTATATATTCATGTTTCCCATAGACGGCCACAGGCCTAGTCACTTACAGTCTCAAAGTCTTTTTATTTATTTATAAATATGGCCCATATGGGTCTACGAAATACTATACGAGTGCTGATTTAATTGAAATAGAAGGACTTATTTGTGTTTTAGCTAGGCCACTGCTGGCCTTTACAGCTCAAGAATGATGAGGATATAACTAATGTTAGATGAGAACCATGACGCATGAAACCGGGACTGCGTTTTTTTTATATGCACATCATATTATATAATTTATCTGAACTTGATCTATTGACGATAATTAACCTTTTGCACTTGTTTTCTAAATTGCGAGTCTCAGATTAACGTTACTTATTTTTTGTATAAAATCACAATGAGATGATGACACATTAGCCTGCTTGTATCAAATAAATTTTCCTGATACCCATAAACGGAAAACATAACAGTGGTTCCCGTTTTGGTTATTAGTAAACATAAAAACTCATTGAGAGAAAACTATAAATAGTAGGCTACGTTAGTTTGTTGTGACTATGTAATTGGGACATCTATAGTTATATTTACTGAATATGTCAGAAAGGAATAATGTTAATGTTATTTGTTAATATGTATCTGCTAATAAACCTGGAATGGGTCTGTAATTAACTTTATGGTTTATTAGGCTATGACCTATCTCTGAATTATGTCTATATTTTGCTGGTGCTAGCTAAACTCAAACCGACCTTCACAGTGACAGCCATAACTTACGAAGATGCCAGAGGCAGCTCAGTTAATCTTGACAAACAGGAGGATTTCGTTTTCTAACATCAATATGATCGTCACTGACATCAAAACATGTTATATATTGTTTAAACATATATTGTTTGGGTAATAATATGCTCATGCTCTGATAAAGGTTTTGCCACCATGAAATATTGGCCTTTCTTCCACTCAACTGTATATATATATATGTTTTACAAAAGCACCCAAGTATCACTTTCAGGTGTGCAAACATGTTTCTCAAGAAAGTGTGGAGTCTACTTACTTTGACAAACTTGTTAGCAGAGGCAGTCTCTCTCCTTACCCAGGTCACTGATTTTCTCTGTGACTGTGTGCTGCTTCTTCTTGGCCTGACGGAGCTTAAACTGCTTCTTCTTAAAATGTAGAACTGCTGTTGGAGCTACAGCTGCCTCTGTATCTGTAATGACAGCAGAGAGAATTAAAAAAGCTCTACTCATAAACACATGGTGAAGGTAGAATAAAATAATGAGCAGCTAGCTCCAGATATCTGCACTGGATCTCTGATTGAGTGAACATAATTGTGTAACTATAATCAATCAGTGCATATATGAATGTATATTTACAGACTATCACTATATTCATATATACATAGGGCTGGGGGGTAAGGGCTCTTTGAAATATCTCGATATTTTGTCACGGATGATATATATTGATATTTGGCCTAAGCCTTGAATTAAAGTTTTGATGTATATAAACACATCAGTGATGATTCTTGTTTGACTATTTTGCAGCCAATTCAGTTATTCAAGACGTTTCTAGAAGTTTTCCCAGCTATGCCAGTCCGGTTAATTCAGAAAGTGCCATCACTTTACTGTAATAGGTTTCAAAACCAGGAAACACACACAACATTAATCGTTGGACACTTCACTAATCTGGTTGAATTATATAGTATCTATCAGTATAAATCTATCAGTCTAAACCTGATCAAACAGCTTTAATGAAAAGGTAACAGGCAGTCTTGCTTACCGTCACCGTTATTGTCCACGGCTCAGCATGGTCCACAGGTGGAGCTTTCTTCTGAACGGAAGTACCCGCTGTGGACTTCTTTCTCTTTCTTCGACAGTACCTGGATTTATCTCGGTATTTTGCGCATCGCTGCTGAGAACACTGCATTCGGACATTTTACGAGAACGGATATTCATTCTTTTAAATCAATGCTAGCTAGCTGCACATCCAACTCTGAACCTGCTGGGCGAGTGAAGGATGGGCGTGTCCGTCCAGGATGTGACCGGTTGTCACTCAACAGCGCACATGAAGGTGATTGTAACTGTAATTGTGATTGACAGGTTGACAATCAGCCAATATGATGGAGGAGGTCGCATGGCTCCTCCTCTAGCCGTGAACTACACTTATGATTGGCTTGTTTCACATAATACAATTCAAACGTAATCTGGCGGGAGCTAGTGACAGAGACTCAGGTGTGTGATGTTTGTGGAGAGGACAGATGATCATAAAATAGGAAGGCCCCTTAATCAAGTCATATTGTAATATCGTAGCCAAATAATGCCTGGTTTAGCCACTGAACTAAGAGAGCTAATTGAAGGCAGAACTAAATCTAAAAGACACAGAAAAACAATCAAATGGATGCAGAAGAAAAGGCTTCTAAGGCAGATGAGATGCCAAAAGTGCAAACACAAGATTCAAGGAATCAGTCTGTGTGGACAACAATGCATGGTAAGTTTATTTTTGTTGCATGACATAATAACATGCATGGGTATTTTGGTCCAGAATTCTAGTGAGAATGAAATCTATTTAATTGTGAGCTTAAATATGTCTTTCATGTTAACAGTAATTTCTAGATGTTCACTACACTACTTAATACTAATCTACAAGATCATAACACAAAAAAACAGTGTGAGCTTAATTAACACACATTTTATGGGGGTTCCTGGTGTAAAAACTTTTTTTTAAGGGGTCCATGGCCAAATACACATTAGTTTGGGGGGGGTTGATATGAAAATGTTTGAGAATCACTGCTCCACCCACTACCTCGGCCTGTGTCATTCTTATCTTTTT
This sequence comes from Triplophysa yarkandensis, assembly GCA_033220385.1. Taxonomy (NCBI): domain Eukaryota; kingdom Metazoa; phylum Chordata; class Actinopteri; order Cypriniformes; family Nemacheilidae; genus Triplophysa; species Triplophysa yarkandensis. The sequence goes on from CM065674.1 coordinate 10,922,656, forward strand.
TTGTATATACCTTCAGGGTTTGCAGAAACCATAACCACAGTGGGAGGAAACTGAAGAGGTCAATTAGACACAAATCTATATTTAGCCATTCAAAGGTATCACTCTTGACCTGGATGTGCTTTGTGTACAGGTACGCTATGCCATAGGTATATGATTTCAGTCTGTCTGTCTAATGGAAAGTGTTTATTTCAATAGAAATACTGTATAACTATGCAGTCAATAACTGGAGGTTATGTAGTAAAGCTTGTAATTATTATGTTATGGAGCATCTCTAGACTCATGATGATAAGAGGTGATTGGAGTTATTTCCCTTTTTGTTATTTATTTTGCTATAAGTGCAAGTTACAGCTTCTATTCTGTTTAACAGTTAAAATTATGGAAATATGTTTAATTGCTGTTACTTATGGGATGCTGTGTTGGTCAGAAATAGGCCTGGAGCAACATGATAGTCTGACCCTGTCTCTTTAAGCTCAATGAAAATTGTCTTTCAATCTACAGGCTCTGGAAATTAATATTAGAAATAGAATTTTACAAATATCCTACAGTATTATTAGTCCCAAATGTATTGACAGAGCACTGTAAAACATACCATAAAACATAATTTCCTTCATTATTGCTGTTTATGTCTACACAGTACTGGACAATTGCCATAACTTGGGTGCAGTAAATGCAAACTTTGTGTATCAAACCGAAAAGATTATAAGAACTGTGGTATAATAATTATTTGCATTGTTCTATCAGATTTGCACAAGGCCTGCATCTACGTCAAGTGGACATGATCAATGATGACATTTCTCGAAGCTCAGCAACCCTATCCAAGATGGCTCAAAAGCTGAGAGATGTGTGCACTACTGCGATGGACAGATATCAGCTAGAAAGAGGCCAGTACATTGGGGGGCACCAACAGGTTGTCACCGTTGATGAGAGCCACTTTAGACACAAAAGAAAGGCAAGCAGCAAGCCCTATTATCAAGATAATAGTGCAAATTAACATTGATTATTCATTTATGTTTAAAAATAATTCCTAATATTTTATGTTTTCAACAGTACGGACGGGGACGAATGGCTGGTGGCTGGAAGAGGAAGAAGTGGGTGTTTGGGATGCTAGGTGTGAACCGGAGAGGGAGAAGACATGCAAAGCCTGTTATTCGCTTAGTCGAGAGAAGAAGAAGGAGAGATCTGGTGCCACTTATAGCTCACCACGTTAAAGTGGGATCTACAATAATAAGTGATGAGTGGCGGGCTTATCGCAATGCTTTACATCAGCTAGGTTACACCCATTTCACTGTTAATCACAGTTTGTTCTATGTCGATGCCCAAACAGGTGCACATACTCAGCACATAGAGAGAGCCTGGAGAACGGTTAAGGAAAATGTGTGGAGACTCCAGGGGAATCGTACAGAGGAGTTACTGGTAGATCATCTCAAGAGTTATCGGATGGCATGAGTGGCTTGCCCGTAAGCATAGCAAAGGGCCGTTAGGATGGATAATCCATGACATTGCTGTGATGTATGGACATTAAATGTTCCTCTTAAATTATGTTTATCAAGTTTTTGGGACAAAAATTGCCCAAACCTCATGGGTTTGTATACTGTTGTATACTGCTGTTCTGCCATGTGATGGCTAAGTATGTGTGTTTCTGTACAGTAAACATGATGTTTAACATTTCATCTATTGTCTTTATTTGGTTTAATAAGGTTAACGGAAAAGCCTATGGGTGGAACAAGGTTGAGATACAAAATTTTTGTATTTTAAATATCACATACAATTTCTGTACCTTGAACTTGTTCCACCCATGTGCTGTTGTACATAGTTTTAACGGTATTGGTAGATGGTTAACAACTGATCTGTAAAGAGTTAATATAATAGTTAAGTATTAGTTATTAGCAAATGTATGTTATCGGGACGTTATTCTAAAGTTGCAACTGTTCCTAATTTACTAACAGTTAACAAATGAGGAATAGTTGCAACTTTAGAATAACGTCCCAATAAAATATATAAACCATTAATTGATAATGAACTAGTCATTAGTAAATAATTTACTAATGGCTTGTTCATGAACTAATTCTAATTTATAAGGTATAGTTATAAACCATTAACATGCAGTTAAGCAGTCATTTATAACTCATAAACTAACAGTTTGTTAATAATCTATTAATTATCTATGGGATTATTATAAATCCTTAACAAATTGTTAATAAACATTCAACAAGTCATTAATAACTCATTAATTAACAGTTTACTAATGATCTATTAACTAGTTATAACGGATAGTTATTATAAAGTGTTACCCACATCCCTTTACATCGACAACCGGACAAAGACCCAAGGAAAACACAGGGCTTGTATACATGGAGAAAACTGAGGAACAATGCGTCCCCCTCCGGAACAGCGCGTCCCTAAGCCGATTCAACAGAGGAATGTGTGTGGGGGCTAGGGATGGGGAATAAAAGAGTAGGCAGGGATCCAGTAGGCCTCAGCAAAACCAGTTTAACAGTGGATGGAGGTGAAGCCAGAGGGAAGGAGGAGGCTAACAGAGCTGTAATAGGGGAGTGACGAGGATGGGAGCCGAGAGGTGACAGATATTTGACAAATGAGGCGGAGCCGGAGGGACGAGGAAGCCTGGAGGAGCTGGTTGGATGATGGGGCCAAGGTGGAGCCTGTGGATCGAAGAGCCAAGATGGAATCCAGTTCCTGAAAACTAGTGGCGGAGACATGGGACACTCCATCCCCGAGCAGATGGAGATGCTGAAGTCCATCCATCCACTCTGTCCCCGAGGTAGCTGGTGGCTGCAGAGGCGATTCTAGAGTCTGTGTCAAAACATCTGACACCAACTACAAATGTATGAAATAAAACTTTTTTTATTTTAGCTTAGTTGCTACAACTTCATTAACTTTAATCTTAAAATTACAAAAACTACCCATCGCACCATGACCTTCAAAATAATATAAGTCATGATGTATAAACAAGGAGTTATATGAACAGTTTTAATCTAAAAAGGAAAAAGAGGGGGGGTATTTTTAGAGATAGTTCAGTTCCTGGCCTCAGTGACAATTGTGCTGTAAAAATAAGATGACATTCTCCAGAATCGGCAGTTCTATGGTTTGAAGACACAGTACGACCAACAAACTCTTGACTTGCCCCTTGTCCAGCTACTCTACCATTCCCAGAGCTAACTCAGTTTGCTCCCCCTTTAACTGCCCACTGCTCCGGGTGTGTGTTCACTGCTCACTGGATGGGTAAAATACAGTGGTCAAATTTCGTGTTAGATACTGGTCACACCGGTAACCGGATTTGTGAGATATTGGTCACATTGTCTGACAAATAGGTAACCTTCACTTTCAAATGTCAACCGCAGCTAATGCTGTAATGCTCCACTTGCAAGTAGGGAAAAGAGATTACAATCACAATTACAATTATTCATTTGGCTGACACTTTTATCCAAAGCGACTTACAGAATTATGAAGTAGTCAATCATCACTGCAGAGCAAACAGGGGTATGGTGTCTTGCTCAAGAACACTCCAATTATTATTTGCTGACCCTGGGATTCAAACCCACAACCTTTCACTCACAAGTCGAAATCTCTACCACTAGACCACGACTGATGACTAAGTGACTGAGTGATGATTGAGTGATCATATCAAGCTAACTTTTCCTGTGTTTGGACAACTCTCAGTGAGCCTCTAGTTCAATGTTTGATTGCAACTGATATCGGTCACAATGATGTATTATGAAAATGTACTGTGATTTTTAGAATTTATTTTACTTATGATTTTACCCTTCTGCTGAAGCACACGTGTTAATCTACTGTACACATTTGTGCTGTATTATGTAACTTAAAGTCTAAACTGTATGTTTTCTTTCACTGATATTCTTTAGTCTGGAGGAGCTATTTTTTCTACCTTTGAGCTAAACAGTGACTATTGGTGAGTAGGAGTTATACCTCTTAGACAAAAAACACTTGCAATGTTCCTAAAGGTAATGAAATCCGTACTGGGATAATTAAGAGGGAATATCAGTTTTGTTTATATTGAAAAAAAAAAACATTATGCACAGTCACCCAGATCCATCACGTATCCAGACCAGATGGTGTTTATGTCTAATATTTTCAATAAACACTAAGATCAAAGACTTTCATCTTTTGACTCTTCATTACGCTCAACAACAGAGCTTAAACAGCATAAAAATCTAGCCAATGCTCTAGGACAACAATGGGTTTCAAACGAAATACAAGGTCTTTTCAATGATTTGACGGGGGTGATGGTGTGCTCAGTTCACCTTTCTTCTTCTTTTAATCATCTGGGAGGACTCAGTTATAGGCAATGTTAATCTGGTTTTGAAAGAGGTGATAAAATCTCTTACATGAAGTTTTGGAACGATGGAAATAGGTATATTTAGAAAAGCCATTGATTCAAGAAACCCATTCCATCTAAGAGGTCTCCGTCCATCAGCAATCTTTTTTATTGCAGTGATAACATAACTGTTTATGGGAAATCTTAAGTTTAAGACATTCTGTCTAAAATATAATTAACATTTTTCCCACTCCTCTGTGACATTCTGTTGAAAATTTCCACTGCAACATCATCTACAGTGTTCATTCTGTCTGTGTCAGCATAGGTTTCTGTTTCAATGAGGACATTATGTTTATGTGTTGGTCTCTCCTTGATGCTCTCCTTGTTAAGAGAGTGTTTAAAATCTATGCAACATTCCACATTACATTTCTGGTTCTCATATGTGTCCCCATAGGTTTCTTTTTCAATGAGGACATGCTGCAGAAGCGATAATGTTAATGTGTTGGTTTCTCCTTGATGCTCTCTCTTGTTAAGAGAGTGTTTAAATCTATGCAACATTCCACTGTACATTTTGGGATTCTCAAAAGTCATACGACTTTTAGAGACATAGTTCATCTCGATAGACTGGATGAACTAAAAGCAGGATTCCTTGTAAATATCATACTCTGACAGTCCTGGGTGTCAAAACTGAGTGCTCTTTCAAATGCACTACACAACTGGAAATAACTGGAAATAAAAGCATGTTTCATTGCAAATGTCATACCCAAGCGTTATGTTTGTTTCCTCCTTTCCTTTCAGCAACTCAGTCCATTACATTAAGATAAACAAAGTATCTTAAACAGTGTCTTAAAGTGATTTTCAGATTTTTAGTACCCTAAAACCACCTAGAGCCCTCTAAATGGACTTTTAGGCTAGTATTTCCATATTGATTTGATGCCCTGAGTAACTAAACGTATCATTGCAAAATCTAATTCCTCCTTTATATATGACATTTCTTCATATCAAACGTAGTAATTTCTAAAACTCACTGCACACCAAGGAAAACTACTTTTAGAAACTTTCTTAATATTGCTACGTAGCAATTACATTTAATAAAATCATTATTAATTGTAAATCTCAAATCTTAAAATCTATGTGTGTGCAAACGAAGCACTTTCACCAACAAACTGCACTATTTTAAAAATGACTTACTGTAACTTTGTTTAGTGGTAATGGCCTAAGTGACAAAATGCTAGCATGAACGCAAATCACATACAGTAATAAATCTGTGTGTTTAAACGAAGTGCTTCCTCTAACAACTGCACAAGTCTAAAAAATTACTTTCAGACAATTTATTTCATGTTGTTGTGGGTGACTAAAAGCAAGTTCCATTTCAAATCTGATGGTATTAAAATTCTGGATATTAAACGAAGCAATTTCTTAAAGTAAATGCACCACCCTGAAAACTACTATTACAAACTTCCTCTATGTTGCTGCGAAGCAATGAAATTAAGATTGCAAAGCAATGAAATAACCAAATGCACATTGTTTTGCAAATGTCATATAAAACATGTGTTTCACTAACACTTTGAGTGACTAAAAGAATGTTTGATTGCAAATGTCATACCTTAAAAGTTATGTTTGTTAAAAGGTATCGTTGTCTAAAACTAATCATAGCCTTCTGAAAGTCATGCCTCTTAGACATGTTTTTTTTATTTTTATTTGATGCAAGTTAACTAGCAAGTTAATTTGCAAATCTTAAAAAATCTCTTAAAAAATACCTTAAGAAATTTTTTTTTCAAACGGAGCACTTATAAACTTCACTGCATTATCTAGGAAAAAAACGTTTTTCATGTTGCTCCAAAGCGTTGAAATAACTAAAAACATATTTCAATACAAATCTTATATTCCAACAGCTCTGTGTGTTTAAACAAAGCACTTTCACAACCACGCTGAACAACTTTAAAAATGACTTTCAGATACTTTGTATATTTTATTGAATAAACTCAATGCATGAGCACATATCATTGCAAAGCTCATTTTCTAACATTTTTCTTAGTCCAAACGAACTTCTGCGCTAAACTTAATGCAGAACTCTGAAATGACTTTAAGACACATACAATGAAACATCTAAAAGCATGTTTCATCCCAACACTCCAATAAACCACTGACATATACTTAGATACTTTAACTTGCGGTGATTGACTAAAGTCACTTTTCATTGTAAAATTCATGTGTGTTTAAAATAAGTGATTTCTGCTGTTAGGTTTTGAAAGTGCTACTTTTACATTGTATCATAACATAAAAATAGTGTCTGAAAGTCATTTTCAGAGTGGTGCACTGACCTTGGAAAAGCTTTACATTAAGACACACAAAGGGTTTGCAAGATAGTCACTCAGGTCATGCAAGATGAAAACGTATCTAAACGTGTGTTCTGATCCAGAGGTGTGTTCTGAGTTTGAGAAAGCGCTTCTTTTTGAAACACAACTCTGTTGACGTTAAGATTTTGCAATGAAACGTTCTTTTTGATAATCTGGGCAACACAGCAACTTGAAAAGTTGTCTAAAAGTAATTTTCTGACTGGTGCAGTGAGTTTTCAAATCACTTCGTTTCAACGGAGAATTGATGTATTGTAAGTTTTGCAACATCAGGCCTTTACACTAAGTTAAAGTGTCTATAACTTAGAAAGCTCTTTGTTGAAACGGAACTGATAGAATTTAAGCCAAGACAACAGCGTATCTAGGGGTCAGTGTACTGATGTGTATTTAGTTTGAGAAAGCAATTCTTTTGGACAAACAATACAATATAGATTTTTAATGAAACGTGTTTATTTCATCTCTTATATCTCTCAGTGACTCATTCACAAAGAACTCTTAGGGTATTAGTATGAGTAGGGTATGGAATAAGAGCATTCCAGTGACATCATTTTCAGAGTGATAGAAATCACTTAGTAGAACAGAAAGAACTGTTAGAGAAGGAGATTTTAAATGAACCGTTATTTTAGTCACTCAAGCTCATTGAGGCAAGAGTAAGAACGTATCCTAAAGTCATTTTCAGAAGTATGTAGTGGGTTGGAAAAAACAAATGTTTTGAACATACCTAGGTGCTAGGTGATGAGATTTGCAAATTTTTGATTTTAGTTACAATAAAACGTATTTTAGGTCAACTTTGCAAAAACAGCAAAACAAGAAAATCTTTTCTTCTTAAAATCATATATGCTGTTACTTTGACCTGACATGGTACTCCAATAAGAGCGCTTTCTCAAACTCACAACGCAAGTCATTTTCACAGTGGTGCACTGACTTTGAGAAAACACACAAAACGGTTAGAATATGAGTTTTACTTTGTACTTTGAGTCACTTAAGTCATTAAGACAAGGTAAACACCTTATTTAGAAGTAATTATCATAGATGTGCTGCAAATTTGAGGCAGAGCTTCTATTGGACACACAATACTGTTAAGGTATGAGCTTTGCAACAAAAGTTGTCTAAAAGTAATTTTCTTACTAGTGTAGTGAGTTTTTTTTAAATGCTTCGTTTACTTTTCAAATATGAGTTTATAGTGCAAGATAACGTGTTTAAGTCATCTTGTCATCTTGAAAGTCATTTGAAGGGTGGTAGTTAGTTTTTTAATGCGCTTCTTTAGAAAACACACAAAACTGTTAGGGAATGAGATTTGCAGTAAAACGTTAACCTTGCCAATAGAGCAACATGAAAAGGAGTTCAAGAGTGTGCAGTAAGCTTTTAAAGCGATACTTTTGCTTGGTACAATATCAACATGAAAATAGTGTCTCAATGACATTTTCAGAGTGAGTCACTGAGTTTGAAAAATATTTTTTATGTAAAGACAAAACGGTTAGAATATGAGTTTAATATGATATATGCTTTCTACATTTATGAGAATTGTATAGACTCGTGCCTTTAGTAAATCTTGCCAAAAGAAAAACAAGAATAGGGTGAAAGTAATTTTGGAGTGGTGCAATTCGATTTAGAAAACTTTCAAAAATCTGACAAACACAGAATTTGCAATGGCATGTGTTTCTTGTCAACTTATGCATTGAAGGAAGTTAAACAAATCATATCAGAGTGTTACAGTGAGTTTCAAAAAGCTCTTTGTTGAAACGACCAGAACTCGTAGAATATGAGTTTTCTAACTGTAAGGGTAAGATATTTGCAATGAAACTTTACCACTTTGGTAAAATTAAGAGGCATAAAGATCTCTTAGGGTATAAGTATGAGTATAGTATGAAAAGTACTTTAAGGGATTAAGAAAGAATCTTAAAGTCATTTTCAGAGGTCTTTAAGAAGTTTGAGAAAACTTTTTTTTTGGACATACAGTCACTACTGTATGAGATTTGCTGTATGAGATTTGCTGTAAAACGTGTTTTTGTTACTAAACAAGTATAACAAAGTTATTTCTAAAGTGATGTAATGAGTTTGAGAAAGTTCTTCGTTTGGACACACAGAACTGATGGTGTAAGAGAATTCCAAATAAAACGTATTTTATGTCAATCTTGCCATAACAGCAACATACGAAAGTCATTTTAACAGTTATGCTGTTAGTTTTTGAAACCACTTCTTTAGAATACACGCAGAACTGTAAGGGTATTAGATTTGCAGGAAAACGTATCTTGCCAAAATAACAACACAAAAAGGAGTTAGAAGTAATTTTAAGTGATATGAGTTAGGTGTTAAAAGCATCACTTTTACAAAGAGCTCCTGATGTAATGTGATAATATTACATCAGGAGCTCTTTCCCAAACTCACAACGCAAGTTTGCATTTTCACAGTGGTACAATGATTTTCAAAAGTTTTGAATGATATGTGCTTTTGGTCGCTCAAGTCATTAGGCAAGATAAACAACGTATTTAAATATAATTTTCAGAGGTGTGTTGTGAGTTTGAGAAAGCGCTTATTTTGGATCACAAAACTATTAAGGAATGAGTTTGCAATAGAAGTTGATGCAGATTACGATAATCTAGGCAGCACACCAACGTGAAAACTATACTGTAGTGAGTTTTTTTTAATTTACTTTTCAAATATGAGTTTATAGTGCAATTATAACGTGTTTAAGTCCATCTTGGCAAAACAGCAACACAAAAGGTTTTTGAAAGTCATTTAAACGGTGGTGCAGTTAGTTTTTTAATGTGTAGAACACACACAGAACTGTTAGGGGGATTTACAGTAAAACTTCTTTAAGGTTAATCTTTCCAATACACTAACATGAAAAGGAGACTAAAAAGTAATTTAAAGAGCGTGTAGCAAAATAGTGCAGCAGCATGGTTTTGGTTTGGTTAACTTTCTTTGGTTACTGTTGGGAACTGTTCTTTGGTTACTGTTGGGAACTTGCAAGCTTTTCAAAGCATCACTTTTGCTTGGTATAATATGAGAACAGTGTCTGCATGTCGTTTTCATAGTGGTGAAGTTAGTTTGAAAAAGATTTTATTTAAAACACACAAAACAGTTAGCATGATTGTGCTTTTAGTCACTGATCATGTTTGAGATTTGCATGGACACGTACCTTTTGTCAATCTTGCCAAAAGAGAAACACGAAAACAGCGTTAAAGTAATTTTGGGAGTGGTGCAATTTGATTCAGAAAACTTGTCTTACAGACACATAATTTGCAACGGCATGTGATTCTAGTCACCTAGGCATCGGAAGCAGGTTAATCGAACGTCTAAAATTCATATCAGAGTGTTTCACTGAGTTTCAAAAAGCTAATTGTTGAAAAACCCTGAACCGTAGAATATGAGTTTTCTAACTGTATGGGTAAGAGATTTGCAGTTATTTCATTTTGGTAAAATGAAGTCACAAATAACTCTTAGGTATGATTATGAGTAGAATATGAAATTAACGTTTAGGGATTAACAGTATAGTCAGTGATATCATTTCAGAGTGATACAGTGAGTTTGAGAAATCACTAAGATTGGACAGACAGAACTGTTATGGAATGAGATTTGAAATGAACCGTGATTTTACTCACTCAAGCTCATTGATGAAATAGTAAGAACACATCTTAAAATCATTTTTAGAGGTCTTTATTGAGTTTGAGAAAATGATTGATTTGGACATACAGTAGTATTAAGGTATGATATTTGCAATGAAACGTGTTTCTAGTTACTAAACAAAGTATAACAAAGTGATGTAATGAGTTTGAGAAAGTACTTTGTTTGGACACACATAACTGATGGTGCAAGAGAATTGCAAGTTAAACGTATTAAATCAAAATTAAGTCTTTTTAACAGTGATGCTGAACAGACGCAGAACTGTAAGGAAGGAGTGCTTTGTCAACTCAGAACACAAGTCATTTTCAGAATGGTGCACTGACTTTGAGAAAGCTTTTCATTAAAAAGACAAAAAGGTTAGAAAAGGTGTTTTGCATTGTATTTTATATTAGTCACTCAGGTCATTAAGGCAAGATGAAAAAACATATTTAAACGTAATTTTCAGAGAGCGCTTCTTTTGAACACACTTCTTTAAGGTATGAGTTTCCAATATAACGTTCTTTGAAATAATCTGGGCAGCACACCAACGTGAAACGTTGTCTAAAAGTTTATTTTCTGACTGGTGCAGTAAGTATTTTAAATTGTTTCGTTTACATACAGAGAATTAGTTTGTCAGTTTGAAAAAGTAATCGTTTGGACACACAGATCTGATAGTGCAAGTGTGACGTCTTTAAGTCCATCTTGGCAAAACAGCAACACAAAAGGTTTGTGAAAGTCATTTAAACGGTGGTACAGTTAGTTTATAGTGATACAGTGAGTTTGAGAAATCACTAAGATAGGACAGACAGAACTGTTATGGAGTGAGATTTGAAATGAACTGTGATTTTACTCACTCAAATTTATTGAGGAACCCATTTTTCCTCTTATATTGATGACTTTTCCATTGTTTCCTAATCTCCTTAGATGATGTTAAGTGCTTTGTCAAAACTATACTCCACTGAAAATACATTTTTGGGCACTTTTATATCTTGCAATGACTGGTATGAGTGATACAGAGCCTTTTTCACTGGAAAACTCAAGTACCAACATCTCCATTTCATTTCAGTCAACAAGTCACATCATGGGTCACCCCCCTAAGAATGAGCTCTCAGAAAACAGTATATTTACATTTACATTAACATGTATTCACTTGGAAGAAGCTTTTATCCAGATCGACTTGCAAGTGTTGTCCAATAGCAAACTGGGCTGGGTGCCTTCCTGACAGGCATTTTAGTTCGTGTCTGCTTGCACTGGGATCCAACCACACGGTTTATGAATACAAGTGTAAAGCTGCCGGCCCATTCTTCTTTTGCCAACAAGTTATAAATGCTCCCAGAGTAGTGTTGCATGTTGACTTGATTCACACAACTCGGTTACTTCTGTAACCCATCATTTTGGGGGTTCAAAAATGAGCTTTCTCTGCACATCTTCACTTCACTGAAACTGAAATGTTCACACTTTTTGTTCTTGATGTGAGGGCCTGATTGACTTAAAGCCCTTTTCATTGTAAACTCATGTCTTAAATTTTCTTTGTGGTAAAAAAGGGCACTTTCTCAGAATATATTTAATTCAATGTATGTGAATTTTAAAACTTTTTTAATTTGCTTTGATGGCCTGATTGTTTCAAAGCCAAATTCATTGAAAAACATATGAGCTAAGAAATCTGTACTTTCAAATGAAGGGCTATCTCAAAATATCTTCTCCGCACTCAAAATACATTTCCCTCCAATTTTTGTATTGCTTTGCTGGCCTGATTGAGTAAAAGCCCTTTTCACCATAAAAATATCTTAACTGCATGTGCAAAAACACTGCAAATGAAGTGCTTTCTTTATTTGTTTCATGATATATTTCAGTGTATAGAATATCTTCTATATGAAATTAATGTTTCATCTTGATGTGAAGGCCAAATTGACTAAAAGCCATTTTCATTTTATTGCACTTTGCTTTCTCAAAATGTCTTCTAAAGACCAAAAAGACCCCTGTTGAGACACTGTTCATCTTGCTGTTCTGCTACGACTAAATAAAAGCAATTTTCATTGTAAAGTTCATGTCCTTAGAATTATATGTTCGTCAGTCTCTCGATGTTGAGTCTCTTGAGAAAGATGAAAAGCCAATGAAATTTGGCGCATGAAATTTGCATGCTCATTCATCAACTTTTATTCTCCTGAACCTGGCGGATGACTTCAAGTGTGATGCAAATCGACTTCTGGTGATCGTCTTATCCTGACGATTTGCAGTGGATTGTCCCTCTTCAGCGGCTCCCCTGTGCATTTCAGCAGAAGCCAGAGAGTGTCTTCTCTCTTCTAAAAGAGCAATTTTCTAAGCAGCGTGTTGCCCCTTCATGGCGCACCACTGCTCCTTGGGTTGCGGCGGACTCGTCCCAGACGGGGACACCCATGACATCTGTCTCACGTGTCTGGGTCTCCAGCTTCGCTGAGGTGGTGTTTAAGGTGCCGACCTGCCCGCACTGCAAGCAGATGTCGATAAAGACGTTGGGGTCACAGGTGGCTTTTACTCGGAAAGCGAGCCACCACTTTGTCAGTTCCCTTTGGTTCGCTGGCTGCGGCTACGGAACAGTCAGCAGCCTCGGTGAGCGGCGTCGTTGATTACGAGGGTTCTATGGACGTCACCCCGTCAGCCTTCGGCTCGCGGAACATTCATAGCGGGTACGCTCTTCTCGTCGGCAGGAGGCAGCACCCTCGGTAAAAGGCTTACACCGCGTGCCCTGGGTCCGGCGATGTCAACTCTGGTGGTCAGCAGAGTGCGCAAATGCGGGATGCCGAGAAGGTTCGCTTTCTTTACGCAAATGCGGCCGTCCCCATTGCGCAGGGTGGGCTGCTTGGTGACACGGTGGAGAAATATTCTCAGCAGTTCTCTGCCTAGCAGAATCATACGGAGGCTATCAGGCATATCCTCCCTTGCCGCAGCCCTGCCGCCTCCGTGCCGTCAAGGCTCCATGCGCCGTCTGAACCTAGACCATTCCACCCCTCCCAACCGGCTATATCTCCCCGTTGTCAGGCGGAGACCCGGAGACCGGCGAACCGGAGGAAAGCAATCCCTCCACGGCAGCAACCACCCCACAGGAAGCGTAGGAAGGGGGTCCTGATGGGAGGTGACCAGCGGAGGAGACACCATCATGCCCAGCCCTGGACATTCCATCTCCAAATTGCCGGAGCAGGACGGCTCCTGCCCTGTACGAACTCGTGCCCACTTTCACAAAAAGACCAGTTTCCTCCCCTGGTCAAAAAACACAACCGTTATCACTCTCTGAGTTGCTTGAGTGCGACCCAAAGTTGCGTCAAACCGACTCGAAGTTGCGTCACGACTTAACGTTGCGTCACACGTTGCAGTCGGACACACTCTTGAGTAGACAGTGTGCTACACTGCAGCCCCCACAGGCATGTAAGTACTCGGGACAGCAAGATCCTCTGGGATCCATCCCCAGGCAAAGCAGCCATCCCGAGAGCCACAGAACCCCCCTCTTTTGGGTTTTTGAAGGAGATCTTTCCTCTGGTCCTGCTTGCCCAACAACTGCACGCATGGTCCATGCTCGGTAGACATCTTCCCAAATTTCAAAGGATCCTCTTCACCTTGGTACGAGGGGAGGGTTCCACCGTCCTCTGGGCAGAGGTGGCGACTCTTTTGGCAAAAGAAGCGATCAAACCCAGTCCCATTGCAGAGACGTCGTTGGGTTTCCAAAGCCCATACTTCATCGTCCCCAAGAGAGGTGGAGGGCTGTGCTCCATTCTGGATTTGAGTTCACTGAAACAGTGTTTTCACATACTTCCGTTCAGAATGCTTACACAGAAGCGCATCCTGAGATTTGTCAGATATGAGAATTGGCTCATGGCAATCGACTTGAAGGAGGCGTACTTCCACGTCTCGATATTTTCTCGGCACAGCTGCTCCTAGGGTTTGCCTTCGAGAGTCGGGCGTACCAGTACAGGGTCCTGCACTTTGGTTTGTCCCTGTCTCTCAACGTCTTCACGAAAGTCACGGACGCTACACTATCCCCCTCAGAGACTGGCTTATCTTTGCTCACTTGCGAGATCTAGTGTGTACACAAGGGGACCTGGTGCTCCAGCACCTAACCCGACTGGGTTTAAGGGTCAACCTAGAAAAGTGCAAGCTCTCCCCAGTGCAGACCATCTCCTATCTCGGTATGGAACTAGACTCTGTCACCATGTTTGCACGATGTTGTAGAGCATGAATCTGCAGCATCTGGCAGTCCCGGCAACATGATCTGTGAAATGAAGCTGATCATTGGTGATTACTCCCAAGTTTGTCGCAGACCTGGAGGGCGAATGACTGATCCCAGTGATGACTGATCCCAGTGATATCAGGTAGATCGAGAAGAGCAACGATCCAAGAACTGAGCCCTAATGTACAACGGTGTCAAGATGTTGCGGTTCTGAGACTTCACCTCCCCACGAAACCCTGAAGGATCTATCGGAGAGGTAAGATTCGAAACATTGGAGAGCCTTGTCGGAGATGCCCATTTTCTTGAGAGTCGAAAGGAGAATTCTGTGGTTAATGTGGTAAAAAGCAGTGGATAAGTCCAGCAGGATGAGAATGGATGACTTGGAGGCCACACTTGCCAGGCGTAGATCTTCAACAACTGAGAGCAGTGCTGTCTCCGTTGACTGTCACTTCTTGAAGACTGACTGTTTGCTGTCCAAGAGGTTATGTAGAGTAAGGAAGGCAGAGAGTTGGTTGAAGACGACACGTTCAAGGGTTTTTCCAATGAAGGGCAGGAGAGAACTGGTCTGTAGTTATCTAGAAGTGCAGAATTCAGCGAGGGTTTCTTCAACAGCGGGATGATCCAGGCTATTTTGAAAGCAGTAGGAAATGTTCCAGAGTTGAGCGATGAGTTGATGATGTGGGTAACTCTAGTGATGACCGATGGAGAGATGTCTTGTAGGAGATGGGTGGGGATGGGGTCTAGCAGGCAGGTAGTCGGGTGGTTTGAGTCGATGATTCTCGCAGCTTCTTTTTCAGTCAATGGAGAGAGAGAGCGGAGAGATATGGTCAGAGGATCCGGAGTACGGTCCAGTTGTTAGCGGTCAGGTTTCTACCTCTAGTGCAGGCAAGCATGTGCTGATCCGCTCGGACAGTACGGCCGCTGTAGCGTACATCTACTGCCAAGGCGGGGTCACTCGCACCGAATGTCACAACTTGCCCGATGCCATTTCCTCCTCTGGAGTCAGCAGGTGATAAGATCCCTGCATGCCGTATTTCTCAAAGGCTACCTGAAACAGACAACCGATGCGCTCTCGTCAGATGCCGCCTCGCGTAAAGTTATGACATCCCAGGACGATCCGGCTGATATGGGAACAGTTCGGCCAGGCACAGGTGGACCTGTTTGCCTCGTCGGACAACACTTTCCACGTTCAACGAGTGCCTGCAGTTCGGACCGAATTACTCTCACATCATCCTGAGTCTCCAGCCCGGCTACGTGCCCAAGGTTACTACCGCTTCCTTTCGGGAGCAGGTAGTGAGCTTGCAGGCGCTCCCCACAGGGGAGGAAGACCCAACTGCTTCAGGGCTGTGTCCGGTACGAGCCTTGCGCTTCTACCTGGAACGCACGCAGAGCTTCAGAAGCCCTGAGCAGCTTTTTGTCTGTTATGGAAGTCAGCAAAGAGAGAGTACTGTCTCCAAACAGAGATTTTCGCACTGGATCGTATTGGTATTACCGATGGCTTACCGATGCCAGAACCTGCCCTACCCGCTTGCAGTGAGGGTTCACTCCACCAGGGGTGTAGCCTCCTCGTGGGCAGTGGCTCAGGGCGCCCCTTTAGTAGACATCTGCACCTTTGCAAGGTTTTACAACCTCAGTGAAGTGAAGATATTTTGAGAAAGAGCTTGATTGAAAAAACAGACCGGTTAGGTCTGGAGTTTTGCCCTGAAAAGAGATTATTTTTGTCCCTTAGGCCATCACAGCAAGATTAAATTATGTCCTAATATTCGATTTAATTAAAGTGTAGTCTGAGAAACATTTTCATTGAACACACATAACTGCTAGATATGGAGCTTTACACTGAAAAGTGTATTTTTTCAGAGCAAGATAAAAATAGATCTAATATTTATTTTCAATAAAGTATTCTGAAAAAAGTTCCAAGAGCGCACTTTTGAAAAATTAACTGCATAGGACATGAGTTTAACAATGAAAGGGGCTCAAAATCACTGAGGTAATCACAGCAGTGTAAAAAATAAGTCTTAAAGACAATATCAGTGAAGTGTAAATATTCTGAGAAAGAACTTAATTTAAGCTAAGATCTCTTAGTATGTAAGTTTATAACGTAAACATCTTTTATCCAATCAGGCCATTAAAGCAAGATGGAACATATGTCGAAAAGGTATTTTTCAGGGGAGAGAATATCCTTTGAGAAAGCGCATCACAGCAAAAAGTGTCGAAGAGTAAATTTCAACAAAATGAAAAATGTCTTGAAGTCTATTTCAGTTAAGTGAAGATATTTTTAGAAAGTACTTCATTAGAAAAGATAGAATAATAAGGACATGATTTTCACAATGAAAAGTTTTTCTATTTACTTTTACTTAATCAGACCAGCACTGCAAGATGAAAAATGTCTCAAAAAGGCAATTTTCAATGTATAGAAGTTATTTTGAGAGAACACTTCCAAAAGAACTCTTGGGATATAAGTTTTAAAAAAAAGTGTTTCAAGTTAAAAAAAGGTGAAAGTGTCTATAGGGTGTAAAATTAAATTTCATCGAACAAAGATATTCTAAAAAAGTGCAAAAAGTAATTTTAATGTAGACAAAAAAAATCTAAAAAGATCTAAAATTCAATATCATTAAAGTATATATATATTTTGAGGAAGCCCTTTCATATGAACACATTGAGCTCTTAAAATATAAGTTGACAACAACAAATAAGTCAAAATATGAAGATTGAAAATGGTGCAAAAGTAATTGTTTAGTTTAGAGAAGATCATTTGAGAAAGTGCTTTATTTGAGTACACAGAACTGTTTTCAATAAAAGGGCTTTGAGGGACTGAGGCCATCACACATAAGGAAATATGTCTAACAGTCAGTCTTAACCAACTGAAAAATGTGTCTTAAAGTAATTTTCTGTTAAGTGAAGTAATTGTGAGACAGCCTTTAGTTTGAAAAACATATAATTCTTAGGACAAGGCTTTGTCACTGAGGTCATCACAGCGAGATACATTCTGTCTATAAAAGAATTTTAATAAAGTAATGATATTCTGAGAAAGTGAAGAAATCTAATAAAAAGGAATCAGGCAAAATGAAAAAAAGGGTTCAGCGAGATGAATAAAGCTTTAAAACTCATTTTCAGTCAAGTGAAAAATCACAGTAAGAGCTTTGCTTGAATCCAAAGAGAAACAGAAACACAGATAACACATAAAAATACAGATTCTAGCAGTTCTGAGTGCTTCAAAAATAGCTTTTTGAAACTCAGTACAACACTCTGAAATGAATTCTAGACATTTGTTTAAACTGCTACAATTACCAGAGTGACTGGAAGCACATGCCGTTATATATTGTGTAAGACAAACTTTCTAGATAACCACTTAAAATTTCTGTTGACAACTTTTTTGTGTTGCTCTAATGTCAATATTGACTAAAGGCGCGATCCTATACGATTTGCACACCCTTACATTGACTAAAAAGCCCGTATTTGGAAAAATAATATTCTAACCGTGTTGCTTGTTTATTTAAACGCTTTACCGAACCCAGTGCACCACTCTGAAAATGACTTTCAGAAACTTTCATGTTGATATACAATATAAACGTATCATTTTCAAAACCTAACTAAACCCCTTCTAAAATTACTTTTTAGACTCCTTTTTCATGCTGTTGCTTTGGCAAGATTGACCTTAACGTGTCATTGCAAATCTTATACCATAACAGGTATGTTTTTCGAAAAGAAGCGCTTTCTCACATGTACACATTTGTATAATTACCTTGACTACAGCTGCATCTCTCTGCTCAGCTCGCATTCTATCAGTTCTGTGTGTTTAAACAAAGAAGCTTTCTCAAACTCACAGCACTCTTAAAATTACTTTTAAAAAACTATTTTCATGTTGACATGATACCATGTAAAAGTTGCTATTTCAAAGCCTTACCACTAGACTCTTAAAATTACTGTTGTAATAATGATGTTTTGGCAAGATTGATCTTTAGCACGTTTCACTGCAAATCTCTTACAGTTCATTATTAAAATGAATTTCAGACTTTTTGTGTGCTGTTTTGGCAAGATAGACTTAAAAAAAGTTATACTTGCAAATATCTTTTATAAGTAGTGTCCTAGCGAATTACTTTCTTGAACTCATTACATCACTCTTAGAATGACTTTGTTATGCCCTAATTAACTAAATAAAGTTTCATTGCAAGTCTCATATCTTAACAGTTTTGTATATCCAAAAAAAATGAATTTCACACAGTGGTTTATACTGCTGCAATTGCTTGAGTGACCAGAACTAAATACCGTTACCACTTCTGTATGTAAGACAAGTGTGTGAGACTTTTCTAAATCGAATTGAAAAACTCCTAAATTGATTTCAAACACCTTTGTCTTGATGCTCTATTGGCAAGATTTACTTCAGGCACATTTCTATGCAAATCTCATACACTAGCTGTTTTGTATATCCATATATAGTACTTTCTCAAACTAACTTCATCCCTCTAGAAATACATTTTTTTAATGCTGCTGAGATACCTTAGTCACTAAAAGCACGTTCCACTGCAAATCATATACCATAACAGGTATTTGTTGCTCAGGTATGTGTTTCAGTCACTCGGGTAATGAAGGCAAGAAAAAGAAGCGCTTTTTCTTGCCTTAATGATTTGAGTTACTAAAAGCACAAATTATGCAATCTATTTCAAATTATCTTGCCGTTTTGTGTGTTGAAATGGAAAGCTTTTCCAAACTCATTGCACCGCTATGAAAGTTTCTTTCAGACACTAATTTCATGTTGATATGATAATGTGTAAAAGTAGCACTTTCGAACCTAACTGCAACACTCTTAAAAAGACTTTTTAGACTTCCTGTTCGTCTTACCCTTTTCACACTTCAAATCTCATACGCCAAGGTTTCTGTGAATGTTCTAAATAAGCGCATATAAAACCTAATGCACCACCGTTAAAATTACTTTTTAACACATAAAAAATATACCTATTTGTTGTTATTTTGGCATGATTCATTTAAAACAGGTTATACTTGCAAATTTCTTACACCTATCAGTTCTGTGTGTCTAAATGAAGTACTTTCTCAAACTCATTACAACAGTCTAGAAAGGACTTTGTTATGCCCGGAGTAACTAAAAACAAGTTTTATTGCAAAACTCATACATAAAGCATTTTGTAAAAATGTTTCTCTCCACTAAAAATGACAAAAAGAGAGTTTGATTCAAAAAATCTTACCCTAACAGTTCTGTCTGTTCAAATCACCCCGATTCTCAATATTGCTGCACAACTTTGAAATTGTCTTTTAGACACTGTTTACATGTTGCTTTGATTGAGCGAGTAACGTAAATGTCATTTTAAATTATACTCTGAGTTTCAAAGCACTTTCGCAAATGAATTGCAGCACTCATATTTGTAATGAAACTTGCTCTTGTCACTATGGCAATCACAGAACATTAACAGCATTTTCAGACTGATAATGTTAGTTTTAAAAGCGATTTGTTTATACCACACATACCTGTTAAGATACTTTTAATAATCTATGCAGCGGTTTAAGAAATGTGTATTGAAGTCATTGTCACAGTGAGTTTAAGAAATTATTTCACTAAAACTAAAAGAAAATTTGGGGGTGTGAGATTAGCAAGGGGACTGAAGTGAATTTGAGAAAGTTCTTCATTTAAACACGGGGAACTGCTTTTTGCAATTTATGTGATTTTTGGCACACAAAACAGTTAGGGCATGTGTTTTGCAATAAAACTTGCTTTTAATAAATCAAGGCAACACGAAAAAGTGTCCAAAGACTTTTCAAGAGTTGTGCAGTTAGTTTTGTAGAAACTTGGTGAAAACATGCTTTTTGTAATGAAACGTGGTTTTTGTTACTCATGCCATAGCGGCATCTGAAGTTCAACGCTAAACTCTTAGTGTATAACATTTGCAATAAAACGCTTTTATTCACAAGGCATCACAAAGTCAAAAAAGTGTCTATAATGTATTTTTAGAGTGGTGTATTGAGTTTGAGGGAGTGCTTCTGAATACAGCTAACAAACTATAAAGGTAAGATATTTGTAATGAAACTTGCGTCTGGTTACTAAGGGCTAGCCAGAGCACTGTTATGGCATAATGTCTGCAAGTATCCTGCTTTTAGTCACTCATTCCATTTTTGTAAAATTAAGAGTCACAAAGAACTCTCATGGTATGAGTTTATAAGTAGGGTATGAAATGTACTTTTAGGCATTAAGAGCAAACCATTGACATCATTTTCAGAGTAATGCAGTGAGTTTGAGAAATCACTTGGGTAGGACAGAAAGAACTATTACGGAATAAGATTTGCCATGAACCGTGAATTTCGTCATTCAAGCTCATTTTAAGTGTTCTGTAGTAGGTTAAAGAAAACGATTGTTTTGGAAATCCAATAGTGTTATGGTATGACTTATGCAATTAAAAGTGCTTTGAGTTACTTAACGAAATATAACAAAGTCATTTCTAAAGTGATGCAATAAGTTTGAGAAAGATAGTGAATTGCAATTAAAACGTATTCTAAGTCAATCTTGCCAAAACAGACACACAAAAGGTGTTTGACTGTCATTCAGACACTTTAACAGTTATGCAGTTAGTTCTTTTAAATCAATTTTATATAAAACACGCAGAACTGTAAGGTTATAAGATTTGCAGGGAAACGTGCTTATGGTCAATCTTTCCAAAACAACAACATGAAAAAGGTGTCTAAAAAGTAATTTTAAGAGATGTGCAGTTAGGTGTTGAAAGCAATACTTTTACATAGTATCATATCAACAAGAGGAGCTCTCTCACAAACTCAAAACGCAAGTCATTTGAGAGTGGTGCAATGACTTTTACAAAGCTTTTCATTAAAACACACAAAACGGCTAGTAATAAGAGTTTGCATTATATGTGCTTTTAGTCACTCTGGTAAGCAATGTAAACAACGTATTTAAACGTAATTTTTCAGAGTTGTCTTGTGAGTTTGAGAAAGCGCTTCTTTTGGGCACATAACACTGTTATGGTATGAGTTTGAAATAGAACGTTCTTTAAGATAATCTGGGCAGCACACCAACGTGAAACTTTGTCTAAAAGTATTTTTCTGAGTGGAGCAGTGAGTTTTTTATAATGTTTCGTTTACACAGGGAATTAGTAACTCAGTTTGAAAAGGTAATCGTTTGGACACACAGAACTTATATTGCTATCATAACGTATTTAAACTAAAGTTCATCTTGCTTAAACTTAAGTTCATCTTGCCAAAACATCAACTCAAAAGGTGTAGGAAAGTCATTTAAACGGAGACGCAGTTAGTTTTGAATGCGCTTCAGAACACAAACAGAGGATTTGCAGTAAAGTAATTTTAGTGTGAGTAAGCGTTTGAAAGCGATACTTTTCTTGGTATAATATAAACATGAAAACAGTGTCTGATAGTCATTTTGCACTGAGTTTGAGGAAGATTTTTATTTAAACACACAAAAACAGTTAGAATATGAATTAAGCGTTATATGCTCACAGATAATGTATGACATTTGCATAGACGCGATTCTTTAGTCAATCTTGCCAAAAGAGAAACAGGATAAGGTGCGAAAGTAATTTTGGGAGTGGTGCAATTCGACAAAAAAAAACTTGTCTTACAAACACAGAATTTGCAACAGCATGTGCTTCTAGTCAGTTAGGCATTGGGAGCAGTTTAAAGAAATGTCTGAAATTCAGATAAGAGTGTTGCACTGAGATTCAAAACATCCAGAACTGGTAGAAAATGAGTTTCTAACTGTAAGGGTACAGTTACCTAAGGGCTAGAAAGTGAACTGTTATGGCATAATTTTTAAATGAACCCTGCTTTAAGTCACTTATTCCATTTTGGTAAAATTAAGTCAAAAATAACTCTTTGGTATTATTATGAGTAGGGTATGACATTAACTTATAGGGATTAAGAGCATTAAGAGCATTTTCAGAGTGATACAGTGACATTGAAAAATCGCTTCGGTAGGAGAGATCGAACTTTTAGAGAATCAGGTATGAAATAAAACGTTATTTAAGTCACTCAAGCTCATTAAGGCAAGAGTAAGAACTTGTCTTAAAGAAAACGATTTATTTTGATATACAGTAGTGTTAGGGTATGAGACTTAGCAATGAAACCTGTTTTTAGTTACTAAACAAAGTATATAAAAGTTATTTCTAAATTGATTTAAAGAGTTTGAGAAAGTACTTCATTTGGACACACAGAACTAATAGTGTAAGATAATTGTAAGTAGAATGTATTTTAAGTCAATCTTGCCAGAACAGCAACACAAGACAATCATTTTAACACATACAGTTGGAGTATGAAACCTTAGTTAAGAACACACGCAGAGCTCTAAGGGTATTAGATTTGCAAGGAAACCAAAACAACAACAAGAAAAATGAATCTAAAAAGTAATTTTAAGAGATGTGCAGTTAGGTGTTGAAAGCACCACTTTTAAAAGGTATCATATCACACGAGGCGCACTTTCTCAAACTCAAAAGTCCTTTTCGGAATAGTGCACTGACTGTGAGAAAGCTTTTCATTAAAGCACACAAAACGGTTAGAATATGAGTTTAGTTCATATTTTTTGTGTGTGTGTGCATATTTTCACGATATGTTTATATTTTCACTTAGGCAAGATAAACAACATATCTAAAAGCAATTTTCATAGGTGTACAGTGAGTTTGAGGAAGTACTTCGTATGGACACAGAGAACTGTTAGGGTATGGGATTTTCAATAAATAGTGATTTAAAATATTTTTTTATCTTGCTGTGATGGCCTGAACTAAAAGTTAGTATTATAGTTAAACTAAATTCCTAACAGCTCTTTGTATTCTAGCAAAGCTATTTCTCGGATATTTTCACTTTACTGAAATTGGTTTTAAGACTCATTTTTGTATCTAGCTGTGATGACCTCAGTTACTTAAAGCCCCTTTCATTGTAAAATCAATGTCCTATATTTTTTCTGTTTTCAAAAGTGCTTTCTCAGAATATTTCACTTCAATCATATCGAATATTACTGTGATGGCCAAAGTAAAAGAGAGTGCTTTTCGGTGCAAATTATAAACCTAACAGTTCTGTTTGTTCAATCAAAGTCTTTCTCAAAATATCTTCACTTCACTGAGAAAGACGTTTAGATACTTTGTTCATGTTGCTTTGAAGGTATGATTGACCAAAAGCTGTGTTCACTTTTCATTTTAAACTCATGTCCTGTGTTTCATTTTTAAACTTATATCAAAAGAGATCTATGTAAGCAATAAGCATATTGTCAGAATATTTATCTCCACTGAGAAATTCCTTTTAATGAATTTTTCATCTTATTTTGATGACTTTTTCATTGTTTTCTTATCTCCTAAGTGGATTGTTCATATGAAGTGCTTTGTCAAAACTATGCTCCACATTTTTGGGCACTTTTATATCTTGAAATGACTTGCATGAGTTATAAAAAGTCATTTTCACTGGAAAACTCACGTCCTAACACTTCTATTTCATTTAAGTCAAAAAGTCTTTCATTTCCTTGAGAGTCGAAAGGAGAATTCTGTGGTTAACGGTGTCAAAAGCAGCAGGATGAGAATGGATGACTTGGAAGCCGCCCTTGCCAGTCGTAGATCTTCAACAACTGAGAGCAGCGCTGTCTCCATTGAGTGTCCCTTCTTGAAGCCTGACTGGTTGCTGTCCAAGAGGTTGTGTAGAGTAAGGTAGGCCGAGAGTTGGTCGAAGACGTGCAGTCCGATGAAGGGCAGGAGAGAAACTGGTCTGTAGTTCTCTAGAAGTGCAGAATTCAGCAAGGGTTTCTTCAACAGCAGGGTGATCCGGGCTTCTTTGAAAGCAGTAGGAAATGTTCCAGAGTTGAGCGATGAGTTGATGATGTGGGTAATTGCAGGGATGACCGATGGAGAGATGTTTTGCAAGAGATCTAGCAGGCAGGTAGTTGGGTCGTTCGAGTTGATGATTCTCGCAGCGCCGTTTTCAGTCAATGGAGAGAAAGAGCGGAGAGATGTGGTCAGAGGAGTCGGAGTACGGTCCAGTTGTTAGTGTTCATGCTCGCCCTCAGGAGGTTTCTACCTCTAGTGCAGGGCAAGCATGTGCTGATCCGCTCAGACAGTACGGCTGCTGTAGAGTACATTAACCACCAAGGCGGGGTCACTCACGCCGAATGTCACAACTTGCCCGACGCCAGGAGTCAGCAGGTGATAAGATCCCTGCGTGCTGTATTTCTCCCAGGCTACCTGAAACAGACAACCGACGCGCTCTCTCGTCAGATGACGACCTCGCGGAAAATGATGACTCCATCCCAGGACGATCCGGCTGATATGGGAACAGTTCGGCTAGGCACAGGTGGACCTGTTTGTCGGACACAACACTCTCCACGTCCAACGAGTGCCTACAGTTCGGACAGAATTACTTTCACGTCATCCTGAGTCTCCAGCCCGGCTACGTGCCCAAGGTTCCTACCACTCCCTTTCTGGACCATGTAGTGAACATGCTGCCGCTCCCCACAGGGGAGGAAGACCCAACTCCTTCAGGGCTGTGTCCGGTACGAGCCTTGCGCTTCTACCTGAGGGAAGGCTGTCTCCTAACAGAGATTTTCGCACTGGATCGTGGATGGCATTACAATGGCTTACCGATGCCAGAACCTGCCCTGCCCGCTTGCAGTGAGGGCTCACTCCACCAGGGATGTAGCTTCCTCATGGGCAGTGGCTCAGGGCGCCTCTCTAGCACACATCTGCACATTTGCAAGGTTTTACAACCTCAGGTCATTTTCAGTGAAGTGAAGATATTTTGAGAAAGAGCTTGATTGAACAAACAGACCGGTTAGGTCTGGAGTTTAAAATGTCTGGAGGAAGATTAAAATGTGTCCTAATATTCGATTTAATTGAAGTGTAGTCTGAGAATGATTTTCATTGAACACACATAAGGTAAGTAGAGTTTAACACTGAAAAGTTTTTTTTTCAGGGCAAGATGAAAATTTATCTAATATTAATTTTCAATAAAGTATTTTGAAAAATGTTCTGAGAGCCCACTTTTGAAAAACTGAAATGCATAGGACGTGAGTTTAACAATAAAAGGGGCTTAAATCACTGAGGTAATCACAGCAGTGTAAAAAATAAGTCTTAAAGACAATATCTGTGAAGTGTAGATATTCAGAGAAAGCACTTTATTATACACAGAGAAGTTTACGGATATGAGTTACAATGAAGTGGGCTTAAGTCAACCAGGCCCCCTCAGCAGATAAAAAAAAAGTTACTAAAACACATCTTCAGTCAAGTGGAAACAATCTGAGGAAGAGCCTTGTTTTAATATTTAGAACTGTCAGGATTTGAGTTTAACATAATCGTTTTCTAAGCCACTCAGGTCCTCACAGCAAGAACAAAAAGGTGTATGAAAGTCATTTTCAGTGAAGTGAAAATATTCTGAAAAAGTGCTTTTTTGGCCACAGAGAACTGTTATGACTAAAATCATAAAGTTAAAGTCACTCAGGTTATCACAGGATAAAAAGGTGTCAAACAGGCAGTGCAGAAAAGATATTTGAGAAATCATTTTTTTTAAAAACAAACTTCCTAGCACATACGTTTCTCAATGAAAAGTGCTTTTCACAGAAAAAAATGCTATCACAGAAACATACTTTTTTTTCAAAGTTTAATTTCTTTGAAGTAAATATTCTGAGAAAGAACTTAATTTAAGCTAAGATCTCTTAGTATGTAAGTTTATAACGTAAACATCTTTTATCCAATCAGGCCATTAAAGCAAGATGGAACATATGTCGAAAAGGTATTTTTCAGGGGATAGAATATCCTTTGAGAAAGCGCATCACAGCAAAAGTGTCGAAGTGTTTTCATTTCAACAAAATGAAAAATGTCTTGAAGTCTATTCAGTTAAGTGAAGATATTTTTAGAAAGTACTTCATTAGAAAAGATAGAATAATAAAGACATGATTTTCAAAATGAAAAGTTTTTCTATTTACTTTTACTTAATCAGACCAGCACTGCAAGATGAAAAATGTCTCAAAGTTTGGAAAAGCTCTGAGAAAGTGAAGAAATCTAATAAAAAGGAATCAGGCAAAATGAAAAAAAGGGTTCAGCGAGAGGAATAAAGTTTTAAAACTCATTTTCAGTCAAGTGAAAAATCACAGTAAGAGCTTTGCTTGAATCCAAAGAGAAACAGAAACACAGATAACACATAAAAATACAGATTCTATTAGTTCTGAGTGCTTCAAAAAATAGCTTTTTGAAACTCAGTACAACACTCTGAAATGAATTCTAGACATTTGTTTAAACTGCTACAATTACCAGAGTGACTGGAAGCACATGCCGTTATATATTGTGTAAGACAAACTTTCTAAATAACCACTTAAAATTACTGTTGACAACTTTTTTGTGTTGCTCTAATGTCAATATTGACTAAAGGCGCGATTCTATACGATTTGCACACCCTTAGATTGACTAAAAAGCCCCTATTTGGAAAAATAATAATCTAACCGTGTTGCTTGTTTAAATAAACGCTTTACCGAACCCAGTGCACCACTCTGAAAATGACTTTCAGAAACTTTCATGTTGATATACAATATAAACGTATCATTTTCAAAACCTAACTAAACCCCTTCTAAAATGACTTTTTAGACTTCCTTTTCATGCTGTTGCTTTGGCAAGATTGACCTTAACGTTTCATTGCAAATCTTATACCATAACAGGTATGTTTTTCGAAAAGAAGCGCTTTCTCACATGTACACATTTGTATAATTACCTTGACTACAGCTGCATCTCTCCGCTCAGCTCGCATTCTATCAGTTCTGTGTGTTTAAACAAAGGAGCTTTCTCAAACTCACAGCACTCTTAAAATTACTTTTAAAAAACTATTTTCATGTTGACATGATACCATGTAAAAGTTGCTATTTCAAAGCCTTACCACTAGACTCTTAAAATTACTGTTGTAATAATGATGTTTTGGCAAGATTGACCTTAAGCACGTTTCACTGCAAATCTTTTACCTTTACAGTTCATTATTAAAATGAATTTCAGACTTTTTGTGTGCTGTTTTGGCAAGATAGACTTAAAAAAAGTTATACTTGCAAATATCTTTTATAAGTAGTGTCCAAGCGAATTACTTTCTTGAACTAATTACACAACTCTTAGAATGACTTTGTTATGCCCTAATTAACTAAAATAAAGTTTTATTGCAAGTCTCATATCTTAACAGTTTTGTATATCCAAAAAAAATGAATTTCACACAGTGGTTTATACTGCTGCAATTGCTTGAGTGACTAGAAGTAAATACCAAAAAAGAAGCGCTTTTTCTTGCCTTAATGATTTGAGTTACTAAAAGCACAAATTATGCAATCTATTTCAAATATCTAACCGTTTTGTGTGTTGAAATGGAAAGCTTTTCCAAACTCATTGCACCGCTATGAAAGTTTCTTTCAGACACTAATTTCATGTTGATATGATAATGTGTAAAAGTAGCACTTTCGAACCTAACTGCAACACTCTTAAAAAGACTTTTTAGACTTCCTGTTCGTCTTACCCTTTTCACACTTCAAATCTCATACGCCAAGGTTTCTGTGAATGTTCTAAAGAAGCGCATATAAAACCTAATGCACCACCGTTAAAATTACTTTTTAACACATAAAAAAGTTGTTGTTTTGGCATAATTCATTTAAAACAGGTTATGCTTGCAAATTTCTTACACCTATCAGTTCTGTGTGTCTAAATGAAGTACTTTCTCAAACTCATTACAACAGTCTAGAAAGGACTTTGTTATGCCCGGAGTAACTAAAAACAAGTTTTATTGCAAAACTCATACATAAAGCATTTTGTAAAAATGTTTCTCTCCACTAAAAATGACAAAAAGAGAGTTTGATTCAAAAAATCTTACCCTAACAGTTCTGTCTGTTCAAATCACCCCGATTCTCAATATTGCTGCACAACTTTGAAAATGTCTTTTAGACACTGTTTACATGTTGCTTTGAGCGAGTGACGTAAATGTCATTTTAAATTATACTCTGAGTTTCAAAGCATTTCGCAAATGAATTGCAGCACTCATATTTGTAATGAAACTTGCTCTTGTCACTATGGCAATCACAGAACATTAACAGCATTTTCAGACTGATAAAGTTAGTTTTAAAAGCGATTTGTTTATATACCACACATACCTGTTAAGATACTTTTAATAATCTATGCAGCGGTTTAAGAAATGTGTACTGAAGTCATAGTCACAGTGAGTTTAAGAAATTATTTTACTAAAACTAAAAGAAAATATGGGGGTGTGAGATTAGCAAAAGGGGACTGAAGTGAATTTGAGAAAGTTCTTCATTTAAACACAGGGAACTGCTTTGTGCAATTTATGTGATTTTTGGCACACAAAACAGTTAGGGCATGTGTTTTGCAATGAAACTTGCTTTTAATACATCAAGGCAACACGACAAAGTGTCCAAAGACTTTTCAAGAGTTGTGCAGTTAGTTTTGTAGAAACTTGGTGAAAACATGCTTTTGGTAATCAAACGTTTGTTACTCATGCCATAGCGGCATCTGAAGTTCAAGTAAACTCATCTGAAGTAAACTCTTAGTGTATAACATTTGCAATGAAACGCTTTTATTCACAAGACATCACGAAGTCAAAAAAGTGTCTATAATGTATTTTTAGAGTGGTGTATTGAGTTTGAGGGAGTGCTTCTGAATACAAATAACAAACTGTAAAGGTAAGATATTTGTAATGAAACTTGCGTCTAGTTACTAAGGGCTAGCCAGAGCACTGTTATGGCATAGTGTCTGCAAGGAACCTGCTTTTAGTCACTCATTCCATTTTTGTAAAATTAAGAGTCACAAAGAACTCTCAGGGTATGAGTTTATAAGTAGGGTATGAAATGTACTTTTAGGCATTAAGAGCAAACCAGTGACATCATTTTCAGAGTAATGCAGTGAGTTTGAGAAATCACTTGGGTAGGACAGAAAGAACTATTACGGAATAAGATTTGCCATGAACCGTGAATTTCGTCATTCAAGCTCATTTTAAGTGTTCTGTAGTAGGTTAAAGAAAACGATTGTTTTGGAAATCCAATAGTGTTAGGGTATGACTTATGCAATTAAAAGTGCTTTGAGTTACTTAACAAAGTATAACAAAGTCATTTCTAAAGTGATGCAATAAGTTTGAGAAAGATAGTGAATTGCATTTAAAACGTATTCTAAGTCAATCTTGCCAAAACAGACACACAAAAGGTGTTTGACTGTCATTCAGACACTTTAAAAGTTATGCAGTTAGTTTTTTAAATCAATTTTATATAAAACACGCAGAACTAGAACTGTAAGGTTATAAGATTTGCAGGGAAACGTGCTTATGGTCAATCTTTCCAAAACAACAACATGAAAAAGGAGTCTAAAAAGTAATTTTAAGAGAGTTAGGTGTTGAAAGCAATACTTTTACATAATATCATATCAACAAGAGGAGCTCTCTCACAAACGCAAGTCATTTGAGAGTGGTGCAAAGACTTTTACAAAGCTTTTCATTAAAACACACAAAACGGCTAGTATAAGAGTTTGCATTATATGTGCTTTTAGTCACTCTGGTAAGCAATGTAAACAACGTATTTAAACGTAATTTTTCAGAGTTGTCTTGTGAGTTTGAGAAAGCGCTTCTTTTGGGCACATAACACTGTTATGGTATGAGTTTGAAATAGAACGTTCTTTAAGATAATCTGGGCAGCACACCAACGTGAAACTTTGTCTAAAAGTATTTTTCTGAGTGGAGCAGTGAGTTTTTTATAATGTTTCGTTTACACAGGGAATTAGTAACTCAGTTTGAAAAGGTAATCGTTTGGACACACAGAACTTATATTGCTATCATAACGTGTTTAAACTTAAGTTCATCTTGCCAAAACATCAACTCAAAAGGTGTAGGAAAGTCATTTAAACGGAGATGCAGTTAGTTTTGAATGCGCTTCAGAACACAAACAGAGGATTTGCAGTAAAGTAATTTTAGTGTAAGTGAGCGTTTGAAAGCGATACTTTTCTTGGTATAATATAAACATGAAAACAGTGTCTGATAGTCATTTTGCACTGAGTTTGAGAAAGATTTTTATTTAAACACACAAAAACAGTTAGAATATGAATTAAGCGTTATATGCTCACAGATAATGTATGACATTTGCATAGACGCGATTCTTTAGTCAATCTTGCCAAAAGAGAAACAGGATAAGATGCGAAAGTAATTTTGGGAGTGGTGCAATTCGACAAAAAAAAAACTTGTCTTACAAACACAGAATTTGCAACAGCATGTGCTTCTAGTCAGTTAGGCATTGGGAGCAGTTTAAAGAAATGTCTGAAATTCAGATAAGAGTGTTGCACTGAGATTCAAAACATCCAGAACTGGTAGAAAATGAGTTTCTAACTGTAAGGGTACAGTTACCTAAGGGCTAGAAAGTGAACTGTTATGGCATAATTTTTTTAATGAACCCTGCTTTAAGTCACTTATTCCATTTTGGTAAAATTAAGTCAAAAATAACTCTTTGGTATTATTATGAGTAGGGTATGACATTAACTTATAGGGATTAAGAGCATTCACAGCGACACCATTTTCAGAGTGATACAGTGACATTGAAAAATCGCTTCGGTAGGAGAGATCGAAATATTAGAGAATCAGGTATGAAATAAAACGTTATTTAAGTCACTCAAGCTCATTAAGGCAAGAGTAAGAACTTGTCTTAAAGAAAACGATTTCATGGATATACAGTAGTGTTAGGGTATGAGACTTAGCAATGAAACCTGTTTTTAGTTACTAAACAAAGTATATAAAAGTTATTTCTAAATTGATTTAAAGAGTTTGAGAAAGTACTTCATTTGGACACACAGAACTAATAGTGTAAGATAATTGTAAGTAGAATGTATTTTAAGTCAATCTTGCCAGAACAGCAACACAAGACAATCATTTTAACACATACAGTTGGAGTATGAAACCTTAGTTAAGAACACACGCAGAGCTCTAAGGGTATTAGATTTGCAAGGAAACCAAAACAACAACACGAAAAATGAATCTAAAAAGTAATTTTAAGAGATGTGCAGTTAGGTGTTGAAAGCACCACTTTTAAAAGGTATCATATCACACGAGGCGCACTTTCTCAAACTCAAAAGTCCTTTTCGGAATAGTGCACTGACTTTGAGAAAGCTTTTCATTAAAGCACACAAAACGGTTAGAATATGAGTTTAGTTCATATTTTTTGTGTGTGTGTGCATATTTTCACGATATGTTTATATTATCACTTAGGCAAGATAAACAACATATCTAAAAGCAATTTTCATAGGTGTACAGTGAGTTTGAGGAAGTACTTCGTATGGACACAGAGAACTGTTAGGGTAGGGGATTTTCAATAAATAGTGATTTAAAATATTTTTTTATCTTGCTGTGATGGCCTGAACTAAAAGTTAGTATTATAGTTAAACTAAATTCCTAACAGCTCTTTGTATTCTAGCAAAGCTATTTCTCGGATATTTTCACTTTACTGAAATTGGTTTTAAGACTCACTTTTGTATCTAGCTGTGATGACCTCAGTTACTTAAAGCCCCTTTCATTGTAAAATCAATGTCCTATATTTTTTCTGTTTTCAAAAGTGTTTTCTCAGAATATTTCACTTCAATCATATCGAATATTACTGTGATGGCCAAAGTAAAAGAGAGTGCTTTTCGGCGCAAATTATAAACCTAACAGTTCTGTTTGTTCAATCAAAGTCTTTCTCAAAATATCTTCACTTCACTAAGAAAGACGTTTAGATACTTTGTTCATGTTGCTTTGAAGGTATGATTGACCAAAAGCTGTGTTCACTTTTCATTTTAAACTCATTTCCTGTGTTTCATTTTTAAACTTATATCAAAAGAGATCTATGTAAGCAATAAGCATATTGTCAGAATATTTATCTCCACTGAGAAATTCCTTTTAATGAATTTTTCATCTTATTTTGATGACTTTTTCATTGTTTTCTTATCTCCTAAGTGGATTGTTCATATGAAGTGCTTTGTCAAAACTATGCTCCACATTTTTGGGCACTTTTATATCTTGAAATGACTTGCATGAGTTATAAAAAGTCATTTTCACGGGAAAACTAACGTCCTAACACTTCTATTTCATTTAAGTCAAAAAGTCTTTCATTTCCTTGAGAGTCGAAAGGAGAATTCTGTGGTTAACGGTGTCAAAAGCAGCAGGATGAGAATGGATGACTTGGAAGCCGCCCTTGCCAGTCGTAGATCTTCAACAACTGAGAGCAGCGCTGTCTCCATTGAGTGTCCCTTCTTGAAGCCTGACTGGTTGCTGTCCAAGAGGTTGTGTAGAGTAAGGTAGGCCGAGAGTTGGTCGAAGACGTGCAGTCCGATGAAGGGCAGGAGAGAAACTGGTCTGTAGTTCTCTAGAAGTGCAGAATTCAGCAAGGGTTTCTTCAACAGCAGGGTGATCCGGGCTTCTTTGAAAGCAGTAGGAAATGTTCCAGAGTTGAGCGATGAGTTGATGATGTGGGTAATTGCAGGGATGACCGATGGAGAGATGTTTTGCAGGAGATGGGTAGCTGGGGTCTAGCAAGCAGATAGTCGGGTGGTTAAAGTCGATGACTCTCTCAGCAACGTTTTCCGTCAACGGAGAGAAAGAACGGAAAGAGGTGGTGAGGGGAGCCGGAGAATGGTCCAGTTGTTAGCAGTCATGCTCGCCCTCAGGAGGTTTCTACCTCTAGTGCAGGGCAAGCATGTGCTGATCCGCTCCGACAGTACGGCAGCTGTAGCGTACATCAACCACCAAGGTCGGGTGAGCAGGTGATAAGATCCCTGCATGCTGTATTTCTCCCAGGCTATCTGAAACAGACAAACGACGCGGTCTCTCGTCAGATGCCGCCTCGCGGAAAATGGTGACTTCATCCCGGGACAATCCGGCTGATACGGGAACTGTTCGGCCAGGCACAGTTGGACCTGTTTGTCTCGCCGGACAACACCCATTGCTCGCATTGGTACTCCTTGAACGCACAGCTGGCCCCGGAACAAGTGGAAGTATGCCTTTTCCCAGTGAGTCTTCTTGCACAGGTCCTCTACAAGGTCAGGGACGAGGAGCACCAAGTCCTGTTAAATTGCGCCATACTGGCGCAACCAGGCTAGGGTCGCCGTGCTAATACCTCTGGTGATAGCTCCCCCCTGGCCCATTCCCCTGAGGAAGGACCTTCTGCCTCAGGGGAAGGATTAGGTGTGTCACCCACGACAAGACCTCCTGAACTTCCATGTCTGGTCCCTGGACGGGACAAGGAGACCCTGAACGAGCAACCTCCGGCGGTGGCGTACACGATCGTTCAGGCGACGAGGCATCTGTACGGCGCGAAGTGGCGCATCTTCTGGTCCAGGTGCTCCTCACACGGTGGGGAGCCAGGAGTATGTGCTATCGATGCAGTGCTGTCCTTTCTCCGAGAGAAACACTAGAGCAACCTTTCACCATCTATGCTCAGGGTTTATGTAGCCGCTATTGCGGCACACCATGAGCTGGTTGAGGGTAAATCTCTCGGACAATATAGCCTGGTCACCAGGTTCCTCCATACCCTCTTGGAATCTCGACGTGGTCCTAGCGGGCCTTTCCGAGACCCCTTCCAGCCCCTAGTAGAGATTGACCTTCCTCGTCTCATGATGAAGACAGCACTCCTAGTAGCGCTCGCCTCTATCAAGAGGGTAGGGGACCTGTAGATCGAATTACTGTAGACCGAACTACTCTCACGTCATCCTGAGACTCCGGCCTGGCTACGTGCCCAAGGAGTTCCTACAACTCCCTTTCGGGACCAGGTAGTGATAATGCAGGCGATCCCCACAGGGGAGGAAGATACCACTAATTCAGGGCTGTGTCCGGTAGGAGCCTTGCGCTTCTACCTGGAACGCACACAGAGTTTCAGGAGCTCTGGGCAGCTTTTTGTCTGTTATGGAGTTCGGCAAAGAGGGAGGGCTGTCTTTAAACGGAGATTGGCACACTGGATTGTGGATGCCATTACTATGGCTTTCCGATGCCAGAATCTGCCCTGTTGCTTGCAGTGAGGGCTCACTCCACCAGGGGTGTAGCCTCCTCGTGGGCAGTGGCTACGCCTAACACCTTTGCAAGGTTTCACAACCTCAGGTCATTTTCAGTGAAGTGAAGATATTTTGAGAAAGAGCTTGATTGAACAAACAGGTCTGGAGTTTTGCCCTGATAAGTTTTTTCCTTAGGCCATCACAGGAAGATTAAAATGTGTCCTAATATTCGATTTAATTGAAGTGTAGTGTGAGAAAGATTTTCATTGAACACACATAACTGCTAGGTATGGAGCTTTACACTGAAAAGTTTTTTTCAGGGCAAGATAAAAATGTATCTAATATTTATTTTCAATAAAGTATTCAGAAAATTTTTCTGAGAGCACACTTTTGAAAAACTGAAATGCATAGGACATGAGTTTAACAATGAAAGGGGCTTAAATCACTGAGGTCATCACAGCAAGATAAAAAATAAGTCTTAAAAACAATATCAGTGAAAGTGTAGATATTCAGATAAAATCACTTTATTATACACAGAGAAGTTTACGGATATGAGTTACAATAAAGTGGGCTTCTTTAGTCAACCAGGCCCCCTCAGCAGATAAAAAAAAGTTACTAAATGACATTTTCAGTCAAGTGAAAACAATCTGAGTAAGAGCCTTGTTTTGATATTTAGAACTGTAAGGAATTGAGTTTAACATAATCGTTTTCTTAGTCAACAAAAGGTGTCTAAAAGTCATTTTCAGTGAAGTGAAAATATTCTGAAGTAGTGCTTTTTGGACATTGAAAACTGTTATGACTTGGAAGTTTCACAACGAAAATTGGTTTAAGTCACTCAGGTCATTACAGAACAATAAAAAGGTTTCAAACAGGCAGCTGCTCCCTGGGTTGCGGCGGACTCGTCCCAGACGGGCACACCCATGTCATCTGTCTCACGTGTCTGGGTCTCCAGCACTTTGACGCGATGTTTAAGGGACCGATCTGCCCGCACTACGAGCAGATGTCGATAAAGACGTTGGGGTCACGGGTGGCTTTTACTCGGAAAGCGAGCCCCCACTTTGTCATTTCCCTTTGGTTCGCTGGCTGCGACTACGGCACAGTCAGCAGCCTTGGTGAGAGAACGATCCGTCTCGGCTATGCAATCCAGTTTGCCAAGCACCTTCCCTAGTTTCGAGGGATCCTCTTCACCTCTGTACGAGGGAAGGATTCTTCTTTGAAGTGATCGAACCCGGTCCCATAGCCGAGATGTCGTTGGGTTTCTAAAGCCATACTTCATCATACACAAGAGAGGTGGAGGGCCACGCCCCATTCTGGATTTGCGTTCAATTATCCGGTGTCTTCACATACTACCATTCAGAATGCTTACACAGAAGCGCATCCTCAGGTCTGTCAGATATGAGGATTGGTTTCTTGGCAATCAACCTGAAAGACGCGTACTTCCATGTCTCGATACTTTCTCGGCACAGACCACTCCTACGGTTTGTCTTCGAGAGTCGGGCGTACCAGTAGAGGGTCCTGCACTTTGGTCTGTCCCTGTCTCCCTGCGTCTTCACGAAAGTCGCGGAAGCTGCACTATCCCCCCTAAGAGAGCAGGGCGAGTTTACTAAACTATCTCGACGACTGGCTTATCTTTGCTCACTCGTGAGATCTAGTGTGTACACATGGGGACCTGGTGCTCCAGCACCTAAGCCGACTGGGTTTAAGGGTCAACCGAGCAAAGAGCAAGCTCTCCCCAGCACAGAGCATTTCCTATCTTGGTATGGAACTAGACTCTGTCACTATGTTTGCATGACTCACGGACGAGCGTGCCCAAGCCGCAAGCTCAGGCATTCCATGGTCCACCTGAAATATATTCAAAGGCTCCAGGGTCATGTGGCAACTGGGGTTATCCCACTTGGGTTGATGCACATGCGACCGCTTCAGCATGGGCTTCAGAGTCAGGTTCCGAGGAGTGCGTGGCGCACAGCCACCAGGCGGATTGCCATCACGCTTCAGTGTTGGAGCACCCTAGCCCCGTTGTCCTCCAGGGCCTTTTTATGAGCGGATGTACCCCTTGCACAGGTTTCAAGTCGCGTTGTGGTGACAATGGATGCCTCTCTGTTGGGCTGGGGTGCAGTGTGCACTGGCATATCAATTGCCTGGAGTTGTTTACATTTACATTTAGGGATTTAGCAGACACTTTTATCCAATGCGACTTACAAATAGTCGAGGAGACAATGAAGCTGTAAATAGCCCAAAAAACAATAGGTGTACAAATGCTGGAACAAGGTTACCAAGGTACACAAAGCGAGATAAAAACCTGTTGGTAGAAAAATGAGTTTTCAGGTGTTTTTTAAATATAGAGACTGAGTTCGGCAAGCGTGAAGCAAGAGGCACATCTTTCCACCATTGAGACACCGATGCAGAGAACGTACGAGAGAGAGATTTCTTACCCTTTTGAGATGGCACCACAAGTCGTTGCTTGTTTGCGGAGCGTAGAGATCTGGAGGAAATATACCTTTGAATTATTTGAGTTAAGGTATCTAGATGCTGAACCGGTCGTGGTCCTGTAGGCGATGAGAAGAGAGTTGAATTCAATGCGAGCTGCTATGGGAAGCCAATGTAGTTTTATGAAGAGAGGTGTTACATGGGTCCTTTTTGGTTCCTTGAACCCCACTCTTGCCGCTGCATTCTGTATCATCTGCAGAGGTTTAGTTGTGCACATCGGGAGTCCAGCAAGCAGCGCATTGCAGTAGTCCAGCCTGGACAGGACCAGAGCCTGAA
Source organism: Triplophysa yarkandensis (assembly GCA_033220385.1). Classification (NCBI taxonomy): domain Eukaryota; kingdom Metazoa; phylum Chordata; class Actinopteri; order Cypriniformes; family Nemacheilidae; genus Triplophysa; species Triplophysa yarkandensis. The sequence goes on from CM065674.1 coordinate 10,959,847, forward strand.
CCATGATTTGGGTGGAATGTTCTGAGAGAAACGATCTGATCTTCCTGATGTTGTAGAGCATGAATCTGCAGGATCTGACAGTCGCGGCAACATGATCTGTGAAATTGAGCTGATCATCGATGATTACTCCCAAGTGTCTCGCGGACCTGGAGGAAACAATGGTTGATGCTCCTATTCGGATGGAGAGGTCATGACAGGCCCTTGGGTTGACAGGGATGACAAGGAGTTCCGTTTTCGCAAGTTTTACTCGGGTCGAAATCGTATGATCTTCCGGATGAAACGCAAGCTGGAGTATAACAGGACTATCAGAAGCGATTCTTACGAATGACTGATCCCAGTGATGTCATGTAGATCGAGAAGAGCAACGGTCCAAGAACTGAGCCCTGAGGTACACCGGTGTCAAGATGTTGCGCTTTTGAGACTTCACCTCCCCCCGAAACCCTGAAGGATCTATCCGAGAGGTAGGATTCGAACCATTGGAGAGCCTTGTCAGAGACGCCCATTTCCTAGAGAGTCGAAAGGACAATTTTGTGGTAAATGGTGACAAAAGCGGCAGATTCTCATCCATCAGGATGAGAATGGATGACTTGGAGGCCGCCCTTGTCAGTCGTAGATCTTCAACAACTGAGAGCAGTGCTGTCTCCGTTGAGTGTCCCTTCTTGAAGCCTGACTGGTTGCTGTCCAAGAGGTTGTGTAGAGTAAGGTAGGCCGAGAGTTGATCGAAGACGACATGTTCAAGAGTTTTTCCGATGAAGGGCAGGAGAGAAACTGGTCTTTAGTTATCTAGAAGTGCAGAATTTAGCGAGGGTTTCTTCAACAGCATGGTGATTCAAGCTTCTTTGAAAGCAGTAGGAAATGTTTCAGGGTTGAGGGATAAGTTGATGAGGTGGGTAACTGCAGTGATGACCGATGGAGAGATGTCTTGCAAGAGATGGGGTCTAGAAGGCAGGTAGTTGGGTCGTTCGAGTCGATGATTCGCAGTCAATGGAGAGAAAGAGCGGAGAGATGTGGTCAGAGGAGTCGGAGTACGGTCCAGTTGTAAGTGTTCATGCTCGCCCTCAGGAGGTTTCTACCTCTAGTGCAGGGCAAGCATGTGCTGATCCGCTCAGACAGTACGGCAGCTGTAGAGTACATTAACCACCAAGGCGGGGTCACTCGCGCCGAATGTCACAACTTGCCCGACGCCAGGAGTCAGCAGGTGATAAGATCCCTGCGTGCTGTATTTCTCCCAGGCTACCTGAAACAGACAACCGACGCGCTCTCTCGTCAGATGACGACCTCGCGGAAAATGATGACTCCATCCCAGGACGATCCGGCTGATATGGGAACAGTTCGGCTAGGCACAGGTGGACCTGTTTGTCGGACACAACACTCTCCACGTCCAACGAGTGCCTACAGTTCGGACAGAATTACTTTCACGTCATCCTGAGTCTCCAGCCCGGCTACGTGCCCAAGGTTCCTACCACTCCCTTTCTGGACCATGTAGTGAACATGCTGCCGCTCCCCACAGGGGAGGAAGACCCAACTCCTTCAGGGCTGTGTCCGGTACGAGCCTTGCGCTTCTACCTGAGGGAAGGCTGTCTCCTAACAGAGATTTTCGCACTGGATCGTGGATGGCATTACAATGGCTTACCGATGCCAGAACCTGCCCTGCCCGCTTGCAGTGAGGGCTCACTCCACCAGGGGTGTAGCTTCCTCATGGGCAGTGGCTCAGGGCGCCTCTCTAGCACACATCTGCACATTTGCAAGGTTTTACAACCTCAGGTCATTTTCAGTGAAGTGAAGATATTTTGAGAAAGAGCTTGATTGAACAAACAGACAGGTTAGGTCTGGAGTTTTGCCCTGAAAAGTTTTTTCCTTTGGCCATCAGAGGAAGATTAAAATGTGTCCTAATATTCGATTTAATTGAAGTGTAGTCTGAGAATGATTTTCATTGAACACACTTAAGGTAGGTAGAGTTTAACACTGAAAAGTTTTTTTTTCAGGGCAAGATGAAAATTTATCTAATATTAATTTTCAATAAAGTATTTTGAAAAATGTTCTGAGAGCACACTTTTGAAAAACTGAAATGCATAGGACGTGAGTTTAACAATGAAAGGGGCTTAAATCACTGAGGTAATCACAGCAGTGTAAAAAATAAGTCTTAAAGACAATATCAGTGAAGTGTAGATATTTAGAGAAAGCACTTTATTATACACAGAGAAGTTTACGGATATGAGTTACAATGAAGTGGGCTTAAGTCAACCAGGCCCCCTCAGCAGATAAAAAAAGTTACTAAAACACATCTTCAGTCAAGTGGAAACAATCTGAGGAAGAGCCTTGTTTTAATATTTAGAACTGTCAGATTTTGAGTTTAACATAATCGTTTTCTAAGCCACTCAGGTCCTCACAGCAAGAACAAAAAGGTGTATGAAAGTCATTTTCAGTGAAGTGAAAATATTCTGAAATAGTGCTTTTTTGGCCACAGAGAACTGTTATGACTTAAATCATAAAGTTAAAGTCACTCAGGTTATCACAGGATAAAAAGGTGTCAAACAGGCAGTGCAGAAAAGATATTTGAGAAATCATTTTTTTTAAAACAAACTTCCTAGCACATACGTTTCTCAATGAAAAGTGCTTTTCACAGAAAAAAATGCTATCACAGAAACATACTTTTTTTTCAAAGTTTAATTTCTTTGAAGTAAATATTCTGAGAAAGAACTTAATTTAAGCTAAGATCTCTTAGTATGTAAGTTTATAACGTAAACATCTTTTATCCAATCAGGCCATTAAAGCAAGATGGAACATATGTCGAAAAGGTATTTTTCAGGGGAGAGAATATCCTTTGAGAAAGCGCATCACAGCAAGTGTCGAAGAGTAAATTTCAACAAAATGAAAAATGTCTTGAAGTCTAATTCAGTTAAGTGAAGATCTTTTTAGAAAATACTTCATTAGAAAAGATAGAATAATAAAGACATGATTTTTACAATGAAAAATTTTTCTATTTACTTTTACTTAATCAGACCAGCACTGCAAGATGAAAATGTCTCAAAAAGAGAATTTTCAATGTATAGAAGTTATTTTGAGAGAACACTTCCAAAAGAACTCTTGGGATATAAGTTTTTTTAATAAAAAGTGTTTCAAGTTAAAAAAGGTGAAAGTGTCTATAGGGTGTAAAATTAAATTTCATCGAAGTAAAGATATTCTAAAAAAGTGCAAAAAGTAATTTTAATGTAGACAAAAAAATCTAAAAAGATCTAAAATTCAATATCATTAAAGTATATATATATTTTGAGGAAGCCCTTCATATGAACACATTGAGCTCTTAAGATATAAGTTGACAACAAATAAGTCAAAATATGAAGATTGAAAATGGTGCAAAAGTAATTGTTTAGTTTAGAGAAGATCATTTGAGAAAGTGCTTTATTTGAGTACACAGAACTGTTTTCAATAAAAGGGCTTTGATTGACTGAGGCCATCACACATAAGGAAATATGTCTAACAGTCAGTCTTAACCAACTGAAAAATGTGTCTTAAAGTAATTTTCTGTAAAGTGAAGTAATTGTGAGACAGCCTTTAGTTTGAAAAACATATAATTCTTAGGACAAGGCTTTGTCACTGAGGTCATCACAGCAAGATACATTCTGTCTATAAAAGAATTTTAATAAAGTAAAGATATTCTGAGAAAGTGAAGAAATCTAATAAAAAGGAATCAGGCAAAATGAAAAAAAGGGTTCAGCGAGAGGAATAAAGTTTTAAAACTCATTTTCAGTCAAGTGAAAAATCACAGTAAGAGCTTTGCTTGAATCCAAAGAGAAACAGAAACACAGATAACACATAAAAATACAGATTCTAGCAGTTCTGAGTGCTTCAAAAAATATCTTTTTGAAACTCAGTACAACACTCTGAAATGAATTCTAGACATTTGTTTAAACTGCTACAATTACCAGAGTGACTGGAAGCACATGCCGTTATATATTGTGTAAGACAAACTTTCTAAATAACCACTTAAAATTACTGTTGACAACTTTTTTGTGTTGCTCTAATGTCAATATTGACTAAAGGCGCGATTCTATACGATTTGCATACCCTTACATTGACTAAAAAGCCCCTATTTGGAAAAATAATAATCTAACCGTGTTGCTTGTTTAAATAAACGCTTTACCGAACCCAGTGCACCACTCTGAAAATGACTTTCAGAAACTTTCATGTTGATATACAATATAAACGTATCATTTTCAAAACCTAACTAAACCCCTTCTAAAATGACTTTTTAGACTCCCTTTTCATGCTGTTGCATTGGCAAGATTGACCTTAACGTTTCATTGCAAATCTTATAATAGGTATGTTTTTCCAAAAGAAGTGCTTTCTTTCATGTACACATTTGTATAATTATCTTGACTACAGCTGCATCTCTCTGCTCAGCTCGCATTCTATCAGTTCTGTGTGTTTAAACAAAGGAGCTTTCTCAAACTCACATTACTCTTAAAATTACTTTTAAAAACTATTTTCATGTTGACATGATACAATGTAAAAGTTGCTATTTTAAAGCCTTACCACTAGACTCTTAAAATTACTGTTGTAATAATGATGTTTTGGCAAGATTGACCTTAAGCACGTTTCACTGCAAATCTTTTACCCTTACAGTTCATTATTAAAATGAATTTCAGACTTTTTGTGTGCTGTTTTGGCAAGATAGACTTAAAAAAAGTTATACTTGCAAATATCTTTTATAAGTAGTGTCCAAGCAAATTACTTTCTTGAACTCATTACACAACTCTTAGAATGACTTTGTTATGCCCTAATTAACTAAAGTAAAGTTTCATTGCAAGTCTCATATCTTAACAGTTTTGTATATCCAAAAAAAAAATGAATTTCACACAGTGGTTTATACTGCTGCAATTGCTTGAGTGACTAGAAGTAAATACCGAAAAAGAAGCGCTTTTTCTTGCCTTAAAAATTTGAGTTACTAAAAGCACAAATTATGCAATCTATTTCAAATATCTAACCGTTTTGTGTGTTGAAATGGAAAGCTTTTCCAAACTCGTTGCACCGCTATGAAAGTTTCTTTCAGACACTAATTTCATGTTGATGTGATAATGTGTAAAAGTAGCACTTTCGAACCTAACTGCAACACTCCTAAAGACTTTTTAGACTTCCTGTTCGTCTTACCCTTTTCACACTTCAAATCTCATACGCCAAGGATTCTGTGAATGTTCTAAAGAAGCGCATATACAACCTAATGCACCACCGTTAAAATGACTTTTTAACACATAAAAAAGTTGTTGTTTTGGCATAATTCTTTTAAAACAGGTTATGCTTGCAAATTTCTTACACCTATCAGTTCTGTGAGTCTAAATGAAGTACTTTCTCAAACTCATTACAACAGTCTAGAAAGGACTTTGTTATGCCCGGAGTAACTAAAAACAAGTTTTATTGCAAAACTCATACATAAAGCATTTTGTAAAAATGTTTCTCTCCACTAAAAATGACAAAAAGAGAGTTTGATTCAAAAAATCTTACCCTAACAGTTCTGTCTGTTCAAATCACCCCGATTCTCAATATTGCTGCACAACTTTGAAAATGTCTTTTAGACACTGTTTACATGTTGCTTTAAACGAGTGACGTAAATGTCATTTTAAATTATACTCTGAGTTTCAAAGCATTTCGCAAATGAATTGCAGCACTCATATTTGTAATGAAACTTGCTCTTGTCACTATGGCAATCACAGAACATTAACAGCATTTTCAGACTGATAAAGTTAGTTTTAAAAGCGATTTGTTTATATACCACACATACCTGTTAAGATACTTTTAATAATCTATGCAGCGGTTTAAGAAATGTGTACTGAAGTCATTGTTACAGTGAGTTTAAGAAATTATTTTACTAAAACTAAAAGAAAATATGGGGGTGTGAGATTAGCAAGGGGACTGAAGTGAATTTGAGAAAGTTCTTCATTTAAACACAGGGAACTGCTTTGTGCAATTTATGTGATTTTTGGCACACAAAACAGTTAGGGCATGTGTTTTGCAATGAAACTTGCTTTTAATACATCAAGGCAACACGACAAAGTGTCCAAAGACTTTTCAAGAGTTGTGCAGTTAGTTTTGTAGAAACTTGGTGAAAACATGCTTTTGGTAATCAAACGTTTGTTACTCATGCCATAGCGGCATCTGAAGTTCAAGTAAACTCATCTGAAGTAAACTCTTAGTGTATAACATTTGCAATGAAACGCTTTTATTCACAAGACATCACGAAGTCAAAAAAGTGTCTATAATGTATTTTTAGAGTGGTGTATTGAGTTTGAAGGAGTGCTTCTGAATACAAATAACAAACTGTAAAGGTAAGATATTTGTAATGAAACTTGCGTCTAGTTACTAAGGGCTAGCCTTGCTTTTGGCGAACCTGCTTTTAGTCACTCATTCCATTTTTGTAAAATTAAGAGTCACAAAGAACTCTCAGGGTATGAGTTTATAAGTAGGGTATGAAATGTACTTTTAGGCATTAAGAGCAAACCAGTGACATCATTTTCAGAGTAATGCAGTGAGTTTGAGAAATCACTTGGGTAGGACAGAAAGAACTATTACGGAATAAGATTTGCCATGAACCGTGAATTTCGTCATTCAAGCTCATTTTAAGTGTTCTGTAGTAGGTTAAAGAAAACGATTGTTTTGGAAATCCAATAGTGTTAGGGTATGACTATTGTAATTAAAAGTGCTTTGAGTTACTTAACAAAGTATAACAAAGTCATTTCTAAAGTGATGCAATAAGTTTGAGAAAGATAGTGAATTGCAATTAAAACGTATTCTAAGTCAATCTTGCCAAAACAGACACACAAAAGGTGTTTGACTGTCATTCAGACACTTTAACAGTTATGCAGTTAGTTTTTTAAATCAATTTTATATAAATGCAGTTAGGTGTTGAAAGCAATACTTTTACATAGTATCATATCAACAAGAGGAGCTCTCTCACAAACTCAAAACGCAAGTCATTTGAGAGTGGTGCAATGACTTTTACAAAGCTTTTCATTAAAACACACAAAACGGCTAGTATAAGAGTTTGCATTATATGTGCTTTTAGTCACTCTGGTAAGCAATGTAAACAACGTATTTAAACGTAATTTTTCTGAGTTGTCTTGTGAGTTTGAGAAAGCGCTTCTTTTGGGCACATAACACTGTTATGGTATGAGTTTGAAATAGAACGTTCTTTAAGATAATCTGGGCAGCACACCAACGTGAAACTTTGTCTAAAAGTATTTTTCTGAGTGGAGCAGTGAGTTTTTTATAATGTTTCGTTTACACAGGGAATTAGTAACTCAGTTTGAAAAGGTAATCGTTTGGACACACAGAACTTATATTGCTATCATAACGTGTTTAAACTTAAGTTCATCTTGCTTAAACTTAAGTTCATCTTGCCAAAACATCAACTCAAAAGGTGTAGGAAAGTCATTTAAACGGAGATGCAATTAGTTTTGAATGCGCTTAAGAACACAAATAGAGGATTTGCAGTAAAGTAATTTTATTGTAAGTAAGCGTTTGAAAGCGATACTTTTCTTGGTATAATATAAACATGAAAACAGTGTCTGATAGTCATTTTGCACTGAGTTTGAGAAAGATTTTTATTTAAACACACAAAAACAGTTAGAATATGAATTAAGCGTTATATGCTCACAGATAATGTATGACATTTGCATAGACGCGATTCTTTAGTCAATCTTGCCAAAAGAGAAACAGGATAAGATGCGAAAGTAATTTTGGGAGTGGTGCAATTCGACAAAAAAAAACTTGTCTTACAAACACAGAATTTGCAACAGCATGTGCTTCTAGTCAGTTAGGCATTGGGAGCAGTTTAAAGAAATGTCTGAAATTCAGATAAGAGTGTTGCACTGAGATTCAAAACATCCAGAACTGGTAGAAAATGAGTTTCTAACTGTAAGGGTACAGTTACCTAAGGGCTAGAAAGTGAACTGTTATGGCATAATTTTTTTAATGAACCCTGCTTTAAGTCACTTATTCCATTTTGGTAAAATTAAGTCAAAAATAACTCTTTGGTATTATTATGAGTAGGGTATGACATTAACTTATAGGGATTAAGAGCATTCACATCGACACCATTTTCAGAGTGATACAGTGACATTGAAAAATCACTTCGGTAGGAGAGATCGAACTATTAGAGAATCAGGTATGAAATAAAACGTTATTTAAGTCACTCAAGCTCATTAAGGCAAGAGTAAGAACTTGTCTTAAAGAAAACGATTTATATGGATATACAGTAGTGTTAGGGTATGAGACTTAGCAATGAAACCTGTTTTTAGTTACTAAACAAAGTATATAAAAGTTATTTCTAAATTGATTTAAAGAGTTTGAGAAAGTACTTCATTTGGACACACAGAACTAATAGTGTAAGATAATTGTAAGTAGAATGTATTTTAAGTCAATCTTGCCAGAACAGCAACACAAGACAATTATTTTAACACATACAGTTGGAGTATGAAACCTTAGTTAAGAACACACGCAGAGCTCTAAGGGTATTAGATTTGCAAGGAAACCAAAACAACAACACGAAAAATGAATCTAAAAAGTAATTTTAAGAGATGTGCAGTTAGGTGTTGAAAGCACCACTTTTAAAAGGTATCATATCACACGAGGCGCACTTTCTCAAACTCAAAAGTCCTTTTCGGAATAGTGCACTGACTTTGAGAAAGCTTTTCATTAAAGCACACAAAACGGTTAGAATATGAGTTTAGTTCATATTTTTTGTGTGTGTGTGCATATTTTCACGATATGTTTATATTATCACTTAGGCAAGATAAACAACATATCTAAAAGCAATTTTCATAGGTGTACAGTGAGTTTGAGGAAGTACTTCGTATGGACACAGAGAACTGTTAGGGTAGGGGATTTTCAATAAATAGTGATTTAAAATATTTTTTTATCTTGCTGTGATGGCCTGAACTAAAAGTTAGTATTATAGTTAAACTAAATTCCTAACAGCTCTTTGTATTCTAGCAAAGCTATTTCTCGGATATTTTCACTTTACTGAAATTGGTTTTAAGACTCACTTTTGTATCTAGCTGTGATGACCTCAGTTACTTAGAGCCCCTTTCATTGTAAAATCAATGTCCTATATTTTTTCTGTTTTCAAAAGTGCTTTCTCAGAATATTTCACTTCAATCATATCGAATATTACTGTGATGGCCAAAGTAAAAGAGAGTGCTTTTCGGCGCAAATTATAAACCTAACAGTTCTGTTTGTTCAATCAAAGTCTTTCTCAAAATATCTTCACTTCACTAAGAAAGACGTTTAGATACTTTGTTCATGTTGCTTTGAAGGTATGATTGACCAAAAGCTGTGTTCACTTTTCATTTTAAACTCATTTCCTGTGTTTCATTTTTAAACTTATATCAAAAGAGATCTATGTAAGCAATAAGCATATTGTCAGAATATTTATCTCCACTGAGAAATTCCTTTTAATGAATTTTTCATCTTATTTTGATGACTTTTTCATTGTTTTCTTATCTCCTAAGTGGATTGTTCATATGAAGTGCTTTGTCAAAACTATGCTCCACATTTTTGGGCACTTTTATATCTTGAAATGACTTGCATGAGTTATAAAAAGTCATTTTCACGGGAAAACTAACGTCCTAACACTTCTATTTCATTTAAGTCAAAAAGTCTTTCATTTCCTTGAGAGTCGAAAGGAGAATTCTGTGGTTAACGGTGTCAAAAGCAGCAGGATGAGAATGGATGACTTGGAAGCCGCCCTTGCCAGTCGTAGATCTTCAACAACTGAGAGCAGCGCTGTCTCCATTGAGTGTCCCTTCTTGAAGCCTGACTGGTTGCTGTCCAAGAGGTTGTGTAGAGTAAGGTAGGCCGAGAGTTGGTCGAAGACGTGCAGTTCAAGGGTTTTTCCGATGAAGGGCAGGAGAGAAACTGGTCTGTAGTTCTCTAGAAGTGCAGAATTCAGCAAGGGTTTCTTCAACAGCGGGGTGATCCGGGCTTCTTTGAAAGCAGTAGGAAATGTTCCAGAGTTGAGCGATGAGTTGATGATGTGGGTAATTGCAGGGATGACCGATGAAGAGATGTTTTGGCGGAGATGGGTAGGGCTGGGGTCTAGCAAGCAGATAGTCGGGTGGTTCGAGTCGATGACTCTCTCAGTGACGTTTTCCGTCAACGGAGAGAAAGAACGGAAAGAGGTGGTGAGAGGAGCCGGAGAATGGTCCAGTTGTTAGCAGTCATGCTCGCCCTCAGGAGGTTTCTACCTCTAGTGCAGGGCAAGCATGTGCTGATCCGCTCCGACAGTACGGCAGCTGTAGCGTACATCAACCACCAAGGTCGGGTGAGCAGGTGATAAGATCCCTGCATGCTGTATTTCTCCCAGGCTATCTGAAACAGACAAACGACGTGCTCTCTCGTCAGATGCCGCCTCGCGGAAAATGGTGACTTCATCCCGGGACAATCCGGCTGATACGGGAACTGTTCGGCCAGGCACAGTTGGACCTGTTTGTCTCGCCGGACAACACCCATTGCTCGCCTTGGTACTCCTTGAACGAGGGCACCTTCGGCATGGATGCCATGCGCACAGCTGGCCCCGGGAAAAGTGGAAGTATGCCTTTCCCCAGTGAGCCTTCTTGCACAGGTCCTCTACAAGGTCAGGGACGAGGAGCACCAAGTCCTGTTAAATTGCGCCATACTGGCGCAACCAGGCTAGGATCGCCGTGCTAATACCTCTGGTGATAGCTCCCCCCTGGCCCATTCCCCTGAGGAAGGACCTTCTGCCTCAGGGGAAGGATAAGGTGTGTCACCCACGACAAGACCTCCTGAACTTCCATGTCTGGTCCCTGGACGGGACAAGGAGACCCTGAACGAGCAACCTCCGGCGGTGGCGGACACGATCGTTCAGGCGAGAGCACCGGCAACGAGGCATCTGTACGGCGCGAAGTGGCGCATCTTCTGGTCCAGGTGCTCCTCACACGGTGGGGAGCCCGGAGTATGTGCTATCGATGCAGTGCTGTCCTTTCTCCGAGAGAAACACTAGAGCAACCTTTCACCATCTATGCTCAGGGTTTATGTAGCCGCTATTGCGGCACACCATGAGCTGGTTGAGGGTAAATCTCTCGGACAATATAGCCTGGTCACCAGGTTCCTCCATACCCTCTTGGGATCTCGACTTGGTCCTAGCGGGCCTTTCCGAGACCCCTTCCAGCCCCTAGTAGAGATTGACCTTCCTCGTCTCATGATGAAGACAGCACTCCTAGTAGCGCTCGCCTCTATCAAGAGGGTAGGGAACCTGTAGATCGAATTACTGTAGACCGAACTACTCTCACGTCATCCTGAGACTCCGGCCTGGCTACGTGCCCAAGGAGTTCCTACAACTCCCTTTCGGGACCAGGTAGTGATAATGCAGGCGCTCCCCACAGGGGAGGAAGATACCACTAATTCAGGGCTGTGTCCGGTAGGAGCCTTGCGCTTCTACCTGGAACGCACACAGAGTTTCAGGAGCTCTGAGCAGCTTTTTGTCTGTTATGGAGTTCGGCAAAGAGGGAGGGCTGTCTTTAAACGGAGATTGGCACACTGGATTGTGGATGCCATTACTATGGCTTTCCGATGCCAGAATCTGCCCTGTTGCTTGCAGTGAGGGCTCACTCCACCAGGGGTGTAGCCTCCTCGTGGGCAGTGGCTACGCCTAACACCTTTGCAAGGTTTCACAACCTCAGGTCATTTTCAGTGAAGTGAAGATATTTTGAGAAAGAGCTTGATTGAACAAACAGGTCTGGAGTTTTGCCCTGATAAGTTTTTTCCTTAGGCCATCACAGGAAGATTAAAATGTGTCCTTATATTCGATTTAATTGAAGTGTAGTGTGAGAAAGATTTTCATTGAACACACAAAACTGCTAGGTATGGAGCTTTACACTGAAAAGTTTTTTTTCAGGGCAAGATAAAAATGTATCTAATATTTATTTTCAATAAAGTATTCAGAAAATTTTTCTGAGAGCACACTTTTGAAAAACTAAAATGCATAGGACATGAGTTTAACAATGAAAGGGGCTTAAATCACTGAGGTCATCACAGCAAGATAAAAAATAAGTATTAAAAACAATATCAGTGAAAGTGTAGATATTCAGATAAAAAGCACTTTATTATACACAGAGAAGTTTACGGATATGAGTTACAATAAAGTGGGCTTCTTTAGTCAACCAGGTCCCCTCAGCAGATAAAAAAAAGTTACTAAATGACATTTTCAGTCAAGTGAAAACAATCTGAGTAAGAGCCTTGTTTTGATATTTAGAACTGTAAGGAATTGAGTTTAACATAATCGTTTTCTTAGTCAACAAAAGGTGTCTAAAAGTCATTTTCAGTGAAGTGAAAATATTCTGAAGTAGTGCTTTTTGGACATTGAAAACTGTTATGACTTGGAAGTTTCACAACGAAAATTGGTTTAAGTCACTCAGGTCATTACAGAACAATAAAAAGGTTTCAAACAGGCAGCTGCTCCCTGGGTTGCGGCGGACTCGTCCCAGACGGGCACACCCATGTCATCTGTCTCACGTGTCTGGGTCTCCAGCACTTTGACGCGATGTTTAAGGGACCGATCTGCCCGCACTACGAGCAGATGTCGATAAAGACGTTGGGGTCACGGGTGGCTTTTACTCGGAAAGCGAGCCCCCACTTTGTCATTTCCCTTTGGTTCGCTGGCTGCGTCTACGGCACAGTCAGCAGCCTTGGTGAGAGAACGATCCGTCTCGGCTATGCAATCCAGTTTGCCAAGCACCTTCCCTAGTTTCGAGGGATCCTCTTCACCTCTGTACGAGGGAAGGATTCTTCTTTGAAGTGATCGAACCCGGTCCCATAGCCGAGATGTCGTTGGGTTTCTAAAGCCATACTTCATCATACACAAGAGAGGTGGAGGGCCACGCCCCATTCTGGATTTGCGTTCAATTATCCGGTGTCTTCACATACTACCATTCAGAATGCTTACACAGAAGCGCATCCTCAGGTCTGTCAGATATGAGGATTGGTTTCTTGGCAATCAACCTGAAAGACGCGTACTTCCATGTCTCGATACTTTCTCGGCACAGACCACTCCTACGGTTTGTCTTTGAGAGTCGGGCGTACCAGTAAAGGATCCTGCACTTTGGTCTGTCCCTGTCTCCCTGCGTCTTCACGAAAGTCGCGGAAGCTGCACTATCCCCCCTAAGAGAGCAGGGCGAGTTTACTAAACTATCTCGACGACTGGCTTATCTTTGCTCACTCGTGAGATCTAGTGTGTACACATGGGGACCTGGTGCTCCAGCACCTAAGCCGACTGGGTTTAAGGGTCAACCGAGCAAAGAGCAAGCTCTCCCCAGCACAGAGCATTTCCTATCTTGGTATGGAACTAGACTCTGTCACTATCTTTGCATGACTCACGGACGAGCGTGCCCAAGCCGCAAGCTCAGGCATTCCATGGTCCACCTGAAATATATTCAAAGGCTCCAGGGTCATGTGGCAACTGGGGTTATCCCACTTGGGTTGATGCACATGCGACCGCTTCAGCATGGGCTTCAGAGTCAGGTTCCGAGGAGTGCATGGCGCACAGCCACCAGGCGGATTGCCATCACGCTTCAGTGTTGGAGCACCCTAGCCCCGTTGTCCTCCAGGGCCTTTTTATGAGCGGATGTACCCCTTGCACAGGTTTCAAGTCGCGTTGTGGTGACAATGGATGCCTCTCTGTTGGGCTGGGGTGCAGTGTGCACTGGCATATCAATTGCCTGGAGTTGTTTACATTTACATTTAGGGATTTAGCAGACACTTTTATCCAATGCGACTTACAAATAGTCGAGGAGACAATGAAGCTGTAAATAGCCCAAAAAACAATAGGTGTACAAATGCTGGAACAAGGTTACCAAGGTACACAAAGCGAGATAAAAACCTGTTGGTAGAAAAATGAGTTTTCAGGTGTTTTTTAAATATAGAGACTGAGTTCGGCAAGCGTGAAGCAAGAGGCACATCTTTCCACCATTGAGACACCGATGCAGAGAATGTACGAGAGAGAGATTTCTTACCCTTTTGAGATGGCACCACAAGTCGTTGCTTGTTTGCGGAGCGTAGAATTCTGGAGGAAATATACCTTTGAATTATTTGAGTTAAGGTATCTAGATGCTGAACCGGTCGTGGTCCTGTAGGCGATGAGAAGAGAGTTGAATTCAATGCGAGCTGCTATGGGAAGCCAATGTAGTTTTATGAAGAGAGGTGTTACATGGGTCCTTTTTGGTTCCTTGAACCCCACTCTTGCCGCTGCATTCTGTATCATCTGCAGAGGTTTAGTTGTGCACATCGGGAGTCCAGCAAGCAGCGCATTGCAGTAGTCCAGCCTGGACAGGACCAGAGCCTGAACCATGATTTGGGTGGAATGTTCTGAGAGAAACGATCTGATCTTCCTGATGTTGTAGAGCATGAATCTGCAGGATCTGACAGTCACGGCAACATGATCTGTGAAATTGAGCTGATCATCGATGATTACTCCCAAGTTTCTCGCGGACCTGGAGGAAACAATGGTTGATGCTCCTATTCGGATGGAGAGGTCATGACAGGCCCTTGGGTTGACAGGGATGACAAGGAGTTCCGTTTTCGCAAGTTTTACTCGGGTCGAAATCGTATGATCTTCCGGATGAAACGCAAGGTGGAGTATAACAGGACTATCAGAAGCGATTCTTACGAATGACTGATCCCAGTGATGTCATGTAGATCGAGAAGAGCAACGGTCCAAGAACTGAGCCCTGAGGTACACCGATGTCAAGATGTTGCGCTTTTGAGACTTCACCTCCCCCCGAAACCCTGAAGGATCTATCCGAGAGGTAGGATTCGAACCATTGGAGAGCCTTGTCAGAGACGCCCATTTCCTAGAGAGTCGAAAGGACAATTTTGTGGTAAATGGTGACAAAAGCGGCAGATAAGTCCATCAGGATGAGAATGGATGACTTGGAGGCCGCCCTTGTCAGTCGTAGATCTTCAACAACTGAGAGCAGTGCTGTCTCCGTTGAGTGTCCCTTCTTGAAGCCTGACTGGTTGCTGTCCAAGAGGTTGTGTAGAGTAAGGTAGGCCGAGAGTTGATCGAAGACGACATGTTCAAGAGTTTTTCCGATGAAGGGCAGGAGAGAAACTGGTCTTTAGTTATCTAGAAGTGCAGAATTTAGCGAGGGTTTCTTCAACAGCATGGTGATTCAAGCTTCTTTGAAAGCAGTAGGAAATGTTTCAGGGTTGAGGGATAAGTTGATGAGGTGGGTAACTGCAGTGATGACCGATGGAGAGATGTCTTGCAAGAGATGGGGTCTAGCAGGCAGGTAGTTGGGTCGTTCGAGTCGATGATTCTCGCAGCGCCGTTTTCAGTCAATGGAGAGAAAGAGCGGAGAGATGTGGTCAGAGGAGTCGGAGTACGGTCCAGTTGTAAGTGTTCATGCTCGCCCTCAGGAGGTTTCTACCTCTAGTGCAGGGCAAGCATGTGCTGATCCGCTCAGACAGTACGGCAGCTGTAGAGTACATTAACCACCAAGGCGGGGTCACTCGCGCCGAATGTCACAACTTGCCCGACGCCAGGAGTCAGCAGGTGATAAGATCCCTGCGTGCTGTATTTCTCCCAGGCTACCTGAAACAGACAACTGACGCGCTCTCTCGTCAGATGACGACCTCGCGGAAAATGATGACTCCATCCCAGGACGATCCGGCTGATATGGGAACAGTT
The DNA here is from genome assembly GCA_033220385.1 of Triplophysa yarkandensis. NCBI lineage: Eukaryota > Metazoa > Chordata > Actinopteri > Cypriniformes > Nemacheilidae > Triplophysa > Triplophysa yarkandensis. The sequence goes on from CM065674.1 coordinate 10,975,547, forward strand.
CGGCTAGGCACAGGTGGACCTGTTTGTCGGACACAACACTCTCCACATCCAACGAGTGCCTACAGTTCGGACAGAATTACTTTCACGTCATCCTGAGTCTCCAGCCCGGCTACGTGCCCAAGGTTCCTACCACTCCCTTTCTGGACCATGTAGTGAACATGCTGCCGCTCCCCACAGGGGAGGAAGACCCAACTCCTTCAGGGCTGTGTCCGGTACGAGCCTTGCGCTTCTACCTGAGGGAAGGCTGTCTCCTAACAGAGATTTTCGCACTGGATCGTGGATGGCATTACAATGGCTTACCGATGCCAGAACCTGCCCTGCCCGCTTGCAGTGAGGGTTCACTCCACCAGGGGTGTAGCTTCCTCATGGGCAGTGGCTCAGGGCGCCTCTCTAGCACACATCTGCACATTTGCAAGGTTTTACAACCTAAGGTAATTTTCAGTGAAGTGAAGATATTTTGAGAAAGAGCTTGATTGAACAAACAGACCGGTTAGGTCTGGAGTTTTGCCCTGAAAAGTTTTTTCCTTAGGCCATCAGAGGAAGATTAAAATGTGTCCTAATATTCGATTTAATTGAAGTGTAGTCTGAGAATGATTTTCATTGAACACACATAAGGTAGGTAGAGTTTAACACTGAAAAGTTTTTTTTTCAGGGCAAGGTGAAAATTTATCTAATATTAATTTTCAATAAAGTATTTTGAAGAATGTTCTGAGAGCACACTTTGGAAAAACTGAAATGCATAGGACGTGAGTTTAACAATGAAAGGGGCTTAAATCACTGAGGTAATCACAGCAGTGTAAAAAATAAGTCTTAAAGACAATATCAGTGAAGTGTAGATATTCAGAGAAAGCACTTTATTATACACAGAGAAGTTTACGGATATGAGTTACAATGAAGTGGGCTTAAGTCAACCAGGCCCCCTCAGCAGATAAAAAAAAGTTACTAAAACACATCTTCAGTCAAGTGGAAACAATCTGAGGAAGAGCCTTGTTTTAATATTTAGAACTGTCAGATTTTGAGTTTAACATAATCGTTTTCTAAGCCACTCAGGTCCTCACAGCAAGAACAAAAAGGTGTATGAAAGTCATTTTCAGTGAAGTGAAAATATTCTGAAATAGTGCTTTTTTGGCCACAGAGAACTGTTATGACTTAAATCATAAAGTTAAAGTCACTCAGGTTATCACAGGATAAAAAGGTGTCAAACAGGCAGTGCAGAAAAGATATTTGAGAAATCATTTTTTTTTTAAAACAAACTTCCTAGCACATACGTTTCTCAATGAAAAGTGCTTTTCACAGAAAAAAATGCTATCACAGAAACATACTTTTTTTTCAAAGTTTAATTTCTTTGAAGTAAATATTCTGAGAAAGAACTTAATTTAAGCTAAGATCTCTTAGTATGTAAGTTTATAACGTAAACATCTTTTATCCAATCAGGCCATTAAAGCAAGATGGAACATATGTCGAAAAGGTATTTTTCAGGGGAGAGAATATCCTTTGAGAAAGCGCATCACAGCAAAAGTGTCGAAGAGTAAATTTCAACAAAATGAAAAATGTCTTGAAGTCTAATTCAGTTAAGTGAAGATATTTTTAGAAAGTACTTCATTAGAAAAGATAGAATAATAAAGACATGATTTTTACAATGAAAAATTTTTCTATTTACTTTTACTTAATCAGACCAGCACTGCAAGATGAAAATGTCTCAAAAAGGGAATTTTCAATGTATAGAAGTTATTTTGAGAGAACACTTCCAAAAGAACTCTTGGGATATAAGTTTTTTTAATAAAAAGTGTTTCAAGTTAAAAAAGGTGAAAGTGTCTATAGGGTGTAAAATTAAATTTCATCGAAGTAAAGATATTCTAAAGAAGTGCAAAAAGTAATTTTAATGTAGACAAAAAAATCTAAAAAGATCTAAAATTCAATATCATTAAAGTATATATATATTTTGAGGAAGCCCTTCATATGAACACATTGAGCTCTTAAGATATAAGTTGACAACAAATAAGTCAAAATATGAAGATTGAAAATGGTGCAAAAGTAATTGTTTAGTTTAGAGAAGATCATTTGAGAAAGTGCTTTATTTGAGTACACAGAACTGTTTTCAATAAAAGGGCTTTGATTGACTGAGGCCATCACACATAAGGAAATATGTCTAACAGTCAGTCTTAACCAACTGAAAAATGTGTCTTAAAGTAATTTTCTGTAAAGTGAAGTAATTGTGAGACAGCCTTTAGTTTGAAAAACATATAATTCTTAGGACAAGGCTTTGTCACTGAGGTCATCACAGCAAGATACATTCTGTCTATAAAAGAATTTTAATAAAGTAAAGATATTCTGAGAAAGTGAAGAAATCTAATAAAAAGGAATCAGGCAAAATGAAAAAAAGGGTTCAGCGAGAGGAATAAAGTTTTAAAACTCATTTTCAGTCAAGTGAAAAATCACAATAAGAGCTTTGCTTGAATCCAAAGAGAAACAGAAACACAGATAACACATAAAAATACAGATTCTAGCAGTTCTGAGTGCTTCAAAAAATAGCTTTTTGAAACTCAGTACAACACTCTGAAATGAATTCTAGACATTTGTTTAAACTGCTACAATTACCAGAGTGACTGGAAGCACATGCCGTTATATATTGTGTAAGACAAACTTTCTAAATAACCACTTAAAATTACTGTTGACAACTTTTTTGTGTTGCTCTAATGTCAATATTGACTAAAGGCGCGATTCTATACGATTTGCACACCCTTACATTGACTAAAAAGCCCCTATTTGGAAAAATAATATTCTAACCGTGTTGCTTGTTTAAGTAAACGCTTTACCGAACCCAGTGCACCGCTCTGAAAATGACTTTCAGAAACTTTCATGTTGATATACAATATAAACGTATCATTTTCAAAACCTAACTAAACCCCTTCTAAAATGACTTTTTAGACTCCCTTTTCATGACCTTAACGTTTCATTGCAAATCTTATACCATAACAGGTATGTTTTTCCAAAAGAAGTGCTTTCTCACATGTACACATTTGTATAATTACCTTGACTACAGCTGCATCTCTCTGCTCAGCTCGCATTCTATCAGTTCTGTGTGTTTAAACAAAGGAGCTTTCTCAAACTCACAGCACTCTTAAAATTACTTTTAAAAACTATTTTCATGTTGACATGATACCATGTAAAAGTTGCTATTTCAAAGCCTTACCACTAGACTCTTAAAATTACTGTTGTAATAATGATGTTTTGGCAAGATTGACCTTAAGCACGTTTCACTGCAAATCTTTTACCCTTACAGTTCATTATTAAAATGAATTTCAGACTTTTTGTGTGCTGTTTTGGCAAGATAGACTTAAAAAAAGTTATACTTGCAAATATCTTTTATAAGTAGTGTCCAAGCGAACTACTTTCTTGAACTCATTACACAACTCATAGAATGACTTTGTTATGCCCTAATTAACTAAAATAAAGTTTCATTGCAAGTCTCATATCTTAACAGTTTTGTATATCCAAAAAAAAAATGAATTTCACACAGTGGTTTATACTGCTGCAATTGCTTGAGTGACTAGAAGTCACAAATTATGCAATCTATTTCAAATATCTAACCGTTTTGTGTGTTGAAATGGAAAGCTTTTCCAAACTCATTGCACCGCTATGAAAGTTTCTTTCAGACACTAATTTCATGTTGATATGATAATGTGTAAAAGTAGCACTTTCGAACCTAACTGCAACACTCTTAAAAAGACTTTTTAGACTTCCTGTTCGTCTTACCCTTTTCACACTTCAAATCTCATACGCCAAGGATTCTGTGAATGTTCTAAAGAAGCGCATATAAAACCTAATGCACCACCGTTAAAATGACTTTTTAACACATAAAAAAGTTGTTGTTTTGGCATAATTCATTTAAAACAGGTTATGCTTGCAAATTTCTTACACCTATCAGTTCTGTGAGTCTAAATGAAGTACTTTCTCAAACTCATTACAACAGTCTAGAAAGGACTTTGTTATGCCCGGAGTAACTAAAAACAAGTTTTATTGCAAAACTCATACATAAAGCATTTTGTAAAAATGTTTCTCTCCACTAAAAATGACAAAAAGAGAGTTTGATTCAAAAAATCTTACCCTAACAGTTCTGTCTGTTCAAATCACCCCGATTCTCAATATTGCTGCACAACTTTGAAAATGTCTTTTAGACACTGTTTACATGTTGCTTTGAGCGAGTGACGTAAATGTCATTTTAAATTATACTCTGAGTTTCAAAGCATTTCGCAAATGAATTGCAGCACTCATATTTGTAATGAAACTTGCTCTTGTCACTATGGCAATCACAGAACATTAACAGCATTTTCAGACTGATAAAGTTAGTTTTAAAAGCGATTTGTTTATATACCACACATACCTGTTAAGATACTTTTAATAATCTATGCAGCGGTTTAAGAAATGTGTACTGAAGTCATTGTCACAGTGAGTTTAAGAAATTATTTTACTAAAACTAAAAGAAAATATGGGGGTGTGAGATTAACAAGGGGACTGAAGTGAATTTGAGAAAGTTCTTCATTTAAACACAGGGAACTGCTTTGTGCAATTTATGTGATTTTTGGCACACAAAACAGTTAGGGCATGTGTTTTGCAATGAAACTTGCTTTTAATACATCAAGGCAACACGACAAAGTGTCCAAAGTTGTGCAGTTAGTTTTGTAGAAACTTGGTGAAAACATGCTTTTGGTAATCAAACGTTTGTTACTCATGCCATAGCGGCATCTGAAGTTCAAGTAAACTCATCTGAAGTAAACTCTTAGTGTATAACATTTGCAATAAACGCTTTTATTCACAAGACATCACGAAGTCAAAAAAGTGTCTATAATGTATTTTTAGAGTGGTGTATTGAGTTTGAGGGAGTGCTTCTGAATACAAATAACAAACTGTAAAGGTAAGATATTTGTAATGAAACTTGCGTCTAGTTACTAAGGGCTAGCCTTGCTTTTGGCGAACCTGCTTTTAGTCACTCATTCCATTATTGTAAAATTAAGAGTCACAAAGAACTCTCAGGGTATGAGTTTATAAGTAGGGTATGAAATGTACTTTTAGGCATTAAGAGCAAACCAGTGACATCATTTTCAGAGTAATGCAGTGAGTTTGAGAAATCACTTGGGTAGGACAGAAAGAACTATTACGGAATAAGATTTGCCATGAACCGTGAATTTCGTCATTCAAGCTCATTTTAAGTGTTCTGTAGTAGGTTAAAGAAAACGATTGTTTTGGAAATCCAATAGTGTTAGGGTATGACTTATGTAATTAAATGTGCTTTGAGTTACTTAACAAAGTATAACAAAGTCATTTCTAAAGTGATGCAATAAGTTTGAGAAAGATAGTGAATTGCAATTAAAACGTATTCTAAGTCAATCTTGCCAAAACAGACACACAAAAGGTGTTTGACTGTCATTCAGACACTTTAACAGTTATGCAGTTAGTTTTTTAAATCAATTTTATATAAATGCAGTTAGGTGTTGAAAGCAATACTTTTACATAGTATCATATCAACAAGAGGAGCTCTCTCACAAACTCAAAACGCAAGTCATTTGAGAGTGGTGCAATGACTTTTACAAAGCTTTTCATTAAAACACACAAAACGGCTAGTATAAGAGTTTGCATTATATGTGCTTTTAGTCACTCTGGTAAGCAATGTAAACAACGTATTTAAACGTAATTTTTCTGAGTTGTCTTGTGAGTTTGAGAAAGCGCTTCTTTTGGGCACATAACAATGTTATGGTATGAGTTTGAAATAGAACGTTCTTTAAGATAATCTGGGCAGCACACCAACGTGAAACTTTGTCTAAAAGTATTTTTCTGAGTGGAGCAGTGAGTTTTTTATAATGTTTCGTTTACACAGGGAATTAGTAACTCAGTTTGAAAAGGTAATCGTTTGGATACACAGAACTTATATTGCTATCATAACGTGTTTAAACTTAAGTTCATCTTGCTTAAACTTAAGTTCATCTTGCCAAAACATCAACTCAAAAGGTGTAGGAAAGTCATTTAAACGGAGATGCAGTTAGTTTTGAATGCGCTTCAGAACACAAACAGAGGAATTGCAGTAAAGTAATTTTAGTGTAAGAAAGCGTTTGAAAGCGATACTTTTCTTGGTATAATATAAACATGAAAACAGTGTCTGATAGTCATTTTGCACTGAGTTTGAGAAAGATTTTTATTGAAACACACAAAAACAGTTAGAATATGAATTAAGCGTTATATGCTCACAGATAATGTATGACATTTGCATAGACGCGATTCTTTAGTCAATCTTGCCAAAAGAGAAACAGGATAAGGTGCGAAAGTAATTTTGGGAGTGGTGCAATTGGACAAAAAAAAAACTTGTCTTACAAACACAGAATTTGCAACAGCATGTGCTTCTAGTCAGTTAGGCATTGGGAGCAGTTTAAAGAAATGTCTGAAATTCAGATAAGAGTGTTGCACTGAGATTCAAAACATCCAGAACTGGTAGAAAATGAGTTTCTAACTGTAAGGGTACAGTTACCTAAGGGCTAGAAAGTGAACTGTTATGGCATAATTTTTTTAATGAACCCTGCTTTAAGTCACTTATTCCATTTTGGTAAAATTAAGTCAAAAATAACTCTTTGGTATTATTATGAGTAGGGTATGACATTAACTTATAGGGATTAAGACCATTCACAGCGACACCATTTTCAGAGTGATACAGTGACATTGAAAAATCGCTTCGGTAGGAGAGATCGAACTATTAGAGAATCAGGTATGAAATAAAACGTTATTTAAGTCACTCAAGCTCATTAAGGCAAGAGTAAGAACTTGTCTTAAAGAAAACGATTTCATGGATATACAGTAGTGTTAGGGTATGAGACTTAGCAATGAAACCTGTTTTTAGTTACTAAACAAAGTATATAAAAGTTATTTCTAAATTGATTTAAAGAGTTTGAGAAAGTACTTCATTTGGACACACAGAACTAATAGTGTAAGATAATTGTAAGTAGAATGTATTTTAAGTCAATCTTGCCAGAACAGCAACACAAGACAATCATTTTAACACATACAGTTGGAGTATGAAACCTTAGTTAAGAACACACGCAGAGCTCTAAGGGTATTAGATTTGCAAGGAAACCAAAACAACAACACGAAAAATGAATCTAAAAAGTAATTTTAAGAGATGTGCAGTTAGGTGTTGAAAGCACCACTTTTAAAAGGTATCATATCACACGAGGCGCACTTTCTCAAACTCAAAAGTCCTTTGCGGAATAGTGCACTGACTTTGAGAAAGCTTTTCATTAAAGCACACAAAACGGTTAGAATATGAGTTTAGTTCATATTTTTTGTGTGTGTGTGCATATTTTCACGATATGTTTATATTGTCACTTAGGCAAGATAAACAACATATCTAAAAGCAATTTTCATAGGTGTACAGTGAGTTTGAGGAAGTACTTCGTATGGACACAGAGAACTGTTAGGGTAGGGGATTTTCAATAAATAGTGATTTAAAATATTTTTTTTATCTTGCTGTGATGGCCTGAACTAAAAGTTAGTATTATAGTTAAACTAAATTCCTAACAGCTCTTTGTATTCTAGCAAAGCTATTTCTCGGATATTTTCACTTTACTGAAATTGGTTTTAAGACTCACTTTTGTATCTAGCTGTGATGACCTCAGTTACTTAAAGCCCTTTTCATTGTAAAATCAATGTCCTATATTTTTTCTGTTTTCAAAAGTGCTTTCTCAGAATATTTCACTTCAATCATATCGAATATTACTGTGATGGCCAAAGTAAAAGAGAGTGCTTTTCGGCGCAAATTATAAACCTAACAGTTCTGTTTGTTCAATCAAAGTCTTTCTCAAAATATCTTCACTTCACTAAGAAAGACGTTTAGATACTTTGTTCATGTTGCTTTGAAGGTATGATTGACCAAAAGCTGTGTTCACTTTTCATTTTAAACTCATTTCCTGTGTTTCATTTTTAAACTTATATCAAAAGAGATCTATGTAAGCAATAAGCATATTGTCAGAATATTTATCTCCACTGAGAAATTCCTTTTAATGAATTTTTCATCTTATTTTGATGACTTTTTCATTGTTTTCTTATCTCCTAAGGGGATTGTTCATATGAAGTGCTTTGTCAAAACTATGCTCCACATTTTTGGGCACTTTTATATCTTGAAATGACTTGCATGAGTTATAAAAAGTCATTTTCACGGGAAAACTAATGTCCTAACACTTCTATTTCATTTAAGTCAAAAAGTCTTTCATTTCCTTGAGAGTCGAAAGGAGAATTCTGTGGTTAACGGTGTCAAAAGCAGCAGGATGAGAATGGATGACTTGGAAGCCGCCCTTGCCAGTCGTAGATCTTCAACAACTGAGAGCAGCGCTGTCTCCATTGAGTGTCCCTTCTTGAAGCCTGACTGGTTGCTGTCCAAGAGGTTGTGTAGAGTAAGGTAGGCCGAGAGTTGGTCGAAGACGTGCAGTCAGATGAAGGGCAGGAGAGAAACTGGTCTGTAGTTCTCTAGAAGTGCAGAATTCAGCAAGGGTTTCTTCAACAGCGGGGTGATCCGGGCTTCTTTGAAAGCAGTAGGAAATGTTCCAGAGTTGAGCGATGAGTTGATGATGTGGGTAATTACAGGGATGACCGATGGAGAGATGTTTTGCCGGAGATGGGTAGGGCTGGGGTCTAGCAAGCAGATAGTCGGGTGGTTCGAGTCGATGACTCTCTCAGCGACGTTTTCCGTCAACGGAGAGAAAGAACGGAAAGACGTGGTGAGAGGAGCCGGAGAATGGTCCAGTTGTTAGCAGTCATGCTCGCCCTCAGGAGGTTTCTACCTCTAGTGCAGGGCAAGCATGTGCTGATCCGCTCCGACAGTACGGCAGCTGTAGCGTACATCAACCACCAAGGTCGGGTGAGCAGGTGATAAGATCCCTGCATGCTGTATTTCTCCCAGGTTATCTGAAACAGACAAACGACGCGCTCTCTCGTCAGATGCCGCCTCGCGGAAAATGGTGACTTCATCCCGGGACAATCCGGCTGATACGGGAACTGTTCGGCCAGGCACAGTTGGACCTGTTTGTCTCGCCAGACAACACCCATTGCTCGCCTTGGTACTCCTTGAACGAGGGCACCTTTGGCATGGATGCCATGCGCACAGCTGGCCCCGGGACAAGTGGAAGTATGCCCAGTGAGCCTTCTTGCACAGGTCCTCTACAAGGTCAGGGACGAGGAGCACCAAGTCCTGTTAAATTGCGCCATACTGGCGCAACCAGGCTAGGATCGCCGTGCTAATACCTCTGGTGATAGCTCCCCCCTGGCCCATTCCCCTGAGGAAGGACCTTCTGCCTCAGGGGAAGGATAAGGTGTGTCACCCACGACAAGACCTCCTGAACTTCCATGTCTGGTCCCTGGACGGGACAAGGAGACCCTGAACGAGCAACCTCCGGCGGTGGCGGACACGATCGTTCAGGCGAGAGCACCGGCAACGAGGCATCTGTACAGCGTGAAGTGGCGCATCTTCTGGTCCAGGTGCTCCTCACACGGTGGGGAGCCCGGAGTATGTGCTATCGATGCAGTGCTGTCCTTTCTCCGAGAGAAACACTAGAGCAACCTTTCACCATCTATGCTCAGGGTTTATGTAGCCGCTATTGCGGCACACCATGAGCTGGTTGAGGGTAAATCTCTCGGACAATATAGCCTGGTCACCAGGTTCCTCCATACCCTCTTGGGATCTCGACTTGGTCCTAGCGGGCCTTTCCGAGACCCCTTCCAGCCCCTAGTAGAGATTGACCTTCCTCGTCTCATGATGAAGACAGCACTCCTAGTAGCGCTCGCCTCTATCAAGAGGGTAGGGAACCTGTAGATCGAATTACTGTAGACCGAACTACTCTCACGTCATCCTGAGACTCCGGCCTGGCTACGTGCCCAAGGAGTTCCTACAACTCCCTTTCGGGACCAGGTAGTGATAATGCAGGCGCTCCCCACAGGGGAGGAATATACCACTAATTCAGGGCTGTGTCCGGTAGGAGCCTTGTGCTTCTACCTGGAATGCACACAGAGTTTCAGGAGCTCTGAGCAGCTTTTTGTCTGTTATGGAGTTCGGCAAAGAGGGAGGGCTGTCTTTAAACGGAGATTGGCACACTGGATTGTGGATGCCATTACTATGGCTTTCCGATGCCAGAATCTGCCCTGTTGCTTGCAGTGAGGGCTCACTCCACCAGGGGTGTAGCCTCCTCGTGGGCAGTGGCTACGCCTAACACCTTTGCAAGGTTTCACAACCTCAGGTCATTTTCAGTGAAGTGAAGATATTTTGAGAAAGAGCTTGATTGAACAAACAGGTCTGGAGTTTTGCCCTGATAAGTTTTTTCCTTAGGCCATCACAGGAAGATTAAAATGTGTCCTAATATTCGATTTAATTGAAGTGTAGTGTGAGAAAGATTTTCATTGAACACACAAAACTGCTAGGTATGGAGCTTTACACTGAAAAGTTTTTTTTCAGGGCAAGATAAAAATGTATCTAATATTTATTTTCAATAAAGTATTCAGAAAATTTTTCTGAGAGCACACTTTTGAAAAACTAAAATGCATAGGACATGAGTTTAACAATGAAAGGGGCTTAAATCACTGAGGTCATCACAGCAAGATAAAAAATAAGTATTAAAAACAATATCAGTGAAAGTGTAGATATTCAGATAAAAAGCACTTTATTATACACAGAGAAGTTTACGGATATGAGTTACAATAAAGTGGGCTTCTTTAGTCAACCAGGTCCCCTCAGCAGATAAAAAAAAGTTACTAAATGACATTTTCAGTCAAGTGAAAACAATCTGAGTAAGAGCCTTGTTTTGATATTTAGAACTGTAAGGAATTGAGTTTAACATAATCGTTTTCTTAGTCAACAAAAGGTGTCTAAAAGTCATTTTCAGTGAAGTGAAAATATTCTGAAGTAGTGCTTTTTGGACATTGAAAACTGTTATGACTTGGAAGTTTCACAACGAAAATTGGTTTAAGTCACTCAGGTCATTACAGAACAATAAAAAGGTTTCAAACAGGCAGCTGCTCCCTGGGTTGCGGCGGACTCGTCCCAGACGGGCACACCCATGTCATCTGTCTCACGTGTCTAGGTCTCCAGCACTTTGACGCGATGTTTAAGGGACCGATCTGCCCGCACTACGAGCAGATGTCGATAAAGACGTTGGGGTCACGGGTGGCTTTTACTCGGAAAGCGAGCCCCCACTTTGTCATTTCCCTTTGGTTCGCTGGCTGCGTCTACGGCACAGTCAGCAGCCTTGGTGAGAGAACGATCCGTCTCGGCTATGCAATCCAGTTTGCCAAGCACCTTCCCTAGTTTCGAGGGATCCTCTTCACCTCTGTACGAGGGAAGGATTCTTCTTTGAAGTGATCGAACCCGGTCCCATAGCCGAGATGTCGTTGGGTTTCTAAAGCCATACTTCATCATACACAAGAGAGGTGGAGGGCCACGCCCCATTCTGGATTTGCGTTCAATTATCCGGTGTCTTCACATACTACCATTCAGAATGCTTACACAGAAGCGCATCCTCAGGTCTGTCAGATATGAGGATTGGTTTCTTGGCAATCAACCTGAAAGACGCGTACTTCCATGTCTCGATACTTTCTCGGCACAGACCACTCCTACGGTTTGTCTTCGAGAGTCGGGCGTACCAGTAGAGGGTCCTGCACTTTGGTCTGTCCCTGTCTCCCTGCGTCTTCACGAAAGTCGCGGAAGCTGCACTATCCCCCCTAAGAGAGCAGGGCGAGTTTACTAAACTATCTCGACGACTGGCTTATCTTGCTCACTCGTGAGATCTAGTGTGTACACATGGGGACCTGGTGCTCCAGCACCTAAGCCGACTGGGTTTAAGGGTCAACCGAGCAAAGAGCAAGCTCTCCCCAGCACAGAGCATTTCCTATCTTGGTATGGAACTAGACTCTGTCACTATGTTTGCATGACTCACGGACGAGCGTGCCCAAGCCGCAAGCTCAGGCATTCCATGGTCCACCTGAAATATATTCAAAGGCTCCAGGGTCATGTGGCAACTGGGGTTATCCCACTTGGGTTGATGCACATGCGACCGCTTCAGCATGGGCTTCAGAGTCAGGTTCCGAGGAGTGCGTGGCGCACAGCCACCAGGCGGATTGCCATCACGCTTCAGTGTTGGAGCACCCTAGCCCCGTTGTCCTCCAGGGCCTTTTTATGAGCGGATGTACCCCTTGCACAGGTTTCAAGTCGCGTTGTGGTGACAATGGATGCCTCTCTGTTGGGCTGGGGTGCAGTGTGCACTGGCATATCAATTGCCTGGAGTTGTTTACATTTACATTTAGGGATTTAGCAGACACTTTTATCCAATGCGACTTACAAATAGTCGAGGAGACAATGAAGCTGTAAATAGCCCAAAAAACAATAGGTGTACAAATGCTGGAACAAGGTTACCAAGGTACACAAAGCGAGATAAAAACCTGTTGGTAGAAAAATGAGTTTTCAGGTGTTTTTTAAATATAGAGACTGAGTTCGGCAAGCGTGAAGCAAGAGGCACATCTTTCCACCATTGAGACACCGATGCAGAGAACGTACGAGAGAGAGATTTCTTACCCTTTTGAGATGGCACCACAAGTCGTTGCTTGTTTGCGGAGCGTAGAGATCTGGAGGAAATATACCTTTGAATTATTTGAGTTAAGGTATCTAGATGCTGAACCGGTCGTGGTCCTGTAGGCGATGAGAAGAGAGTTGAATTCAATGCGAGCTGCTATGGGAAGCCAATGTAGTTTTATGAAGAGAGGTGTTACATGGGTCCTTTTTGGTTCCTTGAACCCCACTCTTGCCGCTGCATTCTGTATCATCTGCAGAGGTTTAGTTGTGCACATCGGGAGTCCAGCAAGCAGCGCATTGCAGTAGTCCAGCCTGGACAAGACCAGAGCCTGAACCATGATTTGGGTGGAATGTTCTGAGAGAAACGATCTGATCTTCCTGATGTTGTAGAGCATGAATCTGCAGGATCTGACAGTCGCGGCAACATGATCTGTGAAATTGAGCTGATCATCGATGATTACTCCCAAGTTTCTCGCGGACCTGGATCAAACAATGGTTAATGCTCCTATTCGGATGGAGAGGTCATGACAGGCCCTTGGGTTGACAGGGATGACAAGGAGTTCCGTTTTCGCAAGTTTTACTCGGGTCGAAATCGTATGATCTTCCGGATGAAACGCAAGCTGGAGTATAACAGGACTATCAGAAGCGATTCTTACGAATGACTGATCCCAGTGATGTCATGTAGATCGAGAAGAGCAACGGTCCAAGAACTGAGCCCTGAGGTACACCGGTGTCAAGATGTTGCGCTTTTGAGACTTCACCTCCCCCCGAAACCCTGAAGGATCTATCCAAGAGGTAGGATTCGAACCATTGGAGAGCCTTGTCAGAGACGCCCATTTCCTAGAGAGTCGAAAGGACAATTTTGTGGTTAATGGTGACAAAAGCGGCAGATAAGTCCATCAGGATGAGAATGGATGACTTGGAGGCCGCCCTTGTCAGTCGTAGATCTTCAACAACTGAGAGCAGTGCTGTCTCCGTTGAGTGTCCCTTCTTGAAGCCTGACTGGTTGCTGTCCAAGAGGTTGTGTAGAGTAAGGTAGGCCGAGAGTTGATCGAAGACGACATGTTCAAGAGTTTTTCCGATGAAGGGCAGGAGAGAAACTGGTCTTTAGTTATCTAGAAGTGCAGAATTTAGCGAGGGTTTCTTCAACAGCATGGTGATTCAAGCTTCTTTGAAAGCAGTAGGAAATGTTTCAGGGTTGAGGGATAAGTTGATGAGGTGGGTAACTGCAGTGATGACCGATGGAGAGATGTCTTGCAAGAGATGGGGTCTAGAAGGCAGGTAGTTGGGTCATTCGAGTCGATGATTCGCAGTCAATGGAGAGAAAGAGCGGAGAGATGTGGTCAGAGGAGTCGGAGTACGGTCCAGTTGTAAGTGTTCATGCTCGCCCTCAGGAGGTTTCTACCTCTAGTGCAGGGCAAGCATGTGCTGATCCGCTCAGACAGTACGGCAGCTGTAGAGTACATTAACCTGCAAAGCGGGGTCACTCGCGCCGAATGTCACAACTTGCCCGACGCCAGGAGTCAGCAGGTGATAAGATCCCTGCGTGCTGTATTTCTCCCAGGCTACCTGAAACAGACAACCGACGCGCTCTCTCGTCAGATGACGACCTCGCGGAAAATGATGACTCCATCCCAGGACGATCCGGCTGATATGGGAACAGTTCGGCTAGGCACAGGTGGACCTGTTTGTCGGACACAACACTCTCCACGTCCAACGAGTGCCTACAGTTCGGACAGAATTACTTTCACGTCATCCTGAGTCTCCAGCCCGGCTACGTGCCCAAGGTTCCTACCACTCCCTTTCTGGACCATGTAGTGAACATGCTGCCGCTCCCCACAGGGGAGGAAGACCCAACTCCTTCAGGGCTGTGTCCGGTACGAGCCTTGCGCTTCTACCTGAGGGAAGGCTGTCTCCTAACAGAGATTTTCGCACTGGATCGTGGATGGCATTACAATGGCTTACCGATGCCAGAACCTGCCCTGCCCGCTTGCAGTGAGGGCTCACTCCACCAGGGGTGTAGCTTCCTCATGGGCAGTGGCTCAGGGCGCCTCTCTAGCACACATCTGCACATTTGCAAGGTTTTACAACCTCAGGTCATTTTCAGTGAAGTGAAGATATTTTGAGAAAGAGCTTGATTGAACAAACAGACCGGTTAGGTCTGGAGTTTTGCCCTGAAAAGTTTTTTCCTTAGGCCATCAGAGGAAGATTAAAATGTGTCCTAATATTCGATTTAATTGAAGTGTAGTCTGAGAATGATTTTCATTGAACACACATAAGGTAGGTAGAGTTTAACACTGAAAAGTTTTTTTTTCAGGGCAAGATGAAAATTTATCTAATATTAATTTTCAATAAAGTATTTTGAAAAATGTTCTGAGAGCACACTTTTGAAAAACTGAAATGCATAGGACGTGAGTTTAACAATGAAAGGGGCTTAAATCACTGAGGTAATCACAGCAGTGTAAAAAATAAGTCTTAAAGACAATATCAGTGAAGTGTAGATATTCAGAGAAAGCACTTTATTATACACAGAGAAGTTTACGGATATGAGTTACAATGAAGTGGGCTTAAGTCAACCAGGCCCCCTCAGCAGATAAAAAAAAGTTACTAAAACACATCTTCAGTCAAGTGGAAACAATCTGAGGAAGAGCCTTGTTTTAATATTTAGAACTGTCAGATTTTGAGTTTAACATAATCGTTTTCTAAGCCACTCAGGTCCTCACAGCAAGAACAAAAAGGTGTATGAAAGTCATTTTCAGTGAAGTGAAAATATTCTGAAATAGCTTTTTTGGCCACAGAGAACTGTTATGACTTAAATCATAAAGTTAAAGTCACTCAGGTTATCACAGGATAAAAAGGTGTCAAACAGGCAGTGCAGAAAAGATATTTGAGAAATCATTTTTTTTTTAAAACAAACTTCCTAGCACATACGTTTCTCAATGAAAAGTGCTTTTCACAGAAAAAAATGCTATCACAGAAACATACTTTTTTTTCAAAGTTTAATTTCTTTGAAGTAAATATTCTGAGAAAGAACTTAATTTAAGCTAAGATCTCTTAGTATGTAAGTTTATAACGTAAACATCTTTTATCAAATCAGGCCATTAAAGCAAGATGGAACATATGTCGAAAAGGTATTTTTCAGGGGAGAGAATATCCTTTGAGAAAGCGCATCACAGCAAAAGTGTCGAAGAGTAAATTTCAACAAAATGAAAAATGTCTTGAAGTCTAATTCAGTTAAGTGAAGATATTTTTAGAAAGTACTTCATTAGAAAAGATAGAATAATAAAGACATGATTTTTACAATGAAAAATTTTTCTATTTACTTTTACTTAATCAGACCAGCACTGCAAGATGAAAATGTCTCAAAAAGGGAATTTTCAATGTATAGAAGTTATTTTGAGAGAACACTTCCAAAAGAACTCTTGGGATATAAGTTTTTTTAATAAAAAGTGTTTCAAGTTAAAAAAGGTGAAAGTGTCTATAGGGTGTAAAATTAAATTTCATCGAAGTAAAGATATTCTAAAGAAGTGCAAAAAGTAATTTTGATGTAGACAAAAAAATCTAAAAAGATCTAAAATTCAATATCATTAAAGTATATATATATTTTGAGGAAGCCCTTCATATGAACACATTGAGCTCTTAAGATATAAGTTGACAACAAATAAGTCAAAATATGAAGATTGAAAATGGTGCAAAAGTAATTGTTTAGTTTAGAGAAGATCATTTGAGAAAGTGCTTTATTTGAGTACACAGAACTGTTTTCAATAAAAGGGCTTTGATTGACTGAGGCCATCACACATAAGGAAATATGTCTAACAGTCAGTCTTAACCAACTGAAAAATGTGTCTTAAAGTAATTTTCTGTAAAGTGAAGTAATTGTGAGACAGCCTTTAGTTTGAAAAACATATAATTCTTAGGACAAGGCTTTGTCACTGAGGTCATCACAGCAAGATACATTCTGTCTATAAAAGAATTTTAATAAAGTAAAGATATTCTGAGAAAGTGAAGAAATCTAATAAAAAGGAATCAGGCAAAATGAAAAAAAGGGTTCAGCGAGAGGAATAAAGTTTTAAAACTCATTTTCAGTCAAGTGAAAAATCACAGTAAGAGCTTTGCTTGAATCCAAAGAGAAACAGAAACACAGATAACACATAAAAATACAGATTCTAGCAGTTCTGAGTGCTTCAAAAAATAGCTTTTTGAAACTCAGTACAACACTCTGAAATGAATTCTAGACATTTGTTTAAACTGCTACAATTACCAGAGTGACTGGAAGCACATGCCGTTATATATTGTGTAAGACAAACTTTCTAAATAACCACTTAAAATTACTGTTGACAACTTTTTTGTGTTGCTCTAATGTCAATATTGACTAAAGGCGCGATTCTATACGATTTGCACACCCTTACATTGACTAAAAAGCCCCTATTTGGAAAAATAATATTCTAACCGTGTTGCTTGTTTAAGTAAACGCTTTACCGAACCCAGTGCACCGCTCTGAAAATGACTTTCAGAAACTTTCATGTTGATATACAATATAAACGTATCATTTTCAAAACCTAACTAAACCCCTTCTAAAATGACTTTTTAGACTCCGTTTTCATGACCTTAACGTTTCATTGCAAATCTTATACCATAACAGGTATGTTTTTCCAAAAGAAGTGCTTTCTCACATGTACACATTTGTATAATTACCTTGACTACAGCTGCATCTCTCTGCTCAGCTCGCATTCTATCAGTTCTGTGTGTTTAAACAAAGGAGCTTTCTCAAACTCACATTACTCTTAAAATTACTTTTAAAAACTATTTTCATGTTGACATGATACCATGTAAAAGTTGCTATTTCAAAGCCTTACCACTAGACTCTTAAAATTACTGTTGTAATAATGATGTTTTGGCAAGATTGACCTTAAGCACGTTTCACTGCAAATCTTTTACCCTTACAGTTCATTATTAAAATGAATTTCAGACTTTTTGTGTGCTGTTTTGGCAAGATAGACTTAAAAAAAGTTATACTTGCAAATATCTTTTATAAGTAGTGTCCAAGCGAACTACTTTCTTGAACTCATTACACAACTTTTAGAATGACTTTGTTATGCCCTAATTAACTAAAATAAAGTTTCATTGCAAGTCTCATATCTTAACAGTTTTGTATATCCAAAAAAAAATGAATTTCACACAGTGGTTTATACTGCTGCAATTGCTTGAGTGACTAGAAGTAAATACCGAAAAAGAAGCGCTTTTTCTTGCCTTAATGATTTGAGTTACTAAAAGCACAAATTATGCAATCTATTTCAAATATCTAACCGTTTTGTGTGTTGAAATGGAAAGCTTTTCCAAGCTCATTGCACCGCTATGAAAGTTTCTTTCAGACACTAATTTCATGTTGATATGATAATGTGTAAAAGTAGCACTTTCGAACCTAACTGCAACACTCTTAAAAAGACTTTTTAGACTTCCTGTTCGTCTTACCCTTTTCACACTTCAAATCTCATACGCCAAGGATTCTGTGAATGTTCTAAAGAAGCGCATATAAAACCTAATGCACCACCGTTAAAATGACTTTTTAACACATAAAAAAGTTGTTGTTTTGGCATAATTCATTTAAAACAGGTTATGCTTGCAAATTTCTTACACCTATCAGTTCTGTGAGTCTAAATGAAGTACTTTCTCAAAATCATTACAACAGTCTAGAAAGGACTTTGTTATGCCCGGAGTAACTAAAAACAAGTTTTATTGCAAAACTCATACATAAAGCATTTTGTAAAAATGTTTCTCTCCACTAAAAATGACAAAAAGAGAGTTTGATTCAAAAAATCTTACCCTAACAGTCAAAGTTCAAATCACCCCGATTCTCAATATTGCTGCACAACTTTGAAAATGTCTTTTAGACACTGTTTACATGTTGCTTTGAGCGAGTGACGTAAATGTCATTTTAAATTATACTCTGAGTTTCAAAGCATTTCGCAAATGAATTGCAGCACTCATATTTGTAATGAAACTTGCTCTTGTCACTATGGCAATCACAGAACATTAACAGCATTTTCAGACTGATAAAGTTAGTTTTAAAAGCGATTTGTTTATATACCACACATACCTGTTAAGATACTTTTAATAATCTATGCAGCGGTTTAAGAAATGTGTACTGAAGTCATTGTCACAGTGAGTTTAAGAAATTATTTTACTAAAACTAAAAGAAAATATGGGGGTGTGAGATTAGCAAGGGGACTGAAGTGAATTTGAGAAAGTTCTTCATTTAAACACAGGGAACTGCTTTGTGCAATTTATGTGATTTTTGGCACACAAAACAGTTAGGGCATGTGTTTTGCAATGAAACTTGCTTTTAATACATCAAGGCAACACGACAAAGTGTCCAAAGACTTTTCAAGAGTTGTGCAGTTAGTTTTGTAGAAACTTGGTGAAAACATGCTTTTGGTAATCAAACGTTTGTTACTCATGCCATAGCGGCATCTGAAGTTCAAGTAAACTCATCTGAAGTAAACTCTTAGTGTATAACATTTGCAATAAACGCTTTTATTCACAAGACATCACGAAGTCAAAAAAGTGTCTATAATGTATTTTTAGAGTGGTGTATTGAGTTTGAGGGAGTGCTTCTGAATACAAATAACAAACTGTAAAGGTAAGATATTTGTAATGAAACTTGCGTCTAGTTACTAAGGGCTAGCCAGAGCACTGTTATGGCATAGTGTCTGCAAGGAACCTGCTTTTAGTCACTCATTCCATTTTTGTAAAATTAAGAGTCACAAAGAACTCTCAGGGTATGAGTTTATAAGTAGGGTATGAAATGTACTTTTAGGCATTAAGAGCAAACCAGTGACATCATTTTCAGAGTAATGCAGTGAGTTTGAGAAATCACTTGGGAGGGACAGAAAGAACTATTACGGAATAAGATTTGCCATGAATCGTGAATTTCGTCATTCAAGCTCATTTTAAGTGTTCTGTAGTAGGTTAAAGAAAACGATTGTTTTGGAAATCCAATAGTGTTAGGGTATGACTTATGCAATTAAAAGTGCTTTGAGTTACTTAACAAAGTATAACAAAGTCCTTTCTAAAGTGATGCAATAAGTTTGAGAAAGATAGTGAATTGCAATTAAAACGTATTCTAAGTCAATCTTGCCAAAACAGACACACAAAAGGTGTTTGACTGTCATTCAGACACTTTAAAAGTTATGCAGTTAGTTTTTTAAATCAATTTTATATAAAACACGCAGAACTAGAACTGTAAGGTTATAAGATTTGCAGGGAAACGTGCTTATGGTCAATCTTTCCAAAACAACAACATGAAAAAGGAGTCTAAAAAGTAATTTTAAGAGATGTGCAGTTAGGTGTTGAAAGCAATACTTTTACATAATATCATATCAACAAGAGGAGCTCTCTCACACACAAACTCAAAACGCAAGTCATTTGAGAGTGGTGCAATGACTTTTACAAAGCTTTTCATTAAAACACACAAAACGGCTAGTATAAGAGTTTGCATTATATGTTCTTTTAGTCACTCTGGTAAGCAATGTAAACAACGTATTTAAACGTAATTTTTCAGAGTTGTCTTGTGAGTTTGAGAAAGCGCTTCTTTTGGGCACATAACACTGTTATGGTATGAGTTTGAACTAGAACGTTCTTTAAGATAATCTGGGCAGCACACCAACGTGAAACTTTGTCTAAAAGTATTTTTCTGAGTGGAGCAGTGAGTTTTTTATAATGTTTCGTTTACACAGGGAATTAGTAACTCAGTTTGAAAAGGTAATCGTTTGGATACACAGAACTTATATTGCTATCATAACGTGTTTAAACTTAAGTTCATCTTGCTTAAACTTAAGTTCATCTTGCCAAAACATCAACTCAAAAGGTGTAGGAAAGTCATTTAAACGGAGATGCAGTTAGTTTTGAATGCGCTTCAGAACACAAACAGAGGAATTGCAGTAAAGTAATTTTAGTGTAAGTAAGCGTTTGAAAGCGATACTTTTCTTGGTATAATATAAACAGGAAAACAGTGTCTGATAGTCATTTTGCACTGAGTTTGAGAAAGATTTTTATTTAAACACACAAAAACAGTTAGAATATGAATTAAGCGTTATATGCTCACAGATAATGTATGACATTTGCATAGACGCGATTCTTTAGTCAATCTTGCCAAAAGAGAAACAGGATAAGGTGCGAAAGTAATTTTGGGAGTGGTGCAATTCGACAAAAAAAAACTTGTCTTACAAACACAGAATTTGCAACAGCATGTGCTTCTAGTCAGTTAGGCATTGGGAGCAGTTTAAAGAAATGTCTGAAATTCAGATAAGAGTGTTGCACTGAGATTCAAAACATCCAGAACTGGTAGAAAATGAGTTTCTAACTGTAAGGGTACAGTTACCTAAGGGCTAGAAAGTGAACTGTTATGGCATAATTTTTTTAATGAACCCTGCTTTAAGTCACTTATTCCATTTTGGTAAAATTAAGTCAAAAATAACTCTTTGGTATTATTATGAGTAGGGTATGACATTAACTTATAGGGATTAAGAGCATTCACAGCGACACCTTTTTCAGAGTGATACAGTGACATTGAAAAATCGCTTCGGTAGGACAGATCGAACTTTTAGAGAATCAGGTATGAAATAAAACGTTATTTAAGTCACTCAAGCTCATTAAGGCAAGAGTAAGAACTTGTCTTAAAGAAAACGATTTATTTGGATATACAGTAGTGTTAGGGTATGAGACTTAGCAATGAAACCTGTTTTTAGTTACTAAACAAAGTATATAAAAGTTATTTCTAAATTGATTTAAAGAGTTTGAGAAAGTACTTCATTTGGACACACAGAACTAATAGTGTAAGATAATTGTAAGTAGAATGTATTTTAAGTCAATCTTGCCAGAACAGCAACACAAGACAATCATTTTAACACATACAGTTGGAGTATGAAACCTTAGTTAAGAACACACGCAGAGCTCTAAGGGTATTAGATTTGCAAGGAAACCAAAACAACAACACGAAAAACGAATCTAAAAAGTAATTTTAAGAGATGTGCAGTTAGGTGTTGAAAGCACCACTTTTAAAAGGTATCATATCACACGAGGCCCACTTTCTCAAACTCAAAAGTCCTTTTCGGAATAGTGCACTGACTTTGAGAAAGCTTTTCATTAAAGCACACAAAACGGTTAGAATATGAGTTTAGTTCATATTTTTTGTGTGTGTGCATATTTTCACAATATGTTTATATTATCACTTAGGCAAGATAAACAACATATCTAAAAGCAATTTTCATAGGTGTACAGTGAGTTTGAGGAAGTACTTCGTATGGACACAGAGAACTGTTAGGGTATGGGATTTTCAATAAATAGTGATTTAAAATATTTTTTTTATCTTGCTGTGATGGCCTGAACTAAAAGTTAGTATTATAGTTAAACTAAATTCCTAACAGCTCTTTGTATTCTAGCAAAGCTATTTCTCGGATATTTTCACTTTACTGAAATTGGTTTTAAGACTCATTTTTGTATCTAGCTGTGATGACCTCAGTTACTTAAAGCCCCATTCATTGTAAAATCAATGTCCTATATTTTTTCTGTTTTCAAAAGTGCTTTCTCAGAATATTTCACTTCAATCATATCGAATATTACTGTGATGGCCAAAGTAAAAGAGAGTGCTTTTCGGCGCAAATTATAAACCTAACAGTTCTGTTTGTTCAATCAAAGTCTTTCTCAAAATATCTTCACTTCACTGAGAAAGACGTTTAGATACTTTGTTCATGTTGCTTTGAAGGTATGATTGACCAAAAGCTGTGTTCACTTTTCATTTTAAACTCATTTCCTGTGTTTCATTTTTAAACTTATATCAAAAGAGATCTATGTAAGCAATAAGCATATTGTCAGAATATTTATCTCCACTGAGAAATTCCTTTTAATGAATTTTTCATCTTATTTTGATGACTTTTTCATTGTTTTCTTATCTCCTAAGTGGATTGTTCATATGAAGTGCTTTGTCAAAACTATGCTCCACATTTTTGGTCACTTTTATATCTTGAAATGACTTGCATGAGTTATAAAAAGTCATTTTCACTGGAAAACTCACGTCCTAACACTTCTATTTCATTTAAGTCAAAAAGTCTTTCATTTCCTTGAGAGTCGAAAGGAGAATTCTGTGGTTAACGGTGTCAAAAGCAGCAGGATGAGAATGGATGACTTGGAAGCCGCCCTTGCCAGTCGTAGATCTTCAACAACTGAGAGCAGCGCTGTCTCCATTGAGTGTCCCTTCTTGAAGCCTGACTGGTTGCTGTCCAAGTGCAGTTCAAGAGTTTTTCTGATGAAGGGCAGGAGAGAAACTGGTCTGTAGTTCTCTAGAAGTGCAGAATTCAGCAAGGGTTTCTTCAACAGCGGGGTGATCCGGGCTTCTTTGAAAGCAGTAGGAAATGTTCCAGAGTTGAGCGATGAGTTGATGATGTGGGTAATTGCAGGGATGACCGATGGAGAGATGTTTTGCCGGAGATGGGTAGGGCTGGGGTCTAGCAAGCAGATAGTCGGGTGGTTCGAGTCGATGACTCTCTCAGCGACGTTTTCAGTCAACGGAGAGAAAGAACAGAAAGAGGTGGTGAGAGGAGCCGGAGAATGGTCCAGTTGTTAGCAGTCATGCTCGCCCTCAGGAGGTTTCTACCTCTAGTGCAGGGCAAGCATGTGCTGATCCGCTCCGACAGTACGGCAGCTGTAGCGTACATCAACCACCAAGGTCGGGTGAGCAGGTGATAAGATCCCTGCATGCTGTATTTCTCCCAGGCTATCGAAACAGACAAACGACGCGCTCTCTCGTCAGATGCCGCCTCGCGGAAAATGGTGACTTCATCCCGGGACAATCCGGCTGATACGGGAACTGTTCGGCCAGGCACAGTTGGACCTGTTTGTCTCGCCGGACAACACCCATTGCTCGCCTTGGTACTCCTTGAACGAGAGCACCTTCGGCATGGATGCCATGGCGCACAGCTGGACCCGGGACAAGTGGAAGTATGCCCAGTGAGCCTTCTTGCACAGGTCCTCTACAAGGTCAGGGACGAGGAGCACCAAGTCCTGTTAAATTGCACCATACTGGCGCAACCAGGCTAGGTCGCCGTGCTAATACCTCTGGTGATAGCTCCCCCCTGGCCCATTCCCCTGAGGAAGGACCTTCTGCCTCAGGGGAAGGATAAGGTGTGTCACCCACGACAAGACCTCCTGAACTTCCATGTCTGGTCCCTGGACGGGACAAGGAGACCCTGAACGAGCAACCTCCGGCGGTGGCGGACACGATCGTTCAGGCGAGAGCACCGGCAACGAGGCATCTGTACGGCGCGAAGTGGCGCATCTTCTGGTCCAGGTGCTCCTCACACGGTGGGGAGCCCGGAGTATGTGCTATCGATGCAGTGCTGTCCTTTCTCCAAGAGAAACACTAGAGCAACCTTTCACCATCTATGCTCAGGGTTTATGTAGCCGCTATTGCGGCACACCATGAGCTGGTTGAGGGTAAATCTCTCGGACAATATAGCCTGGTCACCAGGTTCCTCCATACCCTCTTGGGATCTCGACGTGGTCCTAGCGGGCCTTTCCGAGACCCCTTCCAGCCCCTAGTAGAGATTGACCTTCCTCGTCTCATGATGAAGACAGCACTCCTAGTAGCGCTCGCCTCTATCAAGAGGGTAGGGTACCTGTAGATCGAATTACTGTAGACCGAACTACTCTCACGTCATCCTGAGACTCCGGCCTGGCTACGTGCCCAAGGAGTTCCTACAACTCCCTTTCGGGACCAGGTAGTGATAATGCAGGCGCTCCCTACAGGGGAGGAAGATACCACTAATTCAGGGCTGTGTCCGGTAGGAGCCTTGCGCTTCTACCTGGAACGCACACAGAGTTTCAGGAGCTCTGGGCAGCTTTTTGTCTGTTATGGAGTTCGGCAAAGAGGGAGGGCTGTCTTTAAACGGAGATTGGCACACTGGATTGTGGATGCCATTACTATGGCTTTCCGATGCCAGAATCTGCCCTGTTGCTTGCAGTGAGGGCTCACTCCACCAGGGGTGTATCCTCCTCGTGGGCAGTGGCTACGCCTAACACCTTTGCAAGGTTTCACAACCTCAGGTCATTTTCAGTGAAGTGAAGATATTTTGAGAAAGAGCTTGATTGAACAAACAGGTCTGGAGTTTTGCCCTGATAAGTTTTTTCCTTAGGCCATCACAGGAAGATTAAAATGTGTCCTAATATTCGATTTAATTGAAGTGTAGTGTGAGAAAGATTTTCATTGAACACACATAACTGCTAGGTATGGAGCTTTACACTGAAAAGTTTTTTTTCAGGGCAAGATAAAAATGTATCTAATATTTATTTTCAATAAAGTATTCAGAAAATTTTTCTGAGAGCACACTTTTGAAAAACTAAAATGCATAGGACATGAGTTTATCAATGAAAGGGGCTTAAATCACTGAGGTCATCACAGCAAGATAAAAAATAAGTCTTAAAAACAATATCAGTGAAAGTGTAGATATTCAGATAAAAAGCACTTTATTATACACAGAGAAGTTTACGGATATGAGTTACAATAAAGTGGGCTTCTTTAGTCAACCAGGTCCCCTCAGCAGATAAAAAAAAGTTACTAAATGACATTTTCAGTCAAGTGAAAACAACCTGAGGAAGAGCCTTGTTTTGATATTTAGAACTGTAAGGAATTGAGTTTAACATAATCGTTTTCTTAGTCAACAAAAGGTGTCTAAAAGTCATTTTCAGTGAAGTGAAAATATTCTGAAGTAGTGCTTTTTGGACATTGAAAACTGTTATGACTTGGAAGTTTCACAACGAAAATTGGTTTAAGTCACTCAGGTCATTACAGAACAATAAAAAGGTTTCAAACAGGCAGCTGCTCCCTGGGTTGCGGCGGACTCGTCCCAGACGGGCACACCCATGTCATCTGTCTCACGTGTCTGGGTCTCCAGCACTTTGACGCGATGTTTAAGGGACCGATCTGCCCGCACTACGAGCAGATGTCGATAAAGACGTTGGGGTCACGGGTGGCTTTTACTCGGAAAGCAAGCCCCCACTTCGTCAGTTCCCTTTGGTTCGCTGGCACAGTCAGCAGCCTTGGTGAGAGAACGATCCGTCTCGCAATCCAGTTTGCCAAGCACCTTCCCTAGTTTCGAGGGATCCTCTTCACCTCTGTACGAGGGAAGGATTCTTCTTTGAAGTGATCGAACCCGGTCCCATAGCCGAGATGTCGATGGGTTTCTAAAGCCATACTTCATCATACACAAGAGAGGTGGAGGGCCACGCCCCATTCTGGATTTGCGTTCAATTATCCGGTGTCTTCACATACTACCATTCAGAATGCTTACACAGAAGCGCATCCTCAGGTCTGTCAGATATGAGGATTGGTTTCTTGGCAATCAACCTGAAAGACGCGTACTTCCATGTCTCGATACTTTCTTGGCACAGACCACTCCTACGGTTTGTCTTCGAGAGTCGGGCGTACCAGTACAGGGTCCTGCACTTTGGTCTGTCCCTGTCTCCCTGCGTCTTCACGAAAGTCGCGGAAGCTGCACTATCCCCCCTAAGAGAGCAGGGCGTGCGTTTACTAAACTATCTCGACGACTGGCTTATCTTTGCTCACTCGTGAGATCTAGTGTGTACACATGGGGACCTGGTGCTCCAGCACCTAAGCCGACTGGGTTTAAGGGTCAACCGAGCAAAGAGCAAGCTCTCCCCAGCACAGAGCATTTCCTATCTTGGTATGGAACTAGACTCTGTCACTATGTTTGCATGACTCACGGACGAGCGTGCCCAAGCCGCAAGCTCAGGCATTCCATGGTCCACCTGAAATATATTCAAAGGCTCCAGGGTCATGTGGCAACTGGGGTTATCCCACTTGGGTTGATGCACATGCGACCGCTTCAGCATGGGCTTCAGAGTCAGGTTCCAAGGAGTGCGTGGCGCACAGCCACCAGGCGGATTGCCATCACGCTTCAGTGTTGGAGCACCCTAGCCCCGTTGTCCTCCAGGGCCTTTTTATGAGCGGATGTACCCCTTGCACAGGTGTCAAGTCGCGTTGTGGTGACAATGGATGCCTCTCTGTTGGGCTGGGGTGCAGTGTGCACTGGCATATCAATTGCCTGGAGTTGTTTACATTTACATTTAGGGATTTAGCAGACACTTTTATCCAATGCGACTTACAAATAGTCGAGGAGACAATGAAGCTGTAAATAGCCCAAAAAACAATAGGTGTACAAATGCTGGAACAAGATTACCAAGGTACACAAAGCGAGATAAAAACCTGTTGGTAGAAAAATGAGTTTTCAGGTGTTTTTTAAATATAGAGACTGAGTTCGGCAAGCGTGAAGCAAGAGGCACATCTTTCCACCATTGAGACACCGATGCAGAGAACGTACGAGAGAGAGATTTCTTACCCTTTTGAGATGGCACCACAAGTCGTTGCTTGTTTGCGGAGCGTAGAGATCTGGAGGAAATATACCTTTGAATTATTTGAGTTAAGGTATCTAGATGCTGAACCGGTCGTGGTCCTGTAGGCGATGAGAAGAGAGTTGAATTCAATGCGAGCTGCTATGGGAAGCCAATGTAGTTTTATGAAGAGAGGTGTTACATGGGTTACAATGGTTGATGCTCCTATTCGGATGGAGAGGTCATGACAGGCCCTTGGGTTGACAGGGATGACAAGGAGTTCCGTTTTCGCAAGTTTTACTCGGGTCGAAATCGTATGATCTTCCGGATGAAACGCAAGGTGGAGTATAACAGGACTATCAGAAGCGATTCTTACGAATGACTGATCCCAGTGATGTCATGTAGATCGAGAAGAGCAACGGTCCAAGAACTGAGCCCTGAGGTACACCGGTGTCAAGATGTTGCGCTTTTGAGACTTCACCTCCCCCCGAAACCCTGAAGGATCTATCCGAGAGGTAGGATTCGAACCATTGGAGAGCCTTGTCAGAGACGCCCATTTCCTAGAGAGTCGAAAGGACAATTTTGTGGTTAATGGTGACAAAAGCGGCAGATAAGTCCATCAGGATGAGAATGGATGACTTGGAGGCCGCCCTTGTCAGTCGTAGATCTTCAACAACTGAGAGCAGTGCTGTCTCCGTTGAGTGTCCCTTCTTGAAGCCTGACTGGTTGCTGTCCAAGAGGTTGTGTAGAGTAAGGTAGGCCGAGAGTTGGTCGAAGACGACATGTTCAAGGGTTTTTCCAATGAAGGGCAGGAGAGAAACTGGTCTTTAGTTATCTAGAAGTGCAGAATTTAGCGAGGGTTTCTTCAACAGCATGGTGATTCAAGCTCCTTTGAAAGCAGTAGGAAATGTTTCAGGGTTGAGGGATAAGTTGATGAGGTGGGTAACTGCAGTGATGACCGATGGAGAGATGTCTTGCAAGAGATGGGGTCTAGCAGGCAGGTAGTTGGGTCGTTCGAGTCGATGATTCTCGCAGCGCCGTTTTCAGTCAATGGAGAGAAAGAGCGGAGAGATGTGGTCAGAGGAGTCGGAGTACGGTCCAGTTGTTAGTGTTCATGCTCGCCCTCAGGAGGTTTCTACCTCTAGTGCAGGGCAAGCATGTGCTGATCCGCTCAGACAGTACGGCAGCTGTAGAGTACATTAACCACCAAGGCGGGGTCACTCGCGCCGAATGTCACAACTTGCCCGACGCCAGGAGTCAGCAGGTGATAAGATCCCTGCGTGCTGTATTTCTCCCAGGCTACCTGAAACAGACAACCGATGCGCTCTCTCGTCAGATGACGACCTCGCGGAAAATGATGACTCCATCCCAGGATGATCCGGCTGATATGGGAACAGTTCGGCTAGGCACAGGTGGACCTGTTTGTCGGACACAACACTCTCCACGTCCAACGAGTGCCTACAGTTCGGACAGAATTACTTTCACGTCATCCTGAGTCTCCAGCCCGGCTACGTTCCCAAGGTTCCTACCACTCCCTTTCTGGACCATGTAGTGAACATGCTGCCGCTCCCCACAGGGGAGGAAGACCCAACTCCTTCAGGGCTGTGTCCGGTACGAGCCTTGCGCTTCTACCTGAGGGAAGGCTGTCTCCTAACAGAGATTTTCGCACTGGATCGTGGATGGCATTACAATGGCTTACCGATGCCAGAACCTGCCCTGCCCGCTTGCAGTGAGGGCTCACTCCACCAGGGGTGTAGCTTCCTCATGGGCAGTGGCTCAGGGCGCCTCTCTAGCACACATCTGCACATTTGCAAGGTTTTACAACCTCAGGTCATTTTCAGTGAAGTGAAGATATTCTGAAATAGTGCTTTTTTGGCCACAGAGATCTGTTATGACTTAAATCATAAAGTTAAAGTCACTCAGGTTATCACAGGATAAAAAGGTGTCAAACAGGCAGTGCAGAAAAGATATTTGAGAAATCATTTTTTTTTAAAACAAACTTCCTAGCACATACGTTTCTCAATGAAAAGTGCTTTTCACAGAAAAAAATGCTATCACAGAAACATACTTTTTTTTCAAAGTTTAATTTCTTTGAAGTAAATATTCTGAGAAAGAACTTAATTTAAGCTAAGATCTCTTAGTATGTAAGTTTATAACGTAAACATCTTTTATCCAATCAGGCCATTAAAGCAAGATGGAACATATGTCGAAAAGGTATTTTTCAGGGGAGAGAATATCCTTTGAGAAAGCGCATCACAGCAAAAGTGTCGAAGAGTAAATTTCAACAAAATGTAAAATGTCTTGAAGTCTAATTCAGTTAAGTGAAGATATTTTTAGAAAGTACTTCATTAGAAAAGATAGAATAATAAAGACATGATTTTTACAATGAAAAATTTTTCTATTTACTTTTACTTAATCAGACCTGCACTGCAAGATGAAAATGTCTCAAAAAGGGAATTTTCAATGTATAGAAGTTATTTTGAGAGAACACTTCCAAAAGAACTCTTGGGATATAAGTTTTTTTAATAAAAAGTGTTTCAAGTTAAAAAAGGTGAAAGTGTCTATAGGGTGTAAAATTAAATTTCATCGAAGTAAAGATATTCTAAAAAAGTGCAAAAAGTAATTTTAATGTAGACAAAAAAAATCTAAAAAGATCTAAAATTCAATATCATTAAAGTATATATATATTTTGAGGAAGCCCTTCATATGAACACATTGAGCTCTTAAGATATAAGTTGACAACAAATAAGTCAAAATATGAAGATTGAAAATGGTGCAAAAGTAATTGTTTAGTTTAGAGAAGATCATTTGAGAAAGTGCTTTATTTGAGTACACAGAACTGTTTTCAATAAAAGGGCTTTGATTGACTGAGGCCATCACACATAAGGAAATATGTCTAACAGTCAGTCTTAACCAACTGAAAAATGTGTCTAAGTAATTTTCTGTAAAGTGAAGTAATTGTGAGACAGCCTTTAGTTTGAAAAACATATAATTCTTAGGACAAGGCTTTGTCACTGAGGTCATCACAGCAAGATACATTCTGTCTATAAAAGAATTTTAATAAAGTAAAGATATTCTGAGAAAGTGAAGAAATCTAATTAAAAGGAATCAGGCAAAATGAAAAAAAGGGTTCAGCGAGAGGAATAAAGTTTTAAAACTCATTTTCAGTCAAGTGAAAAATCACAGTAAGAGCTTTGCTTGAATCCAAAGAGAAACAGAAACACAGATAACACATAAAAATACAGATTCTAGCAGTTCTGAGTGCTTCAAAAAATAGCTTTTTGAAACTCAGTACAACACTCTGAAATGAATTCTAGACATTTGTTTAAACTGCTACAATTACCAGAGTGACTGGAAGCACATGCCGTTATATATTGTGTAAGACAAACTTTCTAAATAACCACTTAAAATTACTGTTGACAACTTTTTTGTGTTGCTCTAATGTCAATATTGACTAAAGGCGCGATTCTATACGATTTGCACACCCTTACATTGACTAAAAAGCCCCTATTTGGAAAAATAATATTCTAACCGTGTTGCTTGTTTAAGTAAACGCTTTACCGAACCCAGTGCACCACTCTGAAAATGACTTTCAGAAACTTTCATGTTGATATACAATATAAACGTATCATTTTCAAAACCTAACTAAACCCCTTCTAAAATGACTTTTTAGACTCCCTTTTCATAACCTTAACGTTTCATTGCAAATCTTATACCATAACAGGTATGTTTTTCCAAAAGAAGTGCTTTCTCACATGTACAAATTTGTATAATTACCTTGACTACAGCTGCATCTCTCTGCTCAGCTCGCATTCTATCAGTTCTGTTTGTTTAAACAAAGGAGCTTTCTCAAACTCACAGCACTCTTAAAATTACTTTTAAAAACTATTTTCATGTTGACATGATACCATGTAAAAGTTGCTATTTTAAAGCCTTACCACTAGTCTCTTAAAATTACTGTTGTAATAATGATGTTTTGGCAAGATTGACCTTAAGCACGTTTCACTGCAAATCTTTTACCCTTACAGTTCATTATTAAAATGAATTTCAGACTTTTTGTGTGCTGTTTTGGCAAGATAGACTTAAAAAAAGTTATACTTGCAAATATCTTTTATAAGTAGTGTCCAAGCGAATTACTTTCTTGAACTCATTACACAACTCTTAGAATGACTTTGTTATGCCCTAATTAACTAAAATAAAGTTTCATTGCAAGTCTCATATCTTAACAGTTTCGTATATCCAAAAAAAATGAATTTCACACAGTGGTTTATACTGCTGCAATTGCATTTTTCTTGCCTTAATGATTTGAGTTACTAAAAGCACAAATTATGCAATCTATTTCAAATATCTAACCGTTTTGTGTGTTGAAATGGAAAGCTTTTCCAAACTAATTGCACCGCTATGAAAGTTTCTTTCAGACACTAATTTCATGTTGATATGATAATGTGTAAAAGTAGCACTTTCGAATCTAACTGCAACACTCTTAAAAATACTTTTTAGACTTCCTGTTCGTCTTACCCTTTTCACACTTCAAATCTCATACGCCAAGGATTCTGTGAATGTTCTAAAGAAGCGCATATAAAACCTAATGCACCACCGTTAAAATGACTTTTTAACACATAAAAAAGTTGTTGTTTTGGCATAATTCTTTTAAAACAGGTTATACTTGCAAATTTCTTACACCTATCAGTTCTGTGTGTCTAAATGAAGTACTTTCTCAAACTCATTACAACAGTCTAGAAAGGACTTTGTTATGCCCGGAGTAACTAAAAACAAGTTTTATTGCAAAACTCATACTTAAAGCATTTTGTAAAAATGTTTCTCTCCACTAAAAATGACAAAAAGAGAGTTTGTTTCAAAAAATCTTACCCTAACAGTTCTGTCTGTTCAAATCACCCCGATTCTCAATATTGCTGCACAACTTTGAAAATGTCTTTTAGACACTGTTTACATGTTGCTTTGAGCGAGTGACGTAAATGTCATTTTAAATTATACTCTGAGTTTCAAAGCATTTCGCAAATGAATTGCAGCACTCATATTTGTAATGAAACTTGCTCTTGTCACTATGGCAATCACAGAACATTAACAGCATTTTCAGACTGATAAAGTTAGTTTTAAAAGCGATTTGTTTATATACCACACATACCTGTTAAGATACTTTTAATAATCTATGCAGCGGTTTAAGAAATGTGTACTGAAGTCATTGTCACAGTGAGTTTAAGAAATTATTTTACGTAAACTAAAAGAAAATATGGGGGTGTGAGATTAGCAAGGGGACTGAAGTGAATTTGAGAAAGTTCTTCATTTAAACACAGGGAACTGCTTTGTGCAATTTATGTGATTTTTGGCACACAAAACAGTTAGGGCATGTGTTTTGCAATGAAAACATGCTTTTGGTAATCAAACGTTTGTTACTCATGCCATAGCGGCATCTGAAGTTCAAGTAAACTCATCTGAAGTAAACTCTTAGTGTATAACATTTGCAATGAAACGCTTTTATTCACAAGACATCACGAAGTCAAAAAAGTGTCTATAATGTATTTTTAGAGTGGTGTATTGAGTTTGAGGGAGTGCTTCTGAATACAAATAACAAACTGTAAAGGTAAGATATTTGTAATGAAACTTGCGTCTAGTTACTAAGGGCTAGCCAGAGCACTGTTATGGCATAGTGTCTGCAAGGAACCTGCTTTTAGTCACTCATTCCATTTTTGTAAAATTAAGAGTCACAAAGAACTCTCAGGGTATGAGTTTATAAGTAGGGTATGAAATGTACTTTTAGGCATTAAGAGCAAACCAGTGACATCATTT
Organism: Triplophysa yarkandensis; assembly: GCA_033220385.1. Classification (NCBI taxonomy): domain Eukaryota; kingdom Metazoa; phylum Chordata; class Actinopteri; order Cypriniformes; family Nemacheilidae; genus Triplophysa; species Triplophysa yarkandensis. The sequence continues at coordinate 11,008,353 of CM065674.1, forward strand.
TCAGAGTAATGCAGTGAGTTTGAGAAATCACTTGGGTAGGACAGAAAGAACTATTACGGAATAAGATTTGCCATGAACCGTGAATTTCGTCATTCAAGCTCATTTTAAGTGTTCTGTAGTAGGTTAAAGAAAACGATTGTTTTGGAAATCCAATAGTGTTAGGGTATGACTTATGCAATTAAAAGTGCTTTGAGTTACTTAACAAAGTATAACAAAGTCATTTCTAAAGTGATGCAATAAGTTTGAGAAAGATAGTGAATTGCAATTAAAACGTATTCTAAGTCAATCTTGCCAAAACAGACACACAAAAGGTGTTTGACTGTCATTCAGACACTTTAAAAGTTATGCAGTTAGTTTTTTAAATCAATTTTATATAAAACACGCAGAACTAGAACTGTAAGGTTATAAGATTTGCAGGGAAACGTGCTTATGGTCAATCTTTCCAAAACAACAACATGAAAAAGGAGTCTAAAAAGTAATTTTAAGAGAGTTAGGTGTTGAAAGCAATACTTTTACATAATATCATATCAACAAGAGGAGCTCTCTCACACACAAACTCAAAACGCAAGTCATTTGAGAGTGGTGCAATGACTTTTACAAAGCTTTTCATTAAAACACACAAAACGGCTAGTATAAGAGTTTGCATTATATGTGCTTTTAGTCACTCTGGTAAGCAATGTAAACAACGTATTTAAACGTAATTTTTCAGAGTTGTCTTGTGAGTTTGAGAAAGCGCTTCTTTTGGGCACATAACACTGTTATGGTATGAGTTTGAAATAGAACGTTCTTTAAGATAATCTGGGCAGCACACCAACGTGAAACTTTGTCTAAAAGTATTTTTCTGAGTGGAGCAGTGAGTTTTTTATAATGTTTCGTTTACACAGGGAATTAGTAACTCAGTTTGAAAAGGTAATCGTTTGGATACACAGAACTTATATTGCTATCATAACGTGTTTAAACTTAAGTTCATCTTGCTTAAACTTAAGTTCATCTTGCCAAAACATCAACTCAAAAGGTGTAGGAAAGTCATTTAAACGGAGATGCAGTTAGTTTTGAATGCGCTTCAGAACACAAACAGAGGAATTGCAGTAAAGTAATTTTAGTGTAAGTAAGCGTTTGAAAGCGATACTTTTCTTGGTATAATATAAACAGGAAAACAGTGTCTGATAGTCATTTTGCACTGAGTTTGAGAAAGATTTTTATTGAAACACACAAAAACAGTTAGAATATGAATTAAGCGTTATATGCTCACAGATAATGTATGACATTTGCATAGACGCGATTCTTTAGTCAATCTTGCCAAAAGAGAAACAGGATAAGGTGCGAAAGTAATTTTGGGAGTGGTGCAATTCGACAAAAAAAAACTTGTCTTACAAACACAGAATTTGCAACAGCATGTGCTTCTAGTCAGTTAGGCATTGGGAGCAGTTTAAAGAAATGTCTGAAATTCAGATAAGAGTGTTGCACTGAGATTCAAAACATCCAGAACTGGTAGAAAATGAGTTTCTAACTGTAAGGGTACAGTTACCTAAGGGCTAGAAAGTGAACTGTTATGGCATAATTTTTTTAATGAACCCTGCTTTAAGTCACTTATTCCATTTTGGTAAAATTAAGTCAAAAATAACTCTTTGGTATTATTATGAGTAGGGTATGACATTAACTTATAGGGATTAAGAGCATTCACAGCGACACCTTTTTCAGAGTGATACAGTGACATTGAAAAATCGCTTCGGTAGGACAGATCGAACTTTTAGAGAATCAGGTATGAAATAAAACGTTATTTAAGTCACTCAAGCTCATTAAGGCAAGAGTAAGAACTTGTCTTAAAGAAAACGATTTATTTGGATATACAGTAGTGTTAGGGTATGAGACTTAGCAATGAAACCTGTTTTTAGTTACTAAACAAAGTATATAAAAGTTATTTCTAAATTGATTTAAAGAGTTTGAGAAAGTACTTCATTTGGACACACAGAACTAATAGTGTAAGATAATTGTAAGTAGAATGTATTTTAAGTCAATCTTGCCAGAACAGCAACACAAGACAATCATTTTAACACATACAGTTGGAGTATGAAACCTTAGTTAAGAACACACGCAGAGCTCTAAGGGTATTAGATTTGCAAGGAAACCAAAACAACAACACGAAAAACGAATCTAAAAAGTAATTTTAAGAGATGTGCAGTTAGGTGTTGAAAGCACCACTTTTAAAAGGTATCATATCACACGAGGCCCACTTTCTCAAACTCAAAAGTCCTTTTCGGAATAGTGCACTGACTTTGAGAAAGCTTTTCATTAAAGCACACAAAACGGTTAGAATATGAGTTTAGTTCATATTTTTTGTGTGTGTGCATATTTTCACAATATGTTTATATTATCACTTAGGCAAGATAAACAACATATCTAAAAGCAATTTTCATAGGTGTACAGTGAGTTTGAGGAAGTACTTCGTATGGACACAGAGAACTGTTAGGGTATGGGATTTTCAATAAATAGTGATTTAAAATATTTTTTTTATCTTGCTGTGATGGCCTGAACTAAAAGTTAGTATTATAGTTAAACTAAATTCCTAACAGCTCTTTGTATTCTAGCAAAGCTATTTCTCGGATATTTTCACTTTACTGAAATTGGTTTTAAGACTCATTTTTGTATCTAGCTGTGATGACCTCAGTTACTTAAAGCCCCATTCATTGTAAAATCAATGTCCTATATTTTTTCTGTTTTCAAAAGTGCTTTCTCAGAATATTTCACTTCAATCATATCGAATATTACTGTGATGGCCAAAGTAAAAGAGAGTGCTTTTCGGCGCAAATTATAAACCTAACAGTTCTGTTTGTTCAATCAAAGTCTTTCTCAAAATATCTTCACTTCACTGAGAAAGACGTTTAGATACTTTGTTCATGTTGCTTTGAAGGTATGATTGACCAAAAGCTGTGTTCACTTTTCATTTTAAACTCATTTCCTGTGTTTCATTTTTAAACTTATATCAAAAGAGATCTATGTAAGCAATAAGCATATTGTCAGAATATTTATCTCCACTGAGAAATTCCTTTTAATGAATTTTTCATCTTATTTTGATGACTTTTTCATTGTTTTCTTATCTCCTAAGTGGATTGTTCATATGAAGTGCTTTGTCAAAACTATGCTCCACATTTTTGGTCACTTTTATATCTTGAAATGACTTGCATGAGTTATAAAAAGTCATTTTCACTGGAAAACTCACGTCCTAACACTTCTATTTCATTTAAGTCAAAAAGTCTTTAATTTCCTTGAGAGTCGAAAGGAGAATTCTGTGGTTAACGGTGTCAAAAGCAGCAGGATGAGAATGGATGACTTGGAAGCCGCCCTTGCCAGTCGTAGATCTTCAACAACTGAGAGCAGCGCTGTCTCCATTGAGTGTCCCTTCTTGAAGCCTGACTGGTTGCTGTCCAAGTGCAGTTCAAGAGTTTTTCTGATGAAGGGCAGGAGAGAAACTGGTCTGTAGTTCTCTAGAAGTGCAGAATTCAGCAAGGGTTTCTTCAACAGCGGGGTGATCCGGGCTTCTTTGAAAGCAGTAGGAAATGTTCCAGAGTTGAGCGATGAGTTGATGATGTGGGTAATTGCAGGGATGACCGATGGAGAGATGTTTTGCCGGAGATGGGTAGGGCTGGGGTCTAGCAAGCAGATAGTCGGGTGGTTCGAGTCGATGACTCTCTCAGCGACGTTTTCAGTCAACGGAGAGAAAGAACAGAAAGAGGTGGTGAGAGGAGCCGGAGAATGGTCCAGTTGTTAGCAGTCATGCTCGCCCTCAGGAGGTTTCTACCTCTAGTGCAGGGCAAGCATGTGCTGATCCGCTCCGACAGTACGGCAGCTGTAGCGTACATCAACCACCAAGGTCGGGTGAGCAGGTGATAAGATCCCTGCATGCTGTATTTCTCCCAGGCTATCGAAACAGACAAACGACGCGCTCTCTCGTCAGATGCCGCCTCGCGGAAAATGGTGACTTCATCCCGGGACAATCCGGCTGATACGGGAACTGTTCGGCCAGGCACAGTTGGACCTGTTTGTCTCGCCGGACAACACCCATTGCTCGCCTTGGTACTCCTTGAACGAGAGCACCTTCGGCATGGATGCCATGGCGCACAGCTGGACCCGGGACAAGTGGAAGTATGCCCAGTGAGCCTTCTTGCACAGGTCCTCTACAAGGTCAGGGACGAGGAGCACCAAGTCCTGTTAAATTGCACCATACTGGCGCAACCAGGCTAGGTCGCCGTGCTAATACCTCTGGTGATAGCTCCCCCCTGGCCCATTCCCCTGAGGAAGGACCTTCTGCCTCAGGGGAAGGATAAGGTGTGTCACCCACGACAAGACCTCCTGAACTTCCATGTCTGGTCCCTGGACGGGACAAGGAGACCCTGAACGAGCAACCTCCGGCGGTGGCGGACACGATCGTTCAGGCGAGAGCACCGGCAACGAGGCATCTGTACGGCGCGAAGTGGCGCATCTTCTGGTCCAGGTGCTCCTCACACGGTGGGGAGCCCGGAGTATGTGCTATCGATGCAGTGCTGTCCTTTCTCCAAGAGAAACACTAGAGCAACCTTTCACCATCTATGCTCAGGGTTTATGTAGCCGCTATTGCGGCACACCATGAGCTGGTTGAGGGTAAATCTCTCGGACAATATAGCCTGGTCACCAGGTTCCTCCATACCCTCTTGGGATCTCGACGTGGTCCTAGCGGGCCTTTCCGAGACCCCTTCCAGCCCCTAGTAGAGATTGACCTTCCTCGTCTCATGATGAAGACAGCACTCCTAGTAGCGCTCGCCTCTATCAAGAGGGTAGGGTACCTGTAGATCGAATTACTGTAGACCGAACTACTCTCACGTCATCCTGAGACTCCGGCCTGGCTACGTGCCCAAGGAGTTCCTACAACTCCCTTTCGGGACCAGGTAGTGATAATGCAGGCGCTCCCTACAGGGGAGGAAGATACCACTAATTCAGGGCTGTGTCCGGTAGGAGCCTTGCGCTTCTACCTGGAACGCACACAGAGTTTCAGGAGCTCTGGGCAGCTTTTTGTCTGTTATGGAGTTCGGCAAAGAGGGAGGGCTGTCTTTAAACGGAGATTGGCACACTGGATTGTGGATGCCATTACTATGGCTTTCCGATGCCAGAATCTGCCCTGTTGCTTGCAGTGAGGGCTCACTTCACCAGGGGTGTATCCTCCTCGTGGGCAGTGGCTACGCCTAACACCTTTGCAAGGTTTCACAACCTCAGGTCATTTTCAGTGAAGTGAAGATATTTTGAGAAAGAGCTTGATTGAACAAACAGGTCTGGAGTTTTGCCCTGATAAGTTTTTTCCTTAGGCCATCACAGGAAGATTAAAATGTGTCCTAATATTCGATTTAATTGAAGTGTAGTGTGAGAAAGATTTTCATTGAACACACATAACTGCTAGGTATGGAGCTTTACACTGAAAAGTTTTTTTTCAGGGCAAGATAAAAATGTATCTAATATTTATTTTCAATAAAGTATTCAGAAAATTTTTCTGAGAGCACACTTTTGAAAAACTAAAATGCATAGGACATGAGTTTATCAATGAAAGGGGCTTAAATCACTGAGGTCATCACAGCAAGATAAAAAATAAGTCTTAAAAACAATATCAGTGAAAGTGTAGATATTCAGATAAAAAGCACTTTATTATACACAGAGAAGTTTACGGATATGAGTTACAATAAAGTGGGCTTCTTTAGTCAACCAGGTCCCCTCAGCAGATAAAAAAAAGTTACTAAATGACATTTTCAGTCAAGTGAAAACAACCTGAGGAAGAGCCTTGTTTTGATATTTAGAACTGTAAGGAATTGAGTTTAACATAATCGTTTTCTTAGTCAACAAAAGGTGTCTAAAAGTCATTTTCAGTGAAGTGAAAATATTCTGAAGTAGTGCTTTTTGGACATTGAAAACTGTTATGACTTGGAAGTTTCACAACGAAAATTGGTTTAAGTCACTCAGGTCATTACAGAACAATAAAAAGGTTTCAAACAGGCAGCTGCTCCCTGGGTTGCGGCGGACTCGTCCCAGACGGGCACACCCATGTCATCTGTCTCACGTGTCTGGGTCTCCAGCACTTTGACGCGATGTTTAAGGGACCGATCTGCCCGCACTACGAGCAGATGTCGATAAAGACGTTGGGGTCACGGGTGGCTTTTACTCGGAAAGCAAGCCCCCACTTCGTCAGTTCCCTTTGGTTCGCTGGCACAGTCAGCAGCCTTGGTGAGAGAACGATCCGTCTCGCAATCCAGTTTGCCAAGCACCTTCCCTAGTTTCGAGGGATCCTCTTCACCTCTGTACGAGGGAAGGATTCTTCTTTGAAGTGATCGAACCCGGTCCCATAGCCGAGATGTCGATGGGTTTCTAAAGCCATACTTCATCATACACAAGAGAGGTGGAGGGCCACGCCCCATTCTGGATTTGCGTTCAATTATCCGGTGTCTTCACATACTACCATTCAGAATGCTTACACAGAAGCGCATCCTCAGGTCTGTCAGATATGAGGATTGGTTTCTTGGCAATCAACCTGAAAGACGCGTACTTCCATGTCTCGATACTTTCTTGGCACAGACCACTCCTACGGTTTGTCTTCGAGAGTCGGGCGTACCAGTACAGGGTCCTGCACTTTGGTCTGTCCCTGTCTCCCTGCGTCTTCACGAAAGTCGCGGAAGCTGCACTATCCCCCCTAAGAGAGCAGGGCGTGCGTTTACTAAACTATCTCGACGACTGGCTTATCTTTGCTCACTCGTGAGATCTAGTGTGTACACATGGGGACCTGGTGCTCCAGCACCTAAGCCGACTGGGTTTAAGGGTCAACCGAGCAAAGAGCAAGCTCTCCCCAGCACAGAGCATTTCCTATCTTGGTATGGAACTAGACTCTGTCACTATGTTTGCATGACTCACGGACGAGCGTGCCCAAGCCGCAAGCTCAGGCATTCCATGGTCCACCTGAAATATATTCAAAGGCTCCAGGGTCATGTGGCAACTGGGGTTATCCCACTTGGGTTGATGCACATGCGACCGCTTCAGCATGGGCTTCAGAGTCAGGTTCCAAGGAGTGCGTGGCGCACAGCCACCAGGCGGATTGCCATCACGCTTCAGTGTTGGAGCACCCTAGCCCCGTTGTCCTCCAGGGCCTTTTTATGAGCGGATGTACCCCTTGCACAGGTGTCAAGTCGCGTTGTGGTGACAATGGATGCCTCTCTGTTGGGCTGGGGTGCAGTGTGCACTGGCATATCAATTGCCTGGAGTTGTTTACATTTACATTTAGGGATTTAGCAGACACTTTTATCCAATGCGACTTACAAATAGTCGAGGAGACAATGAAGCTGTAAATAGCCCAAAAAACAATAGGTGTACAAATGCTGGAACAAGATTACCAAGGTACACAAAGCGAGATAAAAACCTGTTGGTAGAAAAATGAGTTTTCAGGTGTTTTTTAAATATAGAGACTGAGTTCGGCAAGCGTGAAGCAAGAGGCACATCTTTCCACCATTGAGACACCGATGCAGAGAACGTACGAGAGAGAGATTTCTTACCCTTTTGAGATGGCACCACAAGTCGTTGCTTGTTTGCGGAGCGTAGAGATCTGGAGGAAATATACCTTTGAATTATTTGAGTTAAGGTATCTAGATGCTGAACCGGTCGTGGTCCTGTAGGCGATGAGAAGAGAGTTGAATTCAATGCGAGCTGCTATGGGAAGCCAATGTAGTTTTATGAAGAGAGGTGTTACATGGGTTACAATGGTTGATGCTCCTATTCGGATGGAGAGGTCATGACAGGCCCTTGGGTTGACAGGGATGACAAGGAGTTCCGTTTTCGCAAGTTTTACTCGGGTCGAAATCGTATGATCTTCCGGATGAAACGCAAGGTGGAGTATAACAGGACTATCAGAAGCGATTCTTACGAATGACTGATCCCAGTGATGTCATGTAGATCGAGAAGAGCAACGGTCCAAGAACTGAGCCCTGAGGTACACCGGTGTCAAGATGTTGCGCTTTTGAGACTTCACCTCCCCCCGAAACCCTGAAGGATCTATCCGAGAGGTAGGATTCGAACCATTGGAGAGCCTTGTCAGAGACGCCCATTTCCTAGAGAGTCGAAAGGACAATTTTGTGGTTAATGGTGACAAAAGCGGCAGATAAGTCCATCAGGATGAGAATGGATGACTTGGAGGCCGCCCTTGTCAGTCGTAGATCTTCAACAACTGAGAGCAGTGCTGTCTCCGTTGAGTGTCCCTTCTTGAAGCCTGACTGGTTGCTGTCCAAGAGGTTGTGTAGAGTAAGGTAGGCCGAGAGTTGGTCGAAGACGACATGTTCAAGGGTTTTTCCAATGAAGGGCAGGAGAGAAACTGGTCTTTAGTTATCTAGAAGTGCAGAATTTAGCGAGGGTTTCTTCAACAGCATGGTGATTCAAGCTCCTTTGAAAGCAGTAGGAAATGTTTCAGGGTTGAGGGATAAGTTGATGAGGTGGGTAACTGCAGTGATGACCGATGGAGAGATGTCTTGCAAGAGATGGGGTCTAGCAGGCAGGTAGTTGGGTCGTTCGAGTCGATGATTCTCGCAGCGCCGTTTTCAGTCAATGGAGAGAAAGAGCGGAGAGATGTGGTCAGAGGAGTCGGAGTACGGTCCAGTTGTTAGTGTTCATGCTCGCCCTCAGGAGGTTTCTACCTCTAGTGCAGGGCAAGCATGTGCTGATCCGCTCAGACAGTACGGCAGCTGTAGAGTACATTAACCACCAAGGCGGGGTCACTCGCGCCGAATGTCACAACTTGCCCGACGCCAGGAGTCAGCAGGTGATAAGATCCCTGCGTGCTGTATTTCTCCCAGGCTACCTGAAACAGACAACCGATGCGCTCTCTCGTCAGATGACGACCTCGCGGAAAATGATGACTCCATCCCAGGATGATCCGGCTGATATGGGAACAGTTTGGCTAGGCACAGGTGGACCTGTTTGTCGGACACAACACTCTCCACGTCCAACGAGTGCCTACAGTTCGGACAGAATTACTTTCACGTCATCCTGAGTCTCCAGCCCGGCTACGTTCCCAAGGTTCCTACCACTCCCTTTCTGGACCATGTAGTGAACATGCTGCCGCTCCCCACAGGGGAGGAAGACCCAACTCCTTCAGGGCTGTGTCCGGTACGAGCCTTGCGCTTCTACCTGAGGGAAGGCTGTCTCCTAACAGAGATTTTCGCACTGGATCGTGGATGGCATTACAATGGCTTACCGATGCCAGAACCTGCCCTGCCCGCTTGCAGTGAGGGCTCACTCCACCAGGGGTGTAGCTTCCTCATGGGCAGTGGCTCAGGGCGCCTCTCTAGCACACATCTGCACATTTGCAAGGTTTTACAACCTCAGGTCATTTTCAGTGAAGTGAAGATATTCTGAAATAGTGCTTTTTTGGCCACAGAGATCTGTTATGACTTAAATCATAAAGTTAAAGTCACTCAGGTTATCACAGGATAAAAAGGTGTCAAACAGGCAGTGCAGAAAAGATATTTGAGAAATCATTTTTTTTTTAAACAAACTTCCTAGCACATACGTTTCTCAATGAAAAGTGCTTTTCACAGAAAAAAATGCTATCACAGAAACATACTTTTTTTTCAAAGTTTAATTTCTTTGAAGTAAATATTCTGAGAAAGAACTTAATTTAAGCTAAGATCTCTTAGTATGTAAGTTTATAACGTAAACATCTTTTATCCAATCAGGCCATTAAAGCAAGATGGAACATATGTCGAAAAGGTATTTTTCAGGGGAGAGAATATCCTTTGAGAAAGCGCATCACAGCAAAAGTGTCGAAGAGTAAATTTCAACAAAATGTAAAATGTCTTGAAGTCTAATTCAGTTAAGTGAAGATATTTTTAGAAAGTACTTCATTAGAAAAGATAGAATAATAAAGACATGATTTTTACAATGAAAAATTTTTCTATTTACTTTTACTTAATCAGACCAGCACTGCAAGATGAAAATGTCTCAAAAAGGGAATTTTCAATGTATAGAAGTTATTTTGAGAGAACACTTCCAAAAGAACTCTTGGGATATAAGTTTTTTTAATAAAAAGTGTTTCAAGTTAAAAAAGGTGAAAGTGTCTATAGGGTGTAAAATTAAATTTCATCGAAGTAAAGATATTCTAAAAAAGTGCAAAAAGTAATTTTAATGTAGACAAAAAAAATCTAAAAAGATCTAAAATTCAATATCATTAAAGTATATATATATTTTGAGGAAGCCCTTCATATGAACACATTGAGCTCTTAAGATATAAGTTGACAACAAATAAGTCAAAATATGAAGATTGAAAATGGTGCAAAAGTAATTGTTTAGTTTAGAGAAGATCATTTGAGAAAGTGCTTTATTTGAGTACACAGAACTGTTTTCAATAAAAGGGCTTTGATTGACTGAGGCCATCACACATAAGGAAATATGTCTAACAGTCAGTCTTAACCAACTGAAAAATGTGTCTAAGTAATTTTCTGTAAAGTGAAGTAATTGTGAGACAGCCTTTAGTTTGAAAAACATATAATTCTTAGGACAAGGCTTTGTCACTGAGGTCATCACAGCAAGATACATTCTGTCTATAAAAGAATTTTAATAAAGTAAAGATATTCTGAGAAAGTGAAGAAATCTAATTAAAAGGAATCAGGCAAAATGAAAAAAAGGGTTCAGCGAGAGGAATAAAGTTTTAAAACTCATTTTCAGTCAAGTGAAAAATCACAGTAAGAGCTTTGCTTGAATCCAAAGAGAAACAGAAACACAGATAACACATAAAAATACAGATTCTAGCAGTTCTGAGTGCTTCAAAAAATAGCTTTTTGAAACTCAGTACAACACTCTGAAATGAATTCTAGACATTTGTTTAAACTGCTACAATTACCAGAGTGACTGGAAGCACATGCCGTTATATATTGTGTAAGACAAACTTTCTAAATAACCACTTAAAATTACTGTTGACAACTTTTTTGTGTTGCTCTAATGTCAATATTGACTAAAGGCGCGATTCTATACGATTTGCACACCCTTACATTGACTAAAAAGCCCCTATTTGGAAAAATAATATTCTAACCGTGTTGCTTGTTTAAGTAAACGCTTTACCGAACCCAGTGCACCACTCTGAAAATGACTTTCAGAAACTTTCATGTTGATATACAATATAAACGTATCATTTTCAAAACCTAACTAAACCCCTTCTAAAATGACTTTTTAGACTCCCTTTTCATAACCTTAACGTTTCATTGCAAATCTTATACCATAACAGGTATGTTTTTCCAAAAGAAGTGCTTTCTCACATGTACAAATTTGTATAATTACCTTGACTACAGCTGCATCTCTCTGCTCAGCTCGCATTCTATCAGTTCTGTGTGTTTAAACAAAGGAGCTTTCTCAAACTCACAGCACTCTTAAAATTACTTTTAAAAACTATTTTCATGTTGACATGATACCATGTAAAAGTTGCTATTTTAAAGCCTTACCACTAGTCTCTTAAAATTACTGTTGTAATAATGATGTTTTGGCAAGATTGACCTTAAGCACGTTTCACTGCAAATCTTTTACCCTTACAGTTCATTATTAAAATGAATTTCAGACTTTTTGTGTGCTGTTTTGGCAAGATAGACTTAAAAAAAGTTATACTTGCAAATATCTTTTATAAGTAGTGTCCAAGCGAATTACTTTCTTGAACTCATTACACAACTCTTAGAATGACTTTGTTATGCCCTAATTAACTAAAATAAAGTTTCATTGCAAGTCTCATATCTTAACAGTTTCGTATATCCAAAAAAAATGAATTTCACACAGTGGTTTATACTGCTGCAATTGCATTTTTCTTGCCTTAATGATTTGAGTTACTAAAAGCACAAATTATGCAATCTATTTCAAATATCTAACCGTTTTGTGTGTTGAAATGGAAAGCTTTTCCAAACTAATTGCACCGCTATGAAAGTTTCTTTCAGACACTAATTTCATGTTGATATGATAATGTGTAAAAGTAGCACTTTCGAATCTAACTGCAACACTCTTAAAAATACTTTTTAGACTTCCTGTTCGTCTTACCCTTTTCACACTTCAAATCTCATACGCCAAGGATTCTGTGAATGTTCTAAAGAAGCGCATATAAAACCTAATGCACCACCGTTAAAATGACTTTTTAACACATAAAAAAGTTGTTGTTTTGGCATAATTCTTTTAAAACAGGTTATACTTGCAAATTTCTTACACCTATCAGTTCTGTGTGTCTAAATGAAGTACTTTCTCAAACTCATTACAACAGTCTAGAAAGGACTTTGTTATGCCCGGAGTAACTAAAAACAAGTTTTATTGCAAAACTCATACTTAAAGCATTTTGTAAAAATGTTTCTCTCCACTAAAAATGACAAAAAGAGAGTTTGTTTCAAAAAATCTTACCCTAACAGTTCTGTCTGTTCAAATCACCCCGATTCTCAATATTGCTGCACAACTTTGAAAATGTCTTTTAGACACTGTTTACATGTTGCTTTGAGCGAGTGACGTAAATGTCATTTTAAATTATACTCTGAGTTTCAAAGCATTTCGCAAATGAATTGCAGCACTCATATTTGTAATGAAACTTGCTCTTGTCACTATGGCAATCACAGAACATTAACAGCATTTTCAGACTGATAAAGTTAGTTTTAAAAGCGATTTGTTTATATACCACACATACCTGTTAAGATACTTTTAATAATCTATGCAGCGGTTTAAGAAATGTGTACTGAAGTCATTGTCACAGTGAGTTTAAGAAATTATTTTACGTAAACTAAAAGAAAATATGGGGGTGTGAGATTAGCAAGGGGACTGAAGTGAATTTGAGAAAGTTCTTCATTTAAACACAGGGAACTGCTTTGTGCAATTTATGTGATTTTTGGCACACAAAACAGTTAGGGCATGTGTTTTGCAATGAAACTTGCTTTTAATACATCAAGGCAACACGACAAAGTGTCCAAAGACTTTTCAAGAGTTGTGCAGTTAGTTTTGTAGAAACTTGGTGAAAACATGCTTTTGGTAATCAAACGTTTGTTACTCATGCCATAGCGGCATCTGAAGTTCAAGTAAACTCATCTGAAGTAAACTCTTAGTGTATAACATTTGCAATGAAACGCTTTTATTCACAAGACATCACGAAGTCAAAAAAGTGTCTATAATGTATTTTTAGAGTGGTGTATTGAGTTTGAGGGAGTGCTTCTGAATACAAATAACAAACTGTAAAGGTAAGATATTTGTAATGAAACTTGCGTCTAGTTACTAAGGGCTAGCCAGAGCACTGTTATGGCATAGTGTCTGCAAGGAACCTGCTTTTAGTCACTCATTCCATTTTTGTAAAATTAAGAGTCACAAAGAATTCTCAGGGTATGAGTTTATAAGTAGGGTATGAAATGTACTTTTAGGCATTAAGAGCAAACCAGTGACATCATTTTCAGAGTAATGCAGTGAGTTTGAGAAATCACTTGGGTAGGACAGAAAGAACTATTACGGAATAAGATTTGCCATGAACCGTGAATTTCGTAATTCAAGCTCATTTTAAGTGTTCTGTAGTAGGTTAAAGAAAACGATTGTTTTGGAAATCCAATAGTGTTAGGGTATGACTTATGCAATTAAAAGTGCTTTGAGTTACTTAACAAAGTATAACAAAGTCATTTCTAAAGTGATGCAATAAGTTTGAGAAAGATAGTGAATTGCAATTAAAACGTATTCTAAGTCAATCTTGCCAAAACAGACACACAAAAGGTGTTTGACTGTCATTCAGACACTTTAAAAGTTATGCAGTTAGTTTTTTAAATCAATTTTATATAAAACACGCAGAACTAGAACTGTAAGGTTATAAGATTTGCAGGGAAACGTGCTTATGGTCAATCTTTCCAAAACAACAACATGAAAAAGGAGTCTAAAAAGTAATTTTAAGAGAGTTAGGTGTTGAAAGCAATACTTTTACATAATATCATATCAACAAGAGGAGCTCTCTCACACACAAACTCAAAACGCAAGTCATTTGAGAGTGGTGCAATGACTTTTACAAAGCTTTTCATTAAAACACACAAAACGGCTAGTATAAGAGTTTGCATTATATGTGCTTTTAGTCACTCTGGTAAGCAATGTAAACAACGTATTTAAACGTAATTTTTCAGAGTTGTCTTGTGAGTTTGAGAAAGCGCTTCTTTTGGGCACATAACACTGTTATGGTATGAGTTTGAAATAGAACGTTCTTTAAGATAATCTGGGCAGCACACCAACGTGAAACTTTGTCTAAAAGTATTTTTCTGAGTGGAGCAGTGAGTTTTTTATAATGTTTCGTTTACACAGGGAATTAGTAACTCAGTTTGAAAAGGTAATCGTTTGGACACACAGAACTTATATTGCTATCATAACGTGTTTAAACTTAAGTTCATCTTGCTTAAACTTAAGTTCATCTTGCCAAAACATCAACTCAAAAGGTGTAGGAAAGTCATTTAAACGGAGATGCAGTTAGTTTTGAATGCGCTTCAGAACACAAACAGAGGAATTGCAGTAAAGTAATTTTAGTGTAAGTAAGCGTTTGAAAGCGATACTTTTCTTGGTATAATATAAACAGGAAAACAGTGTCTGATAGTCATTTTGCACTGAGTTTGAGAAAGATTTTTATTGAAACACACAAAAACAGTTAGAATATGAATTAAGCGTTATATGCTCACAGATAATGTATGACATTTGCATAGACGCGATTCTTTAGTCAATCTTGCCAAAAGAGAAACAGGATAAGGTGCGAAAGTAATTTTGGGAGTGGTGCAATTCGACAAAAAAAAAACTTGTCTTACAAACACAGAATTTGCAACAGCATGTGCTTCTAGTCAGTTAGGCATTGGGAGCAGTTTAAAGAAATGTCTGAAATTCAGATAAGAGTGTTGCACTGAGATTCAAAACATCCAGAACTGGTAGAAAATGAGTTTCTAACTGTAAGGGTACAGTTACCTAAGGGCTAGAAAGTGAACTGTTATGGCATAATTTTTTTAATGAACCCTGCTTTAAGTCACTTATTCCATTTTGGTAAAATTAAGTCAAAAATAACTCTTTGGTATTATTATGAGTAGGGTATGACATTAACTTATAGGGATTAAGAGCATTCACAGCGACACCTTTTTCAGAGTGATACAGTGACATTGAAAAATCGCTTCGGTAGGACAGATCGAACTTTTAGAGAATCAGGTATGAAATAAAACGTTATTTAAGTCACTCAAGCTCATTAAGGCAAGAGTAAGAACTTGTCTTAAAGAAAACGATTTATTTGGATATACAGTAGTGTTAGGGTATGAGACTTAGCAATGAAACCTGTTTTTAGTTACTAAACAAAGTATATAAAAGTTATTTCTAAATTGATTTAAAGAGTTTGAGAAAGTACTTCATTTGGACACACAGAACTAATAGTGTAAGATAATTGTAAGTAGAATGTATTTTAAGTCAATCTTGCCAGAACAGCAACACAAGACAATCATTTTAACACATACAGTTGGAGTATGAAACCTTAGTTAAGAACACACGCAGAGCTCTAAGGGTATTAGATTTGCAAGGAAACCAAAACAACAACACGAAAAACGAATCTAAAAAGTAATTTTAAGAGATGTGCAGTTAGGTGTTGAAAGCACCACTTTTAAAAGGTATCATATCACACGAGGCGCACTTTCTCAAACTCAAAAGTCCTTTTCGGAATAGTGCACTGACTTTGAGAAAGCTTTTCATTAAAGCACACAAAACGGTTAGAATATGAGTTTAGTTCATATTTTTTGTGTGTGTGCATATTTTCACGATATGTTTATATTATCACTTAGGCAAGATAAACAACATATCTAAAAGCAATTTTCATAGGTGTACAGTGAGTTTGAGGAAGTACTTCGTATGGACACAGAGAACTGTTAGGGTATGGGATTTTCAATAAATAGTGATTTAAAATATTTTTTTTATCTTGCTGTGATGGCCTGAACTAAAAGTTAGTATTATAGTTAAACTAAATTCCTAACAGCTCTTTGTATTCTAGCAAAGCTATTTCTCGGATATTTTCACTTTACTGAAATTGGTTTTAAGACTCATTTTTGTATCTAGCTGTGATGACCTCAGTTACTTAAAGCCCCATTCATTGTAAAATCAATGTCCTATATTTTTTCTGTTTTCAAAAGTGCTTTCTCAGAATATTTCACTTCAATCATATCGAATATTACTGTGATGGCCAAAGTAAAAGAGAGTGCTTTTCGGCGCAAATTATAAACCTAACAGTTCTGTTTGTTCAATCAAAGTCTTTCTCAAAATATCTTCACTTCACTGAGAAAGACGTTTAGATACTTTGTTCATGTTGCTTTGAAGGTATGATTGACCAAAAGCTGTGTTCACTTTTCATTTTAAACTCATTTCCTGTGTTTCATTTTTAAACTTATATCAAAAGAGATCTATGTAAGCAATAAGCATATTGTCAGAATATTTATCTCCACTGAGAAATTCCTTTTAATGAATTTTTCATCTTATTTTGATGACTTTTTCATTGTTTTCTTATCTCCTAAGTGGATTGTTCATATGAAGTGCTTTGTCAAAACTATGCTCCACATTTTTGGGCACTTTTATATCTTGAAATGACTTGCATGAGTTATAAAAAGTCATTTTCACTGGAAAACTCACGTCCTAACACTTCTATTTCATTTAAGTCAAAAAGTCTTTCATTTCCTTGAGAGTCGAAAGGAGAATTCTGTGGTTAACGGTGTCAAAAGCAGCAGGATGAGAATGGATGACTTGGAAGCCGCCCTTGCCAGTCGTAGATCTTCAACAACTGAGAGCAGCGCTGTCTCCATTGAGTGTCCCTTCTTGAAGCCTGACTGGTTGCTGTCCAAGTGCAGTTCAAGAGTTTTTCTGATGAAGGGCAGGAGAGAAACTGGTCTGTAGTTCTCTAGAAGTGCAGAATTCAGCAAGGGTTTCTTCAACAGCGGGGTGATCCGGGCTTCTTTGAAAGCAGTAGGAAATGTTCCAGAGTTGAGCGATGAGTTGATGATGTGGGTAATTGCAGGGATGACCGATGGAGAGATATTTTGCCGGAGATGGGTAGGGCTGGGGTCTAGCAAGCAGATAGTCGGGTGGTTCGAGTCGATGACTCTCTCAGCGACGTTTTCCGTCAACGGAGAGAAAGAACAGAAAGAGGTGGTGAGAGGAGCCGGAGAATGGTCCAGTTGTTAGCAGTCATGCTCGCCCTCAGGAGGTTTCTACCTCTAGTGCAGGGCAAGCATGTGCTGATCCGCTCCGACAGTACGGCAGCTGTAGCGTACATCAACCACCAAGGTCGGGTGAGCAGGTGATAAGATCCCTGCATGCTGTATTTCTCCCAGGCTATCGAAACAGACAAACGACGCGCTCTCTCGTCAGATGCCGCCTCGCGGAAAATGGTGACTTCATCCCGGGACAATCCGGCTGATACGGGAACTGTTCGGCCAGGCACAGTTGGACCTGTTTGTCTCGCCGGACAACACCCATTGCTCGCCTTGGTACTCCTTGAACGAGAGCACCTTCGGCATGGATGCCATGGCGCACAGCTGGACCCGGGACAAGTGGAAGTATGCCCAGTGAGCCTTCTTGCACAGGTCCTCTACAAGGTCAGGGACGAGGAGCACCAAGTCCTGTTAAATTGCACCATACTGGCGCAACCAGGCTAGGTCGCCGTGCTAATACCTCTGGTGATAGCTCCCCCCTGGCCCATTCCCCTGAGGAAGGACCTTCTGCCTCAGGGGAAGGATAAGGTGTGTCACCCACGACAAGACCTCCTGAACTTCCATGTCTGGTCCCTGGACGGGACAAGGAGACCCTGAACGAGCAACCTCCGGCGGTGGCGGACACGATCGTTCAGGCGAGAGCACCGGCAACGAGGCATCTGTACGGCGCGAAGTGGCGCATCTTCTGGTCCAGGTGCTCCTCACACGGTGGGGAGCCCGGAGTATGTGCTATCGATGCAGTGCTGTCCTTTCTCCAAGAGAAACACTAGAGCAACCTTTCACCATCTATGCTCAGGGTTTATGTAGCCGCTATTGCGGCACACCATGAGCTGGTTGAGGGTAAATCTCTCGGACAATATAGCCTGGTCACCAGGTTCCTCCATACCCTCTTGGGATCTCGACGTGGTCCTAGCGGGCCTTTCCGAGACCCCTTCCAGCCCCTAGTAGAGATTGACCTTCCTCGTCTCATGATGAAGACAGCACTCATAGTAGCGCTCGCCTCTATCAAGAGGGTAGGGGACCTGTAGATCGAATTACTGTAGACCGAACTACTCTCACGTCATCCTGAGACTCCGGCCTGGCTACGTGCCCAAGGAGTTCCTACAACTCCCTTTCGGGACCAGGTAGTGATAATGCAGGCGCTCCCTACAGGGGAGGAAGATACCACTAATTCAGGGCTGTGTCCGGTAGGAGCCTTGTGCTTCTACCTGGAACGCACACAGAGTTTTAGGAGCTCTGGGCAGCTTTTTGTCTGTTATGGAGTTCGGCAAAGAGGGAGGGCTGTCTTTAAACGGAGATTGGCACACTGGATTGTGGATGCCATTACTATGGCTTTCCGATGCCAGAATCTGCCCTGTTGCTTGCAGTGAGGGCTCACTCCACCAGGGGTGTAGCCTCCTCGTGGGCAGTGGCTACGCCTAACACCTTTGCAAGGTTTCACATCCTCAGGTCATTTTCAGTGAAGTGAAGATATTTTGAGAAAGAGCTTGATTGAACAAACAGGTCTGGAGTTTTGCCCTGATAAGTTTTTCCTTAGGCCATCACAGGAAGATTAAAATGTGTCCTAATATTCGATTTAATTGAAGTGTAGTGTGAGAGAGATTTTCATTGAACACACAAAACTGCTAGGTATGGAGCTTTACACTGAAAAGTTTTTTTTCAGGGCAAGATAAAAATGTATCTAATATTTACTTTCAATAAAGTATTCAGAAAATTTTTCTGAGAGCACACTTTTGAAAAACTAAAATGCATAGGACATGAGTTTAACAATGAAAGGGGCTTAAATCACTGAGGTCATCACAGCAAGATAAAAAATAAGTATTAAAAACAATATCAGTGAAAGTGTAGATATTCAGATAAAAAGCACTTTATTATACACAGAGAAGTTTACGGATATGAGTTACAATAAAGTGGGCTTCTTTAGTCAACCAGGTCCCCTCAGCAGATAAAAAAAAGTTACTAAATGACATTTTCAGTCAAGTGAAAACAATCTGAGTAAGAGCCTTGTTTTGATATTTAGAACTGTAAGGAATTGAGTTTAACATAATCGTTTTCTTAGTCAACAAAAGGTGTCTAAAAGTCATTTTCAGTGAAGTGAAAATATTCTGAAGTAGTGCTTTTTGGACATTGAAAACTGTTATGACTTGGAAGTTTCACAACGAAAATTGGTTTAAGTCACTCAGGTCATTACAGAACAATAAAAAGGTTTCAAACAGGCAGCTGCTCCCTGGGTTGCGGCGGACTCGTCCCAGACGGGCACACCCATGTCATCTGTCTCACGTGTCTGGGTCTCCAGCACTTTGACGCGATGTTTAAGGGACCGATCTGCCCGCACTACGAGCAGATGTCGATAAAGACGTTGGGGTCACGGGTGGCTTTTACTCGGAAAGCGAGCCCCCACTTTGTCATTTCCCTTTGGTTCGCTGGCTGCGTCTACGGCACAGTCAGCAGCCTTGGTGAGAGAACGATCCGTCTCGGCTATGCAATCCAGTTTGCCAAGCACCTTCCCTAGTTTCGAGGGATCCTCTTCACCTCTGTACGAGGGAAGGATTCTTCTTTGAAGTGATCGAACCCGGTCCCATAGCCGAGATGTCGTTGGGTTTCTAAAGCCATACTTCATCATACACAAGAGAGGTGGAGGGCCACGCCCCATTCTGGATTTGCGTTCAATTATCCGGTGTCTTCACATACTACCATTCAGAATGCTTACACAGAAGCGCATCCTCAGGTCTGTCAGATATGAGGATTGGTTTCTTGGCAATCAACCTGAAAGACGCGTACTTCCATGTCTCGATACTTTCTC
Organism: Triplophysa yarkandensis; assembly: GCA_033220385.1. Taxonomy (NCBI): domain Eukaryota; kingdom Metazoa; phylum Chordata; class Actinopteri; order Cypriniformes; family Nemacheilidae; genus Triplophysa; species Triplophysa yarkandensis. The sequence goes on from CM065674.1 coordinate 11,028,402, forward strand.
GGCACAGACCACTCCTACGGTTTGTCTTCGAGAGTCAGGCGTACCAGTAGAGGGTCCTGCACTTTGGTCTGTCCCTGTCTCCCTGCGTCTTCACGAAAGTCGCGGAAGCTGCACTATCCCCCCTAAGAGAGCAGGGCGAGTTTACTAAACTATCTCGACGACTGGCTTATCTTGCTCACTCGTGAGATCTAGTGTGTACACATGGGGACCTGGTGCTCCAGCACCTAAGCCGACTGGGTTTAAGGGTCAACCGAGCAAAGAGCAAGCTCTCCCCAGCACAGAGCATTTCCTATCTTGGTATGGAACTAGACTCTGTCACTATGTTTGCATGACTCACGGACGAGCGTGCCCAAGCCGCAAGCTCAGGCATTCCATGGTCCACCTGAAATATATTCAAAGGCTCCAGGGTCATGTGGCAACTGGGGTTATCCCACTTGGGTTGATGCACATGCGACCGCTTCAGCATGGGCTTCAGAGTCAGGTTCCGAGGAGTGCGTGACGCACAGCCACCAGGCGGATTGCCATCACGCTTCAGTGTTGGAGCACCCTAGCCCCGTTGTCCTCCAGGGCCTTTTTATGAGCGGATGTACCCCTTGCACAGGTTTCAAGTCGCGTTGTGGTGACAATGGATGCCTCTCTGTTGGGCTGGGGTGCAGTGTGCACTGGCATATCAATTGCCTGGAGTTGTTTACATTTACATTTAGGGATTTAGCAGACACTTTTATCCAATGCGACTTAAAAAAAGTCGAGGAGACAATGAAGCTGTAAATAGCCCAAAAAACAATAGGTGTACAAATGCTGGAACAAGGTTACCAAGGTACACAAAGCGAGATAAAAACCTGTTGGTAGAAAAATGAGTTTTCAGGTGTTTTTTAAATATAGAGACTGAGTTCGGCAAGCGTGAAGCAAGAGGCACATCTTTCCACCATTGAGACACCGATGCAGAGAACGTACGAGAGAGAGATTTCTTACCCTTTTGAGATGGCACCACAAGTCGTTGCTTGTTTGCGGAGCGTAGAGATCTGGAGGAAATATACCTTTGAATTATTTGAGTTAAGGTATCTAGATGCTGAACCGGTCGTGGTCCTGTAGGCGATGAGAAGAGAGTTGAATTCAATGCGAGCTGCTATGGGAAGCCAATGTAGTTTTATGAAGAGAGGTGTTACATGGGTCCTTTTTGGTTCCTTGAACCCCACTCTTGCCGCTGCATTCTGTATCATCTGCAGAGGTTTAGTTGTGCACATCGGGAGTCCAGCAAGCAGCGCATTGCAGTAGTCCAGCCTGGACAAGACCAGAGCCTGAACCATGATTTGGGTGGAATGTTCTGAGAGAAACGATCTGATCTTCCTGATGTTGTAGAGCATGAATCTGCAGGATCTGACAGTCGCGGCAACATGATCTGTGAAATTGAGCTGATCATCGATGATTACTCCCAAGTTTCTCGCGGACCTGGAGCAAACAATGGTTGATGCTCCTATTCGGATGGAGAGGTCATGACAGGCCCTTGGGTTGACAGGGATGACAAGGAGTTCCGTTTTCGCAAGTTTTACTCGGGTCGAAATCGTATGATCTTCCGGATGAAACGCAAGCTGGAGTATAACAGGACTATCAGAAGCGATTCTTACGAATGACTGATCCCAGTGATGTCATGTAGATCGAGAAGAGCAACGGTCCAAGAACTGAGCCCTGAGGTACACCGGTGTCAAGATGTTGCGCTTTTGAGACTTCACCTCCCCCCGAAACCCTGAAGGATCTATCCAAGAGGTAGGATTCGAACCATTGGAGAGCCTTGTCAGAGACGCCCATTTCCTAGAGAGTCGAAAGGACAATTTTGTGGTTAATGGTGACAAAAGCGGCAGATAAGTCCATCAGGATGAGAATGGATGACTTGGAGGCCGCCCTTGTCAGTCGTAGATCTTCAACAACTGAGAGCAGTGCTGTCTCCGTTGAGTGTCCCTTCTTGAAGCCTGACTGGTTGCTGTCCAAGAGGTTGTGTAGAGTAAGGTAGGCCGAGAGTTGATCGAAGACGACATGTTCAAGAGTTTTTCCGATGAAGGGCAGGAGAGAAACTGGTCTTTAGTTATCTAGAAGTGCAGAATTTAGCGAGGGTTTCTTCAACAGCATGGTGATTCAAGCTTCTTTGAAAGCAGTAGGAAATGTTTCAGGGTTGAGGGATAAGTTGATGAGGTGGGTAACTGCAGTGATGACCGATGGAGAGATGTCTTGCAAGAGATGGGGTCTAGAAGGCAGGTAGTTGGGTCGTTCGAGTCGATGATTCGCAGTCAATGGAGAGAAAGAGCGGAGAGATGTGGTCAGAGGAGTCGGAGTACGGTCCAGTTGTAAGTGTTCATGCTCGCCCTCAGGAGGTTTCTACCTCTAGTGCAGGGCAAGCATGTGCTGATCCGCTCAGACAGTACGGCAGCTGTAGAGTACATTAACCACCAAAGCGGGGTCACTCGCGCCGAATGTCACAACTTGCCCGACGCCAGGAGTCAGCAGGTGATAAGATCCCTGCGTGCTGTATTTCTCCCAGGCTACCTGAAACAGACAACCGACGCGCTCTCTCGTCAGATGACGACCTCGCGGAAAATGATGACTCCATCCCAGGACGATCCGGCTGATATGGGAACAGTTCGGCTAGGCACAGGTGGACCTGTTTGTCGGACACAACACTCTCCACGTCCAACGAGTGCCTACAGTTCGGACAGAATTACTTTCACGTCATCCTGAGTCTCCAGCCCGGCTACGTTCCCAAGGTTCCTACCACTCCCTTTCTGGACCATGTAGTGAACATGCTGCCGCTCCCCACAGGGGAGGAAGACCCAACTCCTTCAGGGCTGTGTCCGGTACGAGCCTTGCGCTTCTACCTGAGGGAAGGCTGTCTCCTAACAGAGATTTTCGCACTGGATCGTGGATGGCATTACAATGGCTTACCGATGCCAGAACCTGCCCTGCCCGCTTGCAGTGAGGGCTCACTCCACCAGGGGTGTAGCTTCCTCATGGGCAGTGGCTCAGGGCGCCTCTCTAGCACACATCTGCACATTTGCAAGGTTTTACAACCTCAGGTCATTTTCAGTGAAGTGAAGATATTTTGAGAAAGAGCTTGATTGAACAAACAGACCGGTTAGGTCTGGAGTTTTGCCCTGAAAAGTTTTTTCCTTAGGCCATCAGAGGAAGATTAAAATGTGTCCTAATATTCGATTTAATTGAAGTGTAGTCTGAGAATGATTTTCATTGAACACACATAAGGTAGGTAGAGTTTAACACTGAAAAGTTTTTTTTTCAGGGCAAGATGAAAATTTATCTAATATTAATTTTCAATAAAGTATTTTGAAAAATGTTCTGAGAGCACACTTTTGAAAAACTGAAATGCATAGGACGTGAGTTTAACAATGAAAGGGGCTTAAATCACTGAGGTAATCACAGCAGTGTAAAAAATAAGTCTTAAAGACAATATCAGTGAAGTGTAGATATTCAGAGAAAGCACTTTATTATACACAGAGAAGTTTACGGATATGAGTTACAATGAAGTGGGCTTAAGTCAACCAGGCCCCCTCAGCAGATAAAAAAAAGTTACTAAAACACATCTTCAGTCAAGTGGAAACAATCTGAGGAAGAGCCTTGTTTTAATATTTAGAACTGTCAGATTTTGAGTTTAACATAATCGTTTTCTAAGCCACTCAGGTCCTCACAGCAAGAACAAAAAGGTGTATGAAAGTCATTTTCAGTGAAGTGAAAATATTCTGAAATAGTGCTTTTTTGGCCACAGAGAACTGTTATGACTTAAATCATAAAGTTAAAGTCACTCAGGTTATCACAGGATAAAAAGGTGTCAAACAGGCAGTGCAGAAAAGATATTTGAGAAATCATTTTTTTTTAAAACAAACTTCCTAGCACATACGTTTCTCAATGAAAAGTGCTTTTCACAGAAAAAAATGCTATCACAGAAACATACTTTTTTTTCAAAGTTTAATTTCTTTGAAGTAAATATTCTGAGAAAGAACTTAATTTAAGCTAAGATCTCTTAGTATGTAAGTTTATAACGTAAACATCTTTTATCAAATCAGGCCATTAAAGCAAGATGGAACATATGTCGAAAAGGTATTTTTCAGGGGAGAGAATATCCTTTGAGAAAGCGCATCACAGCAAAAGTGTCGAAGAGTAAATTTCAACAAAATGAAAAATGTCTTGAAGTCTAATTCAGTTAAGTGAAGATATTTTTAGAAAGTACTTCATTAGAAAAGATAGAATAATAAAGACATGATTTTTACAATGAAAAATTTTTCTATTTACTTTTACTTAATCAGACCAGCACTGCAAGATGAAAATGTCTCAAAAAGGGAATTTTCAATGTATAGAAGTTATTTTGAGAGAACACTTCCAAAAGAACTCTTGGGATATAAGTTTTTTTAATAAAAAGTGTTTCAAGTTAAAAAAGGTGAAAGTGTCTATAGGGTGTAAAATTAAATTTCATCGAAGTAAAGATATTCTAAAGAAGTGCAAAAAGTAATTTTGATGTAGACAAAAAAATCTAAAAAGATCTAAAATTCAATATCATTAAAGTATATATATATTTTGAGGAAGCCCTTCATATGAACACATTGAGCTCTTAAGATATAAGTTGACAACAAATAAGTCAAAATATGAAGATTGAAAATGGTGCAAAAGTAATTGTTTAGTTTAGAGAAGATCATTTGAGAAAGTGCTTTATTTGAGTACACAGAACTGTTTTCAATAAAAGGGCTTTGATTGACTGAGGCCATCACACATAAGGAAATATGTCTAACAGTCAGTCTTAACCAACTGAAAAATGTGTCTTAAAGTAATTTTCTGTAAAGTGAAGTAATTGTGAGACAGCCTTTAGTTTGAAAAACATATAATTCTTAGGACAAGGCTTTGTCACTGAGGTCATCACAGCAAGATACATTCTGTCTATAAAAGAATTTTAATAAAGTAAAGATATTCTGAGAAAGTGAAGAAATCTAATAAAAAGGAATCAGGCAAAATGAAAAAAAGGGTTCAGCGAGAGGAATAAAGTTTTAAAACTCATTTTCAGTCAAGTGAAAAATCACAGTAAGAGCTTTGCTTGAATCCAAAGAGAAACAGAAACACAGATAACACATAAAAATACAGATTCTAGCAGTTCTGAGTGCTTCAAAAAATAGCTTTTTGAAACTCAGTACAACACTCTGAAATGAATTCTAGACATTTGTTTAAACTGCTACAATTACCAGAGTGACTGGAAGCACATGCCGTTATATATTGTGTAAGACAAACTTTCTAAATAACCACTTAAAATTACTGTTGACAACTTTTTTGTGTTGCTCTAATGTCAATATTGACTAAAGGCGCGATTCTATACGATTTGCACACCCTTACATTGACTAAAAAGCCCCTATTTGGAAAAATAATATTCTAACCGTGTTGCTTGTTTAAGTAAACGCTTTACCGAACCCAGTGCACCGCTCTGAAAAGGACTTTCAGAAACTTTCATGTTGATATACAATATAAACGTATCATTTTCAAAACCTAACTAAACCCCTTCTAAAATGACTTTTTAGACTCCCTTTTAATGACCTTAACGTTTCATTGCAAATCTTATACCATAACAGGTATGTTTTTCCAAAAGAACTGCTTTCTCACATGTACACATTTGTATAACTACCTTGACTACAGCTGCATCTCTCTGCTCAGCTCGCATTCTATCAGTTCTGTGTGTTTAAACAAAGGAGCTTTCTCAAACTCACATTACTCTTAAAATTACTTTTAAAAACTATTTTCATGTTGACATGATACCATGTAAAAGTTGCTATTTCAAAGCCTTACCACTAGACTCTTAAAATTACTGTTGTAATAATGATGTTTTGGCAAGATTGACCTTAAGCACGTTTCACTGCAAATCTTTTACCCTTACAGTTCATTATTAAAATGAATTTCAGACTTTTTGTGTGCTGTTTTGGCAAGATAGACTTAAAAAAAGTTATACTTGCAAATATCTTTTATAAGTAGTGTCCAAGCGAACTACTTTCTTGAACTCATTACACAACTCCTAGAATGACTTTGTTATGCCCTAATTAACTAAAATAAAGTTTCATTGCAAGTCTCATATCTTAAAAGTTTTGTATATCCAAAAAAAAAATGAATTTCACACAGTGGTTTATACTGCTGCAATTGCTTGAGTGACTAGAAGTAAATACCGAAAAAGAAGCGCTTTTTCTTGCCTTAATGATTTGAGTTACTAAAAGCACAAATTATGCAATCTATTTCAAATATCTAACCGTTTTGTGTGTTGAAATGGAAAGCTTTTCCAAACTCATTGCACCGCTATGAAAGTTTCTTTCAGACACTAATTTCATGTTGATAAGATAATGTGTAAAAGTAGCACTTTCGAACCTAACTGCAACACTCTTAAAAAGACTTTTTAGACTTCCTGTTCGTCTTACCCTTTTCACACTTCAAATCTCATACGCCAAGGATTCTGTGAATGTTCTAAAGAAGCGCATATAAAACCTAATGCACCACCGTTAAAATGACTTTTTAACACATAAAAAAGTTGTTGTTTTGGCATAATTCATTTAAAACAGGTTATACTTGCAAATTTCTTACACCTATCAGTTCTGTGAGTCTAAATGAAGTACTTTCTCAAAATCATTACAACAGTCTAGAAAGGACTTTGTTATGCCCGGAGTAACTAAAAACAAGTTTTATTGCAAAACTCATACATAAAGCATTTTGTAAAAATGTTTCTCTCCACTAAAAATGACAAAAAGAGAGTTTGATTCAAAAAATCTTACCCTAACAGTTCTGTCTGTTCAAATCACCCCGATTCTCAATATTGCTGCACAACTTTGAAAATGTCTTTTAGACACTGTTTACATGTTGCTTTGAGCGAGTGACGTAAATGTCATTTTAAATTATACTCTGAGTTTCAAAGCATTTCGCAAATGAATTGCAGCACTCATATTTGTAATGAAACTTGCTCTTGTCACTATGGCAATCACAGAACATTAACAGCATTTTCAGACTGATAAAGTTAGTTTTAAAAGCGATTTGTTTATATACCACACATACCTGTTAAGATACTTTTAATAATCTATGCAGCGGTTTAAGAAATGTGTACTGAAGTCATTGTCACAGTGAGTTTAAGAAATTATTTTACGTAAACTAAAAGAAAATATGGGGGTGTGAGATTAGCAAGGGGACTGAAGTGAATTTGAGAAAGTTCTTCATTTAAACACAGGGAACTGCTTTGTGCAATTTATGTGATTTTTGGCACACAAAACAGTTAGGGCATGTGTTTTGCAATGAAACTTGCTTTTACTACATCAAGGCAACACGACAAAGTGTCCAAAGACTTTTCAAGAGTTGTGCAGTTAGTTTTGTAGAAACTTGGTGAAAACATGCTTTTGGTAATCAAACGTTTGTTACTCATGCCATAGCGGCATCTGAAGTTCAAGTAAACTCATCTGAAGTAAACTCTTAGTGTATAACATTTGCAATGAAACGCTTTTATTCACAAGACATCACGAAGTCAAAAAAGTGTCTATAATGTATTTTTAGAGTGGTGTATTGAGTTTGAGGGAGTGCTTCTGAATACAAATAACAAACTGTAAAGGTAAGATATTTGTAATGAAACTTGCGTCTAGTTACTAAGGGCTAGCCAGAGCACTGTTATGCAAGGAACCTGCTTTTAGTCACTCATTCCATTTTTGTAAAATTAAGAGTCACAAAGAACTCTCAGGGTATGAGTTTATAAGTAGGGTATGAAATGTACTTTTAGGCATTAAGAGCAAACCAGTGACATCATTTTCAGAGTAATGCAGTGAGTTTGAGAAATCACTTGGGAAGGACAAAAAGAACTATTACGGAATAAGATTTGCCATGAATCGTGAATTTCGTCATTCAAGCTCATTTTAAGTGTTCTGTAGTAGGTTAAAGAAAACGATTGTTTTGGAAATCCAATAGTGTTAGGGTATGACTTATGCAATTAAAAGTGCTTTGAGTTACTTAACAAAGTATAACAAAGTCCTTTCTAAAGTGATGCAATAAGTTTGAGAAAGATAGTGAATTGCAATTAAAACGTATTCTAAGTCAATCTTGCCAAAACAGACACACAAAAGGTGTTTGACTGTCATTCAGACACTTTAAAAGTTATGCAGTTAGTTTTTTAAATCAATTTTATATAAAACACGCAGAACTAGAACTGTAAGGTTATAAGATTTGCAGGGAAACGTGCTTATGGTCAATCTTTCCAAAACAACAACATGAAAAAGGAGTCTAAAAAGTAATTTTAAGAGATGTGCAGTTAGGTGTTGAAAGCAATACTTTTACATAATATCATATCAACAAGAGGAGCTCTCTCACACACAAACTCAAAACGCAAGTCATTTGAGAGTGGTGCAATGACTTTTACAAAGCTTTTCATTAAAACACACAAAACGGCTAGTATAAGAGTTTGCATTATATGTTCTTTTAGTCACTCTGGTAAGCAATGTAAACAACGTATTTAAACGTAATTTTTCAGAGTTGTCTTGTGAGTTTGAGAAAGCGCTTCTTTTGGGCACATAACACTGTTATGGTATGAGTTTGAAATAGAACGTTCTTTAAGATAATCTGGGCAGCACACCAACGTGAAACTTTGTCTAAAAGTATTTTTCTGAGTGGAGCAGTGAGTTTTTTATAATGTTTCGTTTACACAGGGAATTAGTAACTCAGTTTGAAAAGGTAATCATTTGGACACACAGAACTTATATTGCTATCATAACGTGTTTAAACTTAAGTTCATCTTGCTTAAACTTAAGTTCATCTTGCCAAAACATCAACTCAAAAGGTGTAGGAAAGTCATTTAAACGGAGATGCAGTTAGTTTTGAATGCGCTTCAGAACACAAACAGAGGAATTGCAGTAAAGTAATTTTAGTGTAAGTAAGCGTTTGAAAGCGATACTTTTCTTGGTATAATATAAACAGGAAAACAGTGTCTGATAGTCATTTTGCACTGAGTTTGAGAAAGATTTTTATTTAAACACAAAAAAACAGTTAGAATATGAATTAAGCGTTATATGCTCACAGGTAATGTATGACATTTGCATAGACGCGATTCTTTAGTCAATCTTGCCAAAAGAGAAACAGGATAAGGTGCGAAAGTAATTTTGGGAGTGGTGCAATTCGACAAAAAAAAACTTGTCTTACAAACACAGAATTTGCAACAGCATGTGCTTCTAGTCAGTTAGGCATTGGGAGCAGTTTAAAGAAATGTCTGAAATTCAGATAAGAGTGTTGCACTGAGATTCAAAACATCCAGAACTGGTAGAAAATGAGTTTCTAACTGTAAGGGTACAGTTACCTAAGGGCTAGAAAGTGAACTGTTATGGCATAATTTTTTTAATGAACCCTGCTTTAAGTCACTTATTCCATTTTGGTAAAATTAAGTCAAAAATAACTCTTTGGTATTATTATGAGTAGGGTATGACATTAACTTATAGGGATTAAGAGCATTCACAGCGACACCTTTTTCAGAGTGATACAGTGACATTGAAAAATCGCTTCGGTAGGACAGATCGAACTTTTAGAGAATCAGGTATGAAATAAAACGTTATTTAAGTCACTCAAGCTCATTAAGGCAAGAGTAAGAACTTGTCTTAAAGAAAACGATTTATTTGGATATACAGTAGTGTTAGGGTATGAGACTTAGCAATGAAACCTGTTTTTAGTTACTAAACAAAGTATATAAAAGTTATTTCTAAATTGATTTAAAGAGTTTGAGAAAGTACTTCATTTGGACACACAGAACTAATAGTGTAAGATAATTGTAAGTAGAATGTATTTTAAGTCAATCTTGCCAGAACAGCAACACAAGACAATCATTTTAACACATACAGTTGGAGTATGAAACCTTAGTTAAGAACACACGCAGAGCTCTAAGGGTATTAGATTTGCAAGGAAACCAAAACAACAACACGAAAAACGAATCTAAAAAGTAATTTTAAGAGATGTGCAGTTAGGTGTTGAAAGCACCACTTTTAAAAGGTATCATATCACACGAGGCGCACTTTCTCAAACTCAAAAGTCCTTTTCGGAATAGTGCACTGACTTTGAGAAAGCTTTTCATTAAAGCACACAAAACGGTTAGAATATGAGTTTAGTTCATATTTTTTGTGTGTGTGCATATTTTCACAATATGTTTATATTATCACTTAGGCAAGATAAACAACATATCTAAAAGCAATTTTCATAGGTGTACAGTGAGTTTGAGGAAGTACTTCGTATGGACACAGAGAACTGTTAGGGTATGGGATTTTCAATAAATAGTGATTTAAAATATTTTTTTTATCTTGCTGTGATGGCCTGAACTAAAAGTTAGTATTATAGTTAAACTAAATTCCTAACAGCTCTTTGTATTCTAGCAAAGCTATTTCTCGGATATTTTCACTTTACTGAAATTGGTTTTAAGACTCATTTTTGTATCTAGCTGTGATGACCTCAGTTACTTAAAGCCCCATTCATTGTAAAATCAATGTCCTATATTTTTTCTGTTTTCAAAAGTGCTTTCTCAGAATATTTCACTTCAATCATATCGAATATTACTGTGATGGCCAAAGTAAAAGAGAGTGCTTTTCGGCGCAAATTATAAACCTAACAGTTCTGTTTGTTCAATCAAAGTCTTTCTCAAAATATCTTCACTTCACTGAGAAAGACGTTTAGATACTTTGTTCATGTTGCTTTGAAGGTATGATTGACCAAAAGCTGTGTTCACTTTTCATTTTAAACTCATTTCCTGTGTTTCATTTTTAAACTTATATCAAAAGAGATCTATGTAAGCAATAAGCATATTGTCAGAATATTTATCTCCACTGAGAAATTCCTTTTAATGAATTTTTCATCTTATTTTGATGACTTTTTCATTGTTTTCTTATCTCCTAAGTGGATTGTTCATATGAAGTGCTTTGTCAAAACTATGCTCCACATTTTTGGGCACTTTTATATCTTGAAATGACTTGCATGAGTTATAAAAAGTCATTTTCACTGGAAAACTCACGTCCTAACACTTCTATTTCATTTAAGTCAAAAAGTCTTTCATTTCCTTGAGAGTCGAAAGGAGAATTCTGTGGTTAACGGTGTCAAAAGCAGCAGGATGAGAATGGATGACTTGGAAGCCGCCCTTGCCAGTCGTAGATCTTCAACAACTGAGAGCAGCGCTGTCTCCATTGAGTGTCCCTTCTTGAAGCCTGACTGGTTGCTGTCCAAGTGCAGTTCAAGAGTTTTTCTGATGAAGGGCAGGAGAGAAACTGGTCTGTAGTTCTCTAGAAGTGCAGAATTCAGCAAGGGTTTCTTCAACAGCGGGGTGATCCGGGCTTCTTTGAAAGCAGTAGGAAATGTTCCAGAGTTGAGCGATGAGTTGATGATGTGGGTAATTGCAGGGATGACCGATGGAGAGATATTTTGCCGGAGATGGGTAGGGCTGGGGTCTAGCAAGCAGATAGTCGGGTGGTTCGAGTCGATGACTCTCTCAGCGACGTTTTCCGTCAACGGAGAGAAAGAACAGAAAGAGGTGGTGAGAGGAGCCGGAGAATGGTCCAGTTGTTAGCAGTCATGCTCGCCCTCAGGAGGTTTCTACCTCTAGTGCAGGGCAAGCATGTGCTGATCCGCTCCGACAGTACGGCAGCTGTAGCGTACATCAACCACCAAGGTCGGGTGAGCAGGTGATAAGATCCCTGCATGCTGTATTTCTCCCAGGCTATCGAAACAGACAAACGACGCGCTCTCTCGTCAGATGCCGCCTCGCGGAAAATGGTGACTTCATCCCGGGACAATCCGGCTGATACGGGAACTGTTCGGCCAGGCACAGTTGGACCTGTTTGTCTCGCCGGACAACACCCATTGCTCGCCTTGGTACTCCTTGAACGAGAGCACCTTCGGCATGGATGCCATGGCGCACAGCTGGACCCGGGACAAGTGGAAGTATGCCCAGTGAGCCTTCTTGCACAGGTCCTCTACAAGGTCAGGGACGAGGAGCACCAAGTCCTGTTAAATTGCACCATACTGGCGCAACCAGGCTAGGTCGCCGTGCTAATACCTCTGGTGATAGCTCCCCCCTGGCCCATTCCCCTGAGGAAGGACCTTCTGCCTCAGGGGAAGGATAAGGTGTGTCACCCACGACAAGACCTCCTGAACTTCCATGTCTGGTCCCTGGACGGGACAAGGAGACCCTGAACGAGCAACCTCCGGCGGTGGCGGACACGATCGTTCAGGCGAGAGCACCGGCAACGAGGCATCTGTACGGCGCGAAGTGGCGCATCTTCTGGTCCAGGTGCTCCTCACACGGTGGGGAGCCCGGAGTATGTGCTATCGATGCAGTGCTGTCCTTTCTCCAAGAGAAACACTAGAGCAACCTTTCACCATCTATGCTTAGGGTTTATGTAGCCGCTATTGCGGCACACCATGAGCTGGTTGAGGGTAAATCTCTCGGACAATATAGCCTGGTCACCAGGTTCCTCCATACCCTCTTAGGATCTCGACGTGGTCCTAGCGGGCCTTTCCGAGACCCCTTCCAGCCCCTAGTAGAGATTGACCTTCCTCGTCTCATGATGAAGACAGCACTCCTAGTAGCGCTCGCCTCTATCAAGAGGGTAGGGGACCTGTAGATCGAATTACTGTAGACCGAACTACTCTCACGTCATCCTGAGACTCCGGCCTGGCTACGTGCCCAAGGAGTTCCTACAACTCCCTTTCGGGACCAGGTAGTGATAATGCAGGCGCTCCCCACAGGGGAGGAAGATACCACTAATTCAGGGCTGTGTCCGGTAGGAGCCTTGCGCTTCTACCTGGAACGCACACAGAGTTTCAGGAGCTCTGGGCAGCTTTTTGTCTGTTATGGAGTCCGGCAAAGAGGGAGTGCTGTCTTTAAACGGAGATTGGCACACTGGATTGTGGATGCCATTACTATGGCTTTCCGATGCCAGAATCTGCCCTGTTGCTTGCAGTGAGGGCTCACTCCACCAGGGATGTAGCCTCCTCGTGGGCAGTGGCTACGCCTAACACCTTTGCAAGGTTTCACAACCTCAGGTCATTTTCAGTGAAGTGAAGATATTTTGAGAAATAGCAGGTCTGGAGTTTTGCCCTGATAAGTTTTTTCCTTAGGCCATCACAGTAAGATTAAAATGTGTCCTAATATTCGATTTAATTGAAGTGTAGTGTGAGAAAGATTTTCATTGAACACACATAACTGCTAGGTATGGAGCTTTACACTGAAAAGTTTTTTTTCAGGGCAAGATAAAAATGTATCTAATATTTATTTTCAATAAAGTATTCAGAAAATTTTTCTGAGAGCACACTTTTGAAAAACTAAAATGCATAGGACATAAGTTTAACAATGAAAGGGGCTTAAATCACTGAGGTCATCACAGCAAGATAAAAAATAAGTCTTAAAAACAATATCAGTGAAAGTGTAGATATTCAGATAAAAAGCACTTTATTATACACAGAGAAGTTTACGGATATGAGTTACAATAAAGTGGGCTTCTTTAGTCAACCAGGCCCCCTCAGCAGATAAAAAAAAGTTACTAATTGACATTTTCAGTCAAGTGAAAACAATCTGAGGAAGAGCCTTGTTTTGATATTTAGAACTGTAAGGAATTGAGTTTAACATAATCGTTTTCTTAGTCAACAAAAGGTGTCTAAAAGTCATTTTCAGTGAAGTGAAAATATTCTGAAGTAGTGCTTTTTGGACATTGAAAACTGTTATGACTTGGAAGTTTCACAATGAAAATTGGTTTAAGTCACTCAGGTCATTACAGAACAATAAAAAGGTTTCAAACAGGCAGCTGCTCCCTGGGTTGCGGCGGACTCGTCCCAGACGGGCACACCCATGTCATCTGTCTCACGTGTCTGGGTCTCCAGCACTTTGACGCGATGTTTAAGGGACCGATCTGCCCGCACTACAAGCAGATGTCGATAAAGACGTTGGGGTCACGGTTGGCTTTTACTCGGAAAGCGAGCCCCCACTTCGTCAGTTCCCTTTGGTTCGCTGGCTGCGTCTACGGCACAGTCAGCAGCCTTGGTGAGAGAACGATCCATCTCGGCTATGCAATCCAGTTTGCCAAGCACCTTCCCTAGTTTCGAGGGATCCTCTTCACCTCTGTACGAGGGAAGGATTCTTCTTTGAAGTGATCGAACCCGGTCCCATAGCCGAGATGTCGTTGGGTTTCTAAAGCCATACTTCATCATACACAAGAGAGGTGGAGGGCCACGCCCCATTCTGGATTTGCGTTCAATTATCCGGTGTCTTCACATACTACCATTCAGAATGCTTACACAGAAGCGCATCCTCAGGTTTGTCAGATATGAGGATTGGTTTCTTGGCAATCAACCTGAAAGACGCGTACTTCCATGTCTCGATACTTTCTCGGCACAGACCACTCCTACGGTTTGTCTTCGAGAGTCGGGCGTACCAGTACAGGGTCCTGCACTTTGGTCTGTCCCTATCTCCCTGCGTCTTCACGAAAGTCGCGGAAGCTGCATTATCCCCCCTAAGAGAGCAGGGCGTGCGTTTACTAAACTATCTCGACGACTGGCTTATCTTTGCTCACTCGTGAGATCTAGTGTGTACACATGGGGACCTGGTGCTCCAGCACCTAAGCCGACTGGGTTTAAGGGTCAACCGAGCAAAGAGCAAGCTCTCCCCAGCACAGAGCATTTCCTATCTTGGTATGGAACTAGACTCTGTCACTATGTTTGCATGACTCACGGACGAGCGTACCCAAGTCGCAAGCTCAGGCATTCCATGGTCCACCTGAAATATATTCAAAGGCTCCAGGGTCATGTGGCAACTGGGGTTATCCCACTTGGGTTGATGCACATGCGACCGCTTCAGCATGGGCTTCAGAGTCAGGTTCCGAGGAGTGCGTGGCGCACAGCCACCAGGCGGATTGCCATCACGCTTCAGTGTTGGAGCACCCTAGCCCCGTTGTCCTCCAGGGCCTTTTTATGAGCGGATGTACCCCTTGCACAGGTTTCAAGTCGCGTTGTGGTGACAATAGATGCCTCTCTGTTGGGCTGGGGTGCAGTGTGCACTGGCATATCAATTGCCTGGAGTTGTTTACATTTACATTTAGGGATTTAGCAGACACTTTTATCCAATGCGACTTACAAATAGTCGAGGAGACAATGAAGCTGTAAATAGCCCAAAAAACAATAGGTGTACAAATGCTAGAACAAGGTTACCAAGGTACACAAAGCGAGATAAAAACCTGTTGGTAGAAAAATGTAAACCCTAGTGAGTTTTCAGGTGTTTTTTAAATATAGAGACTGAGTTCGGCAAGCGTGAAGCAAGAGGCACATCTTTCCACCATTGAGACACCGATGCAGAGAACGTACAAGAGAGAGATTTCTTACCCTTTTGAGATGGCACCACAAGTCGTTGCTTGTTTGCGGAGCGTAGAGATCTGGAGGAAATATACCTTTGAATTATTTGAGTTAAGGTATCTAGATGCTGAACCGGTCGTGGTCCTGTAGGCGATGAGAAGAGAGTTGAATTCAATGCGAGCTGCTATGGGAAGCCAATGTACTTTTATGAAGAGAGGTGTTACATGAGTCCTTTTTGGTTCCTTGAACCCCACTCTTGCCGCTGCATTCTGTATCATCTGCAGAGGTTTAGTTGTGCACATCGGGAGTCCAGCAAGCAGCGCATTGCAGTAGTCCAGCCTGGACAGGACCAGAGCCTGAACCATGATTTGGGTGGAATGTTCTGAGAGAAACGATCTGATCTTCCTGATGTTGTAGAGCATGAATCTGCAGGATCTGACAGTCGCGGCAACATGATCTGTGAAATTGAGCTGATCATCGATGATTACTCCCAAGTTTCTCGCGGACCTGGAGGAAACAATGGTTGATGCTCCTATTCGGATGGAGAGGTCATGACAGGCCCTTGGGTTGACAGGGATGACAAGGAGTTCCGTTTTCGCAAGTTTTACTCGGGTCGAAATCGTATGATCTTCCGGATGAAACGCAAGGTGGAGTATAACAGGACTATCAGAAGCGATTCTTACGAATGACTGATCCCAGTGATGTCATGTAGATCGAGAAGAGCAACGGTCCAAGAACTGAGCCCTGAGGTACACCGGTGTCAAGATGTTGCGGTTTTGAGACTTCACCTCCCCCCGAAACCCTGAAGGATCTATCCGAGAGGTAGGATTCGAACCATTGGAGAGCCTTGTCAGAGACACCCATTTCCTAGAGAGTCGAAAGGACAATTTTGTGGTTAATGGTGACAAAAGCGGCAGATAAGTCCATCAGGATGAGAATGGATGACTTGGAGGCCGCCCTTGTCAGTCGTAGATCTTCAACAACTGAGAGCAGTGCTGTCTCCGTTGAGTGTCCCTTCTTGAAGCCTGACTGGTTGCTGTCCAAGAGGTTGTGTAGAGTAAGGTAGGCCGAGAGTTGGTCGAAGACGACATGTTCAAGGGTTTTTCCAATGAAGGGCAGGAGAGAAACTGGTCTTTAGTTATCTAGAAGTGCAGAATTTAGCGAGGGTTTCTTCAACAGCATGGTGATTCAAGCTTCTTTGAAAGCAGTAGGAAATGTTTCAGGGTTGAGGGATAAGTTGATGAGGTGGGTAACTGCAGTGATGACCGATGGAGAGATGTCTTGCAAGAGATGGGGTCTAGCAGGCAGGTAGTTGGGTCGTTCGAGTCGATGATTCTCGCAGCGCCGTTTTCAGTCAATGGAGAGAAAGAGCGGAGAGATGTGGTCAGAGGAGTCGGAGTACGGTCCAGTTGTTAGTGTTCATGCTCGCCCTCAGGAGGTTTCTACCTCTAGTGCAGGGCAAGCATGTGCTGATCCGCTCAGACAGTACGGCAGCTGTAGAGTACATTAACCACCAAGGCGGGGTCACTCGCGCCGAATGTCACAACTTGCCCGACGCCAGGAGTCAGCAGGTGATAAGATCCCTGCGTGCTGTATTTCTCCCAGGCTACCTGAAACAGACAACCGACGCGCTCTCTCGTCAGATGACGACCTCGCGGAAAATGATGACTCCATCCCAGGACGATCCGGCTGATATGGGAACAGTTCGGCTAGGCACAGGTGGACCTGTTTGTCGGACACAACACTCTCCACGTCCAACGAGTGCCTACAGTTCGGACAGAATTACTTTCACGTCATCCTGAGTCTCCAGCCCGGCTACATGCCCAAGGTTCCTACCACTCCCTTTCTGGACCATGTAGTGAACATGCTGCCGCTCCCCACAGGGGAGGAAGACCCAACTCCTTCAGGGCTGTGTCCGGTACGAGCCTTGCGCTTCTACCTGAGGGAAGGCTGTCTCCTAACAGAGATTTTCGCACTGGATCGTGGATGGCATTACAATGGCTTACCGATGCCAGAACCTGCCCTGCCCGCTTGCAGTGAGGGCTCACTCCACCAGGGGTGTAGCTTCCTCATGGGCAGTGGCTCAGGGCGCCTCTCTAGCACACATCTGCACATTTGCAAGGTTTTACAACCTCAGGTCATTTTCAGTGAAGTGAAGATATTTTGAGAAAGAGCTTGATTGAACAAACAGACCGGTTAGGTCTGGAGTTTTGCCCTGAAAAGTTTTTTCCTTAGGCCATCAGAGGAAGATTAAAATGTGTCCTAATATTCGATTTAATTGAAGTGTAAGTACTTCATTAGAAAAGATAGAATAATAAAGACATGATTTTTACAATGAAAAATTTTTCTATTTACTTTTACTTAATCAGACCAGCACTGCAAGATGAAAATGTCTCAAAAAGGGAATTTTCAATGTATAGAAGTTATTTTGAGAGAACACTTCCAAAAGAACTCTTGGGATATAAGTTTTTTTAATAAAAAGTGTTTCAAGTTAAAAAAGGTGAAAGTGTCTATAGGGTGTAAAATTAAATTTTATCGAAGTAAAGATATTCTAAAAAAGTGCAAAAAGTAATTTTAATGTAGACAAAAAAAATCTAAAAAGATCTAAAATTCAATATCATTAAAGTATATATATATTTTGAGGAAGCCCTTCATATGAACACATTGAGCTCTTAAGATATAAGTTGACAACAAATAAGTCAAAATATGAAGATTGAAAATGGTGCAAAAGTAATTGTTTAGTTTAGAGAAGATCATTTGAGAAAGTGCTTTATTTGAGTACACAGAACTGTTTTCAATAAAAGGGCTTTGATTGACTGAGGCCATCACACATAAGGAAATATGTCTAACAGTCAGTCTTAACCAACTGAAAAATGTGTCTAAGTAATTTTCTGTAAAGTGAAGTAATTGTGAGACAGCCTTTAGTTTGAAAAAAATATAATTCTTAGGACAAGGCTTTGTCACTGAGGTCATCACAGCAAGATACATTCTGTCTATAAAAGAATTTTAATAAAGTAAAGATATTCTGAGAAAGTGAAGAAATCTAATAAAAAGGAATCAGGCAAAATGAAAAAAAGGGTTCAGCGAGAGGAATAAAGTTTTAAAACTCATTTTCAGTCAAGTGAAAAATCACAGTAAGAGCTTTGCTTGAATCCAAAGAGAAACAGAAACACAGATAACACATAAAAATACAGATTCTAGCAGTTCTGAGTGCTTCAAAAAATAGCTTTTTGAAACTCAGTACAACACTCTGAAATGAATTCTAGACATTTGTTTAAACTGCTACAATTACCAGAGTGACTGGAAGCACATGTCGTTATATATTGTGTAAGACAAACTTTCTAAATAACCACTTAAAATTACTGTTGACAACTTTTTTGTGTTGCTCTAATGTCAATATTGACTAAAGGCGCGATTCTATACGATTTGCACACCCTTACATTGACTAAAAAGCCCCTATTTGGAAAAATAATATTCTAACCGTGTTGCTTGTTTAAGTAAACGCTTTACCGAACCCAGTGCACCACTCTGAAAATGACTTTCAGAAACTTTCATGTTGATATACAATATAAACGTATCATTTTCAAAACCTAACTAAACCCCTTCTAAAATGACTTTTTAGACTCCCTTTTCATAACCTTAACGTTTCATTGCAAATCTTATACCATAACAGGTATGTTTTTCCAAAAGAAGTGCTTTCTCACATGTACAAATTTGTATAATTACCTTGACTACAGCTGCATCTCTCTGCTCAGCTCGCATTCTATCAGTTCTGTGTGTTTAAACAAAGGAGCTTTCTCAAACTCACAGCACTCTTAAAATTACTTTTAAAAACTATTTTCATGTTGACATGATACCATGTAAAAGTTGCTATTTTAAAGCCTTACCACTAGTCTCTTAAAATTACTGTTGTAATAATGATGTTTTGGCAAGATTGACCTTAAGCACGTTTCACTGCAAATCTTCTACCCTTACAGTTCATTATTAAAATGAATTTCAGACTTTTTGTGTGCTGTTTTGGCAAGATAGACTTAAAAAAAGTTATACTTGCAAATATCTTTTATAAGTAGTGTCCAAGCGAATTACTTTCTTGAACTCATTACACAACTCTTAGAATGACTTTGTTATGCCCTAATTAACTAAAATAAAGTTTCATTGCAAGTCTCATATCTTAACAGTTTCGTATATCCAAAAAAAATTTCACACAGTGGTTTATACTGCTGCAATTGCTTGAGTGACTAGAAGTAAATACCGAAAAAGAAGCGCTTTTTCTTGCCTTAATGATTTGAGTTACTAAAAGCACAAATTATGCAATCTATTTCAAATATCTAACCGTTTTGTGTGTTGAAATGGAAAGCTTTTCCAAACTCATTGCACCGCTATGAAAGTTTCTTTCAGACACTAATTTCATGTTGATATGATAATGTGTAAAAGTAGCACTTTCGAACCTAACTGCAACACTCTTAAAAAGACTTTTTAGACTTCCTGTTCGTCTTACCCTTTTCACACTTCAAATCTCATACGCCAAGGATTCTGTGAATGTTCTAAAGAAGCGCATATAAAACCTAATGCACCACCGTTAAAATGACTTTTTAACACATAAAAAAGTTGTTGTTTTGGCATAATTGTTTTAAAACAGGTTATACTTGCAAATTTCTTACACCTATCAGTTCTGTGTGTCTAAATGAAGTACTTTCTCAAACTCATTACAACAGTCTAGAAAGGACTTTGTTATGCCCGGAGTAACTAAAAACAAGTTTTATTGCAAAACTCATACATAAAGCATTTTGTAAAAATGTTTCTCTCCACTAAAAATGACAAAAAGAGAGTTTGATTCAAAAAATCTTACCCTAACAGTTCTGTCTGTTCAAATCACCCCGATTCTCAATATTGCTGCACAACTTTGAAAATGTCTTTTAGACACTGTTTACATGTTGCTTTGAGCGAGTGACGTAAATGTCATTTTAAATTATACTCTGAGTTTCAAAGCATTTCGCAAATGAATTGCAGCACTCATATTTGTAATGAAACTTGCTCTTGTCACTATGGCAATCACAGAACATTAACAGCATTTTCAGACTGATAAAGTTAGTTTTAAAAGTGATTTGTTTATATACCACACATACCTGTTAAGATACTTTTAATAATCTATGCAGCGGTTTAAGAAATGTGTACTGAAGTCATTGTCACAGTGAGTTTAAGAAATTATTTTACGTAAACTAAAAGAAAATATGGGGGTGTGAGATTAGCAAGGGGACTGAAGTGAATTTGAGAAAGTTCTTCATTTAAACACAGGGAACTGCTTTGTGCAATTTATGTGATTTTTGGCACACAAAACAGTTAGGGCATGTGTTTTGCAATGAAACTCGCTTTTAATACATCAAGGCAACACGACAAAGTGTCCAAAGACTTTTCAAGAGTTGTGCAGTTAGTTTTGTAGAAACTTGGTGAAAACATGCTTTTGGTAATCAAACGTTTGTTACTCATGCCATAGCGGCATCTGAAGTTCAAGTAAACTCATCTGAAGTAAACTCTTAGTGTATAACATTTGCAATGAAACGCTTTTATTCACAAGACATCACGAAGTCAAAAAAGTGTCTATAATGTATTTTTAGAGTGGTGTATTGAGTTTGAGGGAGTGCTTCTGAATACAAATAACAAACTGTAAAGGTAAGATATTTGTAATGAAACTTGCGTCTAGTTACTAAGGGCTAGCCAGAGCACTGTTATGGCATAGTGTCTGCAAGGAACCTGCTTTTAGTCACTCATTCCATTTTTGTAAAATTAAGAGTCACAAAGAACTCTCAGGGTATGAGTTTATAAGTAGGGTATGAAATGTACTTTTAGGCATTAAGAGCAAACCAGTGACATCATTTTCAGAGTAATGCAGTGAGTTTGAGAAATCACTTGGGTAGGACAGAAAGAACTATTACGGAATAAGATTTGCCATGAACCGTGAATTTCGTCATTCAAGCTCATTTTAAGTGTTCTGTAGTAGGTTAAAGAAAACGATTGTTTTGGAAATCCAATAGTGTTAGGGTATGACTTATGCAATTAAAAGTGCTTTGAGTTACTTAACAAAGTCTAACAAAGTCATTTCTAAAGTGATGCAATAAGTTTGAGAAAGATAGTGAATTGCAATTAAAACGTATTCTAAGTCAATCTTGCCAAAACAGACACACAAAAGGTGTTTGACTGTCATTCAGACACTTTAAAAGTTATGCAGTTAGTTTTTTAAATCAATTTTATATAAAACACGCAGAACTAGAACTGTAAGGTTATAAGATTTGCAGGGAAACGTGCTTATGGTCAATCTTTCCAAAACAACAACATGAAAAAGGAGTCTAAAAAGTAATTTTAAGAGAGTTAGGTGTTGAAAGCAATACTTTTACATAATATCATATCAACAAGAGGAGCTCTCTCACAAACGCAAGTCATTTGAGAGTGGTGCAATAACTTTTACAAAGCTTTTCATTAAAACACACAAAACGGCTAGTATAAGAGTTTGCATTATATGTGCTTTTAGTCACTCTGGTAAGCAATGTAAACAACGTATTTAAACGTAATTTTTCAGAGTTGTCTTGTGAGTTTGAGAAAGCGCTTCTTTTGGGCACATAACACTGTTATGGTATGAGTTTGAAATAGAACGTTCTTTAAGATAATCTGGGCAGCACACCAACGTGAAACTTTGTCTAAAAGTATTTTTCTGAGTGGAGCAGTGAGTTTTTTATAATGTTTCGTTTACACAGGGAATTAGTAACTCAGTTTGAAAAGGTAATCGTTTGGACACACAGAACTTATATTGCTATCATAACGTGTTTAAACTTAAGTTCATCTTGCTTAAACTTAAGTTCATCTTGCCAAAACATCAACTCAAAAGGTGTAGGAAAGTCATTTAAACGGAGATGCAGTTAGTTTTGAATGCGCTTCAGAACACAAACAGAGGATTTGCAGTAAAGTAATTTTAGTGTAAGTAAGCGTTTGAAAGCGATACTTTTCTTGGTATAATATAAACACGAAAACAGTGTCTGATAGTCATTTTGCACTGAGTTTGAGAAAGATTTTTATTTAAACACACAAAAACAGTTAGAATATGAATTAAGCGTTATATGCTCACAGATAATGTATGACATTTGCATAGACACGATTCTTTAGTCAATCTTGCCAAAAGAGAAACAGGATAAGGTGCGAAAGTAATTTTGGGAGTGGTGCAATTCGACAAAAAAAAACTTGTCTTACAAACACAGAATTTGCAACAGCATGTGCTTCTAGTCAGTTAGGCATTGGGAGCAGTTTAAAGAAATGTCTAAAATTCAGATAAGAGTGTTGCACTGAGATTCAAAACATCCAGAACTGGTAGAAAATGAGTTTCTAACTGTAAGGGTACAGTTACCTAAGGGCTAGAAAGTGAACTGTTATGGCATAATTTTTTTAATGAACCCTGCTTTAAGTCACTTATTCCATTTTGGTAAAATTAAGTCAAAAATAACTCTTTGGTATTATTATGAGTAGGGTATGACATTAACTTATAGGGATTAAGAGCATTCACAGCGACACCATTTTCAGAGTGATACAGTGACATTGAAAAATCGCTTCGGTAGGACAGATCGAACTTTTAGAGAATCAGGTATGAAATAAAACGTTATTTAAGTCACTCAAGCTCATTAAGGCAAGAGTAAGAACTTGTCTTAAAGAAAACGATTTATTTGGATATACAGTAGTGTTAGGGTATGAGACTTAGCAATGAAACCTGTTTTTAGTTACTAAACAAAGTATATAAAAGTTATTTCTAAATTGATTTAAAGAGTTTGAGAAAGTACTTCATTTGGACACACAGAACTAATAGTGTAAGATAATTGTAAGTAGAATGTATTTTAAGTCAATCTTGCCAGAACAGCAACACAAGACAATCATTTTAACACATACAGTTGGAGTATGAAACCTTAGTTAAGAACACACGCAGAGCTCTAAGGGTATTAGATTTGCAAGGAAACCAAAACAACAACACGAAAAACGAATCTAAAAAGTAATTTTAAGAGATGTGCAGTTAGGTGTTGAAAGCACCACTTTTAAAAGGTATCATATCACACGAGGCGCACTTTCTCAAACTCAAAAGTCCTTTTCGGAATAGTGCACTGACTTTGAGAAAGCTTTTCATTAAAGCACACAAAACGGTTAGAATATGAGTTTAGTTCATATTTTTTGTGTGTGTGTGCATATTTTCACGATATGTTTATATTATCACTTAGGCAAGATAAACAACATATCTAAAAGCAATTTTCATAGGTGTACAGTGAGTTTGAGGAAGTACTTCGTATGGACACAGAGAACTGTTAGGGTATGGGATTTTCAATAAATAGTGATTTAAAATATTTTTTTTATCTTGCTGTGATGGCCTGAACTAAAAGTTAGTATTATAGTTAAACTAAATTCCTAACAGCTCTTTGTATTCTAGCAAAGCTATTTCTCGGATATTTTCACTTTACTGAAATTGGTTTTAAGACTCATTTTTGTATCTAGCTGTGATGACCTCAGTTACTTAAAGCCCTTTTCATTGTAAAATCAATGTCCTATATTTTTTCTGTTTTCAAAAGTGCTTTCTCAGAATATTTCACTTCAATCATATCGAATATTACTGTGATGGCCAAAGTAAAAGAGAGTGCTTTTCGGTGCAAATTATAAACCTAACAGTTCTGTTTGTTCAATCAAAGTCTTTCTCAAAATATCTTCACTTCACTGAGAAAGACGTTTAGATACTTTGTTCATGTTGCTTTGAAGGTATGATTGACCAAAAGCTGTGTTCACTTTTCATTTTAAACTCATGTCCTGTGTTTCATTTTTAAACTTATATCAAAAGAGATCTATGTAAGCAATAAGCATATTGTCAGAATATTTATCTCCACTGAGAAATTCCTTTTAATGAATTTTTCATCTTATTTTGATGACTTTTTCATTGTTTTCTTATCTCCTAAGTAGATTGTTCATATGAAGTGCTTTGTCAAAACTATGCTCCACATTTTTGGGCACTTTTATATCTTGAAATGACTTGCATGAGTTATAAAAAGTCATTTTCACTGGAAAACTCACGTCCTAACACTTCTATTTCATTTAAGTCAAAAAGTCTTTCATTTCCTTGAGAGTCGAAAGGAGAATTCTGTGGTTAACGGTGTCAAAAGCAGCAGGATGAGAATGGATGACTTGGAAGCCGCCCTTGCCAGTCGTGGATCTTCAACAACTGAGAGCAGCGCTGTCTCCATTGAGTGTCCCTTCTTGAAGCCTGACTGGTTGCTGTCCAAGAGGTTGTGTAGAGTAAGGTAGGCCGAGAGTTGGTCGAAGACGTGCAGTTCAAGGGTTTTTCCGATGAAGGGCAGGAGAGAAACTGGTCTGTAGTTCTCTAGAAGTGCAGAATTCAGCAAGGGTTTCTTCAACAGCGGGGTGATCCGGGCTTCTTTGAAAGCAGTAGGAAATGTTCCAGAGTTGAGCGATTAGTTGATGGTGTGGGTAATGCAGGGATGACCGATGAAGAGATGTTTTGGCGGAGATGGGTAGGGCTGGGGTCTAGCAAGCAGATAGTCGGGTGGTTCGAGTCGATGACTCTCTCAGTGACGTTTTCCATCAACGGAGAGAAAGAACGGAAAGAGGTGGTGAGAGGAGCCGGAGAATGGTCCAGTTGTTAGCAGTCATGCTCGCCCTCAGGAGGTTTCTACCTCTAGTGCAGGGCAAGCATGTGCTGATCCGCTCCGACAGTACGGCAGCTGTAGCGTACATCAACCACCAAGGTCGGGTGAGCAGGTGATAAGATCCCTGCATGCTGTATTTCTCCCAGGCTATCGAAACAGACAAACGACGCGCTCTCTCGTCAGATGCCGCCTCGCGGAAAATGGTGACTTCATCCCGGGACAATCCGGCTGATACGGGAACTGTTCGGCCAGGCACAGTTGGACCTGTTTGTCTCGCCGGACAACACCCACTGCTCGCCTTGGTACTCCTTGAACGAGGGCACCTTCGGCATGGATGCCATGGCGCACAGCTGGACCCGGGACAAGTGGAAGTATGCCCAGTGAGCCTTCTTGCACAGGTCCTCTACAAGGTCAGGGACGAGGAGCAGCAAGTCCTGTTAAATTGGCTAGGTCGCCGTGCTAATATCTCTGGTGATAGCTCCCCCCTGGCCCATTCCCCTGAGGAAGGACCTTCTGCCTCAGGGGAAGGATAAGGTGTGTCACCCACGACAAGACCTCCTGAACTTCCATGTCTGGTCCCTGGACGGGACAAGGAGACCCTGAACGAGCAACCTCCGGCGGTGGCGGACACGATCGTTCAGGCGAGAGCACCGGCAACGAGGCATCTGTACGGCGCGAAGTTTTTCTGAGAGCACACTTTTGAAAAACTAAAATGCATAGGACATAAGTTTAACAATGAAAGGGGCTTAAATCACTGAGGTCATCACAGCAAGATAAAAAATAAGTCTTAAAAACAATATCAGTGAAAGTGTAGATATTCAGATAAAAAGCACTTTATTATACACAGAGAAGTTTACGGATATGAGTTACAATAAAGTGGGCTTCTTTAGTCAACCAGGCCCCCTCAGCAGATAAAAAAAGTTACTAATTGACATTTTCAGTCAAGTGAAAACAATCTGAGGAAGAGCCTTATTTTGATATTTAGAACTGTAAGGAATTGAGTTTAACATAATCGTTTTCTTAGTCAACAAAAGGTGTCTAAAAGTCATTTTCAGTGAAGTGAAAATATTCTGAAGTAGTGCTTTTTGGACATTGAAAACTGTTATGACTTGGAAGTTTCACAACGAAAATTGGTTTAAGTCACTCAGGTCATTACAGAACAATAAAAAGGTTTCAAACAGGCAGCTGCTCCCTGGGTTGCGGCAGACTCGTCCCAGACGGGCACACCCATGTCATCTGTCTCACGTGTCTGGGTCTCCAGCACTTTGACGCGATGTTTAAGGGACCGATCTGCCCGCACTACGAGCAGATGTCGATAAAGACGTTGGGGTCACGGTTGGCTTTTACTCGGAAAGCGAGCCCCCACTTCGTCAGTTCCCTTTGGTTCGCTGGCTGCGTCTACGGCACAGTCAGCAGCCTTGGTGAGAGAACGATCCATCTCGGCTATGCAATCCAGTTTGCCAAGCACCTTCCCTAGTTTCGAGGGATCCTCTTCACCTCTGTACGAGGGAAGGATTCTTCTTTGAAGTGATCGAACCCGGTCCCATAGCCGAGATGTCGTTGGGTTTCTAAAGCCATACTTCATCATACACAAGAGAGGTGGAGGGCCACGCCCCATTCTGGATTTGCGTTCAATTATCCGGTGTCTTCACATACTACCATTCAGAATGCTTACACAGAAGCGCATCCTCAGGTTTGTCAGATATGAGGATTGGTTTCTTGGCAATCAACCTGAAAGACGCGTACTTCCATGTCTCGATACTTTCTCGGCACAGACCACTCCTACGGTTTGTCTTCGAGAGTCGGGCGTACCAGTACAGGGTCCTGCACTTTGGTCTGTCCCTGTCTCCCTGCGTCTTCACGAAAGTCGCGGAAGCTGCACTATCCCCCCTAAGAGAGCAGGGCGTGCGTTTACTAAACTATCTCGACGACTGGCTTATCTTTGCTCACTCGTGAGATCTAGTGTGTACACATGGGGACCTGGTGCTCCAGCACCTAAGCCGACTGGGTTTAAGGGTCAACCGAGCAAAGAGCAAGCTCTCCCCAGCACAGAGCATTTCCTATCTTGGTATGGAACTAGACTCTGTCACTATGTTTGCATGACTCACGGACGAGCGTACCCAAGTCGCAAGCTCAGGCATTCCATGGTCCACCTGAAATATATTCAAAGGCTCCAGGGTCATGTGGCAACTGGGGTTATCCCACTTGGGTTGATGCACATGCGACCGCTTCAGCATGGGCTTCAGAGTCAGGTTCCGAGGAGTGCGTGGCGCACAGCCACCAGGCGGATTGCCATCACGCTTCAGTGTTGGAGCACCCTAGCCCCGTTGTCCTCCAGGGCCTTTTTATGAGCGGATGTACCCCTTGCACAGGTTTCAAGTCGCGTTGTGGTGACAATAGATGCCTCTCTGTTGGGCTGGGGTGCAGTGTGCACTGGCATATCAATTGCCTGGAGTTGTTTACATTTACATTTAGGGATTTAGCAGACACTTTAATCCAATGCGACTTACAAATAGTCGAGGAGACAATGAAGCTGTAAATAGCCCAAAAAACAATAGGTGTACAAATGCTAGAACAAGGTTACCAAGGTACACAAAGCGAGATAAAAACCTGTTGGTAGAAAAATGTAAACCCTAGTGAGTTTTCAGGTGTTTTTTAAATATAGAGACTGAGTTCGGCAAGCGTGAAGCAAGAGGCACATCTTTCCACCATTGAGACACCGATGCAGAGAACGTACAAGAGAGAGATTTCTTACCCTTTTGAGATGGCACCACAAGTCGTTGCTTGTTTGCGGAGCGTAGAGATCTGGAGGAAATATACCTTTGAATTATTTGAGTTAAGGTATCTAGATGCTGAACCGGTCATGGTCCTGTAGGCGATGAGAAGAGAGTTGAATTCAATGCGAGCTGCTATGGGAAGCCAATGTAGTTTTATGAAGAGAGGTGTTACATGGGTCCTTTTTGGTTCCTTGAACCCCACTCTTGCCGCTGCATTCTATATCATCTGCAGAGGTTTAGTTGTGCACATCGGGAGTCCAGCAAGCAGCGCATTGCAGTAGTCCAGCCTGGACAGGACCAGAGCCTGAACCATGATTTGGGTGGAATGTTCTGAGAGAAACGATCTGATCTTCCTGATGTTGTAGAGCATGAATCTGCAGGATCTGACAGTCGCGGCAACATGATCTGTGAAATTGAGCTGATCATCGATGATTACTCCCAAGTTTCTCGCGGACCTGGAGGAAACAATGGTTGATGCTCCTATTCGGATGGAGAGGTCATGACAGGCCCTTGGGTTGACAGGGATGACAAGGAGTTCCGTTTTCGCAAGTTTTACTCGGGTCGAAATCGTATGATCTTCCGGATGAAACGCAAGGTGGAGTATAACAGGACTATCAGAAGCGATTCTTACGAATGACTGATCCCAGTGATGTCATGTAGATCGAGAAGAGCAACGGTCCAAGAACTGAGCCCTGAGGTACACCGGTGTCAAGATGTTGCGGTTTTGAGACTTCACCTCCCCCCGAAACCCTGAAGGATCTATCCGAGAGGTAGGATTCGAACCATTGGAGAGCCTTGTCAGAGACGCCCATTTCCTAGAGAGTCGAAAGGACAATTTTGTGGTTAATGGTGACAAAAGCGGCAGATAAGTCCATCAGGATGAGAATGGATGACTTGGAGGCCGCCCTTGTCAGTCGTAGATCTTCAACAACTGAGAGCAGTGCTGTCTCCGTTGAGTGTCCCTTCTTGAAGCCTGACTGGTTGCTGTCCAAGAGGTTGTGTAGAGTAAGGTAGGCCGAGAGTTGGTCGAAGACGACATGTTCAAGGGTTTTTCCAATGAAGGGCAGGAGAGAAACTGGTCTTTAGTTATCTAGAAGTGCAGAATTTAGCGAGGGTTTCTTCAACAGCATGGTGATTCAAGCTTCTTTGAAAGCAGTAGGAAATGTTTCAGGGTTGAGGGATAAGTTGATGAGGTGGGTAACTGCAGTGATGACCGATGGAGAGATGTCTTGCAAGAGATGGGGTCTAGCAGGCAGGTAGTTGGGTCGTTCGAGTCGATGATTCTTGCAGCGCCGTTTTCAGTCAATGGAGAGAAAGAGCGGAGAGATGTGGTCAGAGGAGTCGGAGTACGGTCCAGTTGTTAGTGTTCATGCTCGCCCTCAGGAGGTTTCTACCTCTAGTGCAGGGCAAGCATGTGCTGATCCGCTCAGACAGTACGGCAGCTGTAGAGTACATTAACCACCAAGGCGGGGTCACTCGCGCCGAATGTCACAACTTGCCCGACGCCAGGAGTCAGCAGGTGATAAGATCCCTGCGTGCTGTATTTCTCCCAGGCTACCTGAAACAGACAACCGACGCGCTCTCTCGTCAGATGACGACCTCGCGGAAAATGATGACTCCATCCCAGGACGATCCGGCTGATATGGGAACAGTTCGGCTAGGCACAGGTGGACCTGTTTGTCGGACACAACACTCTCCACGTCCAACGAGTGCCTACAGTTCGGACAGAATTACTTTCACGTCATCCTGAGTCTCCAGCCCGGCTACATGCCCAAGGTTCCTACCACTCCCTTTCTGGACCATGTAGTGAACATGCTGCCGCTCCCCACAGGGGAGGAAGACCCAACTCCTTCAGGGCTGTGTCCGGTACGAGCCTTGCGCTTCTACCTGAGGGAAGGCTGTCTCCTAACAGAGATTTTCGCACTGGATCGTGGATGGCATTACAATGGCTTACCGATGCCAGAACCTGCCCTGCCCGCTTGCAGTGAGGGCTCACTCCACCAGGGGTGTAGCTTCCTCATGGGCAGTGGCTCAGGGCGCCTCTCTAGCACACATCTGCACATTTGCAAGGTTTTACAACCTCAGGTCATTTTCAGTGAAGTGAAGATATTTTGAGAAAGAGCTTGATTGAACAAACAGACCGGTTAGGTCTGGAGTTTTGCCCTGAAAAGTTTTTTCCTTAGGCCATCAGAGGAAGATTAAAATGTGTCCTAATATTCGATTTAATTGAAGTGTAAGTACTTCATTAGAAAAGATAGAATAATAAAGACATGATTTTTACAATGAAAAATTTTTCTAGTTACTTTTACTTAATCAGACCAGCACTGCAAGATGAAAATGTCTCAAAAAGGGAATTTTCAATGTATAGAAGTTATTTTGAGAGAACACTTCCAAAAGAACTCTTGGGATATAAGTTTTTTTAATAAAAAGTGTTTCAAGTTAAAAAAGGTGAAAGTGTCTATAGGGTGTAAAATTAAATTTTATCGAAGTAAAGATATTCTAAAAAAGTGCAAAAAGTAATTTTAATGTAGACAAAAAAAATCTAAAAAGATCTAAAATTCAATATCATTAAAGTATATATATATTTTGAGGAAGCCCTTCATATGAACACATTGAGCTCTTAAGATATAAGTTGACAACAAATAAGTCAAAATATGAAGATTGAAAATGGTGCAAAAGTAATTGTTTAGTTTAGAGAAGATCATTTGAGAAAGTGCTTTATTTGAGTACACAGAACTGTTTTCAATAAAAGGGCTTTGATTGACTGAGGCCATCACACATAAGGAAATATGTCTAACAGTCAGTCTTAACCAACTGAAAAATGTGTCTAAGTAATTTTCTGTAAAGTGAAGTAATTGTGAGACAGCCTTTAGTTTGAAAAAAATATAATTCTTAGGACAAGGCTTTGTCACTGAGGTCATCACAGCAAGATACATTCTGTCTATAAAAGAATTTTAATAAAGTAAAGATATTCTGAGAAAGTGAAGAAATCTAATAAAAAGGAATCAGGCAAAATGAAAAAAAGGGTTCAGCGAGAGGAATAAAGTTTTAAAACTCATTTTCAGTCAAGTGAAAAATCACAGTAAGAGCTTTGCTTGAATCCAAAGAGAAACAGAAACACAGATAACACATAAAAATACAGATTCTAGCAGTTCTGAGTGCTTCAAAAAATAGCTTTTTGAAACTCAGTACAACACTCTGAAATGAATTCTAGACATTTGTTTAAACTGCTACAATTACCAGAGTGACTGGAAGCACATGTCGTTATATATTGTGTAAGACAAACTTTCTAAATAACCACTTAAAATTACTGTTGACAACTTTTTTGTGTTGCTCTAATGTCAATATTGACTAAAGGCGCGATTCTATACGATTTGCACACCCTTACATTGACTAAAAAGCCCCTATTTGGAAAAATAATAATCTAACCGTGTTGCTTGTTTAAGTAAACGCTTTACCGAACCCAGTGCACCACTCTGAAAATGACTTTCAGAAACTTTCATGTTGATATACAATATAAACGTATCATTTTCAAAACCTAACTAAACCCCTTCTAAAATGACTTTTTAGACTCCCTTTTCATAACCTTAACGTTTCATTGCAAATCTTATACCATAACAGGTATGTTTTTCCAAAAGAAGTGCTTTCTCACATGTACAAATTTGTATAATTACCTTGACTACAGCTGCATCTCTCTGCTCAGCTCGCATTCTATCAGTTCTGTGTGTTTAAACAAAGGAGCTTTCTCAAACTCACAGCACTCTTAAAATTACTTTTAAAAACTATTTTCATGTTGACATGATACCATGTAAAAGTTGCTATTTTAAAGCCTTACCACTAGTCTCTTAAAATTACTGTTGTAATAATGATGTTTTGGCAAGATTGACCTTAAGCACGTTTCACTGCAAATCTTTTACCCTTACAGTTCATTATTAAAATGAATTTCAGACTTTTTGTGTGCTGTTTTGGCAAGATAGACTTAAAAAAAGTTATACTTGCAAATATCTTTTATAAGTAGTGTCCAAGCGAATTACTTTCTTGAACTCATTACACAACTCTTAGAATGACTTTGTTATGCCCTAATTAACTAAAATAAAGTTTCATTGCAAGTCTCATATCTTAACAGTTTCGTATATCCAAAAAAAAATGAATTTCACACAGTGGTTTATACTGCTGCAATTGCTTGAGTGACTAGAAGTAAATACCGAAAAAGAAGCGCTTTTTCTTGCCTTAATGATTTGAGTTACTAAAAGCACAAATTATGCAATCTATTTCAAATATCTAACCGTTTTGTGTGTTGAAATGGAAAGCTTTTCCAAACTCATTGCACCGCTATGAAAGTTTCTTTCAGACACTAATTTCATGTTGATATGATAATGTGTAAAAGTAGCACTTTCGAACCTAACTGCAACACTCTTAAAAAGACTTTTTAGACTTCCTGTTCGTCTTACCCTTTTCACACTTCAAATCTCATACGCCAAGGATTCTGTGAATGTTCTAAAGAAGCGCATATAAAACCTAATGCACCACCGTTAAAATGACTTTTTAACACATAAAAAAGTTGTTGTTTTGGCATAATTGTTTTAAAACAGGTTATACTTGCAAATTTCTTACACCTATCAGTTCTGTGTGTCTAAATGAAGTACTTTCTCAAACTCATTACAACAGTCTAGAAAGGACTTTGTTATGCCCGGAGTAACTAGAAACAAG
This sequence comes from Triplophysa yarkandensis, assembly GCA_033220385.1. Lineage (NCBI taxonomy): Eukaryota > Metazoa > Chordata > Actinopteri > Cypriniformes > Nemacheilidae > Triplophysa > Triplophysa yarkandensis. Next base: position 11,060,929 of record CM065674.1, read on the forward strand.
TTTTATTGCAAAACTCATACATAAAGCATTTTGTAAAAATGTTTCTCTCCACTAAAAATGACAAAAAGAGAGTTTGATTCAAAAAATCTTACCCTAACAGTTCTGTCTGTTCAAATCACCCCGATTCTCAATATTGCTGCACAACTTTGAAAATGTCTTTTAGACACTGTTTACATGTTGCTTTGAGCGAGTGACGTAAATGTCATTTTAAATTATACTCTGAGTTTCAAAGCATTTCGCAAATGAATTGCAGCACTCATATTTGTAATGAAACTTGCTCTTGTCACTAGGGCAATCACAGAACATTAACAGCATTTTCAGACTGATAAAGTTAGTTTTAAAAGCGATTTGTTTATATACCACATATACCTGTTAAGATACTTTTAATAATCTATGCAGCGGTTTAAGAAATGTGTACTGAAGTCATTGTCACAGTGAGTTTAAGAAATTATTTTACGTAAACTAAAAGAAAATATGGGGGTGTGAGATTAGCAAGGGGACTGAAGTGAATTTGAGAAAGTTCTTCATTTAAACACAGGGAACTGCTTTGTGCAATTTATGTGATTTTTGGCACACAAAACAGTTAGGGCATGTATTTTGCAATGAAACTTTTTTTTTTTATACATCAAGGCAACACGACAAAGTGTCCAAAGACTTTTCAAGAGTTGTGCAGTTAGTTTTGTAGAAACTTGGTGAAAACATGCTTTTGGTAATCAAACGTTTGTTACTCATGCCATAGCGGCATCTGAAGTTCAAGTAAACTCATCTGAAGTAAACTCTCAGTGTATAACATTTGCAATGAAACGCTTTTATTCACAAGACATCACGAAGTCAAAAAAGTGTCTATAATGTATTTTTAGAGTGGTGTATTGAGTTTGAGGGAGTGCTTCTGAATACAAATAACAAACTGTAAAGGTAAGATATTTGTAATGAAACTTGCGTCTAGTTACTAAGGGCTAGCCAGAGCACTGTTATGGCATAGTGTCTGCAAGGAACCTGCTTTTAGTCACTCATTCCATTTTTGTAAAATTAAGAGTCACAAAGAACTCTCAGGGTATGAGTTTATAAGTAGGGTATGAAATGTACTTTTAGGCATTAAGAGCAAACCAGTGACATCATTTTCAGAGTAATGCAGTGAGTTTGAGAAATCACTTGGGTAGGACAGAAAGAACTATTACGGAATAAGATTTGCCATGAACCGTGAATTTCGTCATTCAAGCTCATTTTAAGTGTTCTGTAGTAGGTTAAAGAAAACGATTGTTTTGGAAATCCAATAGTGTTAGGGTATGACTTATGCAATTAAAAGTGCTTTGAGTTACTTAACAAAGTATAACAAAGTCATTTCTAAAGTGATGCAATAAGTTTGAGAAAGATAGTGAATTGCAATTAAAACGTATTCTAAGTCAATCTTGCCAAAACAGACACACAAAAGGTGTTTGACTGTCATTCAGACACTTTAAAAGTTATGTAGTTAGTTTTTTAAATCAATTTTATATAAAACACGCAGAACTAGAACTGTAAGGTTATAAGATTTGCAGGGAAACGTGCTTATGGTCAATCTTTCCAAAACAACAACATGAAAAAGGAGTCTAAAAAGTAATTTTAAGAGAGTTAGGTGTTGAAAGCAATACTTTTACATAATATCATATCAACAAGAGGAGCTCTCTCACAAACGCAAGTCATTTGAGAGTGGTGCAATAACTTTTACAAAGCTTTTCATTAAAACACACAAAACGGCTAGTATAAGAGTTTGCATTATATGTGCTTTTAGTCACTCTGGTAAGCAATGTAAACAACGTATTTAAACGTAATTTTTCAGAGTTGTCTTGTGAGTTTGAGAAAGCGCTTCTTTTGGGCACATAACACTGTTATGGTATGAGTTTGAAATCGAACGTTCTTTAAGATAATCTGGGCAGCACACCAACGTGAAACTTTGTCTAAAAGTATTTTTCTGAGTGGAGCAGTGAGTTTTTTATAATGTTTCGTTTACACAGGGAATTAGTAACTCAGTTTGAAAAGGTAATCGTTTGGACACACAGAACTTATATTGCTATCATAACGTGTTTAAACTTAAGTTCATCTTGCTTAAACTTAAGTTCATCTTGCCAAAACATCAACTCAAAAGGTGTAGGAAAGTCATTTAAACGGAGATGCAGTTAGTTTTGAATGTGCTTCAGAACACAAACAGAGGATTTGCAGTAAAGTAATTTTAGTGTAAGTAAGCGTTTGAAAGCGATACTTTTCTTGGTATAATATAAACAGGAAAACAGTGTCTGATAGTCATTTTGCACTGAGTTTGAGAAAGATTTTTATTTAAACACACAAAAACAGTTAGAATATGAATTAAGCGTTATATGCTCACAGATAATGTATGACATTTGCATAGACGCGATTCTTTAGTCAATCTTGCCAAAAGAGAAACAGGATAAGACTGAACAAAGACAAAAAGACAAAAACTTGTCTTACAAACACAGAATTTGCAACAGCATTAACTTCTAGTCAGTTAGGCATTGGGAGCAGTTTAAAGAAATGTCTGAAATTCAGATAAGAGTGTTGCACTGAGATTCAAAACATCCAGAACTGGTAGAAAATGAGTTTCTAACTGTAAGGGTACAGTTACCTAAGGGCTAGAAAGTGAACTGTTATGGCATAATTTTTTTAATGAACCCTGCTTTAAGTCACTTATTCCATTTTGGTAAAATTAAGTCAAAAATAACTCTTTGGTATTATTATGAGTAGGGTATGACATTAACTTATAGGGATTAAGAGCATTCACAGCGACACCATTTTCAGAGTGATACAGTGACATTGAAAAATCGCTTCGGTAGGACAGATCGAACTTTTAGAGAATCAGGTATGAAATAAAACGTTATTTAAGTCACTCAAGCTCATTAAGGCAAGAGTAAGAACTTGTCTTAAAGAAAACGATTTATTTGGATATACAGTAGTGTTAGGGTATGAGACTTAGCAATGAAACCTGTTTTTAGTTACTAAACAAAGTATATAAAAGTTATTTCTAAATTGATTTAAAGAGTTTGAGAAAGTACTTCATTTGGACACACAGAACTAATAGTGTAAGATAATTGTAAGTAGAATGTATTTTAAGTCAATCTTGCCAGAACAGCAACACAAGACAATCATTTTAACACATACAGTTGGAGTATGAAACCTTAGTTAAGAACACACGCAGAGCTCTAAGGGTATTAGATTTGCAAGGAAACCAAAACAACAACACGAAAAACGAATCTAAAAAGTAATTTTAAGAGATGTGCAGTTAGGTGTTGAAAGCACCACTTTTAAAAGGTATCATATCACACGAGGCGCACTTTCTCAAACTCAAAAGTCCTTTTCGGAATAGTGCACTGACTTTGAGAAAGCTTTTCATTAAAGCACACAAAACGGTTAGAATATGAGTTTAGTTCATATTTTTTTTGTGTGTGTGCATATTTTCACGATATGTTTATATTATCACTTAGGCAAGATAAACAACATATCTTAGAGCAATTTTCATAGGTGTACAGTGAGTTTGAGGAAGTACTTCGTATGGACACAGAGAACTGTTAGGGTATGGGATTTTCAATAAATAGTGATTTAAAATATATTTTTTATCTTGCTGTGATGGCCTGAACTAAAAGTTAGTACTAACTAACTAACTAAACTAAATTCCTAACAGCTCTTTGTATTCTAGCAAAGCTATTTCTCGGATATTTTCACTTTACTGAAATTGGTTTTAAGACTCATTTTTGTATCTAGCTGTGATGACCTCAGTTACTTAAAGCCCCTTTCATTGTAAAATCAATGTCCTATATTTTTTCTGTTTTCAAAAGTGCTTTCTCAGAATATTTCACTTCAATCATATCGAATATTACTGTGATGGCCAAAGTAAAAGAGAGTGCTTTTCGGTGCAAATTATAAACCTAACAGTTCTGTTTGTTCAATCAAAGTCTTTCTCAAAATATCTTCACTTCACTGAGAAAGACGTTTAGATACTTTGTTCATGTTGCTTTGAAGGTATGATTGACCAAAAGCTGTGTTCACTTTTCATTTTAAACTCATGTCCTGTGTTTCATTTTTAAACTTATATCAAAAGAGATCTATGTAAGCAATAAGCATATTGTCTGAATATTTATCTCCACTGAGAAATTCCTTTTAATGAATTTTTCATCTTATTTTGATGACTTTTTCATTGTTTTCTTATCTCCTAAGTGGATTGTTCATATGAAGTGCTTTGTCAAAACTATGCTCCACATTTTTGGGCACTTTTATATCTTGAAATGACTTGCATGAGTTATAAAAAGTCATTTTCACTGGAAAACTCACGTCCTAACACTTCTATTTCATTTAAGTCAAAAAGTCTTTCATTTCCTTGAGAGTCGAAAGGAGAATTCTGTGGTTAACGGTGTCAAAAGCAGCAGGATGAGAATGGATGACTTGGAAGCCGCCCTTGCCAGTCGTAGATCTTCAACAACTGAGAGCAGCGCTGTCTCCATTGAGTGTCCCTTCTTGAAGCCTGACTGGTTGCTGTCCAAGAGGTTGTGTAGAGTAAGGTAGGCCGAGAGTTGGTCGAAGACGTGCAGTTCAAGGGTTTTTCCGATGAAGGGCAGGAGAGAAACTGGTCTGTAGTTCTCTAGAAGTGCAGAATTCAGCAAGGGTTTCTTCAACAGCGGGGTGATCCGGGCTTCTTTGAAAGCAGTAGGAAATGTTCCAGAGTTGAGCCATGAGTTGATGATGTGGGTAATTGCAGGGATGACCGATGAAGAGATGTTTTGCCGGAGATGGGTAGGGCTGGGGTCTAGCAAGCAGATAGTCGGGTGGTTCGAGTCGATGACTCTCTCAGCGACGTTTTCCGTCAACGGAGAGAAAGAACGGAAAGAGGTGGTGAGAGGAGCCGGAGAATGGTCCAGTTGTTAGCAGTCATGCTCGCCCTCAGGAGGTTTCTACCTCTAGTGCAGGGCAAGCATGTGCTGATCCGCTCCGACAGTACGGCAGCTGTAGCGTACATCAACCACCAAGGTCGGGTGAGCAGGTGATAAGATCCCTGCATGCTGTATTTCTCCCAGGCTATCGAAACAGACAAACGACGCGCTCTCTCGTCAGATGCCGCCTCGCGGAAAATGGTGACTTCATCCCGGGACAATCCGGCTGATACGGGAACTGTTCGGCCAGGCACAGTTGGACCTGTTTGTCTCGCCGGACAACACCCATTGCTTGCCTTGGTACTCCTTGAACGAGGGCACCTTCGGCATGGATGCCATGGCGCACAGCTGGACCCAGGACAAGTGGAAGTATGCCCAGTGAGCCTTCTTGCAAAGGTCCTCTACAAGGTCAGGGACGAGGAGCAGCAAGTCCTGTTAAATTGCGCCATACTGGCGCAACCAGGCTAGGTCGCCGTGCTAATACCTCTGGTGATAGCTCCCCCCTGGCCCATTCCCCTGAGGAAGGACCTTCTGCCTCAGGGGAAGGATAAGGTGTGTCACCCATGACAAGACCTCCTGAACTTCCATGTCTGGTCCCTGGACGGGACAAGGAGACCCTGAACGAGCAACCTCCGGCGGTGGCGGACACGATCGTTTAGGCGAGAGCACCGGCAACGAGGCATCTGTACGGCGCGAAGTGGCGCATCTTCTGGTCCAGGTGCTCCTCACACGGTGGGGAGCCCGGAGTATGTGCTATCGATGCAGTGCTGTCCTTTCTCCAAGAGAAACACTAGAGCAACCTTTCACCATCTATGCTCAGGGTTTATGTAGCCGCTATTGCGGCACACCATGAGCTGGTTGAGGGTAAATCTCTCGGACAATATAGCCTGGTCACCAGGTTCCTCCATACCCTCTTGGGATCTCGACGTGGTCCTAGCGGGCCTTTCCGAGACCCCTTCCAGCCCCTAGTAGAGATTGACCTTCCTCGTCTCATGATGAAGACAGCACTCCTAGTAGCGCTCGCCTCTATCAAGAGGGTAGGGGACCTGTAGATCGAATTACTGTAGACCGAACTACTCTCACGTCATCCTGAGACTCCGGCCTGGCTACGTGCCCAAGGAGTTCCTACAACTCCCTTTCGGAACCAGGTAGTGATAATGCAGGCGCTCCCCACAGGGGAGGAAGATACCACTAATTCAGGGCTGTGTCCGGTAGGAGCCTTGCGCTTCTACCTGGAACGCACACAGAGTTTCAGGAGCTCTGGGCAGCTTTTTGTCTGTTATGGAGTTCGGCAAAGAGGGAGGGCTGTCTTTAAACGGAGATTGGCACACTGGATTGTGGATGCCATTACTATGGCTTTCCGATGCCAGAATCTGCCCTGTTGCTTGCAGTGAGGGCTCACTCCACCAGGGGTGTAGCCTCCTGGTGGGCAGTGGCTACGCCTAACACCTTTGCAAGGTTTCACAACCTCAGGTCATTTTCAGTGAAGTGAAGATATTTTGAGAAAGAGCTTGATTGAACAAACAGGTCTGGAGTTTTGCCCTGATAAGTTTTTTCCTTAGGCCATCACAGGAAGATTAAAATGTGTCCTTATATTCGATTTAATTGAAGTGTAGTGTGAGAAAGATTTTCATTGAACACACATAACTGCTAGGTATGGAGCTTTACACTGAAAAGTTTTTTTTCAGGGCAAGATAAAAATGTATCTAATATTTATTTTCAATAAAGTATTCAGAAAATTTTTCTGAGAGCACACTTTTGAAAAACTGAAATGCATAGGACATGAGTTTAACAATGAAAGGGGCTTAAATCACTGAGGTCATCACAGCAAGATAAAAAATAAGTCTTAAAAACAATATCAGTGAAAGTGTAGATATTCAGATAAAAAACACTTTATTATACACAGAGATGTTTACGGATATGAGTTATAATAAAGTGGGCTTCTTTAGTCAACCAGGCCCCCTCAGGAGATAAAAAAAAGTTACTAAATGACATTTTCAGTCAAGTGAAAACAATCTGAGGAAGAGCCTTGTTTTGATATTTAGAATTGTAAGGAATTGAGTTTAACATAATCGTTTTCTTTGTCAACAAAAGGTGTCTAAAAGTCATTTTCAGTGAAGTGAAAATATTCTGAAGTAGTGCTTTTTGGACATTGAAAACTGTTATGACTTGGAAGTTTCACAACGAAAATTGGTTTAAGTCACTCAGGTCATTACAGAACAATAAAAAGGTTTCAAACAGGCAGCTGCTCCCTGGGTTGCGGCGGACTCGTCCCAGACGGGCACACCCATGTCATCTGTCTCACGTGTCTGGGTCTCCAGCACTTTGACGCGATGTTTAAGGGACCGATCTGCCCGCACTACGAGCAGATGTCGATAAAGACGTTGGGGTCACGGGTGGCTTTTACTCGGAAAGCGAGCCCCCACTTTGTCAGTTCCCTTTGGTTCGCTGGCTGCGTCTACGGCACAGTCAGCAGCCTTGGTGAGAGAACGATCCGTCTCGGCTATGCAATCCAGTTTGCCAAGTACCTTCCCTAGTTTTGAGGGATCCTCTTCACCTCTGTACGAGGGAAGGATTCTTCTTTGAAGTGATCGAACCCGGTCCCATAGCCGAGATGTCGTTGGGTTTCTAAAGCCATACTTCATCATACACAAGAGAGGTGGAGGGCCACGCCCCATTCTGGATTTGCGTTCAATTATCCGGTGTCTTCACATACTACCATTCAGAATGCTTACACAGAAGCGCATCCTCAGGTCTGTCAGATGTGAGGATTGGTTTCTTGGCAATCAACCTGAAAGACGCGTACTTCCATGTCTCGATACTTTCTCGGCACAGACCACTCCTACGGTTTGTCTTCGAGAGTCGGGCGTGCCAGTACAGGGTCCTGCACTTTGGTCTGTCCCTGTCTCCCTGCGTCTTCACGAAAGTCGCGGAAGCTGCACTATCCCCCTAAGAGAGCAGGGCGAGTTTACTAAACTATCTCGACGACTGGCTTATCTTTGCTCACTCGTGAGATCTAGTGTGTACACATGGGGACCTGGTGCTCCAGCACCTAAGCCGACTGGGTTTAAGGGTCAACCGAGCAAAGAGCAAGCTCTCCCCAGCACAGAGCATTTCCTATCTTGGTATGGAACTAGACTCTGTCACTATGTTTGCATGACTCACGGACGAGCGTGCCCAAGCCGCAAGCTCAGGCATTCCATGGTCCACCTGAAATATATTCAAAGGCTCCAGGGTCATGTGGCAACTGGGGTTATCCCACTTGGGTTGATGCACATGCGACCGCTTCAGCATGGGCTTCAGAGTCAGGTTCCGAGGAGTGCGTGGCGCACAGCCACCAGGCGGATTGCCATCACGCTTCAGTGTTGGAGCACCCTAGCCCCGTTGTCCTCCAGGGCCTTTTTATGAGCGGATGTACCCCTTGCACAGGTTTCAAGTCGCGTTGTGGTGACAATGGATGCCTCTCTGTTGGGCTGGGGTGCAGTGTGCACTGGCATATCAATTGCCTGGAGTTGTTTACATTTACATTTAGGGATTTAGCAGACACTTTTATCCAATGCGACTTACAAATAGTCGAGGAGACAATGAAGCTGTAAATAGCCCAAAAAACAATAGGTGTACAAATGCTAGAACAAGGTTACCAAGGTACACAAAGCGAGATAAAAACCTGTTGGTAGAAAAATGTAAACCCTAGTGGGTTGGGTGTAGCCGGAAAAGAGGAGTTGTCAGGTGTTTTTTAAATATAGAGACTGAGTTCGGCAAGCGTGAAGCAAGAGGCACATCTTTCCACCATTGAGACACCGATGCAGAGAACGTACAAGAGAGAGATTTCTCACCCTTTTGAGATGGCACCACAAGTCCTTGCTTGTTTGCGGAGCGTAGAGATCTGGAGGAAATATACCTTTGAATTATTTGAGTTAAGGTATCTAGATGCTGAACCGGTCGTGGTCCTGTAGGCGATGAGAAGAGAGTTGAATTCAATGCGAGCTGCTATGGGAAGCCAATGTAGTTTTATGAAGAGAGGTGTTACATGGGTCCTTTTTGGTTCCTTGAACCCCACTCTTGCCGCTGCATTCTGTATCATCTGCAGAGGTTTAGTTGTGCACATCGGGAGTCCAGCAAGCAGCGCATTGCAGTAGTCCAGCCTGGACAGGACCAGAGCCTGAACCATGATTTGGGTGGAATGTTCTGAGAGAAACGAACTGATCTTCCTGATGTTGTAGAGCATGAATCTGCAGGATCTGACAGTCGCGGCAACATGATCTGTGAAATTGAGCTGATCATCGATGATTACTCCCAAGTTTCTCGCGGACCTGGAGGAAACAATGGTTGATGCTCCTATTCGGATTGAGAGGTCATGACAGGCCCTTGGGTTGACAGGGATGACAAGGAGTTCCGTTTTCGCAAGTTTTACTCGGGTCGAAATCGTATGATCTTCCGGATGAAATGCAAGGTGGAGTATAACAGGACTATCAGAAGCGATTCTTACGAATGACTGATCCCAGTGATGTCATGTAGATCGAGAAGAGCAACGGTCCAAGAACTGAGCCCTGAGGTACACCGGTGTCAAGATGTTGCGCTTTTGAGACTTCACCTCCCCCCGAAACCCTGAAGGATCTATCCGAGAGGTAGGATTCGAACCATTGGAGAGCCTTGTCAGAGACGCCCATTTCCTAGAGAGTCGAAAGGACAATTTTGTGGTTAATGGTGACAAAAGCGGCAGATAAGTCCATCAGGATGAGAATGGATGACTTGGAGGCCGCCCTTGTCAGTCGTAGATCTTCAACAACTGAGAGCAGTGCTGTCTCCGTTGAGTGTCCCTTCTTGAAGCCTGACTGGTTGCTGTCCAAGAGGTTGTGTAGAGTAAGGTAGGCCGAGAGTTGATCGAAGACGACATGTTCAAGAGTTTTTCCGATGAAGGGCAGCAGAGAAACTGGTCTTTAGTTATCTAGAAGTGCAGAATTTAGCGAGGGTTTCTTCAACAGCATGGTGATTCAAGCTTCTTTGAAAGCAGTAGGAAATGTTTCAGGGTTGAGGGATAAGTTGATGAGGTGGGTAACTGCAGTGATGACCGATGGAGAGATGTCTTGCAAGAGATGGGGTCTAGCAGGCAGGTAGTTGGGTCGTTCGAGTCGATGATTCTCGCAGCGCCGTTTTCAGTCAATGGAGAGAAAGAGCGGAGAGATGTGGTCAGAGGAGTCGGAGTACGGTCCAGTTGTTAGTGTTCATGCTCGCCCTCAGGAGGTTTCTACCTCTAGTGCAGGGCAAGCATGTGCTGATCCGCTCAGACAGTACGGCAGCTGTAGAGTACATTAACCACCAAGGCGGGGTCACTCGCGCCGAATGTCACAACTTGCCCGACGCCAGGAGTCAGCAGGTGATAAGATCCCTGCGTGCTGTATTTCTCCCAGGCTAACTGAAACAGACAACCGACGCGCTCTCTTGTCAGATGACAACCTCGCGGAAAATGATGACTCCATCCCAGGACGATACGGCTGATATGGGAACAGTTCGGCTAGGCACAGGTGGACCTGTTTGTCGGACACAACACTCTCCACGTCCAACGAGTGCCCACAGTTCGGACAGAATTACTTTCACGTCATCCTGAGTCTCCAGCCCGGCTACGTGCCCAAGGTTCCTACCACTCCCTTTCTGGACCATGTAGTGAACATGCTGCCGCTCCCCACAGGGGAGGAAGACCCAACTCCTTCAGGGCTGTGTCCGGTACGAGCCTTGCGCTTCTACCTGAGGGAAGGCTGTCTCCTAACAGAGATTTTCGCACTGGATCGTGGATGGCATTACAATGGCTTACCGATGCCAGAACCTGCCCTGCCCGCTTGCAGTGAGGGCTCACTCCACCAGGGGTGTAGCTTCCTCATGGGCAGTGGCTCAGGGCGCCTCTCTAGCACACATCTGCACATTTGCAAGGTTTTACAACCTCAGGTCATTTTCAGTGAAGTGAAGATATTTTGAGAAAGAGCTTGATTGAACAAACAGACCGGTTAGGTCTGGAGTTTTGCCCTGAAAAGTTTTTTCCTTTGGCCATCAGAGGAAGATTAAAATGTGTCCTAATATTCGATTTAATTGAAGTGTAGTCTGAGAATGATTTTCATTGAACACACATAAGGTAGGTTGAGTTTAACACTGAAAAGTTTTTTTTTCAGGGCAAGATGAAAATTTATCTAATATTAATTTTCAATAAAGTATTTTGAAAAATGTTCTGAGAGCACACTTTTGAAAAACTGAAATGCATAGGACGTGAGTTTAACAATGAAAGGGGCTTAAATCACTGAGGTAATCACAGCAGTGTAAAAAATAAGTCTTAAAGACAATATCAGTGAAGTGTAGAAATTCAGAGAAAGCACTTTATTATACACAGAGAAGTTTACGGATATGAGTTACAACGAAGTGGGCTTAAGTCAACCAGGCCCCCTCAGCAGATAAAAAAGTTACTAAAACACATCTTCAGTCAAGTGTAAACAATCTGAGGAAGAGCCTTGTTTTAATATTTAGAACTGTCAGGATTTGAGTTTAACATAATCGTTTTCTAAGCCACTCAGGTCCTCACAGCAAGAACAAAAAGGTGTATGAAAGTCATTTTCAGTGAAGTGAAAATATTCTGAAATAGTGCTATTTTGGCCACAGAGAACTGTTATGACTTAAATCATAAAGTTAAAGTCACTCAGATTATCACAGGATAAAAAGGTGTCAAACAGGCAGTGCAGAAAAGATATTTGAGAAATCATTTTTTTTTTTTAAACAAACTTCCTAGCACATACGTTTCTCAATGAAAAGTGCTTTTCACAGAAAAAAATGCTATCACAGAAACATACTTTTTTCAAAGTTTAATTTCTTTGAAGTAAATATTCTGAGAAAGAACTTAATTTAAGCTAAGATCTCTTAGTATGTAAGTTTATAACGTAAACATCTTTTATCCAATCAGGCCATTAAAGCAAGATGGAACATATGTCGAAAAGGTATTTTTCAGGGGAGAGAATATCCTTTGAGAAAGCGCATCACAGCAAAAGTGTCGAAGAGTAAATTTCAACAAAATGAAAAATGTCTTGAAGTCTAATTCAGTTAAGTGAAGATATTTTTAGAAAGTACTTCATTAGAAAAGATAGAATAATAAAGACATGATATTACAATGAAAAATTTTTCTATTTACTTTTACTTAATCAGACCAGCACTGCAAGATGAAAATGTCTCAAAAAGGGAATTTTCAATGTATAGAAGTTATTTTGAGAGAACACTTCCAAAAGAACTCTTGGGATATAAGTTTTTTTAATAAAAAGTGTTTCAAGTTAAAAAATGTGAAAGTGTCTATAGGGTGTAAAATTAAATTTCATCGAAGTAAAGATATTCTAAAAAAGTGCAAAAAGTAATTTTAATGTAGACAAAAAAAATCTAAAAAGATCTAAAATTCAATATCATTAAAGTATATATATATTTTGAGGAAGCCCTTCATATGAACACATTGAGCTCTTAAGATATAAGTTGACAACAAATAAGTCAAAATATGAAGATTGAAAATGGTGCAAAAGTAATTGTTTAGTTTAGAGAAGATCATTTGAGAAAGTGCTTTATTTGAGTACACAGAACTGTTTTCAATAAAAGGGCTTTGATTGACTGAGGCCATCACACATAAGGAAATATGTCTAACAGTCAGTCTTAACCAACTGAAAAATGTGTCTTAAAGTAATTTTCTGTAAAGTGAAGTAATTGTGAGACAGCCTTTAGTTTGAAAAACATATAATTCTTAGGACAAGGCTTTGTCACTGAGGTCATCACAGCAAGATACATTCTGTCTATAAAAGAATTTTAATAAAGTAAAGATATTCTGAGAAAGTGAAGAAATCTAATAAAAAGGAATCAGGCAAAATGAAAAAAAGGGTTCAGCGAGAGGAATAAAGTTTTAAAACTCATTTTCAGTCAAGTGAAAAATCACAGTAAGAGCTTTGCTTGAATCCAAAGAGAAACAGAAACACAGATAACACATAAAAATACAGATTCTAGCAGTTCTGAGTGCTTCAAAAAATAGCTTTTTGAAACTCAGTACAACACTCTGAAATGAATTCTAGACATTTGTTTAAACTGCTACAATTACCAGAGTGACTGGAAGCACATGCCGTTATATATTGTGTAAGACAAACTTTCAAAATAACCACTTAAAATTACTGTTGACAACTTTTTTGTGTTGCTCTAATGTCAATATTGACTATATGCGCGATTCTATACGATTTGCATACCCTTACATTGACTAAAAAGCCCCTATTTGGAAAAATAATAATCTAACCGTGTTGCTTGTTTAAATAAACGCATTACCGAACCCAGTGCACCACTCTGAAAATGACTTTCAGAAAATTTCATGTTGATATACAATATAAACGTATCATTTTCAAAACCTAACTAAACCCCTTCTAAAATGACTTTTTAGACTCCCTTTTCATGTTGTTGCTTTGGCAAGATTGACCTTAAAGTTTCATTGCAAATCTTATACCATAACAGGTATGTTTTTCCAAAAGAAGCGCTTTCTCACATGTACACATTTGTATAATTACCTTGACTACAGCTGCATCTCTCTGCTCAGCTCGCATTCTATCAGTTCTGTGTGTTTAAACAAAGGAGCTTTCTCAAACTCACAGCACTCTTAAAATTACTTTTAAAAAACTATTTTCATGTTGACATGATACCATGTAAAAGTTGCTATTTCAAAGCCTTACCACTAGACTCTTAAAATTACTGTTGTAATAATGATGTTTTGGCAAGATTGACCTTAAGCACGTTTCACTGCAAATCTTTTACAATTACAGTTCATTATTAAAATGAATTTCAGACTTTTTGTGTGCTGTTTTGGCAAGATGGACTTAAAAAAAGTTATACTTGCAAATATCTTTTATAAGTAGTGTCCAAGCGAATTACTTTCTTGAACTCATTACACAACTCTTAGAAAGACTTTGTTATGCCCTAATTAACTAAAATAAAGTTTCATTGCAAGTCTCATATCTTAACAGTTTTGTATATCCAAAAAAAATGAATTTCACACAGTGGTTTATACTGCTGCAATTGCTTGAGTGACTAGAAGTAAATACCGAAAAAGAAGCGCCTTTTCTTGCCTTAATGATTTGAGTTACTAAAAGCACAAATTATGCAATCTATTTCAAATATCTAACCGTTTTGTGTGTTGAAATGGAAAGCTTTTCCAAACTCATTGCACCGCTATGAAAGTTTCTTTCAGACACTAATTTCATGTTGATATGATAATGTGTAAAAGTAGCACTTTCGAACCTAACTGCAACACTCTTAAAAAGACTTTTTAGACTTCCTGTTCGTCTTACCCTTTTCACACTTCAAATTTCATACGCCAAGGATTCTGTGAATGTTCTAAAGAAGCGCATATAAAGCCTAATGCACCACCGTTAAAATGACTTTTTAACACATAAAAAAGTTGTTGTTTTGGCATAATTCTTCTAAAACAGGTTATACTTGCAAATTTCTTACACCTATCAGTTCTGTGTGTCTAAATGAAGTACTTTCTCAAACTCATTACAACAGTCTAGAAAGGACTTTGTTATGCCCGGAGTAACTAAAAACAAGTTTTATTGCAAAACTCATACATAAAGCATTTTGTAAAAATGTTTCTCTCCACTAAAAATGACAAAAAGAGAGTTTGATTCAAAAAATCTTACCCTAACAGTTCTGTCTGTTCAAATCACCCCGATTCTCAATATTGCTGCACAACTTTGAAAATGTCTTTTAGACACTGTTTACATGTTGCTTTGAGCGAGTGACGTAAATGTCATTTTAAATTATACTCTGAGTTTCAAAGCATTTCGCAAATGAATTGCAGCACTCATATTTGTAATGAAACTTGCTCTTGTCACTATGGCAATCACAGAACATTAACAGCATTTTCAGAATGATAAAGTTAGTTTTAAAAGCGATTTGTTTATATACCACACATACCTGTTAAGATACTTTTAATAATCTATGCAGCGGTTTAAGAAATGTGTACTGAAGTCATTGTCACAGTGAGTTTAAGAAATTATTTTACGTAAACTAAAAGAAAATATGGGGGTGTGAGATTAGCAAGGGGACTGAAGTGAATTTGAGAAAGTTCTTCATTTAAACACAGGGAACTGCTTTGTGCAATTTATGTTGATTTTTGGCACACAAAACAGTTAGGGCATGTGTTTTGCAATGAAACTTGCTTTTAATACATCAAGGCAACACGACAAAGTGTCCAAAGACTTTTCAAGAGTTGTGCAGTTAGTTTTGTAGAAACTTGGTGAAAACATGCTTTTGGTAATCAAACGTTTGTTACTCATGCCATAGCGGCATCTGAAGTTCAAGTAAACTCATCTGAAGTAAACTCTTAGTGTATAACATTTGCAATGAAACGCTTTTATTCACAAGACATCACGAAGTCAAAAAAGTGTCTATAATGTATTTTTAGAGTGGTGTATTGAGTTTGAGGGAGTGCTTCTGAATACAAATAACAAACTGTAAAGGTAAGATATTTGTAATGAAACTTGCGTCTAGTTACTAAGGGCTAGCCAGAGCACTGTTATGGCATAGTGTCTGCAAGGAACCTGCTTTTAGTCACTCATTCCATTTTTGTAAAATTAAGAGTCACAAAGAACTCTCAGGGTATGAGTTTATAAGTAGGGTATGAAATGTACTTTTAGGCATTAAGAGCAAACCAGTGACATCATTTTCAGAGTAATGCAGTGAGTTTGAGAAATCACTTGGGTAGGACAGAAAGAACTATTACCGAATAAGATTTGCCATGAACAGTGAATTTCGTCATTCAAGCTCATTTTAAGTGTTCTGTAGTAGGTTAAAGAAAACGATTGTTTTGGAAATCCAATAGTGTTAGGGTATGACTTATGCAATTAAAAGTGCTTTGAGTTACTTAACAAAGTATAACAAAGTCATTTCTAAAGTGATGCAATAAGTTTGAGAAAGATAGTGAATTGCAATTAAAACGTATTCTAAGTCAATCTTGCCAAAACAGACACACAAAAGGTGTTTGACTGTCATTCAGACACTTTAAAAGTTATGCAGTTAGTTTTTTAGATCAATTTTATATAAAACACGCAGAACTAGAACTGTAAGGTTATAAGATTTGCAGGGAAACGTGCTTATGGTCAATCTTTCCAAAACAACAACATGAAAAAGGAGTCTAAAAAGTAATTTTAAGAGATGTGCAGTTAGGTGTTGAAAGCAATACTTTTACATAATATCATATCAACAAGAGGAGCTCTCTCACAAACTCAAAACGCAAGTCATTTGAGAGTGGTGCAATGACTTTTACAAAGCTTTTCATTAAAACACACAAAACGGCTAGTATAAGAGTTTGCATTATATGTGCTTTTAGTCACTCTGGTCTTGTGAGTTTGAGAAAGCGCTTCTTTTGGGCACATAACACTGTTATGGTATGAGTTTGAAATCGAACGTTCTTTAAGATAATCTGGGCAGCACACCAACGTGAAACTTTGTCTAAAAGTATTTTTCTGAGTGGAGCAGTGAGTTTTTTATAATGTTTCGTTTACACAGGGAATTAGTAACTCAGTTTGAAAAGGTAATCGTTTGGACACACAGAACTTATATTGCTATCATAACGTGTTTAAACTTAAGTTCATCTTGCTTAAACTTAAGTTCATCTTGCCAAAACATCAACTCAAAAGGTGTAGGAAAGTCATTTAAACGGAGATGCAGTTAGTTTTGAATGCGCTTCAGAACACAAACAGAGGATTTGCAGTAAAGTAATTTTAGTGTAAGTAAGCGTTTGAAAGCGATACTTTTCTTGGTATAATATAAACATGAAAACAGTGTCTGATAGTCATTTTGCACTGAGTTTGAGAAAGATTTTTATTTAAACACACAAAAACAGTTAGAATATGAATTAAGCGTTATATGCTCACAGATAATGTATGACATTTGCATAGACGCGATTCTTTAGTCAATCTTGCCAAAAGAGAAACAGGATAAGACTGAACAAAGACAAAAAGACAAAAACTTGTCTTACAAACACAGAATTTGCAACAGCATTAACTTCTAGTCAGTTAGGCATTGGGAGCAGTTTAAAGAAATGTCTGAAATTCAGATAAGAGTGTTGCACTGAGATTCAAAACATCCAGAACTGGTAGAAAATGAGTTTCTAACTGTAAGGGTACAGTTACCTAAGGGCTAGAAAGTGAACTGTTATGGCATAATTTTTTTAATGAACCCTGCTTTAAGTCACTTATTCCATTTTGGTAAAATTAAATAAAAAATAACTCTTTGGTATTATTATGAGTAGGGTATGACATTAACTTATAGGGATTAAGAGCATTCACAGCGACACCATTTTCAGAGTGATACAGTGACATTGAAAAATCGCTTCGGTAGGACAGATCGAACTTTTAGAGAATCAGGTATGAAATAAAACGTTATTTAAGTCACTCAAGCTCATTAAGGCAAGAGTAAGAACTTGTCTTAAAGAAAACGATTTATTTGGATATACAGTAGTGTTAGGGTATGAGACTTAGCAATGAAACCTGTTTTTAGTTACTAAACAAAGTATATAAAAGTTATTTCTAAATTGATTTAAAGAGTTTGAGAAAGTACTTCATTTGAACACACAGAACTAATAGTGTAAGATAATTGTAAGTAGAATGTATTTTAAGTCAATCTTGCCAGAACAGCAACACAAGACAATCATTTTAACACATACAGTTGGAGTATGAAACCTTAGTTAAGAACACACGCAGAGCTCTAAGGGTATTAGATTTGCAAGGAAACCAAAACAACAACACGAAAAACGAGTCTAAAAAGTAATTTTAAGAGATGTGCAGTTAGGTGTTGAAAGCACCACTTTTAAAAGGTATCATATCACACGAGGCGCACTTTCTCAAACTCAAAAGTCCTTTTCGGAATAGTGCACTGACTTTGAGAAAGCTTTTCATTAAAGCACACAAAACGGTTAGAATATGAGTTTAGTTCATATTTTTTGTGTGTGTGTGCATATTTTCACGATATGTTTATATTATCACTTAGGCAAGATAAACAACATATCTAAAAGCAATTTTCATAGGTGTACAGTGAGTTTGAGGAAGTACTTCGTATGGACACAGAGAACTGTTAGGGTATGGGATTTTCAATAAATAGTGATTTAAAATATTTTTTTTATCTTGCTGTGATGGCCTGAACTAAAAGTTAGTATTATAGTTAAACTAAATTCCTAACAGCTCTTTGTATTCTAGCAAAGCTATTTCTCGGATATTTTCACTTTACTGAAATTGGTTTTAAGACTCATTTTTGTATCTAGCTGTGATGACCTCAGTTACTTAAAGCCCCTTTCATTGTAAAATCAATGTCCTATATTTTTTCTGTTTTCAAAAGTGCTTTCTCAGAATATTTCACTTCAATCATATCGAATATTAATGTGATGGCCAAAGTAAAAGAGAGTGCTTTTCGGCGCAAATTATAAACCTAACAGTTCTGTTTGTTCAATCAAAGTCTTTCTCAAAATATCTTCACTTCACTGAGAAAGACGTTTAGTTCAGTACTTTAGTACTTTGTTCATGTTGCTTTGAAGATATGATTGACCAAAAGCTGTGTTCACTTTTCATTTTAAACTCATGTCCTGTTCTTCATTTTTAAACTTATATCAAAAGAGATCTATGTAAGCAATAAGCATATTGTCAGAATATTTATCTCCACTGAGAAATTCCTTTTAATGAATTTTTCATCTTATTTTGATGACTTTTTCATTGTTTTCTTATCTCCTAAGTGGATTGTTCATATGAAGTGCTTTGTCAAAACTATGCTCCACATTTTTGGGCACTTTTATATCTTGAAATGACTTGCATGAGTTATAAAAAGTCATTTTCACTGGAAAACTCACGTCCTAACACTTCTATTTCATTTAGGTCAAAAAGTCTTTCATTTCCTTGAGAGTCGAAAGGAGAATTCTGTGGTTAACGGTGTCAAAAGCAGCAGGATGAGAATGGATGACTTGGAAGCCGCCCTTGCCAGTCGTAGATCTTCAACAACTGAGAGCAGCGCTGTCTCCATTGAGTGTCCCTTCTTGAAGCCTGACTGGTTGCTGTCCAAGAGGTTGTGTAGAATAAGGAAGGTCGAGAGTTGGTCGAAGACGTGCAGTTCAAGGGTTTTTCCGATGAAGGGCAGGAGAGAAACTGGTCTGTAGTTCT
Source organism: Triplophysa yarkandensis (assembly GCA_033220385.1). Lineage (NCBI taxonomy): Eukaryota > Metazoa > Chordata > Actinopteri > Cypriniformes > Nemacheilidae > Triplophysa > Triplophysa yarkandensis. The sequence continues at coordinate 11,080,043 of CM065674.1, forward strand.
CTAGAAGTGCAGAATTCAGCAAGGGTTTCTTCAACAGCGGGGTGATCCGGGCTTCTTTGAAAGCAGTAGGAAATGTTCCAGAGTTGAGCCATGAGTTGATGATGTGGGTAATTGCAGGGATGACCGATGGAGAGATGTTTTGCCGGAGATGGGTAGGGCTGGGGTCTAGCAAGCAGATAGTCGGGTGGTTCGAGTCGATGACTCTCTCAGCGACGTTTTCCGTCAACGGAGAGAAAGAACGGAAAGAGGTGGTGAGAGGAGCCGGAGAATGGTCCAGTTGTTAGCAGTCATGCTCGCCCTCAGGAGGTTTCTACCTCTAGTGCAGGGCAAGCATGTGCTGATCCGCTCCGACAGTACGGCAGCTGTAGCGTACATCAACCACCAAGGTCGGGTGAGCAGGTGATAAGATCCCTGCATGCTGTATTTCTCCCAGGCTATCTGAAACAGACAAACGACGCGCTCTCTCGTCAGATGCCGCCTCGCGGAAAATGGTGACTTCATCCCGGGACAATCCGGCTGATACGGGAACTGTTCGGCCAGGCACAGTTGGACCCGTTTGTCTCGCCGGACAACACCCATTGCTCGCCTTTGTACTCCTTGAACGAGGGCACCTTCGGCATGGATGCCATGGCGCACAGCTGGCCCCGGGACAAGTGGAAGTATGCCTTTCCCCAGTGAGCCTTCTTGCACAGGTCCTCTACAAGGTCAGGGACGAGGAGCACCAAGTCCTGTTAAATTGCGCCATACTGGCGCAACCAGGATAGGGTCGCCGTGCTAATACCTCTGGTGATAGCTCCCCCTGGCCCATTCCCCTGAGGAAGGACCTTCTGCCTCAGGGGAAGGATAAGGTGTGTCACCCACGACAAGACCTCCTGAACTTCCATGTCTGGTCCCTGGACGGGACAAGGAGACCCTGAACGAGCAACCTCCGGCGGTGGCGGACAAGATAAAAAATAAGTCTTAAAAACAATATCAGTGAAAGTGTAGATATTCAGATAAAAAACACTTTATTATACACAGAGATGTTTACGGATATGAGTTACAATAAAGTGGGCTTCTTTAGTCAACCAGGCCCCCTCAGCAGATAAAAAAAAGTTACTAAATGACATTTTCAGTCAAGTGAAAACAATCTGAGGAAGAGCCTTGTTTTGATATTTAGAACTGTAAGGAATTGAGTTTAACATAATCGTTTTCTTTGTCAACAAAAGGTGTCTAAAAGTCATTTTCAGTGAAGTGAAAATATTCTGAAGTAGTGCTTTTTGGACATTGAAAACTGTTATGACTTGGAAGTTTCACAACGAAAATTGGTTTAAGTCACTCAGGTCATTACAGAACAATAAAAAGGTTTCAAACAGGCAGCTGCTCCCTGGGTTGCGGCGGACTCGTCCCAGACGGGCACACCCATGTCATCTGTCTCACGTGTCTGGGTCTCCAGCACTTTGACGCGATGTTCAAGGGACCGATCTGCCCGCACTACGAGCAGATGTCGATAAAGACGTTGGGGTCACGGGTGGCTTTTACTCGGAAAGCGAGCCCCCACTTTGTCAGTTCCCTTTGGTTCGCTGGCTGCGTCTACGGCACAGTCAGCAGCCTTGGTGAGAGAACGATCCGTCTCGGCTATGCAATCCAGTTTGCCAAGCACCTTCCCTAGTTTTGAGGGATCCTCTTCACCTCTGTACGAGGGAAGGATTCTTCTTTGAAGTGATCGAACCCGGTCCCATAGCCGAGATGTCGTTGGGTTTCTAAAGCCATACTTCATCATACACAAGAGAGGTGGAGGGCCACGCCCCATTCTGGATTTGCGTTCAATTATCCGGTGTCTTCAAATACTACCATTCAGAATGCTTACACAGAAGCGCATCCTCAGGTCTGTCAGATGTGAGGATTGGTTTCTTGGCAATCAACCTGAAAGACGCGTACTTCCATGTCTCGATACTTTCTCGGCACAGACCACTCCTACGGTTTGTCTTCGAGAGTCGGGCGTACCAGTACAGGGTCCTGCACTTTGGTCTGTCCCTGTCTCCCTGCGTCTTCACGAAAGTCGCAGAAGCTGCACTACCAAGGTACAAAAAGCAAGATAAAAACCTGTTGGTAGAAAAATGTAAACCCTAGTGGGTTAGGTGTTGCCGGAAAAGAGGAGTTTTCAGGTGTTTTTTAAATATAGAGACCGAGTTCGGCAAGCGTGAAGCAAGAGGTACATCTTTCCATCATTGAGACACCGATACAGAGAACGTACGAGAGAGAGATTTCTTACCCTTTTGAGATGGCACCACAAGTCGTTGCTTGTTTGCGGAGCGTAGACATCTGGAGGAAATATACCTTTGAATTATTTGAGTTAAGGTATCTAGATGCTGAACCGCTCGTGGTCCTGTAGGCGATGAGAAGAGAGTTGAATTCAATGCGAGCTGCTATGGGAAGCCAATGTAGTTTTATGAAGAGAGGTGTTACATGGGTCCTTTTTAGTTCCTTGAACCCCACTCTTGCCGCTGCATTCTGTATCATCTGCAGAGGTTTAGTTGTGCACATCGGGAGTCCAGCAAGCAGCGCATTGCAGTAGTCCAGCCTGGACAGGACCAGAACCTGAACCATGATTTGGGTGGAATGTTCTGAGAGAAACGATCTGATCTTCCTGATGTTTTAGAGCATGAATCTGCAGGATCTGACAGTCGCGGCAACATGATCTGTGAAATTGAGCTGATCATCGATGATTACTCCCAAGTTTCTCGCGAACCTGGAGGAAACAATGGTTGATACTCCTAGTTGGATGTAGAGGTCTTGACAGGCCCTTGGGTTGACAGGGATGACAAGGAGTTCCGTTTTCGCAAGTTTTACTCAGATGGAAATCGTATGATCTTCCGGATGAAACGCAAGATGGAGTATAACAGTACTATCAGACGCGATTCTTACGAATGACTGATCCCAGTGATGTCATGTAGATTGAGAAGAGCATCGGTCCAAGAACTGAGCCCTGATGTACACCGGTGTCAAGATGTTACGGTTCTGAGCCTTCACCTCCCCACGAAACCTTGAAGGATCTATCCGAGAGGAAGGATTCGAACCATTGGAGAGCCTTGTCGGAGACGCCCATTTCCTTGAGAGTCGAAAGGAGAATTCTGTGGTTAATGTTGTCAAAAGCAGCGGATAAGTCCAGCAGGATGAGAATATATGACTTGGAGGCCGCCCGTGCCAGTTGTAGATCTTCAACAACTGAGAGCAGTGCTGTCTGTGTTGAGTGTCCCTTCTTGAAGCCTGACTGGCTGCTGTCCAAGAGGTTGTGTAGAGTAAGGTAGGCCGAGAGTTGGTCGAAGATGACACGTTCAAGGGTTTTTCCAATGAAGGGCAGGAGAGAAACTGGGCTGTAGTTATCTAGAAGTGCAGAATTCAGTGAGAGTTTCTTCAACAGCAGGGTGATCTGGGCTATTTTGAAAGCAGTAGGAAATGTTCCAGAGTTGAGCGATGTGTTGATGTTGTGTGTAACTGCATGGAGAGATGTCTTGCAGGAGATGGGTGGGGGTGGGGTCTAGCAGGCAGGTCGTTGGGTGGTTCGAGTCGATGTTTCTTGCAGCGTCTTTTTCAGTCAATGGAGAGAAAGAGCGGAGAGATGTGGTCAGAGGAGCCGGAGTACGGTCCAGTTGTCAGCGGTCAGGTGCTCAGGAGATTTCTACCTCCAGTGCAGGGCACACATGTGACGATCCGCTCGGAATGTACGGCAGCTGTAAAGTACATAAACCGCCAAGGCGGGGTCACTCGCACCGAATGTCACAACTTTGGCCGATGCCACCTCCTCCTCTGGAGTCAGCAGGTGATAAGATCCCTGCGTGCCGTATTTCTCCCAGGCTACCTGAAACAGACAACCGACGCGCTCTCTCATCAGATTCCGCCTCACATAAAATGATGACTCCATCCCAGGACGATCCGGCTGGACCTGTTTGTCTCGTCGGACAACACTCTCCAAGTCCAACGAGTGCCTACAGTTTGGACCGAATTACTCTAATGTCATCCTGAGTCTCCAGCCAGGCTACATGCTCAAGGTTCCTACCACTCCCTCTCTGGACCAGGTAGTGAGCATGGGCTTCAGGGCTGTATTCGGTACGAGCCTTGCGCTTCTACCTGGAACGCGCAGAGCTTCAGGAGCTCTGAGCAGCTTTTTGTCTGTTGTTGAGGTCAGCAAAGAGGGAGGGCTGTCTCCAAACAGAGATTGTCGCACTGGATCGTGGATGGCATTATCATGGCTTACCGATGGCAGAATCTGCCCTGCCCACTTGCAGTGAGGGCTCACTCCTCCAGGGGTGTAGCCACCTGGTGGGCAGTGGCTTAGGGCACCTCTCTAGCAGATATCTGCACCTTTGTTTGTCAGTCTCTTGAAGTTGAGTCTCTTGAGAACCAATCGACTTTACTTTATTTTAAAACGCCTATGAAATTTGGCGAATGAAATTTGCATGCTCATTCATCACCTTTTGTTCTCATGAACCTGGCAGATGACTTCAAGTCTGATGCAAATCGACTTCTGGTGATTGTCTTATCCTAACGCATTTGCAATGGATTGTCCCTCTTCAGCGGCTCCCCTGTGCATTTCAGCAGATGCCAGAGAGTGTTTTCTCTCTTCTAAAAGAGCAATTTTCTAAGCCGCGTAGTGCCCCTTCATGGTGCACCCCTGCTCCCTGGATTGCAGCGGACTCGTCCCAGACAGGGACACCCATGACATCTGTCTCTTGTGTCTGGGTCTCCAGCACGTTGAGGCGGCGTTTAAGGGACTGACCTGCCCGCACTGCGAGCAGATGTCGATAAAGACGTTGGGGTCACGAGTGGCTTTTACTCCGAAAGCGAGCCACCACTTCGTCAGTTCCCTTTGGTTGGCTGGCTGCAGCTACGGCAAAGTCAGCAGCCTTGGTGAGCGGCATCGTTGATTACGAGGGTTCTATGGACGTCACACCATCAGCCTCCGGCTCGCGGAAGGTTCACAGCTCGGTACGCTCTTCTATCCTGTCGGCAGTAGGCGGCACCCTCGGGTCGAAGCCTTACACTGCCGCTGGTCAAGCTGCTTCCTCGCTCCATTCCATGGCCATCCTGCAGATCCACCAGGCCAAGGCACTAAAGGAGCTGGATGAGGGAAGTTCCGACCAGCAGTTCTGCAGGAGCTGCCCACTGGGACGGACCTGGCCCTTATCTTGGTATGGAACTAGACTCTGTTGCCATGTTTGCACGACTCACGGACGCGCCTGCCCAAGCCTTGCTGCGATGCCTGAGCAAGCTGAGGCATCCCATGGTCCCCCTGAAATATTTTTAGAGGCGACGGGGGCATATGGTTATCCCACTCGGGTTGATGCACGTGCGACCACTTTAGAATGGGCTTCAGAGTCGGGTTCCGAGGAGTGCGGGAGCACAGCCACCAGGCGCATTGCCATCACGGCTCAGTGTCGGAGCACCCTAAAACCCTAGCCCCGTTGTCCTCCAGGGCCTTATTATGAGTGGGTGTGCCCCTTGGACAGGTTTTAAGTCGCGTTTTGGTGACAACAGATGCCTCCCTGTTGGGCTGGGGTGCAGTCTGCAACGGGCATACAGTTTCAGTTCAATGGACGGATCCCCAACTGTACTGGCATATCAATTGCCTGGAGTTGTTAACATTTACATTTAGGGATTTAGCAGATGCTTTTATCCAAAATGATTTACAAATAGTCGAGGAGACAATGAAGCGGTAAAGAGCCGAAACAACAATAGGTGTATAAATGCTACAACAAGGTTACCAAGTTACACAAAGCGAGATAAAACCCTGTAGGTAGAAAATGTAAAAAAAAATTAAGATAGAGTGAGTAGGTTAGAAAAGAAGAGACTCCTAGCGGGTTGGTGTAGCCGGAAAAGATGAGTTTTCAGGTGTTTTTTAAAGATAGAGACCGAATCCGCCAAGCGTGAAGCAAGAGGCACCGATGAAGAGAAAGTACAAGAGAGATATCATACCCTTTTGAGATGGCACCACAAGTCGTTGCTCGTTTGCGGAGCGCAGAGATCTGGAGGGCATATACCTTTCAATCAGTGAGTTAAGGTATCTGGATGCTGATGATCCTCTAGGCGGTGGTGATTCTGTAGGCGATGAGAAGAGATTTGAATTCAATGCGAGCTGCTACGGGAAGCCAATATAATTTAATGAAGAGAGGTGTTACAAGGGTCCTTTTTGGTTCCTTGAACTCCACTCTTGCCGCTGCATTCTGCATCATCTGCATCGGGAGTCCAGCAAGCAGCGTATTCCAGTAGTCCAGCCTGGACAGGACCAGAGCCTGAACCATGATTTGTGTGGAATGTTCTGAGAGAAACGGTCTGATCTTCCTTATGTTGTAAAGCATGAATCTGGCAGTCCCGGCAACATGATCTGTGAAATTGAGCTGATCATCGATGATTACTCCCAAGTTTCTCGCAGACCTGGAGGGCACAATGGTTGATGCTCCTAGTTTCATGGAGAGGTCATGACCGGTCCTTGGGTCAAAAGGAGCTTTTTGAGAAACACTTCACTACTCTTAAAGTTACTTTTAAAAAGCAATTTTCATGTTGATATGATACCATGTAAAAGTTGCTCTATCAAAGCCTAACCACTACAGTCTTACAATTATAGTTTAGACTCTTTCATGTTGCTGTTTTGGCATAATTGACCTTAAGCACGTTTCACTGCAAATCTTATACCCTTACAGTTCTGTGTCTGTTTTAAAGAAAACTAACTGCGCCCTTTTTAAATGCTGTTTTGGCAAGATTGACTTATTAAAAATTATACTTGCAAATATCTTAAATTATCAGTTACGTGTGTTCTAACGAATTACTTTCTCAAACTCATTACAGCACTTTCAAAATGGCTAACACATAAAAGCAGGTATGTGTTACTCAGGTATATGTTGTCACTCGGTCATTAAGGCAAGAAAAAGAAGCGCTTTTCCTTGTCTTAATGTCTAAAAGCACATATTATGCAACCTATTACATATTATCTAACTGTTTTGTTTTGAAATGAAAAGCTTTTGTCAAACTCATTACACAGCTCTGAAAATTACTTTCAGACACTGTTTTCATGTTGATATAATACTGTGTAAAAGTAGCACTTTCAAAACCTAACTGCACCATTCTTAAAAATACTTTCATCTCTTTGGTTCGCACGTTTCACTTCAAATCTCATACGCCAAGAATTTTTGGAATTTTCTAAAGACACGCATAAAAAACTTAACTGTACGACCGTTAAAATTACTTTCAGGTACCTATTTGTTCCGAGGAGAATTCATTTAGAACAGGTTTAAAATATGCACATTTCTTACATCTATCAGTTCTGATTGTCTAAACGAAGTACTTTTTCTAACTCATACAACAGTCTAGAAAGGACTTTGTTATGCTCTGCGTAACTTAAAACAAGTTTCATTTCAAATCAGATACCCTAACAGCTGTGTTTTCAAAATAAGCACTTTCTCAAAACATTTTTATTGCTGTGATTCCCCGAGTGACTCAAATCACTTTTTAATATTAAATTCAAGCCCTTGCAGATCAGTGTGTTCAAAAAAGCATTTTGTCAAAATATTACTCTCTACTAAAAAAATCTTTGTGATCTTTTCATCTTTTTACATGTTGCTCTGGTGAATAAAAGAGCGTTTGATTCCAAAAATCTTACCCTTACATTTCTGTCTGTTCAAATGAACCGATTTCTCAATCTCGCTGTACCACTTTAAAAATATATTTTAGACACTTTTTAAAAACATGTTGCTTTGATTGAGTGAGTAATGTAAAGAATATTTCATTGGATATTATACATTTAGTGTCAAAGTAGTGTGTATTGACAAATGTATGGCAGCACTCTTTACACAGTTTTTCATGTTGCTGTGATAAGAAGAGTAATATGCTTTATTTGATCCAACAGATCTCTAACTCTATTTTCGTGAAGAAACTAGCTTAAGGTAAAAAAGCATTATAAAGCATTTTCAGAGTGCTAAAGTTCGTTTTATGAAGCAATTTGTTTATACTACAATAACTGTTAAGGAATGATATTACCAATTAAACAGGATTTACTAAGTTACTAAGGGCATAACCACAATATGAAAAAGGTGTCCAAAAGTAATTTTCAGACTGGTGCAGTTTAAAAAAACACATCGTCGAATATCAGAGTACTTTGGGGTAATACACTTTGCAATATTAGGTACTTTTAGTAATCTATGCAGCAGTTTAAGAAAGGTGTAATAAATTCATTTTCAAAGTGAATTAAAGAAAGTACTTCTTTGAAACTAAAAATAAATTCTGGGGTGTGAAATTTGTGGGGGCTGAAGTGAAAAAGTGAAGCGTGAAAGCATTAATTTAAACACAGAGAACTGCTTTTTGCAATTTACGTGATTTTTGTCAAACACGCCTAAACAGTAAATGTATGTTTCTAAAAGTCATTTAAAAAGTGGTGCAATACATTTGTGAAATTTCTTGATCAAAACAATCAGAACAGTTAGGGTATTATTTTTCCCAGGAACAACAGCAGTATAAAAGACTAAACAAAGTTCTGAAGTGCTTCATTTAAACACACAGAACAGTTACGGTATGCAATTTATCAAGAAACTGGCTTTTAATTAATCAAGGCAACATGTCAACGTGAAAAAGTGTCCAAAGTCAAAAGATTGGATGAGTGTAGTTAGTTTTGTAAAAACTTCGTGAAGACATTCTTTTTGTAATGACACATGGTTTTTGTCACTCATGCCATAGCGGCATCATGAAAACGTCAAAAAGACATTTCTGAAAATTTGCGCAAACCACTTAAAGAAACTAGCTTATAATTAGGGCATCACGATGAAAAAAAGTGTCTAAAATTTATTTTAAGAGTGGTGTACTGAGTTTTGGGGAGTGCTTCTTTTTAATACAAAGAACGAACTGTAAGGGTGAGAGATTTGCAATGAAACTTGCGTCTAGATTCTAAGGGCTAAACAGAGAACTATTATGGTATATTGTCTGCCTTGAAACCTGCTTTTTGTCATTAATTCCTGGGAAACGTCATTTCAAAGGTAATGTGATGAGTTTTAGAAAGCACTTCGTTTGTACACACAAAACTGACAGTGTAGGAGAATAATAAATGAAACGCATTTGAAGTCAAACTTGCCAAAACAGCAACATGAAAGATGCCTTTGTAATTTTAACAGTGATGCTATTAGTTTTTGAACAGCGACTTTGAGAAATAATTTCATTACAACACACAAAATGGATAGAATATGGCATGATATGTGCTTTTGTCACTCAGGTCTTTAAAGCAAAGACAAACAACGTATTTCAACGTAATTTTCGGAGGTGTGTTTTGAGTTTGAGAAAACACTTTTTTGGACACACTGGACTGTTAAGGTATAAATTTGAAATAGAACGTTCTTTTAGATAATCTGAGCAGCACACAAGCGTTACAAGTTGTCTAAAAGCAATTTTCTGACAGGTGCAGTCAGTTTTTTATTTTGCTTCGTTACACAGTAATTGTCCGTTTGTAAGTTTGAGAAAGTAAATTTGGAAAAACTGATGGTGGAAGTATAAAGTTTTCAAAATTTCAAAATCATCTTTCCAAAACAGCAACACAAAAGGTGTATCGAAGTGAACGGTCGTGCTATTTTGCAATTTTAAATGCGCTTCTGTAGAACACACATAGAGCTTTAAGGGTATGAGAATGGCACTAAAACATGTTTAAGGTTAATTTTGGCAATACAGCAATATGAAAAAGGAGTGTATAAAGTTATTTTAAGAGCGTGCAGTAAGCTTTTGAAAGTGAAACTTTTGCTTGGTATGATATCAACATGAAAACAATGTCTTAATGTCATTTTCAGAGTGGTGCACTGAGTGTGAAAATGATTTTTATTTAAACACACAAAACGGTTATGTATGAGTTTAGCGTGATATGTGCTTTTAGTCACAATTATTTATTTAGGCAAAAAGTCAAAACAATTTACGGAATTTATTTTGCCAAAAATTCAACACAAAAGGTGTATCGAAGTCATTTAAACGGTGGTGCTATTTTGCAATTTTAAATGGGCTTCTGTAGAACGCACACAGAGCTTTAAGGGTATGAGACTGGCAGTTAAACGTGTTTAAGGTTAATTTTGGCCCTACAGCAACATGAAAAAAGAGTCTAAAAGTAATTTTAATTGCGTGGAGTAAGCTTTTGAAAGCAATACCTTTGCCTAGTATAATATCAACATGAAAACAGTGTCTGAATGTCAATTTCAGAGTGGCGCACTGAGTTAGAAAATTATTTTTACTTAAACACAAAAAACGGTTAGATATGAGATTAGCGTGAAATGTGCTTTAAGTCTGAGATTTGCATAGACGAGTGCCCTTAGTCAATCTTGCCAATAGAGAAACACGAAAAAGGCGTCAAAGTATTTGGGAGTGGAGCAATTCAATTTAGTAAACTTGTCTTACACACACAGGATTTGAAACGGCATGTGCTTCTAGTCACTTAGGAATTGGAAGCAGTTTAAACAAATGTCTAAAATCCAAATCAGAGTGTTGCACTGATTTTCAAAAAGCTATTTTTTGAAACACCCAGAACGTTAAGCGTAAGAGCTTTCTATGTCTAAAGTGATGTAATGAATTTGAGAAAGTAATTAAGTCAATCTTTCCAAAAGAGCCACACAAAAGGTGTCTGAATGTCACTTTAACAGTGATGCTGGCAGATTTTAAACATTTGTCAAGAACACAGATAGAACTGTAAGGGTATAAAGATTTGCAAGGAAACGTGCTTGAGGGTCAATCTTTCCAAAAAGACACCACGAAAATGTAGTCTTAAATGAAATTTTAAGAGATGTGCAGTAGGATGTTGAAAGCACTACTTTTACAATGTACATGAGGAGCGCTTTCTAAAACTCATAAGAAGTAATTTTCAGAGTCATTTTCAGAGTGGTAAACTGACTTTGAGTAAGCTTTTCATTAAAACACACAAACCAGTTAGTATATGAGTTTTGTATGATATATGCTTTTAGTTATTCAGGTCATTAAGGCAATATAAACAACATATTTAAACTTTTTCTAGAGGTGTGCTGTGAGTCTGAGAAAGCGCTTCTTTTGGAAAAACAACACTGTTAAAGTTATGAATTTGCAATAGAACGTTCTTTAAGATTACTGGGCAGCACAAAAACGCGACAAGTTGTCTGAAAGTAATTTTCTGACTGCTGCAGTGAGATTTTTAATTGCTACGTTTACACAAAGATAATTCTCAGTTTATATGTTTTTGAAAGTTATCGATTGGACCCAGAACTGGTTGTGCATCTTGCCAAAACACCAAAACAAACGGTGTATCAAAGTCATTTAAACTGCCACAGTGAGTCTTTTATTTGCTACGTTTACAGAGAGAGAATTGTCAGTATATAAGTTTGACAAAGTAATCGTTTGGACACAAAGAACTGGTTTTACAAGTATAACATGTTTAAGTCAATGTTGCCGAAACAGCAACCCAAAAGGTGTATCAAAGTCATTTAATCGGAGATGCTGTTAGTTTTGAATGTGCTTATTTAGAACACACATAGAGCTTTTAAGGGTATACGATTGGCAGTTTAAGGTTAATTTTGCAAATACAGCAACATGAAAAAGGAGTGTGCAAAGTAATTTTAAGAGCGTGCAGTAAGCTTTTGAAAGCGATACAGCTGCTTAGTAGACATTCAGACACTGAAAACAGTGTCTGAATGTCAATTTCAGAGTGGTGCACTGATTTAGAAAAATATTTTTATTTAAACACACAAAACGGTTAGATATGAGTTTTTTGTGAAATGTGCTTTTAGTCACAAATAATGTATGAGATTTGCATAGATGCGTGCACTTAGTCAATCTTGCCAAAAAAGAAACACGAAAAAGGCGTCAAAGTAATTTGAGAGTGGAGCAATTCAATTTAGAAAACTTGTCTTACACACACAGGATTTGAAAAGGCATGTGTTTCTAGTCACTTAGGAATTGGAAACAGTTTAAACAAATGTCTAAAATCCAAATCAGAGTGTTGCACTGAGTTTCAAAAAGCTATTTTTTGAAACTCCCAGAACGTTAGAATACAAGTTTTCTAAATGTAAGGGTGAGAGCTTTGCAATGAAACTTGCGTCTAGTTAGTAAGGGCTAGTCAGAGAACTGTTATGGTATATTTTTTTGCAATAAAACCTGCTTTTAGTCAATCATTATATTTTGGTAAAATTAAAAATCGCAAGAACTCTTAGGGCATGAGTGTGAGCAGGGTATGAAATGTACTTTTAGGGATTAAGAGCATTCACAGCAACATCATTTTCAGAGTGATACATTGAGTTTGAGAAATTGCTTACATAGGACAGACAGAAGTTTTAGGTAATTAGATTTAATACGAATCGTGATTTTAGTCACTCATGCTCATTGATGCAACAGTAAGAAAGCATTTTTAAGTAATTTCAGAAGTCTTAAGTGAGTTTGAGAAAACGATTGTTTTGGACAATAATAGTGTTAGGGTATGAGATTTGCAATGAAACGTGTTTTAGTTACTTAACAAACAATAACAAAGCAATGTCTAAAGTGATGTAATGAATTTGAGAAAGTAATTAAGTCAATCTTTCCAAAAGAGCCACAAAAAAGGTGTCTGAATGTCACTTTAACAGTGATGCTGGCAGATTTTAAACCTTTGTCAAGAACACAGATAGAACTGTAAGGGTATAAAGATTTGCAAGGAAACGTGCTTGAGGGTCAATCTTTCCAAAAAGACACCACAATAATGTAGTCTTAAATGAAATTTTAAGAGATGTGCAGTAGGATGTTGAAAGCACTACTTTTACAATGTACATGAGGAGCGCTTTCTAAAACTCACAAGAAGTAATTTTCAGAGTCATTTTCAGAGTGGTAAACTGACTTTGAGTAAGCTTTTCATTAAAACACACAAACCAGTTAGTATATGAGTTTTGCATGATATATGCTTTTAGTTACTCAGGTCATTAAGGCAATATAAACAACATATTTAAACTTTTTCTAGAGGTGTGCTGTGAGTTTGAGAAAGCGCTTCTTTTGGAAAAACAACACTGTTAAGGTTATGAATTTGCAATAGAACGTTCTTTAAGATTACTGGGCAGCACAAAAACGCGACAAGTTGTCTGAAAGTAATTTTCTGACTGCTGCAGTGAGTTTTTTAATTGCTACGTTTACACAAAGATAATTCTCAATTTATATGTTTTTGAAAGTTATCGATTGGACCCAGAACTGGTTATGCATCTTGCCAAAACACCAACACAAACGGTGTATCAAAGTCATTTAAACGGGGATGCTGTTAGTTTTGAATTGGCTTATTTAGAACACACACAGAGCTTTTAGGGTATGAGATTGGCAGTAAAACTTGTTTAAGGTTAATTTTGCCAATACAGCAACATGAAAAAGGAGTGTATAAAGTAATTTAAGAGCATGCAGTAAGCTTTTGAAAGCGATACAGCTGCTTAGTAGACATTCAGACACTGAAAACAGTGTCTGAATGTCAATTTCAGAGTGGTGCACTGATTTAGAAAAATATTTTTATTTAAACACACAAAACGGTTAGATATGAGTTTTTTTGTGAAATGTGCTTTTAGTCACAAATAATGTATGAGATTTGCATAGACGCGTGCACTTAGTCAATCTTGCCAAAAAAGAAACACGAAAAAGGCGTCAAAGTAATTTGAGAATGGAGCAATTCAATTTAGAAAACTTGTCTAACACACACAGGATTTGACAAGGCATGTGTTTCTAGTCACTTAGGAATTGGAAACAGTTTAAACAAATGTCTAAAATCCAAATCAGAGTGTTGCACTGAGTTTCAAAAAGCTATTTTTTGAAACACCCAGAACGTTAGAATATAAGTTTTCTAAATGTAAGGGTAAGAGCTTTGCAATGAAACTTGCGTCTAGTTACTAAGGGCTAGTCAGAGAACTGTTATGGTATATTTTTTTGCAATAAAACCTGCTGTTAGTCAATCATTATATTTTGGTAAAGTTAAAAATCGCAAAGAAATCTTAGGGCATGAGTGTGAGCAGGGTATGAAATGTACTTTTAGGGATTAAGAGCATTCACAGCAACATCATTTTCAGAGTGATACATTGAGTTTGAGAAATTGCTTACATAGGACAGACAGAAGTTTTAGGTAATTAGATTTAATACGAATCGTGATTTTAGTCACTCATGCTCATTGATGCAACAGTAAGAAAGCATTTTTAAGTAATTTCAGAAGTCTTAAGTGAGTTTGAGAAAACGATTGTTTTGGACACATAATAGTGTTAGGGTATGAGATTTGCAATGAAACGTGTTTTGGTTACTTAACAAACAATAACAAAGCAATGTCTAAAGTGATGTAATGAATTTGAGAAAGTAATTAAGTCAATCTTTCCAAAAGAGCCACAAAAAAGGTGTCTGAATGTCACTTTAACAGTGATGCTGGCAGATTTTAAACCTTTGTCAAGAACACACATAGAACTGTAAGGGTATAAAGATTTGCAAGGAAACGTGCTTGAGGGTCAATCTTTCCAAAAAGACACCACAAAAATGTAGTCTTAAATGAAATTTTAAGAGATGTGCAGTAGGATGTTGAAAGCACTACTTTTACAATGTACATGAGGAGCGCTTTCTAAAACTCACAAGAAGTAATTTTCAGAGTCATTTTCAGAGTGGTAAACTGACTTTGAGTAAGCTTTTCATTAAAACACACAAACCAGTTAGTATATGAGTTTTGCATGATATATGCTTTTAGTTACTCAGGTCATTAAGGCAATATAAACAACATATTTAAACTTTTTCTAGAGGTGTGCTGTGAGTCTGAGAAAGCGCTTCTTTTGGAAAAACAACACTGTTAAGGTATGAATTTGCAATAGAACGTTCTTTAAGATTACTGGGCAGCACAAAAAGGCGACAAGTTGTCTGAAAGTAATTTTCTGACTGCTGCAGTGAGTTTTTTAATTGCTACGTTTACACACAGATAATTGTCAGTTTATATGTTTTTGAAAGTTATCGATTGCACACAGAACTGGTTGTGCATCTTGCCAAAACACCAACACAAACGGTGTATCAAAGTCATTTATATAGGGATGCTGTTAGTTTTGAATTGGCTTATTTAGAACACACACAGAGCTTTTAGGGTATGAGATTGGCAGTAAAACTTGTTTAAGGTTAATTTTGCCAATACAGCAACATGAAAAAGGAGTGTATAAAGTAATTTAAGAGCATGCAGTAAGCTTTTGAAAGCGATACCTCTGCTTAGTATTATATCAACATAAAAAGTGTCTGATGTCAATTTCAGAGTGGTGCAGTGAGTTAGAAAAAGATTTTTATTTAAACACACAAAACGGTTAGATATGAATTTAACGTGAAATGTGCTTTTAGTCCCAAATAATGTATGAGATTTGCATAGACGCGTGCACTTAGTCAATCTTGCCAAAAGAGAAACACGAAAAAGGCGTCAAAGTAATTTGGGAGTGGAGCAATTCAATTTAGAAAACTTGTCTTACACATACAGGATTTGCAACGGCATGTGCTTATAGTCACTTTTGAATTGGAAGCAGTTTAAAAAAATGTCTAAAATTCAAATCATAGTGTTGCACTGAGTTTCAAAAAGCTCCTTTTGAAACACCCAGAACGTTAGAATATGAGTTTTCTAACTGTAAGGGTAAGAGATTTGCAATGAAACTTGCGTCTAGTTACTAAGGGCTAGTCAGAGAACTGTTATGACATATTTTTTGCAATGAAACCTGCTGTTAGGCAATTATTCTATTTCGGTAAAATTAGAAATCGCAAAGAACTCTTAGTTTATGATTGCGAGTAGGGTATGAAATGTACTTTTAGGGATTAAGAGCAGTCACAGCAACATCATTTTCAGAGTGATTCAGTGAGTTCGAGAAATTGCTTAGACAGGACAGACAGAAGTTTTAGGGAATTAGATTTGATATTAACCGTGATTTTAGTCACTCATGCTCATTGAGGCAAATGTAAGAAAGCATTTTTAAGTCATTTCAAAGGTCTAAAGTGAGTTTGAGAAAACGATTGTTTTGGACATATAATTGTTTAGGGTATTAGATTAGCAATGAAACGTGTTTTTACTTACTAAATAAAGTATAACAAAGCAATGTCTAAAGTGATATAATCAATTTGAGTAATTAAGTCAATCTTTCCAAAAGAGCCACAAAAAAGGTGTCTGAATGTCACTTTAACAGTGATGCTGGCAGATTTTAAACCTTTGTCAAGAACACACATAGAACTGTAAGGGTATAAAGATTTGCAAGGAAACGTGCTTGAGGGTCAATCTTTCCAAAAAGACACCACAAAAATGTAGTCTTAAATGAAATTTTAAGAGATGTGCAGTAGGATGTTGAAAGCACTACTTTTACAATGTACATGAGGAGCGCTTTCTAAAACTCACAAGAAGTAATTTTCAGAGTCATTTTCAGAGTGGTAAACTGACTTTGAGTAAGCTTTTCATTAAAACACACAAACCAGTTAGTATATGAGTTTTGCATGATATATGCTTTTAGTTACTCAGGTCATTAAGGCAATATAAACAACATATTTAAACTTTTTCTAGAGGTGTGCTGTGAGTCTGAGAAAGCGCTTCTTTTGGAAAAACAACACTGTTAAGGTATGAATTTGCAATAGAACGTTCTTTAAGATTACTGGGCAGCACAAAAAGGCGACAAGTTGTCTGAAAGTAATTTTCTGACTGCTGCAGTGAGTTTTTTAATTGCTACGTTTACACACAGATAATTGTCAGTTTATATGTTTTTGAAAGTTATCGATTGCACACAGAACTGGTTGTGCATCTTGCCAAAACACCAACACAAACGGTGTATCAAAGTCATTTATATAGGGATGCTGTTAGTTTTGAATTGGCTTATTTAGAACACACACAGAGCTTTTAGGGTATGAGATTGGCAGTAAAACTTGTTTAAGGTTAATTTTGCCAATACAGCAACATGAAAAAGGAGTGTATAAAGTAATTTAAGAGCATGCAGTAAGCTTTTGAAAGCGATACCTCTGCTTAGTATTATATCAACATGAAAAGTGTCTGATGTCAATTTCAGAGTGGTGCAGTGAGTTAGAAAAAGATTTTTATTTAAACACACAAAACGGTTAGATATGAATTTAACGTGAAATGTGCTTTTAGTCCCAAATAATGTATGAGATTTGCATAGACGCGTGCACTTAGTCAATCTTGCCAAAAGAGAAACACGAAAAAGGCGTCAAAGTAATTTGGGAGTGGAGCAATTCAATTTAGAAAACTTGTCTTACACATACAGGATTTGCAACGGCATGTGCTTATAGTCACTTTTGAATTGGAAGCAGTTTAAAAAAATGTCTAAAATTCAAATCATAGTGTTGCACTGAGTTTCAAAAAGCTCCTTTTGAAACACCCAGAACGTTAGAATATGAGTTTTCTAACTGTAAGGGTAAGAGATTTGCAATGAAACTTGCGTCTAGTTACTAAGGGCTAGTCAGAGAACTGTTATGACATATTTTTTGCAATGAAACCTGCTGTTAGGCAATTATTCTATTTCGGTAAAATTAGAAATCGCAAAGAACTCTTAGTTTATGATTGCGAGTAGGGTATGAAATGTACTTTTAGGGATTAAGAGCAGTCACAGCAACATCATTTTCAGAGTGATTCAGTGAGTTCGAGAAATTGCTTAGACAGGACAGACAGAAGTTTTAGGGAATTAGATTTGATATTAACCGTGATTTTAGTCACTCATGCTCATTGAGGCAAATGTAAGAAAGCATTTTTAAGTCATTTCAAAGGTCTAAAGTGAGTTTGAGAAAACGATTGTTTTGGACATATAATTGTTTAGGGTATTAGATTAGCAATGAAACGTGTTTTTACTTACTAAATAAAGTATAACAAAGCAATGTCTAAAGTGATATAATCAATTTGAGTAATTAAGTCAATCTTTCTAAAAGAGCCACAAAAAAGGTGTCTGAATGTCACTTTAACAGTGATGCTGGCAGATTTTAAACCTTTGTCAAGAACACACATAGAACTGTAAGGGTATAAAGATTTGCAAGGAAACGTGCTTGAGGGTCAATCTTTCCAAAAAGACACCACAAAAATGTAGTCTTAAATGAAATTTTAAGAGATGTGCAGTAGGATGTTGAAAGCACTACTTTTACAATGTACATGAGGAGCGCTTTCTAAAACTCACAAGAAGTAATTTTCAGAGTCATTTTCAGAGTGGTAAACTGACTTTGAGTAAGCTTTTCATTAAAACACACAAACCAGTTAGTATA
This sequence comes from Triplophysa yarkandensis, assembly GCA_033220385.1. Taxonomy (NCBI): domain Eukaryota; kingdom Metazoa; phylum Chordata; class Actinopteri; order Cypriniformes; family Nemacheilidae; genus Triplophysa; species Triplophysa yarkandensis. The sequence continues at coordinate 11,098,250 of CM065674.1, forward strand.
TGAGTTTTGCATGATATATGCTTTTAGTTACTCAGGTCATTAAGGCAATATAAACAACATATTTAAACTTTTTCTAGAGGTGTGCTGTGAGTCTGAGAAAGCGCTTCTTTTGGAAAAACAACACTGTTAAGGTATGAATTTGCAATAGAACGTTCTTTAAGATTACTGGGCAGCACAAAAAGGCGACAAGTTGTCTGAAAGTAATTTTCTGACTGCTGCAGTGAGTTTTTTAATTGCTACGTTTACACACAGATAATTGTCAGTTTATATGTTTTTGAAAGTTATCGATTGCACACAGAACTGGTTGTGCATCTTGCCAAAACACCAACACAAACGGTGTATCAAAGTCATTTATATAGGGATGCTGTTAGTTTTGAATTGGCTTATTTAGAACACACACAGAGCTTTTAGGGTATGAGATTGGCAGTAAAACTTGTTTAAGGTTAATTTTGCCAATACAGCAACATGAAAAAGGAGTGTATAAAGTAATTTAAGAGCATGCAGTAAGCTTTTGAAAGCGATACCTCTGCTTAGTATTATATCAACATGAAAAGTGTCTGATGTCAATTTCAGAGTGGTGCAGTGAGTTAGAAAAAGATTTTTATTTAAACACACAAAACGGTTAGATATGAATTTAACGTGAAATGTGCTTTTAGTCCCAAATAATGTATGAGATTTGCATAGACGCGTGCACTTAGTCAATCTTGCCAAAAGAGAAACACGAAAAAGGCGTCAAAGTAATTTGGGAGTGGAGCAATTCAATTTAGAAAACTTGTCTTACACATACAGGATTTGCAACGGCATGTGCTTATAGTCACTTTTGAATTGGAAGCAGTTTAAAAAAATGTCTAAAATTCAAATCATAGTGTTGCACTGAGTTTCAAAAAGCTCCTTTTGAAACACCCAGAACGTTAGAATATGAGTTTTCTAACTGTAAGGGTAAGAGATTTGCAATGAAACTTGCGTCTAGTTACTAAGGGCTAGTCAGAGAACTGTTATGACATATTTTTTGCAATGAAACCTGCTGTTAGGCAATTATTCTATTTCGGTAAAATTAGAAATCGCAAAGAACTCTTAGTTTATGATTGCGAGTAGGGTATGAAATGTACTTTTAGGGATTAAGAGCAGTCACAGCAACATCATTTTCAGAGTGATTCAGTGAGTTCGAGAAATTGCTTAGACAGGACAGACAGAAGTTTTAGGGAATTAGATTTGATATTAACCGTGATTTTAGTCACTCATGCTCATTGAGGCAAATGTAAGAAAGCATTTTTAAGTCATTTCAAAGGTCTAAAGTGAGTTTGAGAAAACGATTGTTTTGGACATATAATTGTTTAGGGTATTAGATTAGCAATGAAACGTGTTTTTACTTACTAAATAAAGTATAACAAAGCAATGTCTAAAGTGATATAATCAATTTGAGTAATTAAGTCAATCTTTCCAAAAGAGCCACAAAAAAGGTGTCTGAATGTCACTTTAACAGTGATGCTGGCAGATTTTAAACCTTTGTCAAGAACACACATAGAACTGTAAGGGTATAAAGATTTGCAAGGAAACGTGCTTGAGGGTCAATCTTTCCAAAAAGACACCACAAAAATGTAGTCTTAAATGAAATTTTAAGAGATGTGCAGTAGGATGTTGAAAGCACTACTTTTACAATGTACATGAGGAGCGCTTTCTAAAACTCACAAGAAGTAATTTTCAGAGTCATTTTCAGAGTGGTAAACTGACTTTGAGTAAGCTTTTCATTAAAACACACAAACCAGTTAGTATATGAGTTTTGCATGATATATGCTTTTAGTTACTCAGGTCATTAAGGCAATATAAACAACATATTTAAACTTTTTCTAGAGGTGTGCTGTGAGTCTGAGAAAGCGCTTCTTTTGGAAAAACAACACTGTTAAGGTATGAATTTGCAATAGAACGTTCTTTAAGATTACTGGGCAGCACAAAAAGGCGACAAGTTGTCTGAAAGTAATTTTCTGACTGCTGCAGTGAGTTTTTTAATTGCTACGTTTACACACAGATAATTGTCAGTTTATATGTTTTTGAAAGTTATCGATTGCACACAGAACTGGTTGTGCATCTTGCCAAAACACCAACACAAACGGTGTATCAAAGTCATTTATATAGGGATGCTGTTAGTTTTGAATTGGCTTATTTAGAACACACACAGAGCTTTTAGGGTATGAGATTGGCAGTAAAACTTGTTTAAGGTTAATTTTGCCAATACAGCAACATGAAAAAGGAGTGTATAAAGTAATTTAAGAGCATGCAGTAAGCTTTTGAAAGCGATACCTCTGCTTAGTATTATATCAACATGAAAAGTGTCTGATGTCAATTTCAGAGTGGTGCAGTGAGTTAGAAAAAGATTTTTATTTAAACACACAAAACGGTTAGATATGAATTTAACGTGAAATGTGCTTTTAGTCCCAAATAATGTATGAGATTTGCATAGACGCGTGCACTTAGTCAATCTTGCCAAAAGAGAAACACGAAAAAGGCGTCAAAGTAATTTGGGAGTGGAGCAATTCAATTTAGAAAACTTGTCTTACACATACAGGATTTGCAACGGCATGTGCTTATAGTCACTTTTGAATTGGAAGCAGTTTAAAAAAATGTCTAAAATTCAAATCATAGTGTTGCACTGAGTTTCAAAAAGCTCCTTTTGAAACACCCAGAACGTTAGAATATGAGTTTTCTAACTGTAAGGGTAAGAGATTTGCAATGAAACTTGCGTCTAGTTACTAAGGGCTAGTCAGAGAACTGTTATGACATATTTTTTGCAATGAAACCTGCTGTTAGGCAATTATTCTATTTCGGTAAAATTAGAAATCGCAAAGAACTCTTAGTTTATGATTGCGAGTAGGGTATGAAATGTACTTTTAGGGATTAAGAGCAGTCACAGCAACATCATTTTCAGAGTGATTCAGTGAGTTCGAGAAATTGCTTAGACAGGACAGACAGAAGTTTTAGGGAATTAGATTTGATATTAACCGTGATTTTAGTCACTCATGCTCATTGAGGCAAATGTAAGAAAGCATTTTTAAGTCATTTCAAAGGTCTAAAGTGAGTTTGAGAAAACGATTGTTTTGGACATATAATTGTTTAGGGTATTAGATTAGCAATGAAACGTGTTTTTACTTACTAAATAAAGTATAACAAAGCAATGTCTAAAGTGATATAATCAATTTGAGTAATTAAGTCAATCTTTCCAAAAGAGCCACAAAAAAGGTGTCTGAATGTCACTTTAACAGTGATGCTGGCAGATTTTAAACCTTTGTCAAGAACACACATAGAACTGTAAGGGTATAAAGATTTGCAAGGAAACGTGCTTGAGGGTCAATCTTTCCAAAAAGACACCACAAAAATGTAGTCTTAAATGAAATTTTAAGAGATGTGCAGTAGGATGTTGAAAGCACTACTTTTACAATGTACATGAGGAGCGCTTTCTAAAACTCACAAGAAGTAATTTTCAGAGTCATTTTCAGAGTGGTAAACTGACTTTGAGTAAGCTTTTCATTAAAACACACAAACCAGTTAGTATATGAGTTTTGCATGATATATGCTTTTAGTTACTCAGGTCATTAAGGCAATATAAACAACATATTTAAACTTTTTCTAGAGGTGTGCTGTGAGTCTGAGAAAGCGCTTCTTTTGGAAAAACAACACTGTTAAGGTATGAATTTGCAATAGAACGTTCTTTAAGATTACTGGGCAGCACAAAAAGGCGACAAGTTGTCTGAAAGTAATTTTCTGACTGCTGCAGTGAGTTTTTTAATTGCTACGTTTACACACAGATAATTGTCAGTTTATATGTTTTTGAAAGTTATCGATTGCACACAGAACTGGTTGTGCATCTTGCCAAAACACCAACACAAACGGTGTATCAAAGTCATTTATATAGGGATGCTGTTAGTTTTGAATTGGCTTATTTAGAACACACACAGAGCTTTTAGGGTATGAGATTGGCAGTAAAACTTGTTTAAGGTTAATTTTGCCAATACAGCAACATGAAAAAGGAGTGTATAAAGTAATTTAAGAGCATGCAGTAAGCTTTTGAAAGCGATACCTCTGCTTAGTATTATATCAACATGAAAAGTGTCTGATGTCAATTTCAGAGTGGTGCAGTGAGTTAGAAAAAGATTTTTATTTAAACACACAAAACGGTTAGATATGAATTTAACGTGAAATGTGCTTTTAGTCCCAAATAATGTATGAGATTTGCATAGACGCGTGCACTTAGTCAATCTTGCCAAAAGAGAAACACGAAAAAGGCGTCAAAGTAATTTGGGAGTGGAGCAATTCAATTTAGAAAACTTGTCTTACACATACAGGATTTGCAACGGCATGTGCTTATAGTCACTTTTGAATTGGAAGCAGTTTAAAAAAATGTCTAAAATTCAAATCATAGTGTTGCACTGAGTTTCAAAAAGCTCCTTTTGAAACACCCAGAACGTTAGAATATGAGTTTTCTAACTGTAAGGGTAAGAGATTTGCAATGAAACTTGCGTCTAGTTACTAAGGGCTAGTCAGAGAACTGTTATGACATATTTTTTGCAATGAAACCTGCTGTTAGGCAATTATTCTATTTCGGTAAAATTAGAAATCGCAAAGAACTCTTAGTTTATGATTGCGAGTAGGGTATGAAATGTACTTTTAGGGATTAAGAGCAGTCACAGCAACATCATTTTCAGAGTGATTCAGTGAGTTCGAGAAATTGCTTAGACAGGACAGACAGAAGTTTTAGGGAATTAGATTTGATATTAACCGTGATTTTAGTCACTCATGCTCATTGAGGCAAATGTAAGAAAGCATTTTTAAGTCATTTCAAAGGTCTAAAGTGAGTTTGAGAAAACGATTGTTTTGGACATATAATTGTTTAGGGTATTAGATTAGCAATGAAACGTGTTTTTACTTACTAAATAAAGTATAACAAAGCAATGTCTAAAGTGATATAATCAATTTGAGTAATTAAGTCAATCTTTCTAAAAGAGCCACAAAAAAGGTGTCTGAATGTCACTTTAACAGTGATGCTGGCAGATTTTAAACCTTTGTCAAGAACACACATAGAACTGTAAGGGTATAAAGATTTGCAAGGAAACGTGCTTGAGGGTCAATCTTTCCAAAAAGACACCACAAAAATGTAGTCTTAAATGAAATTTTAAGAGATGTGCAGTAGGATGTTGAAAGCACTACTTTTACAATGTACATGAGGAGCGCTTTCTAAAACTCACAAGAAGTAATTTTCAGAGTCATTTTCAGAGTGGTAAACTGACTTTGAGTAAGCTTTTCATTAAAACACACAAACCAGTTAGTATATGAGTTTTGCATGATATATGCTTTTAGTTACTCAGGTCATTAAGGCAATATAAACAACATATTTAAACTTTTTCTAGAGGTGTGCTGTGAGTCTGAGAAAGCGCTTCTTTTGGAAAAACAACACTGTTAAGGTATGAATTTGCAATAGAACGTTCTTTAAGATTACTGGGCAGCACAAAAAGGCGACAAGTTGTCTGAAAGTAATTTTCTGACTGCTGCAGTGAGTTTTTTAATTGCTACGTTTACACACAGATAATTGTCAGTTTATATGTTTTTGAAAGTTATCGATTGCACACAGAACTGGTTGTGCATCTTGCCAAAACACCAACACAAACGGTGTATCAAAGTCATTTATATAGGGATGCTGTTAGTTTTGAATTGGCTTATTTAGAACACACACAGAGCTTTTAGGGTATGAGATTGGCAGTAAAACTTGTTTAAGGTTAATTTTGCCAATACAGCAACATGAAAAAGGAGTGTATAAAGTAATTTAAGAGCATGCAGTAAGCTTTTGAAAGCGATACCTCTGCTTAGTATTATATCAACATGAAAAGTGTCTGATGTCAATTTCAGAGTGGTGCAGTGAGTTAGAAAAAGATTTTTATTTAAACACACAAAACGGTTAGATATGAATTTAACGTGAAATGTGCTTTTAGTCCCAAATAATGTATGAGATTTGCATAGACGCGTGCACTTAGTCAATCTTGCCAAAAGAGAAACACGAAAAAGGCGTCAAAGTAATTTGGGAGTGGAGCAATTCAATTTAGAAAACTTGTCTTACACATACAGGATTTGCAACGGCATGTGCTTATAGTCACTTTTGAATTGGAAGCAGTTTAAAAAAATGTCTAAAATTCAAATCATAGTGTTGCACTGAGTTTCAAAAAGCTCCTTTTGAAACACCCAGAACGTTAGAATATGAGTTTTCTAACTGTAAGGGTAAGAGATTTGCAATGAAACTTGCGTCTAGTTACTAAGGGCTAGTCAGAGAACTGTTATGACATATTTTTTGCAATGAAACCTGCTGTTAGGCAATTATTCTATTTCGGTAAAATTAGAAATCGCAAAGAACTCTTAGTTTATGATTGCGAGTAGGGTATGAAATGTACTTTTAGGGATTAAGAGCAGTCACAGCAACATCATTTTCAGAGTGATTCAGTGAGTTCGAGAAATTGCTTAGACAGGACAGACAGAAGTTTTAGGGAATTAGATTTGATATTAACCGTGATTTTAGTCACTCATGCTCATTGAGGCAAATGTAAGAAAGCATTTTTAAGTCATTTCAAAGGTCTAAAGTGAGTTTGAGAAAACGATTGTTTTGGACATATAATTGTTTAGGGTATTAGATTAGCAATGAAACGTGTTTTTACTTACTAAATAAAGTATAACAAAGCAATGTCTAAAGTGATATAATCAATTTGAGTAATTAAGTCAATCTTTCTAAAAGAGCCACAAAAAAGGTGTCTGAATGTCACTTTAACAGTGATGCTGGCAGATTTTAAACCTTTGTCAAGAACACACATAGAACTGTAAGGGTATAAAGATTTGCAAGGAAACGTGCTTGAGGGTCAATCTTTCCAAAAAGACACCACAAAAATGTAGTCTTAAATGAAATTTTAAGAGATGTGCAGTAGGATGTTGAAAGCACTACTTTTACAATGTACATGAGGAGCGCTTTCTAAAACTCACAAGAAGTAATTTTCAGAGTCATTTTCAGAGTGGTAAACTGACTTTGAGTAAGCTTTTCATTAAAACACACAAACCAGTTAGTATATGAGTTTTGCATGATATATGCTTTTAGTTACTCAGGTCATTAAGGCAATATAAACAACATATTTAAACTTTTTCTAGAGGTGTGCTGTGAGTCTGAGAAAGCGCTTCTTTTGGAAAAACAACACTGTTAAGGTATGAATTTGCAATAGAACGTTCTTTAAGATTACTGGGCAGCACAAAAAGGCGACAAGTTGTCTGAAAGTGATTTTCTGACTGCTGCAGTGAGTTTTTTAATTGCTACGTTTACACACAGATAATTGTCAGTTTATATGTTTTTGAAAGTTATCGATTGCACACAGAACTGGTTGTGCATCTTGCCAAAACACCAACACAAACGGTGTATCAAAGTCATTTATATAGGGATGCTGTTAGTTTTGAATTGGCTTATTTAGAACACACACAGAGCTTTTAGGGTATGAGATTGGCAGTAAAACTTGTTTAAGGTTAATTTTGCCAATACAGCAACATGAAAAAGGAGTGTATAAAGTAATTTAAGAGCATGCAGTAAGCTTTTGAAAGCGATACCTCTGCTTAGTATTATATCAACATGAAAAGTGTCTGATGTCAATTTCAGAGTGGTGCAGTGAGTTAGAAAAAGATTTTTATTTAAACACACAAAACGGTTAGATATGAATTTAACGTGAAATGTGCTTTTAGTCACAAATAATGTATGAGATTTGCATTGACGCGTGCACTTAGTCAATCTTGCCAAAAGAGAAACACGAAAAAGGTGTCCAAGTAATTTGGGAGTGGAGCAATTCAATTTAGAAAACTTGTCTTACACATACAGGATTTGCAACGGCATGTGCTTATAGTCACTTTTGAATTGGAAGCAGTTTAAAAAAATGTCTAAAATTCAAATCATAGTGTTGCACTGAGTTTCAAAAAGCTCCTTTTGAAACACCCAGAACGTTAGAATATGAGTTTTCTAACTGTAAGGGTAAGAGATTTGCAATGAAACTTGCGTCTAGTTACTAAGGGCTAGTCAGAGAACTGTTATGACATATTTTTTGCAATGAAACCTGCTGTTAGGCAATTATTCTATTTCGGTAAAATTAGAAATCGCAAAGAACTCTTAGTTTATGATTGCGAGTAGGGTATGAAATGTACTTTTAGGGATTAAGAGCAGTCACAGCAACATCATTTTCAGAGTGATTCAGTGAGTTCGAGAAATTGCTTAAACAGGACAGACAGAAGTTTTAGGGAATTAGATTTGATATTAACCGTGATTTTAGTCACTCATGCTCATTGAGGCAAATGTAGGAAAGCATTTTTAAGTCATTTCAAAGGTCTAAAGTGAGTTTGAGAAAACGATTGTTTTGGACATATAATTGTTTAGGGTATTAGATTAGCAATGAAACGTGTTTTTACTTACTAAATAAAGTATAACAAAGCAATGTCTAAAGTGATATAATCAATTTAAGTCAATCTTTCCAAAAGAGCCACAAAAGAGGTGTCTGAATGTCACTTTAACAGTGATGCTGGCAGATTTTAAACCTTTGTCAAGAACACAGATAGAACTGTAAGGGTATAAAGATTTGCAAGGAAACGTGCTTGAGGGTCAATCTTTCCAAAAAGACACCACGAAAATGTAGTCTTAAATGAAATTTTAAGAGATGTGCAGTAGGATGTTGAAAGCACTACTTTTACAATGTACATGAGGAGCGCTTTCTAAAACTCACAAGAAGTAATTTTCAGAGTCATTTTCAGAGTGGTTAACTGACTTTGAGTAAGCTTTTCATTAAAACACACAAACCAGTTAGTATATGAGTTTTGCATGATATATGCTTTTAGTTACTCAGGTCATTAAGGCAATATAAACAACATATTTAAACTTTTTCTAGAGGTGTGCTGTGAGTTTGAGAAAGCGCTTCTTTTGGAAAAACAACACTTTTAAGGTATGAATTTGCAATAGAACGTTCTTTAAGATTACTGGGCAGCACAAAAAGGCGACAAGTTGTCTGAAAGTAATTTTCTGACTGCCGCAGTGAGTTTTTTAATTACTACGTTTACCCAGAGAGAATTGTCAGTATATAAGTTTGACAAAGTAATCGTTTGGACACACAGAACTGGTATAACGTGTTTAAGTCCATCTTGCCAAAACAGCAACCCAAAAAAGGTGTATCAAATAGATACGGAGATACTGTTAGTTTTGAACACACACCGAGCTTTTAGGGTATGAGGATTAATTTTTCCAATACAGCAACATGAAAAATGAGTGTATAAAGTAATTTTAAGAGCGTGCAGTAAGCTTCTGAAAGCGATACCTTTGCTAAGTAGACATTCAGACACTAAAAAACAGTGTCTGAACATCAATTTCAGAGTGGTGCAGTGAGTTAGAAAAAGATTTTTATTTAAACACACAAAACGGTTAGATATGAGTTTAGCGTGAAATGTGCTTTTAGTCACAAATAATGTATGAGAATTTTATAGACGCGTGCACTTAGTCAATCTTGCCAAAAGAGAAACACGAAAAAGGCGTCAAAGTAATTTGGGACTGGAGCAATTCAATTTAGAAAACTTATCTTACACACACAGGATTTGCAACGGCATGTGCTTCTTGTCACTTAGGAATTGGAAGTAGTTTAAACAAATGTCTAAAATTCAAATCAGAGTGTTGCACTGAGTTTCAAAAAGCTCTTTGTTAAAGCACCCAGAACTGTTAGAATATGAGTTTTAATACGATATGTGCATATTGTCACTCAGCTCATAGAGTTTTAAAAGAAAAACAATGTATCTTAAAGTGATTTTCAGAGGTGTATAGTGAGTTTGAGGAAGTGCTTCGTTTGGACTTCGTTAGATTTTCTTTAAATAGCAATTAAAAACAAAATCTTTTTTTCATCACAGCTCAATGTATCCAAGCAAAGCTCTTTCTCATATTTTTTCATCTGACTGAAAATGAGTTTTAGAAACTATTTTCATCTTGCTGCGAGAGCCTGTTTGACTATAAGCCCTTCTACTATAAAACAAATTTTCTAAAATATCTTTGTTTTCAAAAAACTGCTTTTTTTAGAATATCTTAGCTTCACTGAAATTGATTTAAAGACATATTTTCATGATAACCTAGATTTGTGTAGGGACTTCGGGATTACTTAGAACATACAAGGAACTGTTTAGAGTTTGAGATTTAAAACGAAATGTGCTTTTAAGTGTTCAAGCATCAAGGCACCTTGTAAAAATGTGTCTAAAGTCCTTTAAGAGTTTTTGAAAAGGTTATACGTTTAACAATAGAATAGCTTTCAGTCAATCAATGCCATAACCAAAAAAAAATATATATTTTAAGTCATTTTCATGGTGTTACAAGTTAATTTGAGAAAGAGCTTAATTTACAAACACAGAACAGGTATTGCGAATATAAGATTGGCAATGAAGTGTGATTCGAAGTCAACGAAGTAAGTGTCCACTCATCAAAACAAGATGAAAAAGAAGTAAAAAAGTTGTTTTCTAAGTGGTGCAGTTAGATTGCGAAAGCGCATTGTTTGGACACAGAACTGTAACGGCATGAGCTTTTCACTGTATAGTGCTGTTAGGGCATCAGGGCATCAAAGCAAGATAAAGAATAATCTCTAAAGTCATTTTAGAAGTGGTGTAAAGTCAGTTTGTGAAATCAGTTCTGTTAGAACAATGGGTTTTGGCATAAATTGTAACTTCATTCTTCATCTTCATTCAACTTCCTTACAATTTTGGGCAAATGATATAGCCATTTAGTTTGACACATGGAATTGAGTTTTGTACTCATGTGTACATTTCATATTGACTCTCTGAAATTTCACACTTCCTTGCCATAAATTTGAACAGCCCCATAGGTGTTATCTACTGACATTATTTCCATTCTGCATAGAAATACTGGAATTAATGCATTTTCTTTTTAATACTTGGATGAATGATCCATGATGAAAGATTTTTGAATGTTTTGTTTGCTGTGATGGTTGTTCATGAGTCCCTTGTTTGTTCTGATCAGTTAAACTGAGCCACTTTTCTACAGAAAAATCACCAGATCCTACAGATTCTTACGTTTTCAAGCATCATTGGCATATTTGAACGATTTCCAGGAGTGAATGTATGTGTTTGGTCAAACTAAGAGTCACAAAGAACTCTTAGGGTATGAGTATGAGTAGGGTATTAAATGTACTTCTAGGGATTAAGAGCATCCCAGCGACATCATTTTCAGAGTGATACAGTGAGTTTGAAAAATCGCTTAGGTAGGACCAATAGAACTGTTAGGGAATGAGATTTGAAATGAACTGTTATTTTAGGTCACTCAAGCTCATTGAGGCAACAGTAAGAATGCATCCTAGAGTCATTTTCAAACGGATTTTTTGAGATTTTTGTTTACACATTGAGGAAAATGAAGGGACACAAGCACAACTATTATAAAAGTTTTAGTAACTCCAGAAAAAAAACACGATGCATTTAGAGCCGCAAAAGAGCCTAAGAATATGCCTAATGGTTGAGTTGTTAGGAAACACCTCGAGAGGATATCAATATTGTATTCCCTTTACTTTTAGGGGTTCTTTCGATTTTGATGTGTCTTCTTTTTTTCATCCAGTTTGTTTCAGGTATGATACAGAGAATGATTATATCTGATGTATTTAAGGAGATGGTCAGAATGAAAGAAATGTATTGCTGCATAACTTTGTAAAACACAGTTTGAAATGTAAATACCATAATGATCTGATTAAGCTACATTTAGAAACGTGTCATGAAAAACAGCAGCTATTTCTTATGTCCTCATTGGTTTAAATGAGGACATAAGGACATTAAATGAGGACATTTTTAAACATGTGTTTAAAAAGAGGTCAGCATGAGAGGTCAAGGAACGGATGGCTTTGTGAAATGAATGCAAGATTATGTTGGAAGAAAAGATTTTTATAACTTAAAACCCATAAACATATTGTAATTGTTGTCTGAAAGTAGCAGGGAGAATTTACGAACCAACATGGATCCAAGAGGAAAGGTTACTTTTGTTCAAATATGAAAAAAACTGGACAAAACATGTGCAGTTTCCCTTTTTTATTAAAAAATACCTTGTTTGGTGATGTAACTATCATTAATTGTATTGTTTGAGTCATAATTTTTAGCTTGTTGCTTTGCTTCTTTCTTTAGTCTGAAAAACAATTGCATTTACTTCCTTTCTTATTAAGTGTACATCCTCCCAGTGTACTCTGATTGGTCAATTGGTCTAGTTTACTGTAATTGGTCAGATTTATGCATCATGTGAATCCAGTAACTTCCATATGGGTCTATGATGACATACCTGGATACCTACAATTCTGGTGTTTTCTGTAGTCCAGGAAATCTGATTTCTGTTAAGGATTATACTTTCTTATCTGTGAACCCTGGGATTTGTTACTTTAAAGACAGATACCACGGAACACATAAAAACAAAATGGAAATGTAAAATGAGCCTTACAATTTGATGGGAACTTTAATTTATTTCGCAGCAGAAAATGTAACTGATTTCTGCAAATTTCCATATGAGTGAAAGCATATTTGGCCACTCAAATTAGATTGTGTTCTGGTGGTTAGAGAGTTGTGTGTTTGAATCCCAGTGCAAGCAGGTAATGACTGAAATACCCTTGAGCATCTAACCCCTTTGTTTTCTCTGCTGTGAAATGTGAATGATTACACTGACATTTATTCATTTGGCATTGATGCTTTTATCCAAAGCGATTTACAAGTAGTGTGCAGTGGACAGCTGTCACTGCAGAGCAAAAAGGGGTCAGGTGCCTTGCTCAAAGACACTTCAGCTATTGCCTGCTGGCACTGAGAATCAAACCAGCAACTCTACTTTTGTTTAAACTATTTCCTTAAGGCCATGTTGTATTTTGTTTAGCACAACAACCTTATGCTGCACATCAGAACTTTTAGTGAACAAATATAAGTAACACAAATTTCAAATACCCTTAATTATTAAACCATGGGTAAATAAAATTACAATTTAATTTGAATATAGAAATATTTAAATTCAATTCTACATTTATATTATGGATAAAAATCTGCATTTACATTATGGATAAAGTAATGAATTCACTTTACATACTCTCAAACATCTTATGTGGCCCAATTACATGAGCTTTTATTTTTTTATCATCAACTGAAATTATGTCAGGAACAAAAATTTAAAAATTTGATTAAGTAATTGTCAAATATTTGTGTATTATCAAAATAAAACTTATCACTACATAGATGGCAAAGAAGAACACAAAGGTAGAATTTAGATACATTTATTGTATATTTCTTAATTGACAGTTTAACAAGGCAAAGAGGGGCAGGAATTTATTGAAATTCATTATTTTACATTTACATTTACATTTAGTCATTAAGCAGACGCTTTTATCCAAAGCGACTTACAATAGTCGAGGAGACAATGAAGCGGTAAATAGCCGATACAACAATAGGTCAACAAGTGCAACAACAATGCTACCAAGTTACACAGAGAGAGAAGTTACAAAAAGTATATATATACATTTTTTTTTTTTTTTTTTTTGATAGAGTGAGTAGGTAAGAAAAGTAGTGAGTTAGTGAGTTAGATGTAGCCGGAAAAGATGAGTTTTTAGGTGTTTCTTGAAGATAGAGACCGAGTCTGACAAGCGTGAAGCCAGAGGCAGATCGTTTCACCATCAAGGAACTGAAGCAGAGAACGTTCGAGAGAGAGATTTCTTACCCTTTTGAGCTGGTACCACAAGTCTCAGCTCATTTGCGGAGCGCAGAGATCTTGAGGGTCTATACCTTTGCATTAGTGAGTTAAGGTAAGTGGGTGCTGAACCGGTGGTGGTCTTGTAGGAAATGAGAAGACATTTAAATTCATTATAAACATGTCATGAGATTGATGGTAAAATATAAAACCAGTAGGTAGAGTCAAGTCTTTGTCCTTGAATGATTCACTTAATTGGGTTGTTCAAACAGTTGCTCAAATCAAAACTCATGATTCATTCCTAAACAATGAGTGTAAGGGTATTAGGAGAGGGGTAAGTAGAGTTTACTTTTATGGTATTCTGCACTTTTCAAACTGTCAACAAAAAGCAGCTAGAAGCGTGCATTACAAGCGCGTTTGTTGTGATTCACCCCTTAAGGTTTAATTAAAATAACACATTTATTCTGATATAAGTCATTAGACTCAATTCACTTACCACCATATTTTTGTTTTTTTATCAAGTGTGCTCAAGTAAAATCGTGACTGTGATTAACTTTTACTTCAATGACCCCAACAAAATATTCTGACTAGTGTATAATATTTCTTGACAAAGAAAAGCTTATTCAACATATATTACATACTGTAACAAAGTCCAAAAGCAAGTTCTGAGGATTGATGAGGATGATAGTTTGAGTACTCTTCTTCAAACACATGCATGTGGTTTGCAGAATGTCACTACTGGATGCAATTCATAAAGTACATTCTATTTTGTAATAATGTTTTATTTGATGTCTAATATGCATATCCGTGCACAAGAGGCATTTGATTATGTACACAGAGGTCAAGGCATCTTCTATGTACAACACTCATTTAAAAAAAACGGGCAAATAATGTGATTGGTACAAAAGGACTCAGCTACCCCATAGACAAAATGCTTCTTTATTGCTTGTTGTTCCAATTGCCTGTTTGCTAAATAATCATTTGCTCTTGATAAATGGAGATTTGAAGTGGACTTCACAAGATCAAAAGATTTGAGACTTTTGCTGCATAGTATCTGAATGATTAATTTTTTGAAGTATATAAACGAATATTTTTCTGTTGATTTCCATACAGTTATAATCTGTTAAATAGTAAGATTGCCTGTAAAGCTAATTTTCTTTATACTCTTTGACTAACTGGCCAATAGGCAAATTTCTACATAAGCACCACTGTTAAAATCCATTAAACATTAAGAAAATTGTAAACCCCCCGTTAAATACAATTTATCGTGAATAAAAATGGTCTTTGTGCTAATCTTATATGTAAATTTGTATGATCCTTTAGGGGCCTTTAAAATTCCTCTTTGCATGTTGGAAAGGTCTCATCTTGCATTGCCACAGTGCTGTTGCTCCCCAGGATTGTGACTGCTAGATCTCTCTGCCTTTCTATCTACTGATACCATGTGTGGATAGCCAATGAACCAAACGTAGGGATGACCTGAAGGGAAAGGGCGAATTTTATGGTATTTAATATATTTCCACTTTATCTCTCAGAATTTAAAATTGAGGTTTAGTTTGAAAAGAGTAGGTATTCAAGTTTTAATTGAACTTATGAGCTCACATACAACGATAAGCACCTGCTGACACAGACATATCCACTGTGGTTTTGTCCTAACTAGGCCATAGACAAATGGTTTATCTGATATTGAGTGCTTAAAAAGAGCTTCCGGGGGGGTGCTGTTTAGCAGTTGGCGATGTGAGACGTGTTTTACAGTGGCTCCTGGAAATGTGACATTTTATATGATATAATTCACAAACTTTGACGTCTGATGGACGTATTTTGTGAGCGGAGAGAATATAATTTCAACCTGGACTGACTCCAAAGCTTCCATCATCACAGATGGCCGGTAGACCACCCAAACCTGACTCTTCCAAAACGGGCCGCAGCGCCAGGCCCCGAGCATCTCCCGAGGAAGAGACCTCAGATGGTAACATTTTAGCCAACATTAGGGAGATGATTGAAGAAATGCGCACTGACATTATTAGTAAATTTGACGCGGTCGTGTCTCAGTCTGTTAAACGGGAGATAACAGCGGTTCTGGAGCCCTTTGAGAGAAAACTCCGCACAGTGGGTGAAACTGTGGGCGAGCTTGAACGCGCTGCTAATGATCACAGTGACAGACTGACGGAACTTGAAACTAAAGTTTCTACGCTGACCACCCTGGCTGATTCGCTCACAAAGAAATGCGATGACCTGGAGGGGCGTTCGAGGTGGAATAACATACGCCTGTTGGGTTTGCCTGAAGGTTCAGAGGGGAAGCAACCCACTGATTTCACAGCCCAGCTTATCCAAGATCTACTGGGTCTCCAAGACAGGCCAGCCCTTGACCGGGCGCACAGATCTCTACGCGCGAAACCCAAAGCGGGAGTACCCCCACGGCCACTTATCGCCAGGGTGACCCAATTTCAAGTTCGCAACGACATCCTTCGGCGCGCGTCGCAAGCAAAGTCTCTGGTTTTCAAATGGAAAAGGATTTCCATCTTCCCCGACTTCGCTCCGGCGGTGGCAAAGAGACGGGCCGCCTTCACTGCAGTAAAAAAGGTGCTCCATTCCTGCCCAAATGTCAGGTTCGGTCTACGCTTCCCGGCTTCTCTCCAGATCACTCTTCCAAACGGTGCTGTTGAAAGGTTTGAGGATCCTGACGCAGCGTTAGAGTTTGTAGAGAAAAACATCCGAAATGTTGCTGCTCCAGATGTTACTGAATGAGTCTAGGTTGATAATTATAGATATATGTATATAGATATTTTTGTACCCAGGCTACGTTCAAATTCTGTTCTGTTCAAGTTCATAATGCGAGCCTATTTCTCTGTTCTTTTGAGACTTTTGCTGAAGGCTTGCCCTGGGACATTTTAATATCAAGCCTGGGCTACTGTTTATTTTTCTCTCTCAGCACTCGTTATTAGACTTATTGATAATGTGATTTGCACTTTACAGTCTTTCATTTATGTGTCACATTTCTTTATACGCCTCTGTAGTTTAGTTTGTTTTAACTAGAGGGCGATTGCGTTTATTAATAGGAGGGGTATGCGCGCATCTCCATCACGGAGATGCTTTTGTCGCAGAGGGGGGGTGGGGGGTCACATAACTATACTGGTGTATCCACGGCACTGTTTCAGGATTAAGCGGGTGGGGGGTTATCCATGGATGTTTTTGTGTGGGTGGGTAGTGTGTGATTTTTGTTTTTGTCTTTCTTTTTTGCCTTTTTTTCACCTCCAATATACAGTCAGATGCTTTTGTTTGTCACAGTCACATGTCTTATCACCTATACTCTTATAAACAAAATCATGCTTCAACTTATGGCTTTATGGCTCAAGGAAATAATGTGAAATTTATCAGTTTTAATTGCAAGGGGCTCAATAATCCTACAAAACGCAGTAAGGTACTTCACCACCTCCGACACTTAGATGCCCACATTGTATACTTACAAGAGACACATCTCAGAGACAGGGATCAAGCAAGGCTGAAGAGTGGTTGGGTAGGGCAAGTTTATCATTCTTCATTCCAGAGCAAATCAAGGGGGGCAGCTATCCTGCTTCATAAATCTATTCTGTTTATACACTCAAAGGTGGTTTCTGACCCAAATGGCAGATTTATCATCGTTACCGGTCAGATGTATAACACCAATATAGTTTTGGCCAATGTGTATGCACCTAATTGGGATGATGATAGTTTCTTCAAACGTCTATTTTCAAAACTCCCTGATCTCTCAACGCATTGTCTAATTCTTGGTGGAGACTTTAATACCTGGCTCAACCCGCAGCTAGATCGTTCCTCCTCCAATAAAGGTTTACCATCAAAATCCTCTAAAATAATTCAAGCCTTTATGAACGAGTTCTCTATTTCTGATGTTTGGCGTTTTTTTAATCCCTCTGGAAGGGCGTATTCTTTCTTTTCTAGTGTCCACCACAGCTTTACACGTATTGACTATTTTATCATTGATAACAAACTCCTTCCATCAGTGTTATCCTGTAAATATGAGTCAATTGTTCTTTCGGATCATTCTCCCGTGTTGGAGCGCGTGTTACATGGAGACTCAATACAAGCCTCCTCTCTGATCAGGATTTTGTTCATTTTATTAAATGTCAAATAGAAATGTTTGTCATCCTAAACAAAACTCCTGATGTTTCTGCCTCTGTCGTATGGGAAACACTGAAAGCTTACATCAGGGGAGAAATAATATCTTACGCAGCATATCAGAAAAAAACTAGGACTAACCAACTCTCTGCGCTAACTCAGCGTATATCTCAGCTTGATAGTGCATATGCAAATTTTTCTCCCTTGCTATCTAAAACTCAAGAGGACTTTGAACGATGATCTCTTCTCAACTTGTCTTTGGCCGGTCGTATCAACTCTGTGAAGATGACTACCCTCCCACGTTTTTCATATCTGTTTCAATCAGTCCCAATTTTCCTCCCTCAGTCCTTCTTCCGCAAACTGGACAGTCTAATTTTAGAATTCATCTGGAATTAAAAGGTTCCTAGGTTGCGTAAACAACATTTACAGAGACCCAAACCACTTGGGGGGTTAGCTCTTCCAAACATGACTTTCTATTACTGGGCTGCTAATATTAGAATTCTAAAATTTTGGCTCCAACATGAAACCTTAGACCCCGCGCCCACTTGGGTCACCATGGAGGCATTCTCTACTAAACCAGTTTCATTGAAGGCTTTAGTGCATTCTTCTACTTTATCAACCACTTCTCCGTACAGTAAGAACGTGCTTGTGAGAACTTCTCTTAGAATTTGGGCCCAATTTAAACGCTGTTTTGGTCTACAATCTTTCTCCATCCAAGCTCCAATAGCCAATAATCACACTTTCCCTCCATCGCTTGTAGACAATGCTTTTTTCATTTGGTCCAATCAAGGCATTGTATCATTTAAGGATCTATACATTAACAACACCTTTGGGTCCTTCCAACAGCTCTCTGAGCAGTTCTCACTCCCTAAGCATCACTTTTTTAGATATCTACAAGTTCGTAGCTTTGCCCGCACAGCCTTCCCAAATTTCCCCAGTTTGCCCAAAGAATCACCTCTTGATGTGCTTTTCAAATCTAGTTTCTCAATGAAAGGGTTAATATCGGATATTTACAACCAAATACTTTCCCTCCGTCCAGATCCACTGGACAACATAAGGGCCGTGTGGCAAGAAGATTTGAGGGAGGAGATATCTGAGGTTTTGTGGGATGAAATTCTTAGTCGTGTGCATAAATCTTCAATATGTGCACGCCATGGCCTTATTCAGTGCAAAATTCTGCACCGTACATATTACACTAAAGAGAGGTTGGCTAAGATCTACAAAGATATATCCCCAGAGTGCAATAGATGCAAGCAGACCCCTGCCAATTTAATTCATATGTTATGGCTCTGCCCATCTCTTCACAACTATTGGACGGACATTTTTAAAACTATTTCAGACATAGTTAAAGTGAGGGTTGAACCGAATGCGCTAACTGCATTGTTTGGTGTCTCCTCCTCTGTACCTTCCATATCACAACCGAATAGAGATGTTATTGCCTTTGTCACCTTATTAGCAAGAAGACTAATTTTAACTAAATGGAAGTTAAGAGCCCCCCCTTGTCACGCACGCTGGTTGGCGGATGTTCTTTATTTCCTTCAATTGGAAAAAATCAGATTTTCTACAAGGAGTTCTTCTCAAAAATTTTGGAAGGTATGGGGCCCATTTTTGCTTTATTTTGAGAATACTAACTTTTCACACATTCCGGATTAAGACTAGACTGGCCTTAAACTGTAATATTTTATTGCCCTTTTGTGGTGACTACCTACTGTACAGTTCTACTGTATTTGGAGAGTGTATATGTGTCTGTGTTCTTGAAGTTAATCCTCATTACTGACTGTTTTTTTTTTTTTTTTTTGGTGTTGTGTTCTGGTTTGGTTTGGTTTGATTTGATTTGATTTGATCTGGTGCTGTTTATTATATTTGTATTTTGTTTATGTAAGAAAAAAAAAGGAAACTTGTTTTTGTACATATATATTTAAACTACTTTTGTAATGTTGTCCTGAAATCAATAAACAAACTAAAAAAAAAAAAAAAAAAAGAGCTTCAAACATACTATGCAGAAAAAAACTCAATCTTTAAATTAAAACTAGGCGATGTCACCGTTTTATGCACATAAAAATAGTCTAAATATTCCTAAACTAAAGTTATTTTTATTTAATTTGCAATTAGTTATAAATCTACAGGACAAAAAAGATATGCAGTTACAGATGGATATTGAAGGACCTTAATAAACCAATGTCCTTAACGTGTTCAAAAATCGGAGATCAGACTTGTCGAATAAGTTGAAACTTTATTGATCAGAATACAGCGCTGGGTTGTCAGTCCACGACTTCCACACTGACCAACAACTCAGTAACAAAATCACACAATATTTATAGTATGTATCGTCGTTCTATCTTCGGAGTGGTTGGAGGTTTTCCCTGGTTTCTACCAATGGCTGATCAGTCCTTTGTCTCCTTTGGTCAATGGCAGACTTCCCCTTTAGTTTCTGCAAAACAACAAATTTTCTCTGTTTTCCCAGAAACAATATATCATCATCTTTTTTGTCTTATATGGTATGGAATGTGTGTGTATGTCTCCGATCAGTACATCCTCAGTATAGGTGCACCTTAAATCTTGTTGTTTTGTTCTTAAGGTCAACTTATGGTCAGCTTGAGACATTACAGGACGTACATCCTCAGTATAAGTGCATCTTAAATCTTGTTGTTTAGTTCTTAAGGTCAGCTTAAGGTCAGCTCCATGCATTACAGGCCTTAGCTTTCCTCCCGTTTACACTCACACACACATTCCTGTTGTAGCACATCCTTATTTGCACACAGTTTTGTGAAATTCCTAGCAGGAGACATATGGTTATATTTTAATGCACCTATTGCTAGTGAATGGTTAATAAAACATCAATCAATAAAACATAAGAGTATAATATGGTATAAGAAAGATGATTAATACAGCATTGGTTAATAAAACATAAAATCATAAAAGCTGTTTAATGCAACATAAGATTGTATCATTTTCCACAATTCCCTCTCTTGACCTCGTAAGAGGTCACACATAATCTTGTTCATCCTCATCATCATTTTCCATGTGGTCTGTAGCCAACAAGGGCATGTTATACGGAGGTGGTGGGTCAAGATCTTTCTTTTCTATTGCTGCAACAATCAATCGGTTGCACAGTGACCTGATGCATGGTATACAACAACATCCACATGTTATCAAAATGGCTAGAAATACTGCGATTGATACAATTATAGACATCACCAGTGCTTTCCATTTACCTAATGTTTTTTCCAGCCAATCACCAATGGGGTTATCTATACCTGAATGTTCCTTCATTTCGACAGATAATGTTCTCAGTTCTTCTAAAGCTCTGGTCACAGAGCCATCCGGGGCTGTGTTATTTGGAATGAAAGTGCAACATAAATCACCAAACATATGACATACCCCTCCTTTCTCCGCTAACAGCATATCTAATGCCATCCTATTCTGTACTGCCATGAGAGATGTTGGGGCTAACTGTTCTGATAGACCCTCTACAGCGTCTCTTGTCATATTTGTCAATCTCATGACATTGTAATGAACATAGTTAATTCTATCAACATTTTTGTTTGGGGTGATCGGGAATAGTGCTGCTATAATAGGAATATTTTCGAAGCCTGTTGCTATTTGATCTGCTAATTTAAATTCATCTGGAACTCCTCTAGGTATTCCAATAGCATCTATATATGTGGGACTATTTAAAGACAAATCAATGGGAGCCGCTCGTTTTCTGATGACATGTCGCCTTCTACGCTGTGTCAATGTGGTTGTATCTTTGTTGAGTCTTACTGCTTTTTCACCTATTAATGTCAGAGGTGCTCCTAGTCTAACCATGGCACATAAACCTTTAGTATTTGGAGGTACTCTAGTAAACAGTCGTCTACTACCACAGTAGTAATACAATCCTGCTCTTGCCCATGATCCTATCAATGTTCCATCGTCCGCTATAATTACACTACACCAGTCAGGGTCAATCTGTCCATAATTAACTGTCGGTGATTGTACGGTGAGATTAAAACAGGTATAATTATCTTTCCTGGGTGTAAATGGGCCTGTTTTAGAATCATTGGAAATTGGGGGAAATATAGATGCTAACGTTTTACAATTATCAGATCCCAGTGTCCTAGTTAATGATAACATACACTCGTAACCCCACGTATCATTAGGATACAGGGGTGCTGGTTCTATGTGTAGTTTTGGTCTAGCACTTGCGCAAGCTATACAGTCGTCTAAATGTTGTTCTTTAGCCGTGTTTATTAACCATTCTAACCATAAATTGGTCTCTCCGTACCCTGTTGCTTTCTCAATCATGTCTCCAGGGCTCAACTTAGTGTAGTCTATCTCAACGTTCTTATGGTTCATCGTTTTAATTGGAATAGTTTTATTTCTTCCTATTCCATTTCTGGAGATTATGTTGATTTTAATTAGCCCTATTGGATCTTTTCCCTCCATTTCAACACCTAGAGTAATATATGTATGATTTTTCGGAATAGGGTATCTGAGGGATGATAATTCACTAACATGTTGTATTCCTCCTAATGAGAGAGTGATTGGATTTTGGTTGGGACTAAAATCCCTTTGAAATGACACCTTTCTCCATCCTTCTGGTATACCTTCACTCCCTCCCCTCGGGGTCCATGGACCTGTGTATTTTGTAACATCATTCCAAGCAGGACAGGCGGATATCTTTCTATCACTATTTGTATTACATGTATGCTCTAACACGTAAGAACTGCATACATACAACTTATGTCCCCTGTAACTAGCATTTTTACCATGACAGTTGATAACACTGCACAGATCAAATGTGAATGCTGTTGTTGAACCATTCTCATAGTCTAACTCGATTCCCTTTTCAAATCGTCTAAAACATGGGTCAGGGTTCACTGACCGTCTTGGTCGAGTCCCATTATTTCTCTCTTGTCCCTTTTCTATTCCTAAAATAATGCTCACCACTATGATGGCAATGATGCCCAGGATTATGGTAGACTTCCAGTTATCCCACACCCTCATTTTAGTGGATACCATAACTGTAGTAATGTAAAAGAATACAAAAAATTGCGAAAGAAATTAATAAAAGAAAAAATTAAATTTGTGTAGGCTAAACAGAATGTGAAAACATATGATCAATAAATGAAAATCAATCGCTTCTATGCTAAAGCATTAATACCACTAATATATTGATTATCACATCTACAATAAATATATCGTTATAGTCATATTTGTGTTAGCAAACACTTCTCTTAGAATTTCTGTAACTCTGTCAAAATTTAGTCCATCTAATCCACACCCCAGCCGGGGTGCTGAGACACTCTCTATACTATGTTGCACACACCAGTTTCTCGTGCATGTCAAACTACTGGTGAAATCTTGATATGTGGGCTTGTCTGTACACCACTTCTTTGTGATTAAGTGAAAAACGGTTCTACCGTCGTTTTCATGTGTAACAGCACACTCTCCTACTCCCTTGTTCTGTTGTTTCACTTTGTTTACACTGTACTTGTCTCTGAAAGTTGTTGCAATGCCTGCTCCATATGCACAAACTGCACTTACACAGTTTGCTAGAAGTTCCCCTTGTGGCCTTGAAAAAAGATCACCTGTTTGAAACAAAAAATTTTAAATTTCCACTTTGTTTGTTGTCAGAGGTTTCGGTTTCTCTGTCCTCCTTATCCTCCCTCTCTTGGACCTGAGTCCTCAGGTCCACAGCAGTCTCGGATAATGACCTGTTTGGTGGATCACAGTTAACACAAGAAGTTAAATGATACCATGTGTCGCCTTTTCCTTGTAAGCGGACACAATGTGAGGTTCTGGCAGTGACTCTCAATGGCTCAGTCCATCTAGGTTCGGACCATTTACGCCTGAATTGCTTCAGTCGGACCCACTGCGACTGTGCTGGATCAGATGGTGTTGTGGCGTCGGAATCAGCTTCTGGAATCTGGTGGGAGAAAAGCTTAATCATAGCAGTTAGTTTATCAAAATATGCACCATGAGATAATTTGGGCAGGTTTTCGAGTTCAGCCGGATGACAGGGTCCTGGGAACGGTCTGCCTGTAAACAGTTCAAAAGGGGTAAAACCTGAGCTTCTGTTTATGGATGATCGGACTGACATTAATGCTAATGGTAAGGCTGAAAGCCAGGACAATTTGGTCTGTGCACAGATTTTAGCCAATTTTAGTTTTAAAGTGAGGTTCATGCGCTCAACTTTACCTTGACTTTGAGGGTGATAAACTGCTCCAAAAACATGTTTCAGTCCCAATGATTGTTCTACCACTCTGAGATGTTCATTTTTGAAATGAGAACCATTGTCTGATCTGATTCTTCTTGGAAAACCATAGTGCGGGATATAATGATTAACCAGGCACTTTATAACAGCTGTACTGTCTTCACGCCCTACAGGATATGCCTCAGGCCACCCTGTGAACTGATCCACCATGACTAATAAGTACCTCTTCCCTTGAACCTTTTGTATCATATCTGTGAAATCTATCACCAATTCCTCACCAGGACCACGGAGAGGTGTAAAACAGCCTCTGGGTTGCTTCAATGTTGGTTTGCTATTGTACTGCTGGCAAATAGCACAGGACAAAACAAAATGTGATACCATGGTAGCCATGGAAGGGTGCCACCAATGTTTCAGTGTAGTTAACATTTGTTTTGCTCCTACATGAGAATGTGTGTGTGCCTCAGTCATTAGAGAGTTGGAAAGGCTAAGTGGCATGGCCGGACGTCCGTCTTTAAATTGCCATAAACCATTCTCAGCACGCTGAGCTCCAGAGTCCAGCCATACAGACTTTTCCTCAGGTGAGGAGTCAGCCTGATGCTGCATGATAGAAGATATCGTGAGCTCAGGTAACAGCGAGTCGTATAGGCAGTCCTTCACGGTGACTGCCATCATACTGCTAACATAACCGGCTGCTTGCTTTGCTGCTAAGTCAGCTGCATCGTTACCCTTAGCCTCCACACTCTTAGTTTTTGAGTGTCCCTGACACTTCACAATAGCCACCTCCTCAGGCAGCATCAGGGCCTCTAAAAGGTCTCGTGCCTCAGCTACATGTGTGATGGGTCTACCTGATGTTGTAACAAAACCAGTACGCTGCCATACTGGAAGCTCCACATGTACTATGCCCACTACATATGCAGAATCTGTGTAAATATTCACCTTGCATCTGTCTGCTAATTTCAGTGCATTAGTGACGGCAATCAGTTCAGCACGCTGTGCTGATTGTTTACCTGTGAGTTTCATGGCCAGTCGTGTCTGAAACCCGTCTGGTACGAGTTGGACAACAGCAAATGCTGACATTAGACTTCCATCTGATGATCTAAAACAGCAGCCATCAGTGAAAAGAGTGATTACATCTGAGTGTGGTGTTAGTGGTGATGCATGCAAATTGTCTCTGACCCTGCTGGCCCTCTCTGAGAGCGGTACACAGTCATGTGGTTCCCCGCTCGTCATCAAGTCTGCCATGTTGATGCCTTCATGAGTGTAGGTAATGTTCGGAGCTGTCAGACATCTTGCCAGTCTCCTTTGCCTTAGGGGCGAGAATGTGAACGAGGACGAGTTGACAAAAGCCATAACAGAATGAGTAGTAAGAACTGTTAGCGGGTGGCCCATGACTATGTGTGCAGTCTTTGTTACAATCTTTGCTAAGCCTGCTGCAAATCTGGCACATTCGGGTTGGCGCTGTTCAATTGGATCGAGCATACAGCTAGCATACATGAGTACTCTACGATTCCCTGTATGTTTTTGGAAAAGAACACCATGTGCGCTGTCTTGAGTCTCAGGCACGTCTAGGAAGAAACCTAATTGGTAGTCTGGGCTATGTAAATAGGCAGCATGTGACATCTGGGCCTTTAATTCAGTGAAAGCTTCTTCAGCCTCCACCGTCCATTCTAGTTTACCCGTGAGATTTCTCATACCCAACTTCCTAACCATGTCTCTCAAAGGTGTGGTAACAGCTACATACTGAGGTATGTAATGGCGGCTGAACCCTGTCAGCCCCAGAAAAGACAACATGTCTTTTACCGTTGTCGGTTTTGGATGTGCTAAAATTGCATCTCGCTGACGATGGGAGAGTGTGGATCCCTGACCTGTGATCAGTCTACCCATGAATGTTACGGCTGGTCTGCTAACTTGTAGCTTGTTTTTACTTACTTTAAACCCAGCCCTGTGGAGTTGTGTGAGAATAATGTTTGTAGCCTTTAAACATTCATCATTAGTTTCTGCTGCCAGCAGAATGTCATCAACATACATTATTACCACACACCCCTCTGGTAATATACATTGTTCTAAGTGTTGTCTCAAAACCTGATTAAAAATGCCTGGTGAGAGTTTGAAGCCTTGGGGCAACCGATTGTATGAGTACTGTGTGCCTTTGTATGTGAATGCCAGACACGATTTACACTCATCAGCGATGGGAATGCAAAAGAATGCATTAGCCAGGTCTATACAGGTGAACCATTGATGTGCTGGAGTAAGGTTAGAGATCGCGGTATAAGGGTTGGGTACAGCTAATGTTTGGGTTGTCACTAATTCATTAATTCTTCTCAGATCGTGTATTTTATCAAAATGGAAAACTAGCCTTCTTTCCCACTCTGGGTTCTTGGCTACTGCATTATCTGGATTGCTCTCCATAGCCTGCTTCACTCCTTTAGGAGCTCCTGCCAGTACAGCCGCTCTGAAAATGCCTCGAGTAACTGGTTTTGTCAGACTATTTTCTTCCACCATACCTTCCCACAAACCCGCACACCTGAAATAATACTCTGCACCGGTTTCATCTGGTTTATGTTTGAATTTAATGTTCTGATAAACTGTTTCTGGTGTAGGAAATTGTTTCTTAAGAGCTATAGCAATGTCGGTGGCTACCTGAATAAACGGCATATTGTTATCACACCCCACTGTGTTTGCATTATCTTCAAGTTCATTCATTTGTGTCACTGTGAAAATTTGTCCCATTAAACAACGGATATCTCCCAACGCCAGTACTGTGCCATGACATAAGGCTTGTAATTTAGTAAGCCATCTGCCGCCGCCATTTGTAATGGGTGGCAGTTTATCCAATATAGCTGTCATATCTCCATGAGGCCATGGTTGGTATCTGGATCTACCAGATCCTGCGTCCACTAGGGGCATCTGGTTACCAGCATTCAACTGCCTAAAAGAATGGAATGTCTCCCTGACTGGAGATAGACTGTGAGATCTATATGGTCTGTCTGGGTGTACGGTAGCACGTGGAGATAGGCCATCCATCTGCTTTTGTTTTTGTCTTGTTCTATTTGCCACTGGTGAGGCCCCCCCCACTTCTACATCTAATGCCCCCCCTTTGACAATCAGCTTCATTTCACGATCCCTTGTGATGGGTCTTCTTGTTTGTCCACCCACATCCCTTACTCTATTTCTACCCCTAGTTTTCCCCTCGAAAGTCTTAGACTGACAATCATCTTCACTGTCCTGCTTTCCATAATCCTCCACGTTGTCATCCTGTTCTTTGTATGAATACTGTGACTGTCTATGAGATCCACAATCTACCAATTCCTGGGATGCCCCCACTACATTTCCTTCTATTTCTCCATAGTCACATACTCCTAACTCTCTTTCCTGTCTCATGGCTCCTTCAATATCATACACTTTCCGTCTCAATTCCTCCACTTCCTTCTGTATATCTGATAGCTCTTCTATATCTACTTCTACTAATGAATCCTTCACATTCACCTGTACCTGTTGTTGTGCTTTGATGCCACCAGATGGCGCAGGAGCATAGGGAGGTGGCTTCACATAACTTCCTTCTCTAACCACTCCCAAATCCGGGTAAATGGGCGGGATCACTCTTTCACTACTCTGCTCACTTCCTGTCTCTTTCTTCAGTACACCCTCAGCCTTCGGCTTGTCAACATCTTCCTTCTCTTTCCTGATAGGAAACAGCAAGCATGCCACCAGTGCTATACGAGTCCACAACCTTAACTCATTTCTCAACTTTTCTTCATCTTTAGCATGTTTACCCTTATTAACCCAACTCACCTTCTCCTTTTCCTCCATAAGTTTCTTTAGTCTCACACCTGCACATCTTTCTAGTTCCAAAATTTTGTGCGTAATCTTAACATAGACCTTTTCAGGATCTAACCATCCACATGTGTCACACATCTGACTCCATATGCCTTCCCACACTTTTGTTTCTTTCTTCTGATGTTTACCCTCTGTCTGCGCTAACAACATCTTTACAATCTTATCCCATTGGGACTTTACATCCAGATCTTTTCCTTCTACCTCGCGCATCTTATCTAACTCCATTACTACAGAAATAAGACCTCCACCTCTTAACACCTTATTACTTTTAAATCAAAGAAAATAAACCTTTTAGGGACGACGCCCTTTTAACCTTATAAATACCTTACGGGAACGACGCCCGTTATCTAAAATAAACCTTTAGGGATGAAGCCCTCTCCCGGTGTATAAACCAGGTAACTTTTAAACCTTTAGGGACGACGCCCTCTCCCGGTGTATAAACCAGGTAACTTTTAAACCTTTAGGGACGACGCCCTCTCCCGGTGTATAAACCAGGTAACTTTTAAACCTTTAGGGACGACGCCCTCTCCCGGTGTATAAACCAGGTAACTTTTAACCTTTAGGGACGACGCCCTCTCCCGGTGTATAAACCAGGTAACTTTTAACCTTTAGGGACGACGCCCTCTCCCGGTGTATAAACCAGGTAACTTTTATTCTGATCAATAAATTCTCAATCATTCATAATTTATTCTACACACAAATGAGTTTTTCAATTCCAACACATTTAATTTGACAATGTCCAATCTGCAGAATTTGATATAACAGGTTTCTGCTTACCTTTTTATTTAGTGGCCACTTGTGTTGAAATCGAATCCTCTCTGTGTGTCCTCCTCAGGGAACTGTGTCTTTATGAATTCTTCCTCTCTGCCGATCACGTCGTCTCTGCCGATCACGTCGGGGTCACCATTTGAAGGACCTTAATAAACCAATGTCCTTAACGTGTTCAAAAATCGGAGATCAGACTTGTCGAATAAGTTGAAACTTTATTGATCAGAATACAGCGCTGGGTTGTCAGTCCACGACTTCCACACTGACCAACAACTCAGTAACAAAATCACACAATATTTATAGTATGTATCGTCGTTCTATCTTCGGAGTGGTTGGAGGTTTTCCCTGGTTTCTACCAATGGCTGATCAGTCCTTTGTCTCCTTTGGTCAATGGCAGACTTCCCCTTTAGTTTCTGCAAAACAACTAATTTTCTCTGTTTTCCCAGAAACAATATATCATCATCTTTTTTGTCTTATATGGTATGGAATGTGTGTGTATGTCTCCGATCAGTACATCCTCAGTATAGGTGCACCTTAAATCTTGTTGTTTTGTTCTTAAGGTCAACTTATGGTCAGCTTGAGACATTACAGGACGTACATCCTCAGTATAAGTGCATCTTAAATCTTGTTGTTTAGTTCTTAAGGTCAGCTTAAGGTCAGCTCCATGCATTACAGGCCTTAGCTTTCCTCCCGTTTACACTCACACACACATTCCTGTTGTAGCACATCCTTATTTGCACACAGTTTTGTGAAATTCCTAGCAGGAGACATATGGTTATATTTTAATGCACCTATTGCTAGTGAATGGTTAATAAAACATCAATCAATAAAACATAAGAGTATAATATTGTATAAGAAAGAGGATTAATACAGCATTGGTTAATAAAACATAAAATCATAAAAGCTGTTTAATGCAACATAAGATTGTATCATTTTCCACAATATCCAGTTATTATATCCAATTGGTTCCTTGATTTGTTCCCTGTGGAAGTTTATTGAAGGGAACCCGCACTTGTGTTGAAATTTTAAGGCAGTGGATGGAAAGCATTTTTTTTATGTGCATTCTTACCCTTCAGACTGTGTTCGTCTTACAAAATAAAAATCAATTCCATTAAAAAAACAGGCACAGAAAAAATTATTTAGTTTTGTTCCTAATCAGAGTAAACAGAGGTTGGACTGAAAAGTGAAAATAAAATTTTCTGTACAAAAAAATGTACTGGACAAACTATGTGGAGATTTTTTCCCCATAAGCTTCTGTGAAGGCATTGTCACAATACTAACCTTAACATCTGGACAAGAAGCTTTCCCTTCTAAAAGAGACTCTAGAATAGATCTCATTATGCTTTCCCTTCGTGGCTTATCTCTACTAATTATATAGCAAGATGAACGCGACATCGGAAAAACTACACATCAGCTGCATATCCAGAAGGCAAATATGCGATGTCCAAACATACTGGACTTGCATTAGCACTGCCAGAACCTACAACAGATAAACGAGCCCAGTCAAACTAAATGAAACTGAAAATTCATATGGATATTTTCACTTACTATACAATGCAAAGAAGATTTAAAAAAATGGACTCGTTACAATTTTGCAAATGAATGCATCTTGTTTAATTAATTGGTTTACTTTACTACTGGCCCTTATCAATATTGCTTTATATTTTTAAGTATTTTTCACATAGGTTTTTGTTTAACAATTGTTAATAATTAGTTTATACATTAGCTAAAATTAACTAACAAGGAACATTACTTGTACACCATTTACTAATTTGGATTAATGATAATATTAGCATTTAGAAATGATAAAAAAATTTTTTGACGAGAAATATGTTTGGCCGGTTACTTGTAACCAAACAGTTGACTTTCACAGTAGGAAGAACTAGATAGAGGAATTTTCTGGATAAATTTTGATTGGTGCTTCCCACAGTTAAACTCGGAACTGGGCAATTAGAGTGATGATTTCCCAGGCCATGACCAAAAGAAGCCAACCCCTGTGTCTCTATGATTTTCTAACGCAGTGATATATATCTTACTTAACGGTTGCAGAGGTTTTAGTTAAAACATTAGCTGCATAGAGAAGCAACCAAGAAAGTTAATGTATTATCAAACCTTTGCATATAGCTTTGCAATCTTAATATAATATAAAACAAATTACAACACATCAACCCATTACATATTATTAGCTGGTTTTAGATAAAACTTTACTAAGTTATATTTTTATAATAAAAACCCCTGTTTCATAACCGTTGCTGTGCTGTGTTGTATTTACATTTACAAGGGCACTTCAGTCATTGTCTGCTGGCACTGGGATTTAAACCTGCAAACTTCTGCAAACAATTCTCTAACAACCAGACCACATCTGACCATGACACATAATGTATAACACATTGCATTTCTATGAAAATATCAACATTAATGCATTAATGCAATATCTGATTTACGGAACAAAGTAAAAGAAGAATTAACTTTTTCTTCTGACAGCAATCTTTTAACTATTGTAATTGAATAGATAACAACATTTGGTGGATCAAATACCCATGTGAGATCTCTCTTTAGGATTTTGAAGCATTTCTTTAATTTTAAGTTTTTCGTAAGTTTTTAAAGTAATGTCACATCCATAAAGCCACATTTTCTTCATTCACATACACATACATGTTCTATAAAGATCTATCCCAAATTTTGGGGTATTATTGCTTTAAAAAAACTAGTTTCTATAATTAATAACAGTTATAGTCATATAGATGGCACAGGGGAGCCCCTTGAAGGCTTGTGCCTTGAATTAGAGAATGATTATACAGCAATCAGGCAGAAAATTATGACCAATTATGATTCGTAATATTATGTTGGTTCCCCTTTGCTGCCAAATCAGCCCTGACCTGTCAACCCTTCTCTGGCTTGCCTTCCTCCCGCAGTTCATCCTGGGACGATGTCTCCCCAGGTAAGCCATTCATGTGAAATAATAGAAATTCATCAGACAAGGCCATTTTTTTCTATTGCTTTCTATTCTGCGGTCATCAGGTGCCTTGATGAAGATATAATCAGGTGTTATTCAATTCATCTACATTTGGTCATAATGTTACACCTGATTGGTGTTAAATGTAATGCTAGATACCGTTTACAGAAAAAAAGTATGTTGCCTTAATTGTTTTAAACTATTTTAAAACTATAATCTAGAAAAAGTTATTGCATACATTAAAATGTTTTTGGCAGTCCTATTAAAATATAGCTATATATTATTTATGAAATAGTTAATGCCCCAAAAACCCTTTCTAAAGGAGTTCTTTGAAAGGGCTTGTTTAGAACCACTGATGGCATTTCAGGATGCAGGCCTGGTGTCTAGACTGGATGTTGCCTTAAAAGTTCCAATGGCGGATCCTTGAGAACCATCCTATGTCTTTTCACCCAGTGTCATGAGGTCTGCTGATGCTGACTTTGCTGATGCTGTAAGCCTTTTGGCCTTCAATGTTACATTCTTTGAAGTTCTTCTTTGACTTTCAGACTCTGGATCAGCCATATAGGCACCATGTTGAGGTGGTAGAGATGGATAGTCTTTTACTGGGGCAGGTGAAGGGTCTTCGTAAGTATGAAAGAATTGAGAATCATTAGGTAACAAATGAGTTTGTGGAAAGAGGTCACTGTTGTCTTCATCAGACTCTAATGTCTCACTGATGATGGGATACTCTCAAGTGGTTCGTGGGATATTAGAAACAGAAATCGAGGTGAGTGATGATAATGATGATGATGATGATGATGATTATATTTTATGGCCCTCTTGTGAATGGTTATCATTATTACTGTACCGGTACGTAAATGTTAACTACTCTTGTGTGAAAACGGATACTACCTTTTCTAGTATCTTGGACAGGAATGGGAGATTTGAGATTGGAAATGTCATCACTTGTTGAGGCTATATTTTTCATTACTTTAGATACAGTGTAGAATAAATATTTGGGGTTATGTTTGTTTCCTCTTAAAGTTTAGAAAAGTAATCAGATATAGCAATTTAATTGCCTTTCTGAAGGATATGTTACTTTTCTGCCAAGCAATACGAAATACCTCTTTTTTTTTTCTCCAACTGCGTTCCATTTTTCAGGCTGCTCTCTTTAGGTATGCTCATTATACCAAGGAGTCAAACTTTTTTTCTTGACCTTCCTTAAGCTTAAGGGGTCAACGGAATTTAAAATGCTTGAAAAGAGCGAGTCTGTCATTTTGGTTACATTATCGAGTTGTTTTGGTGTTCTGGAAATGCTATGGAATCGGATACATCAGGAAGATTACTTACAAAGTCGTCTTTACTGGTAGAAGTGATGGTTCTAACATATTTCTAACAAGAAGTTGGATTTACAATTCTGGCAATATTTAGTTTTCACAAAACTTAATAGTGATCTGAGATATCAACTTCAACATCATCAAGATCAATTCCATGTGACAATATTAAATCTAGGGTATGATTTTGGCAGTGGGTGGGTCCTGAAATGTGTTTTCTAACCCCAATAAGAGTTCAAAATATATATAAAAGCTGATCCTAATGCATCATTTTCATTATGAACATGGTTATTAAAATCACCAACTATTAAAACTTTGTCTGTAACTCAGATATAAAATCACCAAACTCTTTAATAATTAAACTCTTTATGGTGCCCTGGTGGCCTGTATACAGTAGCCATTGCAAACATCAAAAGGGATTTATCATTTACATTTGTTTCTATTGGTAGTGTTATATGAAGCACCATTACTTCAAACGAGTTGTATTTGAAACCTGCCCTCTGAGAAGTTTTAAAAATATTGTTATATATTGAAGCAACACCTCCCCCTTTTCCCTTTGGATGTGGCTCACGTTTATAACAGTAATCTTGTGGGGTGGACTCATTTAAAATACTGTAATCATTAGGTTTTAACAAGGTCTCTGTCAAACAAAGCACATCTAAATTATGATCCGTGATCATATTATTTACAAAAAGTGATTTCTTAGAAAGGGATCTGATATTCAGTAAGCCAAGCTTTATCATTTATTATAATTAAAAATATATTTAAAAATCAGTTTAACTTTATAGTAATGAGCTATGACGCGCAGAAGCGGCAACCAATCAGGAAGCAGCAGCGCTCCACTTCAGAAGATTTAAAGGAGCTCAGACATGTAAACTTTAGTTCTGACCACATTAGTTCCCATGCAGAGGAGAAAAGATATTCATTATAACTTGTTTATTATATTCATATTTTCAGTTATACATGAACATTAATCAGGGACATGAATTAATAAAGTGATGTTTGAATCAAAATGCCTGAAATCTTGAGTTTATGATGTGTTTCTTCATTGTGTGTGTGTGGGTGTTTGTGCAAGAACACACAAAAGAGTGATGCTGGTGTAAAATGTTTGAGTTCATGATGATAATTTAACTTATAGTTTGTATTTAGTCAGCAAGTTTAATTAGTTTGTTTTGCGGCTCCTTTAAATAAAACAAAAAAAAAGAGCAGACAGCAGCACGTCAGAGCGGCGAGAGCGTCAAGCAGTTTTCTGCTCCAGCGGCGGAGGGAGAGCGGCGAGAGCGTTTCGTGACTCTCTCGCCGCGTTCGGTGTGAACACAGGGTTAACCATATGAATTATCTGTATCTTTATCTGTACTCGGACTGGGCGGGGCCTAACCAGAAAGTGGGCGGGATTTGACCCGGAAGTGGGTCTGGTTGACTTAAAACGGCAGGGCTTTAACCGGTATGTTATTTTAAGCATGCAATTGATAGGGGTTTGATCAGAAATTGTTATATTTATTGCGGATTAGAAAACACATGACAGCACTCTACATATCTACATGACAGCATCAGCATTGAGTTTTAAATCAATGGTTTTGATCACAATAACAAACGAACTATATACAGAACAAGTTTTGAAACAATGAATACAACACATGCGGTTGCAATGATTAATTTAAATGTAATGAACAAGGCTATTCAACTCAACTTAACTCTCTTTTTTTAACTTAAAATTTTTTTATAGTCAGTGTGAAATTTTTTTGGCTCTTTTTTTACACCATGTATGTGTATGTGTGTGTGTGTGTGTGTGTGGGTGTGTGAATGAGTGAGTAAGAGAGAAACAGAGAGAGAGAAAAAGAGAGAGAGAGAGGGGGGCGGGGGACTGTGTTCTACTGATCTATTTTACGCTGTTTTTCAGATCTGCATTGAATTTAATAACCAAAGTAAAAAACAAAGCTGAAGCTGAAGAACACCTAAACCTTAACGGAAAAGACCTGCGAACCCGAGTGACTGAGGGAGAGACAGAGAGAACGCTGTTCTCTTCTCAGTGTTCTGTGTGTGAGTGAGCAGAGCATGACACAGCAACACAATACATCTGTATGTGTGTAGGGGAGGGGCACTATGACTAGCCTATCACAGAACGCAAGACACGCTCAGCAACCCATTGAGAGTTTTATTTAATCGAGCACAGATATTGACTCGTATTACTTGTATAATACTTGTACTCAGCAAAAGTGCTTTATCCGTAGTGGACACTCGTTTCAGCCGAGTATCCTGCTCAACTCTAGTATTTAGTAAGCACGTTTAATGAGTTTGCCTTGTGGCTCCTTTAAATAAAATATAAAAGAGCAGGCGGCAGCGCGTCAGAGCGGCTAGAGCGTCGAGAGCATCTCATGACTCTTTAGTCGCTTTCAGCGATGGCACTCATCATCACTAAATGACATGAGGATGAGAATCTGGCAGATGCAGAGCTGGATCTGTAGGTCCAACCAAAGAACACACACACACTTGATCATTAGTATTTAGTCTTTCTGCAAAAGCGCAGATAAAATGTATAACACATGTCAAAACTACTAAGAAAGAAATTACTTCTTACCTCATTGAGCATTAAGTTGATTTCAGCCAAGGTAATCATAATCACTAAATGACATGAGGATGAGAATCTGGCAGAACCATAGCTGAATCTGTAGGTCCAACCATAGAACACACATACACTTTATCATTAGTATTTTTGTCTTTCAGTGCAAATGCAGATAAATGTATAATACCAATCAAAAATAATAATTAAGAAATTAATTTTTACTTCATTGAGCATTTAGTTGATTTCAGCCAACACTCATAATAACTAAATGACATGAGGATGAGAATCTGGCAGAACCAGAGCTGGATCTGTAGGTCCAACCAAAGAGCACACATACACTTTATCATTAGTATTTTTGTCTTTCTGTAAAAATGCAGATAAATGTATAACACAAGTCAAAAATACTAAGTGAGAAATTAAGTCTTACCTCATTGAGCATTTAGTTGAATGCAGCAAAGGCACTCATCATCACTAAATTACATGAGGATGAGAATCTGGCAGAACCAGAGCTGGATCTCTAGGTCTAACCAAAGAACACACACATTTGATCATTAGTATTTAGTCTTTCTGCAAAAGCGCAGATAAATGTGTAACACAAGTTAAAACTACTAAGTAAGAAATTATTTCTTACCTCAATGAGCATTTAGTCGATTTCAGCCATGGCACCCATCATCTCTAAATGAAATGAGGGTGAGAATCTGGCCGAACCAGAGCTGGATCTGTAAGTCTACCCAAGGAGCACACAGACACTTGATCATTAGTTTTTTGTCTTTCAGTGCAAATGCAGATAAATGTATAACACAAGTAAAAAAATACTAAGTAAGAAATTAATTCTTACCTCTTTGAAAATTTAGTCTATTTCAGCCATGGCACTCATAATCAATAGATGACATGAGGATGAGAATCTGGCAGAACCAGAGCTGGATCTGTAAGTCCAAACAAAGAGCACACACACTTGATCCTTAGTATTTTTGTCTTTCTGTACAAATGCAGATAAATGTATAACACAAGTCAAAAATACTAAGTAAGAAATTAATTCTTACCTCATTGAGCATTTAGTCGATTTCAGCCATGGCACTCATAATCAATAGATAACATGAGGATGAGAATCTGGCAGAACCAGAGCTGGATCTGTAAGTCCAACCAAAGAGGACACACACTTGATCCTTAGTATTTTTGTCTTTCTGTACAAATGCAGATAAATGTATAACACAAGTCAAAAATACTCAGTAAGAAATGAATTCTTACCTCATTGAGCATTTAGTCGATTTCAGCCAAGGCACTCATCATCACAAAATGACATGAGGATGAGAATCTGGCAGAACCAGAGCTGGATCTGTACGTCCAAACATAGAACACACACAAACTTAATCTTTAGTATTTTTGTCTTTCTATGCAAATCCAGATAAATGTAAACACAAATCAAAAATACTAAGTAAGAAATGAATTCTTACCTCACTGAGCATTAAGTCGATTTCAGCCATGGCACTCATCATCAATACATGACATGAGGATGAGAATCTGGCAGAACTAGAGCAGGTCTGTGGGTCCAAACAAAGAAAACACACTTGTTCATTAGTATTTTGTCTTTCTGCAAAAGCACATATAAATCTGTAACACAGGTCAAAAATACTAAGTACGAAATTAATTCTAACCTCATTGAGCATTTAGTTAATTTCAGCCAAGGTACTCATCATCACTTAATGACATGAGGATGAGAATCTGGAAGAACCAAGAGCTGGATCTGTAGGTCCAACCAAAGAGCACACACACGCTTGATCATTAGTATTTTGTCTTTCTGTACAAATGGAGATAAATGTATAACACAAGTCAAAAATACTAAATGAGAAATTAATTCTTACCTCATTGAGCATTTAGTTGATTGCAGCCAAGGCACTCATCATCACTAAATGACATGAGGATGAGAATCTGTCAGAACCAGAGCTGGATCACTAGGTCCACTCATAGAACAAACACAAACTTAATCATTAGTATTTTTGTCTTTCTGTGCAAATGCAGACAAATGTATAACACAAATCAAAAATACTGAGTAAGAAATGAATTCTTACCTCATTGAGCATTTAGTCGATTTCATCCATGGCACTCATCATCACTAAATGACATGCGGATGAGAATCTGGCAGAACCAGAGCTAGATCTATAGGTCTAACCAAAGAACACACACAGTTGATCATTAGAATTTTGTCTTTCTGCAAAAGCGCACAAAAATGTGTAACACAAGTTAAAACTTCTAAGTAAGAAATTATTTCTTACCTCATTGAGCATTTAGTCGATTTCAGCCATGGCACCCATCATCTCTAAATGAAATGAGGGTGAGAATCTGGCAGAACCAGAGCTGGATCTGTAAGTCTACCCAAGGAGCACACAGACACTTGATCATTAGTATTTTTGTCTTTCTGTACAAATGCAGATAAATGTATAACACAAGTAAAAAAATACTAAGTAAGAAATGTATTCTTACCTCATTGAGCATTTAGTCGGTTTCAGCCATGGCACTAATAATCAATAGATGCCATGAGGATGAGAATCTGGCAGAACTGAAGCTGGATCTGTAAGTCCAACCAAAGAGCACACACACTTGATCATTAGAATTTTGTCTTTCTGCAAAAGCGCAGAAAAATGTGTAACACAAGTTAAAACTACTAAGTAAGAAATTATTTCTTACCTCATTGAGCATTTAGTCGATTTCAGCCATGGCACCCATCA
Source organism: Triplophysa yarkandensis (assembly GCA_033220385.1). NCBI lineage: Eukaryota > Metazoa > Chordata > Actinopteri > Cypriniformes > Nemacheilidae > Triplophysa > Triplophysa yarkandensis. Next base: position 11,136,457 of record CM065674.1, read on the forward strand.
TCTCTAAATGAAATGAGGGTGAGAATCTGGCAGAACCAGAGCTGGATCTGTAAGTCCAACCAAAGAGCACACACACTTGATCCTTCGTATTTTTGTCTTTCTGTACAAATGCAGATAAATGTATAACACAAGTCAAAATACTCAGTAAGAAATGAATTCTTACCTCATTGAGCATTTAGTCGATTTCAGCCAAGGCACTCATCATCACAAAATGACATGAGGATGAGAATCTGGCAGAACCAGAGCTGGATCTGTACGTCCAAACATAGAACACACACAAACTTAATCTTTAGTATTTTTGTCTTTCTGTGCAAATCCAGATAAATGTAAACACAAATCAAAAATACTAAGTAAGAAATGAATTCTTACCTCACTGAGCATTAAGTCGATTTCAGCCATGGCACTCATCATCAATACATGACATGAGGATGAGAATCTGGCAGAACTAGAGCGGGTCTGTGGGTCCAAACAAAGAAAACACACTTGTTCATTAGTATTTTGTCTTTCTGCAAAAGCACATATAAATCTGTAACACAAGTCAAAAATACTAAGTACGAAATTAATTCAAACCTCATTGAGCATTTAGTTAATTTCAGCCAAGGCACTCATCATCACTTAATGACATGAGGATGAGAATCTGGAAGAACCAAGAGCTGGATCTGTAGGTCCAACCAAAGAGCACACACACGCTTGATCATTAGTATTTTGTCTTTCTGTGCAAATGGAGATAAATGTATAACACAAGTCAAAAATACTAAATGAGAAATTAATTCTTACCTCATTGAGCATTTAATTGATTGCAGCCAAGACACTCATCATCACTAAATTACATGAGGATGAGAATCTGTCAGAACCAGAGCTGGATCACTAGGTCCACCCATAGAACAAACACAAACTTAATCATTAGTATTTTTGTCTTTCTGTGCAAATGCAGACAAATGTATAATACAAATCAAAAATACTGAGTAAGAAATGAATTCTTACCTCATTGAGCATTTAGTCGATTTCATCCATGGCACTCATCATCACTAAATGACATGCGGATGAGAATCTGGCAGAACCAGAGCTGGATCTATAGGTCTAACCAAAGAACACACACAGTTGATCATTAGAATTTTGTCTTTCTGCAAAAGCGCAGAAAAATGTGTAACACAAGTAAAAAAATACTAAGTAAGAAATGTATTCTTACCTCATTGAGCATTTAGTCGATTTCAGCCATGGCACTAATAATCAATAGATGCCATGAGGATGAGAATCTGGCAGAACTGAAGCTGGATCTGTAAGTCCAACCAAAGAGCACACACACTTGATCCTTAGTATTTTTTTCTTTCTGTAAAAATGCAGATAAATGTATAACACAAGTCATAAATACTCAGTAAGAAATGAATTCTTACCTCATTGAGCATTTAGTCGATTTCAGCCAAGGCACTCATCATCACAAAAAAGACATGAGGAAGAGAATCTGGCAGAACCAGAGCTGAATCTGTAGGTCCAACCATAGAACACACAAAAACTTAATCATTAGTATTTTTGTTTTTCTGTGCAAATGCAGATAAATGTATAACACAAATCAAAAATACTAAGTAAGAAATGAATTCTTACCTCATTGAGCATTTAGTCGTTTTCAGCCATGGCACTCATCATCAATACATGACATGAGGATGAGAATCTGGCAGAACCAGAGGGGGGTCTGTGGGTCCAAACAAAGAAAACACACTTGATCATTATTATTTTGTCTTTCGGCAAAAGCACATATATATCTGTAACACAAGTAAAAATACTAAGTATGAAATTAATTCTTACCTCATTGAGCATTTAGTCGATTTCAGCCATGGCACTCATAATCAATAGATGTCATGAGGATGAGAATCTGGAAGAACCTGAGCGGGGTCTGTAGGTCCAACCAAAGAACACACACACTTGATCATTAGTATTTTGTCTTCCTGCAAAAGCGCAGAGAAATGTGTAACACAAGTCAAAAATACTAAGTAAGAAATGAATTCTTACCTCATTGAGCATTTAGTTGATTGCAGCCAAGGCACTCATCATCACAAAATGACATGATTATGAGAATCTGTCAGAACCAGAGCTGGATCTCTAGGTCCCCCCATAGAACAAACACAAACTTAATCATTAGTATTTTTGTCTTTCTGTGCAAATCCAGACAAATGTATAACACAAATCAAAAATTCTGAGTAAGAAATGAATTCTTACCTCATTGAGCATTTAGTCGATTTCATCCATGGCACTGATCATCACTAAATGACATGCGGATGAGAATCTGGCAGAACCAGAGCTAGATCTATAGGTCTAACCAAAGAACACACACAGTTGATCATTAGTATTTTGTCTTTCTGCAAAAGCGCAGAAAAATATTTAACACAAATCAAAAATACTAAGTAAGAAATGAATTCTTACCTCATTGAGCATTTAGTCGATTTCAGCCATGGCATCAATACATGACATGAGGATGAGAATCTGGCAGAACCAGAGCTGGATCTGTTGGTCCAACCAAAGAGCCCACACACGCTTGATCATTAGTATTTTTGTCTTTCTGTGCAAAGGCAGAAAAATATTTAACACAAATCAAAAATACTAAGTAAGAAATGAATTCTTACCTCATTGAGCATTTAGTCGATTTCAGCCATGGCATCAATACATGACATGAGGATGAGAATCTGGCAGAACCAGAGCGGGGTCTGTGGGTCCAAACAAAGAACACACACTTGATCATTATGAAGATACTAAGCTTCATACAACCACACACAGCTCCAACATGATTTTTAAATTTGCTGATGACACAACTGTGATAGGCCTGATCCCCGACAACGATGAGACGGCCTACAGAGAGGAGGTGAGAACCCTGACTAAATGGTGTCAGGAGAACTATTGTTATTTTCACTTTATTCAGAACAAGAAGAAAAACTTACAAAAAAAGGACAGTGGGGGGCAGTATAACATCTTCTTAACAGTGTTAAATGACCTTTTTCTTTTACAACACTCCTACTTAATTTTACACTGGAATTTAAGCACTTGACCAATTTCCATAACTAAGATCAGTACTAAACCTCACAAATAATATTAAAAATGATTAATCCTTCCCAACTTTCCTCATTATTTTCTTTCTGTTATCCTAACATATTGAACAGTAAACAGTAGAGTAAGCATATTACACAGATTTAACAGGGTAACGCACAATTTCTCCTCTACAGTACTCTACGGTACTCAAATCTTTGGCTTAGTCAAGATATCTGCCTTCATATCAACCGTTGGACAATACTGTACCTGTACTTGTCCATTCTGCTCACATTCACGAATGTAATGGTAGCAAATGTCTATGTGTTAAGTTCTTGAATGATTGACTAGATTCTTTGCCATTGCGATGGCTCCTTGATTGTCCTCCATGATTACTGTAGGTGAGTCACACCTTTCAAGTTCAGTTAGTAATCACTTCAGCCAGTTACCTTCTTGAGCTGTCTGCCAGGCTGAGTGCAATATACTCAGCTTTTGCTGTTGACAGTTCAACTGTTGTCTGTTTCTTGCTGAACCAACTTACTGCTCCTCCACATTCAGGAATAACATATTTCCAGTTGTTGAGCCACGGTCATCCTGATCTCCGACCCAATCAGCTGTCAGATGTGCATTGTTTGGATTTGCATTGAACTTTGCCACAACACTCACTGCTTGTGCTTATGTCTGGGCGTGTGACCATTGCTGCATACAACAAACTACCTACCATGGACTGATAAGTACTTTGGTTCACAGGTTTACTGACACCATCATCTTTCCTTAACTTTACATTTGTATCAGCAGGGGTTTCAATGGGATTAGCATTAATCATTCCATACATCTCGAGAATGACTTCAATGTAATGCTTCTGATACGGAAAAACCCACTTCTTTGCTCTGTCTTGAACAACAGAGATGCTCAGGATATGGGACAGCTCCCCCATGTCCTTCATTTTGTAGCGTCCTTTTAGAGCATGTTTCAACTCATCCATGCCTTCTGTTGATTCTGTGATCAAAATCAGATCATCAACATACCAAAGCTAAAAATCTAAAATCTAAAATCTAAAGCTAAAATCTCTAGCTCCTGTCGAGATCTCACGAACACGCATGGGTCTGATGTGCTCTGTTTAAAGCCAATGTCTTTCATGAACTCTGTGAAAGCCTTGCTCCAACAGCGAGGAGACTGTTTAAGCCCATATATTGACTTTTTAAGTTTGCATACATGATGTTCCTGTCTTGGTTTGATATATCCCTCTGGTTGCTCCATGTAGATTTCTTCTTCCAGTTGTCCATTTAGGAACGCACTTACTACATCCATCGGGTGTACATGTAGATTATTCTGGACAGCAAAAGACAGTTATGTACAGTTCGAGCTGAATCGTACCATAGGTGAATAAGTTTCACCATAATCAGCACCTTACATCTATGAGTAACCCTTAGCAACAAGTCTACACTCCTGTCTTTCCACTCGTCCGTCACTGTGATGTTTGACTTTGAACACCCATCCTATTTCCTTGCAATCCATTGGTAAATCCACCAAGTCCCATGTCCCATTTTCTTGCAGCGACTCAAATTCCAAGTCAGCAGCCTCGTGCCATTCTTTTGCATTAGGTCTCATTGATGCCTCTTTAAGTGTGCTTGGCTCTGTAACACAACAAACATTGGCAATATGATCAACAGTTACTTTGTCAGCAAACTCATCATATCCATATCTCTTTGGAGATTTCCTGTTTCTGCTGCTTTCTCTAGCAGGTAGACAGTGTACTCGTCAGATGGCGTTTCCCGTTCATCAGTATCGATAGATATTTCATTCTCTGAGCAGAATACTTCCACTTCCTGTTTCAAGCCGAATTCAGGTTCATTAAAGATGACATCTCGGCGAATGAGAATCCTCCTTTTTTCTTCATCTAAGAGATGGTAGCCTATTGCATTGTTTGCGTAACCCATGAAGCGAAGCATCACAGCTTTCTTGTCCAGTTTTCTTCTCTCTGTGTCTGGAACATGTGCATAAGCAACACAGCCAAATACTTCCATGTGACTCATGTATGGCTTTTTGCCCTTCCATCTCCAGTAGGTTGTCTATTTCTTCAGATCAGATGTGGTCAACCTGTTCTGTATATATGCTGCAGTTTCTAGAGCCTCTGCCCAGTCCATTTTTGACAACTTTGATAACAATCTGGCTGCTTTCCTCACAGGCTTCACAGAGGGTAGCTTCTTTCTCTGCAGTCAAATTCCGATTTTTGAGTTCTTTTAATTTGCTGGTTTGACCCAGGCGCTGATGCCACAGCCTGTCTTTTACTGATGCACTTGATAAACCATGACAAACAGGCGAACATCCTTCGACGTTTAGTTGATATAGCCCATCAGATCTTTGTGTTCCAGTCTCATGGAGAGTTCTATCTCTTCCACGTATGTAGCAGGTAGACTTCTTGAACTGCACTGCTGACCTTGAATGTCATTTAAAGTTTGATGTTGCCATGCCCTAGTGCATTCACAACCGTGCCGTCACCAAATTTTACAGACTGTGGCTCTGAAAACTGTTGGTAGTCTTGAAGACATTCTTTATGGCAAGTCATGTGTTTTGATGCTCCAGAATCAATCAACCACAGAGTGGGTTGTGACATCTCATTCTGATTAGTCTATTTAACTACAAAAGCAGATCTCTCTTCCGTATCTTCACGTGTCATGTTTTTGGCCTATGGATTTTTTTTTCTATTGGACAGTCACGCTTTATATGACCTTCTTTTCCACATTTGTAGCATATCAATGTGCTGGATCTGTCAGCTCCTATTGCCTTAGAATTAGGCTGCATTCCACGTACTTGCGTTGACATGGCTGATGCACCATCCAAGGCAGCTCCATTATCATCTACCTTCGCTCTCTTTTGTTCTTTATTTATTAATGCTTGCTGAACAAACTGCAGTGTCAAATTACCTTTTTCTTTTACAACAAGATTCAGCTCTCAGTCAACATTGACAAGACCGAGGAGCTGGTGGTAGATTTCAGGAGACAGAGCAAGGAACACCTACCCATCACCATCGACAAGACACCTGTCGAGCGATTAAGCAGTTTCAAGATCCTCGGCGTAAACATCAGTGAGGATCTCACCTGGTTTACACACACTGACGCAGTGCTGAACAAGGCACAGCAGCACCTCTTCTTCATGAGACGGCTGAGGAAGTTTAGAATGAGCCCCAGCATCCTCAGAACATTCGCACATGTACTATAGAGAGCATTTTTACGGGCTGCATCATTGCCTTGTTTGGAAACAGCACTGGTGAGCTTCTCTCCCTCCAGGACATCTACACCAGGCTGTGCATAAGGAAATCCAGATTCATCAAGATCATCAGGGACTCCAGCCACCCATCCCACAGACTGCTCTCTATGCTACCGTCAGGAAGACGTCTGCGCAGCATTATTGAATTTGACTCACAAAGGCACATGTGCTGTTGTGATGTGACAATAAAAGTGAATTTGACTTTGACATATATTTTGAATCTATATGTACTCTGCGGCCCTAACAAAAAGTGATCATGATTTTAGAATAAAAGTGCGTGGAAAATAAACAAAACATCTCAAAGGAGTTACAGTGGCGTATTAAACTAACCAGGCCCTGTTATTATAAAGAATCTTATTTGTATAAAAGAGTATTTGGATTTCATTGAAGTATAACAATGACAAAATATGATTACAAGAAGAAAAGCATACACTGACAACATACTTGTATAACAAATAATGGTAACATTTTACAATAAGGTTTCATTTGTTAATAATTTGTATTTGCCAATAATTAGTCTATGAGTCAATAATTAGCTTACATAAACTAACAATGAACTGTACTTCAAATGCTTCATTGAAATGAAAGTTGTAACTGTTAACATTATTTAATGTATCTGACATGAATAGTGATTGATATTTCGTAACATTAACAATAAAGGATTAATAAATATTGCTTACTATTAGTACATGCTAGTTCATTTATTAAACAAATACCTCAATAAAAAACTTTTTTTATAAAGTATTACCCACATTTTTTTGCCAAACCATACAAAACTGTAACACATACTTAAGATATATCTTTGGTTTCTCAGGCACTTGCAGATATTTAATAATATACATAAACATATTTCATGTGTATGTAAACATACAGTTAAAAATATATATATTCGAGTAAAACAACTTTACCCCTATTTTGTTAAAATATACCCATAAAAAACAGCAAGAGCAAAGCCAATGTATTCATAGATGAACTGTGTTCATTGTCAGAGCACCAAAGTTCCTTTTTTATGCAGTTAAGGCAGTTATTCAAAATAGAAAATGTTTTAATTCCTAGACCTCTGGGTTAAACTTTACGTCCCAGGTGGGATTAGAACAGGCAATCTTTGACTTGGAAGCCACTGCCTTATCCACTACGCCACTGGGGCTGCTTTCTTTAAGGAAAGAACACTTAACATCATTTAAAAGGCACTCCCATGTCATGGTGACGTTATGAGGCATCTACTTGTGGGTTAAAGGTACAGCACTCATGTGCCTTTCATTTGCAATTAGGATCTCATTTTTCACTGCTTTAGTATGTTTAAACATTAATGATTATAGTAACATAAATTTGTACACATTTCATCTTATTCATAAAGCTTGTAAGTTTAACTCTGCATTATTCATGAGACTTATCTGATGTGGATTACGTTTTACAATATCCAGTACGAAAAAGCAGAGGCAGGGCAATGTATTGATCCTTCAACTACTGTGTCTTGGGCCAAGAACTAAGTTATCTTAACTTTCAAATCAACTTGGCATTTTTTATGAGCCTTATCTGAGGCGAAATTATTTCCGTGATATATATGTTAAGAAACAGCAAGAGGCAGGGCAGTGTATTGTTCCTTCAACTACTGGATCGTGGGCCAAGAACTAAGTTATCTAAACTTTCAAATCAACTTGGCATTGTTTAAAAGCCTTATCTTGGGGGGATAAAATTAAACAATATCCATTAAGAAACAGCAAGAGTTAGGGCATGAATTAATCCTTCAACTTTGGGGTCATGAGTCAAGAACTTAGTCATCTTAAATTTCAAATCTACCTGGATTGTTTATGAGCCTTATATGTGGCCTATTAAGTTAAACAATATCCATAAAGAAACAGCAAGAGCCAGGGAAATATATTCATCAATAAAGTGTGTTCATTGTCAGAACACTAAGGTTCTTTTTATTTGCAGTTATGGGTTCATTCAGAATAGCTGGAAGAGAATGGTTTTAATTCCAAGACCTCTGGGTTAAATTTTTCATACCGGGTGGGATTAGAACCAGCAACCTCTTGCTTTGGGAGGCACACCTTATCCACTACGCCACTGGGGCTGCATTGTTTCAAGCAAGAAGACTTAACTTCCTATAAAAGTCACTCCCATGTTCTTCTAAGTCAAACTCAGCAGTATTCATGAGACTTATCTGATGTGGATTAAGTTTAACAATATCCAGTAAGAAACAGCAGAGGCAGGGCAATGTATTGATCGTTCAACCACTGGGTCTTGGGCCAAGAACTAAGGTATCTTAACTTGGCACTGTGTATGAGTCTTATCTAAGGCGGATTATGTTTGGTAATATATTTATATTAAGAAACAGCAAGAGGCAGGGCAATTTATTGATCATTCAACTACTACGTCTTGGGCCAAGAACTAAGTTATCTTAACTTTCAAATCAACTTGGCATTTTTCATGAGTCATATCTAAGGCGGATTTAGTTTTGTAATATATATACATATTTATTTAGAAACAGCAAGAGGTAGGGAAATGTATTGATCCTTCAACTACTGGGTCGTGGGCCAAGAACTAAGTTATCTAAACTTTCAAAGCAACTTTGCATTGTTTAAGAGCCTTATTTTAGGGGGATAAAATTAAACATTATACATTAAGAAAAAGCAAGAGTTAGGGCATCCTTCGACTACTGGGTCATGAGTCAAGAACTAAGTCATCTTAAATTTCAAATCTACCTGGATTGTTTATGAGCCTTATCTTAGGCCTATTAAGTTAAACAATACCCATTAAGAAACAGCAAGAGGCAGGGCAATGTATTCATCAATAAAGTGTGTTCAGTGCTTTATATTAGGTGGATAAAGATAAACAATATCCATTAAGAAACAGCAAGAAACAGGGCAATGTATTGATCCTTCAACTTCTGGGTCTTGGGTCAAGAATTAAGTTATCTTAACTTTCAAATCAACTTGGCATTGTTTATAAGACTTATCTTAGGTGGATAAAGTTAAACAATACCCATAAAGAAACAGAAAGAGGCAGGGCAATGTTTTCATCAATAAAGTGTGTTCATTGTCAGAGCACTAAGGTTCCTTAAATTTGCAGTTATGGGTGCATCTTCCTAGTGGGGCTTCCTGGGAGAAGAACAAATGGCACAAGGAGAGGGGGTCTTCCTAGCGGGTCTTCCTGGGGGTAGACAGTTGCACGGGGTCATCGGTTGTGCAGAATATGCATGAGTGTTGTGTTACAGGGAACCAAAACGAGCAGCTGATTGGAGAAAGAATGAAGGGAGGAGATCTATATGGAACTGGGAGGCTGTCCCGAAGAAAGAAGACACACCTTACACATACACCTATAAATATGCTGTAACACATTTGCAAGGGGTTGTTGTTGTTTATTCCTACTCCTACAAGAGGATGCGTAAATAGAACAACCCGGCCGTTGTGTTTATTTTCCCCAATAAAGTTTCAACTTATTCTACAAGTCTGATCTCCGATTTTTGAGCACGTAAGGACATTTTTAAGGTCACTCAAAAGCTGCTCGACGCTCTCGCCGCTCTGACGCGCTGCCGTCTGCTTTTTTAAAATTTTTTATTTAAAGGAGCCGTAAAGCAAACAAATTAAACGTGCTGAGTAAATACAAACTATAAAACCCTTGATGCTCCTGCCGGACTCGCTGCGCCGCCGACTTACATTGAAAATGAATGGCCCCCGGACGCTCTGATGCTCTCGCCGCGTTCGGTGTGAATGCACAGTTAGGATCTCATTTTTTACTGCTTTTTAATATTTAAAAATTAATTATTATAGTCACATACATCTGTACACATTTCATCTTATTTATAAAGCTTCTAAGTTTAACTCAGCATTATTCATGAGACTTATCTGATGTGGATTAAGTTGAACAATATCCAGTAAGAAACAGCAGAGGCAGGGCAATGTATTGATCCTTGAACCACTGGGTCTTGTGGAAAATGATACAATCTTATGTTCTTATGTTGTATTGATCAGCTTTTATGATTTATGTTCTATTAATCAATGGTTGTATTAATCATCTTTATGATTTTATGTTTCATTAATCAATACTTTATTGATCATCTTTCTTATACAATATTATACTCTTATGTTTTATTGATTGAAGTTTTATTAATCATTCAAATAATCATTTTTCTTTTACAAATTCTACTAAAGTATGTTGAGAATAAGTAACCATATAATACATGAGAACAGAGCCGATCAGCCCCATACGCTCACTACGCAAGCTGCGTAGGGCCACGCAAATTACTCAAGGCCCCGCCTCCTCCTCGTGTCATAGCGTGTCACGTCACCGTCAATTAATGTTTACAACATTCATGACAAAATGAAGGGAAACTATCCTTCTGGTCACGAAAAGAGGAAAAAAAAACATGAAAGTGAACTGCGGGAACAACAATCAGGTAAACTTGTCTTCTCTCCTCTCTTAAGTTTGAGGTCAGCAAAGTAAACTTTATGTGCATTTCTGTAGTGTTTTTTCGGTTTTGCAAACCTAGCTGGGCAGGCAGGCAGTGCATCTCTTGCATCACTTTGTGCCTGACAAAAGTGAGAGTAAAATACAAATATTTATTACGTTTGTTTTTGATAAACGACAAAGTGCAACGGTGTTTGTTTACTGCAGCTCGGAAAAGATAACCGTGTCGCGTGTGTTATCATGCGTTCATATGCGCGTGCACGAAATGAAATGCGGATTTTTCAAGCAGAAATATATGTGGAGACCAGACAGACTGTACAATATATGGGCGTGAATCATGGCACTCCTCATCAAAAGTGCACATTATACATAGCCTACATACTTTTAAAACAAGACACTGATTATCTAGTCTCAGTCAATGTGTAGTTAAAAACTCTATAGGCCTACACCTGCACTGCACTTATTATGCAAAATGGAAAGCAATGTATTGATAATTTGACAGTGATTGACTTGATTTATAGGCTATATTGAATTTAAAATGTTGATTAGCTGGACATACTGGTCAATGTGTGGATGCACATCCCTCAGTTAATAATAACCATAAATCAAGAATCGCTTCACCATATATATTACAAAAATAAAACTAAAACTTTAACATGCTATGGCAAGCCATTTTAGCTTTTATTCATTCACAGTTTATGCATTTTTGATATCAAGCATAAATTTTTTTACTATTTGCAATGTAAATTCTTGATTATTTTAACTAATAGTTAGTCAATAATAGCTAATACTAATAATATTAATACTAATAGCTAATAGTAATACTTAGTTACATTTTTATCTACCAATGTCTATTTTTGATATCAGGAATTACATGTTAACTTGTACAAAAGTTCATTCTTGATATCAATGATTAGGATTTTAATTCAAACATTCAAATGTTTACGCATTTGTAACGTAACGAGTAACATGTAAGATTGTGTAAATGACTATTTAACTAACTATGTGATATTCTTCTTAGTTTCTTCTAGACGGTCAAAATAGACTGGTGTTGCACATACTGATGCCGAAAATGCCCAGGCTGTAAAGAGAACCTAAGTTAATCCCAAAGCTGGAAAGAGAACCTAAATGAATCCCAAAAGCCAAAGCTCAGAGTTATAATTTATTATTTTCTTCTTATTTATGTTTACGTTAATATTCACTTACTTAATAATATTCACTTGTTATCTTAATATTCTATAAGAAATAGTCTATTCAATAAATATTGTTTGTTTGAACCTCATTCTGTTCTATATTGTTGTTCTATATTGTCGACTGTTTTGTTTAAAGGAGGGAGGATTGTATTGGGATCACTGAAGTGTCAGGTGTGACTCTGTGGCAATGGCAAATGGTTTATATAGCTCACGGTGTCACGGGTTCAGTTAGAGGGCCCCTTAGCAGAATTTTGCTTAGGGCCCCAGGGAGGTCAGGATCGGCACTGCATGAGAAGGATTGCTGTGGAATGTCCTATTGATAACAATATGCTTGCAAGGCAGGAAAAGTGTATGTGCAAGAAAGGGAGAAGTGATAAGAACAAGAACCGCTGCAGGAGATGGGTCATCTGACCTTGCTACCATCTGTCAGCATGAGGACTATCATGCCGAGGTTGTTAAGCACGAGATGTGAAACACACTCCCAAATGCCAGAAAACTAAGAGTTACTGTTGTATCCTAATTAAGGAAAGAAAAGGAGGTAGTGTTCTTCTGTGCTGTGTTCTTTGTCTTTTTGGTATGTTTTTCAACAGAAACTGAAGTCATCTGACGCACGAGAAATTAAGAGTCGAAAGCCAAACATACTATACATACTATAAATATTGTGTGATTTGTTACTGAGTTGTTAGTCAGTGTGGAAGTATTGGACTGACAACCCAGGGCTGTATTCTTATATCTGATCAATAAACCTCATTATAATTAGAGATTGTCTATCTCCAATTTTTGAACACGAAGGACCCTTGGAAAGTCCAACAATTTGGTGACCCCGAAGTGATTGGAGAAAAGGCATTACTGTTAAGGACGGCAGAGGACCCGATTGGACACGAGACGGAGTCAGATTCAACACAGTGGCCACACAAAGAATAAGGTAAGCAGAAACCTGTTTAATCGAATTCTGCTATTTGGATAGATCTAAATTTTATGTGTTGAATTTGATGAACATCTCGTGTGAGTATAACTAAATTTATTTGGAGGTTCATAGATCAGAATATTGGGTTAGAGTCCCTTGGTCTGAGAACCATAAGAAAAGTTGGGTTAGAGTCCCTTGGTCAGCGAACCATCAATTCTGTTGGGTTAGAGTCCCTTGGTCGGCGAACCATAAATTCTGTTTGGTTAGAGTCCCTTGGTCGGCGAACCATAAATTCTGTTGAGTTAGAGTCCCTTGGTCGGCGAACCATAAATTCTGTTGGGTTAGAGTCCCTTGGTTGACGAACCAAAAATTCTGTTGGGTTAGAGTCTCTTGGTCGGCGAACCATAAATTCTGTTGGGTTAGAGTCCCTTGGTTGACGAACCATAAATTCTGTTGGGTTGGAGTCCCTTGGTTGACGAACCATAAATTCTGTTTGGTTAGAGTCTCTTGGTCGGCGAACCATAAATTCTGTTGGGTTAGAGTCCTTTGGTTTACGAACCATAAATTCTGTTGGGTTGGAGTCCCTTGGTTGACGAACCATAAATTCTGTTGGGTTAGAGTCTCTTGGTCGGCGAACCATAAATTCTGTTGGGTTAGAGTCCCTTGGTTGACGAACCATAAATTCTGTTGGGTTGGAGTCCCTTGGTTGACGAACCATAAATTCTGTTTGGTTAGAGTCTCTTGGTCGGCGAACCATAAATTCTGTTGGGTTAGAGTCCTTTGGTTTACGAACCATAAATTCTGTTGGGTTGGAGTCCCTTGGTTGACGAACCATAAATTCTGTTGGGTTGGAGTCCCTTGGTTGATGAACCATAAATTCTGTTGGGTTAGAGTCCCTTGGTTGACGAACCATAAATTCTGTTGGGTTGGAGACCCTTGGTTGACGAATTGTAAAAGATGGCAGAATATGAGAAGGAATGTGCTGACTACGGATGTATGTCAATTGTAGAATAGTGGAAGAATGTAGTGGAAATGTGGTTAGCTAAGATGGAGGCTAAATGTCAGGAGAAAGAAATAAAAGAGTTTGAAGCGAAATGGAGTCACAAATAAGATGTGTATTGAGAATGGCTGGCGTGCACCTGAGAAGATAACAGTGCCGCTGGTAGAGAAGATAGGGGACATGGAGAAAAAGGCTCATGTGAGGCTGAAAATGCATGTAGAAGGAAAGGATAAAGTGAAGCGGATGAATAAAGGGGAATTTTCTAAGCAGGAAGAGGAGTATAGAGCAGATCTCAGATTGTGGACTAGAATTGCATTGACTGCCACTGCTCTAAGCAAAAAGGAAAAGGAGCCATGGCAGAGAGCAGACAGACGGCCCTGGAGCCGAGCAGTTGATTGCAGCACAACCATCTTACTTATGATCTCAGGGACCAACAGACGTTGGGTTATGTAATATTGAGCCCATAACATTCCAATTGTCTTCCACAGAGCCAATTTGGGTTCCACAGTATCGTAACAAGCCTGAGGCTGACGAGGGCATTGCATCAACTGTTCAGGGACTGCTAGAAAGGGGAGTGATCACACCCTATAAGTCCCAATGGAACACTCCCATTTTCCCCGTACAGAAACCAGGCACTAACAAATACAGACTTGTTCATGATCTTAGGACAATTAATAGTATGGTATCAACACCCACACTAGCGGTGTTCAATCCATGCACTGCTCTGTCTACTTTGACCCCAGCTCACCAATGGTTTAAAACAAATGCTTTCTTTTGTATACCACTGGCTGAGCACTGTAAAGCATGTCTGGCTTTCACCTACACAGGTCGCCAATACTCATATAACAGACTACCCCAAGGGTTTGTTTTGTCACCTGGAATATTTAATCAGGTGTTGACAGAACAACTCCAAAATTTTAAACTTCCAGAGAACTGTGTGCTGATAATGTATGTTGATGATCTTCTCCTTGCTGCTACTACAAATGAAGAATGCTTAAAAGCCACTGAACTGGTACTGAAGCAGTTACATGCCTCGGGCTTCAAAGTCAGCAAGGAAAATTAGCAAATTAGTAGACCTTCTGTTTCTTTCATGGGTAGATTTATGACAGCTCAGGGTTCTACGCTCTCCCAACACCAACGAGACTTTTTGACACATCCCAAACCAGTAAATGTGAAGAACATGCTTTCCTTCCTCGGTCTGAACAGGATTTTATTTCATTAAAAGCGCAACTGTCATAAGCCGCCCATGTAAATTGTGCTGACTATTCTCTGAGTTTTTTCCTAGATGTTTCTGAAACAGGGAGCTGTGCACACGAGGTGCTATTCCAGAAGCAGGCAGGGACTAGGAGGATTTTGTTGTATGTCAGCGTGCTCCTGGACAGCATTGAACAACGATAGCCGAGTTGTGCTATGTTTGCTGCAGGGTTGGCAAAAATAATTGAGAAAACATCTCACATTGTTATGGGACACCAATTGACAGTTTTGACAACACATTCCATAATGTCATTTTAAGAATTCTACAGCATTCACTTTTTCCCCATTGAGACAACGTAGACGAGCTAAATTATTGACAGCACCACACATTACGTATACCCATGAAGGTATAAACATGGCTGATCTCTTATCAGATGGCCTAACACATGATTGTGTTCCTATAATGGAACTGGCTTCGCATGTAAGAGCAAACCTTTCAGCCTCTCCACTCCCAACACCACTAGAACTGATAATGCTGTTTACAGATGTGTTTTTTTTTCAGATCAGAGGATGGCTCACTAACAGCTGCATTTTCTATGGTTGAACAAACATATTGTGATTTCACAGACATGATTACCAAAGTCCAGGGCAAACAGTATCTTCTTGTGATAGTTGACTATTTCACAGGATGGCAAGAAGCCTACCCTGTAGGCAGAGAAGACAGTACTGCAGTCATTAAATGTCTAATTAACCATTACATCCCTCATATTGGTTTCCCTAGACGAGTTAGGTCAGACAATGGCAGCCATTTCAAGAATGACCAACTGAAGCTCGTTGAATGCTCTCTGGGTCTTACACATGCCTTTGGGGCAGTTTATCATCCACAGTCTCATGGGAAAGTTGATCGAATGAACCTGACACTGAAACTAAAATTGTCTAAAATCTGTGCACAGACCAAATTAACCTGGTTGTCGGCTCTCCCTATAGTTTTAATGTCTTTTCGTTCTTCTGTTAACAAGATTTCTGGTTTTACACCTTTTGAATTTTTTACAGGTCGCTCTTTTCCAGGTCTAGTCAACCCATTGAGAGAGGATACCATTGAGCATTTGTCGCATAATGCATATTTTGACAAATTAACTGCCCTGATTCAACATTTTTCTTAACAGGACACACAAGTTGCAGATCCTGAACCTGTTCCTCCACCAACGGATCGGGTTCCACTGAAGTTTTTCCGGAGAAAGTGGAACGAACCCAGGTGGTCTAAACCGCTGCGTGTCGTCGCCAGGACATCACAATGTGTTCACCTTCAGGGCAAGGGCGACACCTGGTATCACTTGTCTTCTTATGTTGCTTGTGATTCACCCGGCAGGTCTCTGGAACAAACTGCTGTGGACCTGACATCCTCAGAGAAAGAAGAGAGAAGAGTTTGATAGAGAGAGAGATCTGCAGGGTCATAAGATTTGCGCCATTTTCTCTCAGCTGCTCTGAGCTTGGTTCTGTGTTCCCGAAGGACATCAGAGAGCCAAGGTGTTGAAGGTTTGGCACGGGCTGGTCGAGATGTAAGCGGACATAAATTGTCCAAGCAGGATGTTAGTGTAGAGCATAGGAGGTGAGTGGCATTGTCAGTGCTAAGTAGAGCAAACTGATCAGGAGGAGGGAGCATAGAGGAAACAGCAGAGGATAGGGTGAGAGGAGAGAGCGTGCGTAGGTTACGCCTGAAGGTAACAAGGGAGGAAGGGGAAAGAGTGTCGGATGTTGTCACGTCGAGGTGAAGTGTGACGAGAAAATGATCGGATGTGTGCAGTGGTGTTACTTGAGTGTGATACGTGGAGCAGTAGCGTGTGTAGACAAGATCAAGTGTGTTACCGGACTTGTGGGTCGGCGACGTGGGCATTTGAGTGAGGTCAAACGATGCAGTGAAGTTGTGCAAGTCAGTAGCTGAGGATTTCTCCAGGTGGATGTTGAAATCTCCTAGGATCACAAGAGGTGTCCCATCATCCGGAAACGATGACAGGAGAACATCGAACTCCTCTAGAAAATGTCCAAACTGACCTGGAGGACGATATACTACCACAAAAATGATATTGAGTGGATGAGTTATAGAAACTATGTGTGACTCAAAAGAGGTGTTGCCACCCGAAGGTGGAAGTATTTTAAATCTCCATCCAGTAGGAAGAAGTAGACCAGTTCCCCCCCTCTACCAGAAGAGCGTGGGGTGTGGGAGAACGCATAGTAAGTAGAGAGGGTAGTCGGTGTTGTACTGTCTTCTGGTTTTATCCAGGTTTCAGTGAGTGCTAAAACACAGAGTCCAGAATGTTTAGCCATGGCAGGAATAAAGTCAGCTTTGTTGACAGCAGATTGGCAGTTCCATAAGCCTATAGGAATAGTGAGTGCAGAAGAGTCAGATGTAGGGATGGCACGCAGGTTATCAGTGTTGCGTGTCCTACGACGTGACCCAAAGGGTTTACGAGTGTTAGTAACAGTGAGAATTTTGTGACACATGGTTAAGTGGCAAATAAAAGGAAGTGAGGAAATGAGAATAAAGAAGAAGAAAAGAAGAGCTAAGAGCTAGTTCAGTAATTTAAAAGTACTTGAAACCAATAAGGCAATAAGTGTTTAAAAAAATACAAGCAAAAAATACAGATATGCAGATTTTTAAAGATACAAAAATACTCAGGTGCCCTGTCGGTGTCTCTGCTCGGTGGAGTCGCGCAGGTAGAGTCGCTGGTCTTTACTCTCGTTGGTCTTTACTCTCGTTGGTCTTTACTCTCGTTGGTCTTTACTCTCGTTGGTCTTTACTCTCGTTGGTCTTTACTCTCGTTGGTCTTTACTCTCGTTGGTCTTTACTCTCGTTGGTCTTTACTCTCGTTGGTCTTTACTCTCGTTGGTCTTTACTCTCGTTGGTCTTTACTCACGTTGGTCTTTACTCTCGTTGGTCTTTACTCTCGTTGGTTTTTACTCTCGTTGGTCTTTACTCTCGTTGGTCTTTACTCTCGTTGGTCTTTACTCTCGTTGGTCTTTACTCACGTTGGTCTTTACTCTCGTTGGTCTCTCGTTGGTCTTTACTCTCGTTGGTCTTTACTCTCGTTGGTCTTTACTCTCGTTGGTCTTTACTCACGTTGGTCTTTACTCTCGTTGGTCTTTACTCTCGTTGGTCTTTACTCTCGTTGGTCTTTACTCTCGTTGGTCTTTACTCTCGTTGGTCTTTACTCTCGTTGGTCTTTACTCACGTTGGTCTTTACTCTCGTTGGTCTTTACTCTCGTTGGTCTTTACTCTCGTTGGTCTTTACTCTCGTTGGTCTTTACTCACGTTGGTCTTTACTCTCGTTGGTCTTTACTCTCGTTGGTCTTTACTCTCGTTGGTCTTTACTCTCGTTGGTCTTTACTCTCGTTGGTCTTTACTCTCGTTGGTCTTTACTCTCGTTGGTCTTTACTCTCGTTGGTCTTTACTCACGTTGGTCTTTACTCTCGTTGGTCTTTACTCTCGTTGGTCTTTACTCTCGTTGGTCTTTACTCTCGTTGGTCTTTACTCACGTTGGTCTTTACTCTCGTTGGTCTCTCGTTGGTCTTTACTCTCGTTGGTCTTTACTCTCGTTGGTCTTTACTCTCGTTGGTCTTTACTCACGTTGGTCTTTACTCTCGTTGGTCTTTACTCTCGTTGGTCTTTACTCTCGTTGGTCTTTACTCTCGTTGGTCTTTACTCTCGTTGGTCTTTACTCTCGTTGGTCTTTACTCACGTTGGTCTTTACTCTCGTTGGTCTTTACTCTCGTTGGTCTTTACTCTCGTTGGTCTTTACTCTCGTTGGTCTTTACTCTCGTTGGTCTTTACTCACGTTGGTCTTTACTCTCGTTGGTCTTTACTCTCGTTGGTCTTTACTCTCGTTGGTCTTTACTCTCGTTGGTCTTTACTCTCGTTGGTCTTTACTCTCGTTGGTCTTTACTCTCGTTGGTCTTTTCTCTCGTTGGTCTTTACTCTCGTTGGTCTTTACTCTCGTTGGTCTTTACTCTCGTTGGTCTTTACTCACGTTGGTCTTTACTCTCGTTGGTCTTTACTCTCGTTGGTCTTTACTCTCGTTGGTCTTTACTCTCGTTGGTCTTTACTCTCGTTGGTCTTTACTCTCGTTGGTCTTTACTCTCGTTGGTCTTTACTCTCGTTGGTCTTTACTCTCGTTGGTCTTTACTCACGTTGGTCTTTACTCTCGTTGGTCTTTACTCTCGTTGGTCTTTACTCTCGTTGGTCTTTACTCTCGTTGGTCTTTACTCTCGTTGGTCTTTACTCTCGTTGGTCTTTACTCTCGTTGGTCTTTACTCTCGTTGGTCTTTACTCTCGTTGGTCTTTACTCTCGTTGGTCTTTACTCTCGTTGGTCTTTACTCTCGTTGGTCTTTACTCTCGTTGGTCTTTACTCTCGTTGGTCTTTACTCTCGTTGGTCTTTACTCTCGTTGGTCTTTACTCTCGTTGGTCTTTACTCTCGTTGGTCTTTACTCTCGTTGGTCTTTACTCTCGTTGGTCTTCACACGAGGAGGGCTGCACACGAGGGCTGACGCTCAAGCTGACGCATTAGCGCAGATACAACGCTTAAATACTCACTTAATTGTGCAATCAGTGAAAAGAGCTGAATGCGCCTTGTAAATTATCACAACAATAGCCTCGATGGCCTGGCAATCATAAACCAATGTCTCTGACTGAAACCACAAATAGCTCTGCGATGACGAGTGCAACGGATTTAAACAATAACAATAACAATAAAAACTTGATGGCTCTTTATGGCACAGCAATGAATTTAACTAAAATAAAACAAATTAACACTTGCTCAATGAAACTAGGACTGTATTTCTATCTAATAGCTTACACTTTCGTTAGCAACAGGTTGTACTCACGCAATGGGTAATTCAGTAAACAATGTTGAAAACGCAGATTCTACTACAAGTGTACTCGAGCTGATTTACACGCTTCTCCTGACTTTACTGAGAGGTGGCTCGGCTTAAATCCTTAACCGGTCGCCGAATGCGCCTTGTAAATTATCACAACAATAGCCTCGATGGCCTGGCAATCAAAAACACTAAAAAGGAGAAATTTTTCCTAGCCCCCACAGGAATCTTTAGCACGCTGGGACTTGATAAACTGGACTTTCAAGGAGTTCAGAATATTTTAAGTGAAGTGTTCATGGACATGGACATAGTAATAACCATATACTCATAATAATCTTATAAGCATATTTTGATGTAAAGTAGATAGGTTTCCTTACATTTCAGATTTTTATTTAGACAAGTTTTTTTTAATGATTTTTACAGAAATTTCAGATTTTTTATATATATAAACTTTTAATCATGCAGTTCTGGGGGAACTGGAAGTGTACACTGGTTTTGGGCATCATCACCATGATAATGGTGAGTATTATTCTAGGAATAGAAAAGAGAAAAAAAAGAAATAATGGGACTCGACCAAGAAGGTCAGTAAAAAACTGACCCATGTTTAAGGCGATTTGAAAAGGGAATCGAGTTAGACTATGAGAATGGTTCAACAACAGCATACACATTTGATCTGTGCAGTGTTATTAAATGCTAGTTACAGGGGATATCTGTGTGGTTCTTACGTCTTAATACATATATTACTCTAGGAGTATATGTGCAGGGATAAGATCCATTTGGACTAATTAGGATCAATATAATCCCCAGACATGGAGCAGGAAAAAACAACACTGTTCCAATTAAAACGATGACCCACAAGAGGGTCACTAAGTTGAGCCCTGGAGACATGATTGAGAAAGTAACCAAGGGTATGGAGAGACCAATTTGTGGTTAGAATGGTTAGTAAATACGGCTAAAGAACAAAAGTTAGACGACTGTATAGCCTGTGCAAGTGCTAGACCAAAACTACACACAGAACCAGCACCTCTGTATTCTAATGATACGTGGGGTTACGAGTGTATGTTATCATTTACTAGGAAACTGGGATCGGCCAATTGTAAAACGTTAGCATCTATATTTCCCCCAATTTCCAATGATTCTAAAACAATCCCATTTACACCCAGGAAAGATATTTATACCTGTTTTAATTTCACCCTCACAATCACAGACCATTAATTATGGACAGATTAACCCTGACTGGTGTAGTGTTATTGTAGTGGACGATGGAACGTTGATAGGATCATGGGCAAGAGCAGGATTGTATTGTTATTGTGGTAGTAAACAACTGTTTACTAGAGTACCTCCAAATGCTAAAGGTTTATGTGCCATGGTTAGACTAGTGGCACCTCTGACATTAATCGGTGAAAAAGCAGTAAGACTCAACAAAGATACAACCAAATTGACACAGCGTAGAAGGCGAAATGTCTTAAGAAAACGAGCAGCTACCATTGATTTGTCTTTGAATAGTCCCACATATATAGATGCCATTGGAATACCTAGAGGAGTTCCAGATGGATTTAAATTAGCAGAACAAATAGCAACAGGCTTTACAAATATTCCTATTTTAGCAGCACTATTGCCGGTAACCCAAAACAAAAATTTTGATAGAATTAACTATGTTCATGACAATGTCATGAGATTGACAAATATCACAAGGGATGCAATAGATGCAGTAGGGTCTATCAGAACAATTAGCACCAACATTTCTCATGGCAGAGCATTTCTCATGTGCAGAATGGATGGCATTGGATATGCTGTTAGCGGAGAAAGGATGAGTATGTCATATGTTTAGTGATTGTGTTGCACTTTCATTCCAAATAACACAGCCCCGGATGGCTCTGTGACCAGATCTTTAGAAGAATTGAGAACATTATCTGTTGAAATGAAGGAACATTCAGGCATAGATAATCCCATTGGTGATTGGCTGGAAAAAGCATTAGGTAAATGGAAGGCACTAGTGATGTCTATAATTGTATCAACAGCAGAATTTCAAGCCACTTTGATAACATGTGGATGTTGTTGTATACCATGTATCAGGTCACTGTGCAATGGATTGATTGTTGCACCAATAGAAAAGAAAGATCTTGTTCCACTACCTCCGTAAAACATGCCCTTGTTGGCTACAGACCACATGGAAAATGATGATGAGGATGAACAAGATTATGTGTGACGTCTTACGAGGTCAAGAGAGGGAATTGTGGGAATACAATATTATGCTTTTATGTTTTATTATTAATGTTTTATTAATCATTTACTGCAGTAGGTGCATTAAAATATAACCATATGTCTCCTGCTATGAATTTCTTAACAGGAATGTGTGTGTGAGTGTAAAAGAGAGGAAAGATAAGGGCTGTGATGTCTCAAGCTGATCACGATGGACCTTTAAAATGTCCTTACGTGCTCAAAAATCGGAGAACAGACTTGTAGAATAAGTTGAAACTTTTATTGATCAGAATATACACAACGGCCGGGTTGTTCTTTTTACGCAGCCTCTCATAGGCGCAAACTTTACGCAGCCTCTCTCAGGCGCAAACAACCACGGCCGGGTTGTTCTATTTACGCATCCTCTGCCAGGAGCAAACAACAACGGCCGGGTTGTTCTTTACGTATCCTCTCGCAGGAGCAAACAACCACGGCCGGGTTGTTCTTTACGCGTCCTCTCGCAGGAGCAAGGAGCAAAAAACCCAGAGAAATGGTTTTACAACATATTTATGTGTGTATGTGTAAGGTGTGTCTTCTTTCTCCAGGACAGCCTCCCAGTTCCATAGAAATCTCCTCCCTTCGTTCTTTCTCCAATCAGCTGCTCCTTTTGGTTCCCTGTAACACAACACGCATGCATATTCTGCCTGACAACAGAGCTACTCTCACCCCCTCACATATTTCAGATACTTGAGTTTTCATGCAACCCTGCACAACCGAAGACCCCGCGCACCTGCCTCCCCACAGGGAGCCCCGCTGGGACGACCCCCTCTCCTCATGTCAACATGTTCTTTGTTCTTCCCCCCAGGGAGTCCTGCTGGAACGACCCCCTCTCCTCGTGTCAACATGTTCTTTAAGTACATTCTTTTCTTTTACATCCTGAATCACACAAAGTTATATTCCTGTGTCTTAATTAATTCACACTTGATTATTCTCAAACATTGGTTATTCTAGCACATCTAGGAGAAATAAGTGCAATCAAACATCATTAAAAATGAACAAATATAAAAAGTTATAATGGTAAGAAAAATCCCTTAACACATATATCATAGAAAACCCTATAACAAACATAGAAAACCCTATAACAAACATAGAAAACCCTATAACAAACATAGAAAACCCTTTAATCACAAACTGACCTTAAGCCGCTCACAAGCTGACCTTAACTGACCTTATAGATGTGAAAAGAACTAAACAACAAGATTTAAGAGGCCCTCAGACTGAGGGAGTACTGATCCAAGACATGCACACACACACATTCCATGCTATAGAAGATAAAAAGTTGATGATATATTGTTCCTGAGAAAACAGAGAAACTTAGTTGTTTTACAGAAACTAAAGTCTGAAGTCTGCAATTGACTAAAGGAGACAATATATTTATATATATATATATATATATATATATATATATATATATATTCTTTATATATATATAATTTATTTATATTCTATATATATAAAGACACAACAAGAAGCATGGCAATGTATTGATCCTTCCAACTACTGGGTCATGAGTCAAGAAGTATGGTGTCTACAATTTCAAATCAATTTGGATAGTATATCAGCCTTATCTAAGTCCTGTTAAGTTTAACAATACCCATTAAGAAACATTAAGAGGCAGAGCAATGTACTCATCAATAAACTATGCTCATTGGCAGGGCACTAAGGTTCCTTTTATTTGCAGTTAGGGGCTCATTCAAAATTGCTAGAAGAGAATGGTTTTAATTCCTAGACCACTGGGTTACACCTTACATCCCAGGTGGGATTAGAACCTGCATTCTCTGGCTTTGGAAGCCAATTCCTTATCCACTATGCCAGTGGGGCTGCTTTGTTTTAAACCAGAAGATTTAACTTTCCTAATCCTAACCCTAACCCAACCCTAACCCAACCCTAACCATAACCCTTACCCTTACCCTTACCCTTACCCTTACCCTTACCCTTACCCTTACCCTAAGCCTAACCCTAAGCCTAACCCTAACCCTAACCCTAACCCTAACCCTAACCCTACCATTACTTAACCCTAACCCTAACCCTAACTACTGGAGTCAAGCATTAAGATGTCTTACATTTCAAATGAACTTGGCATTGTTTATGAACCTTATCTGAGGCGGATAAATTGAAACAATATACATTAAGAAACAATAAGAGGAAGGGACATGTATTGATCCTTCAACGACTAGTTCATGTCCCAAGATCTAAGGTATTTGCATTTCAAATCAACTTGGCATTGTTTATAAGCCTTTTCTGTGGCAGATTAAGATTGGTAATAAATGTATATATATAAAGAAATAACAAGAGGCATGACAATGTATTGATCCTTCAACTCCTGGGTCACAAGTTAAGAACGAAGGTGTCTTAAATTTCTAATCAAATTGGATTTTGTATCAGACTTATCTAAATTCTGTTAAGTTAAACAATAGTATTTAAGAAACATTAAGAGGCAGGGCAATGTACTCATCAATAAACTTTGTTCACTGGCAGAGCACTAAGGTTCCTTTTATATACAGTGAGGGGCTCATTTAAAATTGCTAGATGAGAATGGTTTTGATTCCTAGACCTCTGGGTTACACCTTACATCCCAGGTGGGATTAGGACCTGCATTCTCTGGCTTTGGAAGCCATTGCCTTATCCACTACGCCACTGGGGCTGCTTTTTTTCAGGTTCAAGATTTAACTTGATATAAAATTTACTCCCATGTCATGGTAACATTATGAGGCATCTACTTGTGGGTTAGAGGTCCAGCATTTCTGTTCCTTTCATTTGCAGTTAGGATCTCATTTTTAACCCTAGCCCTGACATAACCCTAACCCTAACCCTTCCCTAACCCAAAACTAACCCTAACGTAACCTAACCTAACCTAACCTAACCTAACCCTAACCCTATCCCTTACTCTAACCCTAACCCTAACTTACCCTAACCCCTAACTCTACTCTAACCTAACACTAACCTAACCCTAACACTAACCCTAACCCTAACCCTAACCCTAACCCTAACCCTAACCCTTACCCTTACCCTTACCCTTACCCTTACCCTTACCCAACCCTAACCCTACCCTAACCTACTCCTAACCCTAACTACTGAAGTTAAACATTAAGATGTCTTACATTTCAAATGAACTTAGCATTGTTTATGAACCTTATCTGAGGCGGATAAATTGAAACAATATACATTAAGAAACAATAAGAGGAAGGGACATGTATTGATCCTTTAACGACTAGTTCATGTCCCAAGATCTAAGGTATTTGCGTTTCAACTTGGCATTGTTTATAAGCCTTTTCTATGGCAGATTAAGATTGGTAATAAATGTATATATATAAAGAAATAACAAGAGGCATGACAATGTATTGATCCTTCAACTCCTGGGTCACAAGTTAAGAACGAAGGTGTCTTAAATTTCTAATCAAATTGGATTTTGTATCAGACTTATCTATGTCCTGTTAAGTTAAATAATATACATTAAGAAACATTAAGAGGCAGGGCAATGTACTCATCAATAAACTGTGTTCATTGGCAGAGCACTAAAGATCCTTTTATATACAGTAAGGGGCTCATTTAAAATTGCTAGATGAGAATTGTTTTAATTCCTAG
Source organism: Triplophysa yarkandensis (assembly GCA_033220385.1). Classification (NCBI taxonomy): domain Eukaryota; kingdom Metazoa; phylum Chordata; class Actinopteri; order Cypriniformes; family Nemacheilidae; genus Triplophysa; species Triplophysa yarkandensis. The sequence continues at coordinate 11,162,143 of CM065674.1, forward strand.
ACCTCTGGGTTACACCTTACATCCCAGGTGGGATTAGGACCTGCATTCTCTGGCTTTGGAAGCCATAACCTTATCCACTACGCCACTGGGGATGCTTTATTTCAGGTACAAGATTTAACTTGATATAAAGTGTAGTCCCATGTCACGGTAACATTATGAGGCATCTACTTGTGGGTTAGAGGTCCAGCAATTATGTTCCTTTCATTTGCAATTAGGAAATCATTTTTAACCCTAACCCTAACCTAACCCCAACACTAACCCTAACGTAACCTAACCTAACCCTAACGTAACCTAACCCTTACCCCTAACCCTAACCCTAACCCTTACCCTAACTAACCCTAGCCCTAACCCTAACCCTACACTAACCCCTAACCCTAACTTAACCTTACTTAACCTAACCTAACCCTAATACTAACCCTAACCCCAACCTAACCCTTCCTTAACCCTAAACTTATGCCTAACCTTAAGCCTAACCATAAACCTAACCCTAACCTTATCCTAACCCTAACATTAACCCTAACCTAACCTAACATAACATAACCCAAACCCAACCCTAACT